>CM020223.1:3630000-4830000 GCA_009819775.1 Phoenicopterus ruber ruber | reverse complement strand
GTTATTCACATTTTTTTTATTTCATCTTTTCAGTTTATTTGTTATTATAGTAACTTACGATTATTTAAATTCTTGTAAAGATATTTAAACCTTAAATGCATCTCTGGACTATGCCTACATTTTATAGAAAGGCTTTGTTGCATAGCCTGAGTTCATATACTTATACTGGTATTAGACTGTGACTGGGAAGACTCTTGATTGTCTCATTTCACAAAAAATGCAAATAATTATTCATATCATTGATGGGTCTATGGGTAGTCTTGCCATATTAAATGTGCTCTTTGGTTTAATTCCTTCTAGTGTAGCATTAAAATTCATGAACATCTATGTAAACAGAAAGTTTCCTTTCATCATTAAAATAACAAAATGCACCCAAACAGCTGAAAATCTAATATCACATTAAATGTTTTAACACTATGTACATTTACAGATACATTCCCCAAGTGCTTTTGTTTAGGATCTATACACAAATATTTTGCTTTTATTAAATACAGAGGTCAGTTGAATACTGAAATAGTGCAAACTAAAATGCACAGTAAAGGCAAATGAGAGGATAAATTCATTAATAAAGTGAGTTTGACAGTTGAATTAATGAACATTATTTCTTTGCATGAGTTAAGCTTTCCATGCACTGCCTTGTACTATTTGAAGAAGTTTTACTGTCAGGTCCCAATGCTAATTTCTTATTGCCTTGATAAAGAGACGTAATACAATTTATTCTGGATCCTAACTGTTGTTATCCGTACATAAGTTTGCCAAATATCTAATATGATGTTCACAGAGTTCCTACAAATAACTCCTCCCAGTTGGCATCTGTTTTAGGAGAACAGAAAACAAAGCATGGGAATTAAAATACCATCACTGGTACTGACAGCAGGAATCTGAAGTTTTTTCTCTGTAGGGATTCGCAGGAAGTGTAGATCTCATCGGTAGTTACTACCTGTGTCACTTGATGCTTCTGTCTCTAAGGGCTTGTCTGGTTGGAGATACTTAGCTAACTCGATCATTTACTGAGGTGTCATAGTTAATGAACATCAATAAAACTTGTGTGGATACTCTCACTCGGGAAAAAGTAAGACTTAAGGAGAACTGAGGTGCCAAGACCTAAGCCTGTTTGACTTTTGAGGGAAGCATATACTTTGAATTTTATGTTTCTTGTGCTGTAATGTATTCAGCACTTTACACTCCCAGGTGAACTGAATAAGCTTCCTGCTTTGACAGACCTTCATGGTACAGGTGGTAGTTCTGTTGAAATCTGTGACACTGACTAGATGGAAAAACTAGCATGAGGAGAGAAAGGGTTCTGTATTTCTGTTACGGCCAAGAGACGGTATCGCATTATCTTTAACAATTATGAACAGCAGATAGTGTAAGAAGAAATGGTCTGATCAACTGAGTGAGTTTGTCTGACTTTCAGGGGAATAGGAAGTAGTGTTGAGTGCTTTTTGAAAATCCCATTCCTAGTGAGTCAAGGTTTGTCTTTTTGGAATGAGTAAATAGTTGTGTTTATCTTCTATCCCTGCTTCTAAATTACTCTCTTCCCTGAAATGCAACGCCAGTTATAGTGCCATTTTCCTATGAATCTGGACCAGAATTTTCATTCATAAATAAAATAATGAGGTGTAACTGGTATTTAAGGCTCCTCTAAGGAGACATTTCACAGCTCAGTGTGGTGGAAACATGTTATATGAATTCTTACAGTTTCCCACGGCCCAGAATAACACTACTATACTGATTTCAGGATAATTTATGGTCAACCCATGCTTTTATTCACATCAAGTTGAACCCTCTGTTCAGAATCCATCTCTGGTATACGTATGCCTCCAAATCTGGAAGCTCCTTCTTTTGGGGTTTTAATAGGCAGCTGATTTGACTATATTGGAAGGAAGTCAAGCATTCCAGATCCCTGACTCTCTTAACTCAGTCAGAGCCTTCCACAGCACAGAACAGTAGAAGTGCACTGCAGATTAGAGGTACAACATTATTGTTAACAGGAGTGGTACATTAAATCCACTGTGTGCAACGATTGTACTAAAAAATGCATTACTTCAAGTTTAAATCCTCAATCTAGAATTCAATTAATTTCCAGGGAATCCAATTTTGAAATACAAGAACTTTGCTCATCTGCTGTCACCTTGTAAAGCTTCAGCATCTCACTCTGGTAGAATGAATTTTGTATACAAACATGCCATGAAATCTTGGCTTAAGATGCGTGTTTGTAATTTCTAAAGCAGAAGTCTAGCCTTGTTTAAAGACAGAGTGTGAAAAAAAGTTCCAAACCCATGCATTGCCTATAAGCTCCCCAGCTCCCACATAACATCCTGTTTATCTCAGAAGGTCTGGCAGTACTCCATCCTCCATTCATTTTATCTACGGACTTTTCCTGAAATTTTACTCATCTAAATGCATGTTTTCATCAGTGATGTTATTTTACACCAATGAGTTTCTTTTGATTTTCACATAACTCTCTGAATTTTTCGTTTCAACCCATTGCTTATATATCTGCACAAAACACACAAGCGTGGTGTATTATTCACTTAAAGATACCCATGGACTTATAAACCTTGCTGAACCAGGACCTAAAATAGAGCAGTTCAAGCCCACTGTATTTTAGATAATTTTATTAGAATCAACTCTACTCTGTAATCATTTTGTTAGGGATGAAAGTTCTAAATAATTAAAGCAAATGCTTATTACAGCTAAAGAATTCTTATGGCTAGAATCTGTGAGAAAACACTTATGTTTGGTTCAGAGAAGAAAAAAAGAAAGGCAAATTTGTTTTAACATATGAGAAGTAAAATATTTTAGACATTTAAATAAAACAGTATTCTCTTAAACAACTTCTAAGCTTTTCTATCTAATGTATGAAAACCCTCAAGCAATAGTTTATTTCAACATGGGAAGATGGAAGGGTGGACAAAAAGCTCCTGAGTGCTTTATTAGCTGCCTGCTATTCTTGGCATGGTAATCAATAAAAAATTTTCTCATAAAATAAATTTAATATTTCACCAGTAAAAAGTGATTATATTTTTTCTCATGACTGACCTTAATAACTCACAAACTCTGAAGGCACTTGTGATGCCTATGAGTTATGAAACTTTCATACTCATGAAAAAAATATAATAATCACCCTTCACTGTGAGATATTCTATAGAACACAGATTAAGTCAGTAAAAGGCACGAATTCTCTTGTGACTTCACTCCTTGGTGAGTTTACTATGCCAACCCCGAAATACCTGGTTTCACTTTGCTTTTACCTCAGGATAAGGCAATGAGAGCATTAAATAGCTGAAGTAAATTACAGAGTCCTCCTTATAGCGAAGATTGTGTCATAGCTGTGTGATGACATTCAGAAAGGAATATTGTTTAAAGACACTGTTGGACCTGTATTACCTTCTGCTCAGGAGAATGATGTGATACCACACTTACTTACATTTATTCAGGAGATTTCTTGCCTGATTACTTTTAGTTTCAGAGTGGCCAGCATTACATGCTACACTGTCTCACAAGAACAAGGGTCTCCTGGGAACATCTGGGCATGCCCAGACAGTGATATATGATTTATGATACTCATATAGTAACACCGTGCTCCAAACATCATTTGGCCTATAACAGAATGATATTCAGTATACAGGTTATTTGAGCTCCGAGTGCAGGATACAATAAAGATCGGTGTATAGACATAATTATCTTTTGTTTTCTAGTTGCTGTTGATTGAATGCAGTTTTCTAGTGGTTCATACACAAGCCACTAGATTGTGCCCTGAAACTTCAAGAAGACGAGAGGACAAAGATTGTGACCAATGTGAAGGTATGAGTTGTTAGCTTACTAAATCTGGAGCACTGTTGAACTGGAGAGAGCCTTAAAAACAAGAGTTTAGTGTAGATAAAATAAAGCTTAAATTATTAGTGAGATATTTAGAAAGAATGAGCACAGATGCTGGACAAAATGTGGGAAACAGTGCTGGATCCTGTTGATAGACCTGCTGATGGCTTTGGGGCTGTCATGAAAGTTGTTGAAAGTTATCATGGTAAAATACCAAGCTTTGATAGCAAGGGTGATAGATCATTAGAATCCAAGAGGTCATCTGTGTGCTGGATGCCCAATATATGTCTTTCATAAAAACCATTCTGCCTCACATACCTAACAAAACATCTAACAGAAGTTCTTTAAATCTCATTTAAAGTGTTGGTTTGCTTTCACCTACAGAAGCGAGAAAGCGTACTTTCTTTAGTTAATGTAGAACTAAGCCTGTACAGAACAGATTTTGCTTTACACCTAATGAGTTTTACTGAACTAAGGCAGAACACTTGCTTGAGATCAACTTCTTCAAGATAAAAGCCTAACCAATTCCCAGCGCAGCCATAGCCATGCATTGTGTTGTGACTAACAGCCTGAACAATAATAATCTGTATGATCATTCCCCATATATGTTGTTTTTATATTAATTTTTACTTTGAACAATTACATTATATTTTTCAAAAAAGGGTAACATGATTTCACATCTCCTAGCATCTGTCAATACATTCTAGAAGAAAAGATTTGTAAAGGTGGCTACAGGATTTAAATTTTATTCTCCTAAAACCTGGGGGTGGAGTGAAGTAAAGTAGAGCTTAAATCAGATGATACTTCAGAAATGTCCTCCAACAGCACTTAAAATTTCTTGTTCTAGAAACCTGACAAAAAAGTCACAATAAGAAAACAAAAAATAAGTATTTTCCTAAATTTTAAATGATAAGTACTAGGCTTGGATTTTTCAAAAAAGTTCAAATTCCATTTCAACACTAAAATGACTTCCAAACCCTGCAATACGTAGTGAGAAAAATTCATGTGTGTAACTAGGACATGTTTTATGCCTTTGCATGTCCTCATGGTCAGGAGAACTCCACATCCTGGTGCTGCACTCATTGAAAGCTGTTAATAGGAACTAGGGTATAACGTACTTTAAAATTCGTTTGTTCTTTAGGTGCTTAATTAGGGGAAAGTTTCTTTAGGGCAGAAGTATGTTAAAGGCAGAAGTAACTTTCCTAGACATCTAAACAAAAGTTTATGACTCTAGGGCTATATGCTTACTCCTTTCTCTTAATGAGAATTTCATTCTTTACCTTACCTCATTAAAATATGCCAAGCACTGGGAAATTCTTTGTAAGACAGAAATTAGATTTATAAAGATTAGATTAGCATAAAAGCTCAACTGGTTTGTTTTTGAAATTGTTGACTCAGAGCTGGAAACCCTTTTATATTAATCAAGATAAATTTTCATTTTGCCTTAAGACTTTGTCCCTCTCCTCACCAAATGTATTTCATTGTGTAATTTCATATGGTTTTGAAATTTTAATAATTTCTATCAAATAGAGAATCTGAGGATTCTAAGCTTCCATTTGAAAATACACTTCAAGTTTTTCCAGCTGTGATAATAGCTTTCTCTATTTAAAGTAGGGCAATATATTGCTAGTGTTTAAACCAGGACTGCAGGGAGCTATCTACAGGGCAATCAACTGAAATGACATTACTAACCTATGTACCACGGCGCTGTCATTTTCCTTCGAGGGCATTGCTTTCTTAATCTCACCAGTACAAGGTATACTCTTTTACTTACATATTCCCTAGGCACAAGAAGCCATCCAGTTAATGGTTGCATGGGCAGTTCTGTGTTTAGATTTTGTTAAGGGTTTACAGCACCTTATAAAAAGAATTATTATCAATACTCTTTTATGGTAAATACAGTTTGATATGTGCACAGACTTTATGAGCAAAAGCCAAATGCAATTAAGATAGGAGCATTTATTAACATGCTACTCCTTTTCGTAAACAAGTAACTCATAACTTCCAAAGAATTTGCGCAGAAACTCAAACAAGGCTAGTTAGGATAAGAAGAAATAACAGAACATTCCTGTTGCAACAATAAATGAAGTAAGTTTTCTCTATAAAATAAGATGAAGGAGTAGTCAAGAAATTTAGCCTCACAAATGGCACCTTTTAAACATGCATTTTTCCCATGTTTTAATTCTACCACCTTTTGTTTAGCTGGACACCTTTATTATGCCAGCAGGTTTCTTTGGGACTGTATGAGTAGTGTGATATTGCTCAGAGGAATCAGTCTTCACTTGTCATTTTACATACGCTTCTAGCAAGACATAGATTAGACTCAGATCTTCTTCACGGTGTCACATCTGTGCCAGCCGCAGTTCTAATGCAGAAATGTATGCTCTGCCATCTTAGCAGCCTGACCCTTTTCTGCTGCTATTTCTTTAACTATTTTTTCTTAAATTCCTTTTTAAAGAAAAGAGTTGTAGCAAATAGAGCTTATTATGAGTTCCAGAAGTCAACAGGTCCTATTTTGATGTTAGAAGGGAGAGAAAAACAGAATACAAAAGATAGAAACCAAAAAATTATTGACATTTAACAGTGCTTCAGAAGATCGCACTTCAGTGCTGAAAAGGACTTTTCACTCTTGACACAGGGCAATGCTTTTGAAATCCAGGAGCTAAATGAAGCATAGACTGGGAACTTCTACCATTCTCATCACAGCTGCCGCTGCATCATGGAGAGTATTGCTAACACAATGGAAAAAGAAATTAACTGCCCATCTGTGCAATGTAGACTGTTTTATCTGCTCATGGTTGATTAGTGAGAGAAAATGGACTTGTGCTAATGTTAGGGTACAGTTCTGGAATGTGGAAGACCCAGATTCAAGTCCCTCCTTTGGCTGATTAAGGGAAAAGCTTTTGCTGTTATTTCAGTATATTTCAGTATTTCAGCCCTATTTCAGTGCTACTCCACAGCTGCACTGCTTTCAGTTACCCAGCTTTGAGTTTGCCCCCACCAAGCCAAGTAGTTTGGACCACTGGACTCAATCTCTGCAACTTCTATTAGTTACATCCACGGTTTAGCAGCATCGTGCCAAGGCTTGCTAGCAGTCTCACATGCTTTTGAACTCCACTACAACAGATCCTTTTATTATATGTAGTTCAACAAATTCATTTTCATGCCTTTCAGTACGTGTTCTACCCCAAAAGAACCTTAGAGGCTCTGGTCTTTCAGCATTTGTACTGCACTCATTAAATCACCTGTAGCTTTGATGCTGGAAAACAGAAGTCTGTATTTCATGAGTTCAGGAGCCGTCAGCACTTTTAATTGACTTTTTTTTCTTCTCTACTTTCAAATATATTAAGAGGGGATGGGAGGGGAGAGAGGGAAAGCATATTAGTTTTTATACTTATATAAAGTAAAGAGCACATGAAATTGTTGACTGATTTTACTCACCTGAAGGTATCCATTTCAACATCCATTCCTATTCTGTACAATTTTATTTCCATTAAAACATTTTGATGTGTTTCTTTACCTTTTGGTGATGAATGAAAGAAAAGCCTGAAGCCTAGTTACTCTGAGATGGAATTGCCATTTTGTTTTCGGTGTTTACAAGGATTGGTAAGAGGAGACGTCCCTCACATACTGAGAAGCAGACAGTACTAAAAGGTCATTTTTGACTAGAGGTGGGAGTCAGAGAAATCATGTGAAATCTTGAAGCCATATCTGCGAATCAGTGTAACTTACTGGTCTTACAGTGCAAAATTTGACTGGGTTGAGCCACAGACAAGGGAAAGACTTACCTTTGCTACTCTTCAACCAAAAGGTCTTTTCACCTGTTTTCACCCTGCATCAGCCACTGCCATTGCTGCTTCTAACAGACATCACTGTATTTTTGACATTTCCCTCTGTTAGGAACAAGACTGTGGGACTATGCTTCCTCAAATACAGTTTCCATCTAAATACTACTGCTGGGTCACTGCTCTCTACTTCTAAAGCCTCAGTTTATAATTATAGTTTCAAATCTGTTCCTTCAAGTCCACATGGTGTATTACTTGCTGTAGGAGACTGGATAAAAAATATATATATAAAAATTAGAAGAGCATAATTTACTTAAAGTCCGGTTGAAAGAATTGATCCCAGTTGTTTAAGTTTTCAGTTAAAGCTCTGCTGAAGTCACTTTTAGTATTATAAAAGTCAAGCAACCAGCTAATGAAAAGGAAATAAAACAAATTAGAATGAAAATGAATTGAATTTTTTTGGTTGAAAAAACTTTCCAAGCTAAAAGCACAGTATCTCTAGGGCAAATCAGGTTAAAACAAGTCTTTTGCAGTTCACTATTAATCATTTGGAACTTGTTCTTTGAGTGGTCAAGAATCATTTTCTCTGGATTATGTGATTAAAGAGTTCATTGAGTTCATTATTGCTTTAAATAAATGCTAGCAAGTTCTATTATCCTGCATGCAAAGAGAAGAGGTCTCCAGTTGTCTCCCACCATTTCAAGACTTACCCCAAAAGTGCCCTATGCACTTTAATTAGTTATGTATCAAAGTCAGTTTGCTCTAGGAGGCAAAAAAAAAAGGCAAAGGAGCGTACTTTGCTCTCAGCTACATCAATAATGACTTAGTGAAATTAGTGGGGTTATTCAGCTCTCTCTATGGACAGAACTGAGGCCGTGAGGATGTGGAACTTCTTGACATTTGAAATTCATTTATTTTGTTTCTGTTACTGCCTGACCATAGAAGACTGGCATTTTACATCTTCATTTTTCTAGCCCACCCGCTTGTATTACCTGATTTTGATTCATCTTCTTGTTTTCACTGGCAGCCATGAAAGGAAATTGCTGCTGTTCTTGTTAGATGCTGAGAATGAAATGGCCCCTCTTGGGTGGCTGCAGCTCCAGAGGGGCCTCTTGCAGCCCATGAGCTGTGTGAGCACCCATCTCAGCTTTGGGAATCACTCCAGGGATGCACTTTTTCCTCCCTCCAGCCTGCAGTTGTAATCGACCGAAATGGGGATTTTTTTCCTTTGCAGATTTCTTTATAACTGCCAAGTTGTTGATCTCATTACTCTTTCAGCTGGACAAAACTCAGAATTATGTTCTCCATGGTATTTTATCTTGGATTACAAAGAATTATTCCAAGCTGTTGCAGGAAAAAGAAATGGACATCGTTGCACACCTTATATTGCATCACTTTTTTTTTTTAAGAGCTTAGAGCTAACATTACAATAAAAGCAAAAAGAAGTTGATCCTTGTCAGGTTCCCACGTTATATACAATATGTTAGGAAATATTTCTATGTCTGACTTACATTGGGAGAATGCAGATTCATGAATTAATGCCTTTTACAGGGGTTCTTCTTTTCCAAGGAGTTTATGTGACATCTCTTCACTTTTCTTTCTGAGTCCTTCTGGTAATATTAATGTGAATCAGTGAGCCATTATTTTGAACATACGTAGAAAAAATGGTGAGTTGATCAGATGTTTTTTAACAAATAAACCTGACTTTTCCTGGCTCTGTGTAATTTATTGCTCTGGCTGCCACAATCTGATCTTTGCATTGCTAAAACAGTCAAATAAAATAATCAGTAGAGAAAGACAGCCATCTCCAAAACCTGAGTCTAAGATCAAATCTGGCTTTTTATAGAAGTATGTGGCAGATATGAAATGAAATTTTTCTCATCTGTTATAAAAATGAAAAAAAAGAAGTTGAATGTGAATGGAGTGAAAAACATTTCTTAAATGCAGCTGGAGAGTTATACTTTAAAAGCATTTGAATGGTTTTGAAGTCTAAGGACCAGATTTTAAAAGTATTTACCACCTCATTTCTTATTAGAACACTGAAAGTTAATGATGCAATAATGTACTTCTTAGTCCTGGAGACAAGAAAGTGTCCATGTAGGAACCAGGGCATGCAATTCTGTGTCTTTCACTGGGTCATGCTTTGTGGTCAGTGCTCCCCCCAGTATTATATCTGAACCTATGATATTTATTTAAAGACTTACTGAAAAAAAACCCAGCTTACTATTTTGTTTAATCAAGACTTTTGACTGACCCAAATAGCTTCATAAAGTTATTTATACCTGTTATTTTATTATTATTTTTTACAAACAGAAGGTTATAAAGGAACATGCGTGCTCTGCAATAATGCAAAATGGAAAGCCAAGCCATCAAATTCTTAATAAGAAAAAAAAAAAAATCCAACCAAGGTTACTGTAATTTCAAATGGCCTTGAACCTAAAAAATTTACATTTTCTTCTAACCTAAACACTTATGTCTTCTTGTTACTACCACATTTTTCTTTGCCAAAAGAAAAATCAAAAAGTGTGGTTAAAAGGAGGAAAAATACTTTTTCTCTTTTAAACTATGAATTTTCCTTAGTTTTATTATTTTCATTATTCTATTAAAAAGTTAACAAATTCAGAAGTAATAAATACACTAGGAATAAAATAGATTTTTTTTTGCATTTTTTTCAGTCATTTACGTTTTTCACCCAATCTGTATAAATTGTTTAAGCCAATGCTATCAGTTATCTTATATGTATTTACTAGTGCTAGGTAGGGATCAGCATAATGAAAACCTTGATTTCACCGTACCTTCCAATTTGGAAGATGGTCCTTGCAGAAGTCCTAGGAATTTATTGACCTTTGTGACATCTAAAGTCATATTAAAATCAAACCTTTTTCCCACCAAACTTTAATTTTCTGTTTAATCTGTGAGTTTAATTTACTGTTTTATCATCTTGTATTTATGGTCTGATTTCTTTCTCTCAACCTTTTGTAGCAAATTACATTTAGAGTATTAGCTTGGTTCTCAATTAAGTTGTTGTTTCACTTTGATTCTTCAAGAATTTGTGGAGCTGATTTTCTTTCTCCTTTCTGCTTCTCTATGACGCTGCCTTGTCTAAGGCGTTGCTACCGCCTGCTGTGGGCTTTAATCATTGCCCTTAAATTTGAAGTGCCTCCCAGGGCAATTTGCTAGCATCGCTGAAATGACTTTCCTCAATGAAACAAAGTACTTGTATCAATAGGGTTATCATATCAGTTAAAAAATGAGACGAATTGTCTTGCTCAGAACTGCTGGTGCTTCCATTCTTCCAGGCACGGTCTCAGTAACACGTGGCTGTGATTAGACCTGGACGAAAGGTTGGCAGGGCCCTTAGCCGCTCTGTAGACCTATGTGTTCAGACAGAAGTTGGAAGTTTCTGTTAAATGAGAAATGTAAAGGATTCAGACAAAAGGACCTTCCTGTGACTCAAAATATAAAGTACTATGACACTTTCTGTATTAAAGAGAACATATTCTTACAAAACCGTCATGTCCATTATATAAAGAAGATTCAGTGTCCTGGGTTATGACAATATTCGCATAAATGTCCTGTCAATTATGGCCATACAAAGTAACCCAAATGAAAAATAAAAACACTGAGAGCATAATTCATTGTGGATTACATGCTGCAAAACAATAGAAATATAATTACTTGCATTTCACAGACTGAGTAAAGGAAGTCTAGAAACATTATGGCACAGGAATGTGGTTAGTCTCTTTAAAAAATTACTCTTTTATACTCGGTGCCTACAGCAACACTAAAGCTATCAAGTCCAAGATCTTTTTCCTTTCTGTATTAAACTGTGCTGCCTACCCAAATTATTTTCTTCTACTTCTAAGAAAGTTACTATTCCAGCTGTACCACAAACACTGTTCGTTTTTTCCTTTTAGACCAGTCACTATATCTCTTAAGGAGTCATTATACATATGTGTTAATTAAGCGAATGTAAGTTTGCTTGAGAGTGCATCTCTGCTCTTTTTAGGCACCCAGCAGTTCTGAAAAAATGAAACAATCCCCTGCTTTATTTAAAGGAATAAAGAACCAAAGTGCATATGCATCTTATGACATATACATTTAAATAACTATATTATAAATACAGTTAACTTTTTCAGAATACATTTAATCCAACTTGTACACAATCCAGTGACTTCACAAAAATCACTTTTTATTCCACTGGGCTTAATGTTTTGTAAAAACACCTTTGAAATATGAGAGAATTTTGCTGGTTTCTCAAAATGAATTTCCTCTTTTTGTAATTTTTAGAAGTATAATAATCGACACATCTCTCCAGTCACTCAGGATTCTCATGAGAATTCTTTTGTTTTCCCCAAATATGCATAAATTCTACACTTTCTGTATTTTCCCTATCACAGATATTGGGATAGTAAAAATATTGCAAAGTTTATGCATCTCTTCATATAACCTTCATATCAAGGTTCAATCCCTTGCATGTTTCTGGAAAGCAAATGTGTCCCCCCATGTGGCATGTGGCACAAAAAAATTGTACTGTTCTCAAGGCCGTCGTACAAAGCTATATATGTATGTAGCTTTGGTTGAAGAGATATTTTTAGTTAAGAAAGAGCGAATAAAACAAATTGTGCATGGTAGTAGGAGGCAGGATTTTCTTAATTCCCCTATATTTGGTTGAATATTGTAGAGGTTACCAAAATCTAGGCAACTGTGAGTTAATTTCCCATGAAGACAGGTGATTTGAGTTCCACCTAAGTTTGCATCTTTAGAGATTTGACCAACATTTTTCATACTCTAAAGCATTTGAACTGAACAGAAAGGATTTTGTAAGAAACTCATGCAGTGCAATGCAAGTGATTTTTCCGTAGGTTGGTTGAGGGAGCTGACTCTATATCTTAATTGGCTTTTCTGTCCTACAATGATGACCTTGACTACTTTTTTGAAGATCGTGGTGATCATCCTTCGAGGAACTACGGACATTAAAAGAGGTCCATTTTCAAAGAATTCAAAGGGAAGAGAGAGGTGAAATGGTGATTTGCACTGCTAGAGATTATATACCTCTATAGAATGTGTGTGGAAATCTACCTTTTGTTCACTGAAATGTTTCCGTTTGACCCCTCCCTCGCATCTCCAAGGTAGCCTCAGCATTTTTTATAGAAATGTCTGAAAATGTTATTCTGACCAAGAGCTGAAGAGAAGAAAGAAAACCCAAATCCTTGATTAAACGATGCCAAACTCTCCTTCCCTACAGTATGTGTAGAACCAGTATAGTCTTCTATTTCAACTAAATTTGCCTTTTGCCAAGGCAAAACCTGCTTAAATTGGTCCAAGGCAATAATTTCTTTTTTTACTTCCCCTTCCCCCAGTATTTTTGCTACAAAATATCCCCTTGTGTATAGTGTAAATTCAGCCCGAACTGTCAATCATTTCACAATAGGTTATGCAGGAGATATTAAAAGTGAAAATGGCAAAGCTAAGAGGACATTGTAAGACGTAAAAAAAAGGGACTGTCGTGGTGTATGCGATTAGGAGTTTTACCTGGAATCTGCTTTGCTCATGGAAACAGCAGTGAAGATGCTGCAGCAGAGAGTCATAGAAACGGTTATCTCTGGTGCAGTTAGGAGAGCTTCTCAGCCTGTTTTCTAGTACAGGCTAGGAACTGGTATAGTTTCTAGTTAGACAAAGAGAACATTATGTAAATATATCCTAAGATATGTATTTATGCAAGCTTGATTGCATATTTTAATTGCACTATAATCGTTAAGCATATCTGCTTAGTATAATTTATTTTTTAATTAAATCCAAATTCTTGCTATTAGACAAGAATTCTGATGTCACATTTACAGTTCATTAGATTCATAATTAAAACGTGCAACTAGACTAGAGAATTAGAGAATATTTAATTTGGAAAAGCATTTTATTTCGTTGCTTCTGTAACAGGCTGGGCTAGGTTTCTACAGATGAATTGTACATGTAACAACTACAAAAGCTCATTGCAACAGGAGGATTTCATTCCATTACTAACATGTCCATGGGTATAAGGCTAAGACAAAATACATTTTAAAAATCCCTATAGCGTGAATGTTACAGGTATGCCTCCACCTCAGCCTCATAGATTTTTAAAGCAACACTACAATGGCAGAAAGAATGAAACAGTGAGATACTAATGTATATCAAAACCGGATAAATGTAAATAGGGTCTCATCTTCTTCTGACTGCTTGTGCCGCTTCAGGCAATGAAACAGGACAGAACCAGCGCTCACTTGTCCATGTTGGTGACTGTTTATCCTAAGCCAAAACACATATTCTGCCCAAGTACTTCTACTCTAAAATAAAAATGAATAAATTACAACAACAAATAGGTGTTTGGGAAGGATGGTGGGGAGTACATATTTCGCATAAGAGAAATTTTGTCTCTAGGGAAGGTATGTGTGATGAAATTCAATATACTAAATCTGTAGGACTGGATTTTTAATCTCTTGGCAAAGATAGGATTGATAAGGGACAGCGAGAAACACATCTTTCTTGCGACTCCTTTGGTTCCCTTTTGTGATCCCTGAAGGACTGCAGTCTGAGCACTAAGAATCACGTTGTGGAAGTGCTTCAGTAAACAGATAACTAACGCAGGTCAGGAAAGTGTTTCTGTTTGGGGTATGTTCTTCACAGCTGGAAGGGGTTGTGTTATACTTATTACAGTTATATGTTACGGGAGCCTTGTGCGTTTTCTCTGAACCTTTTCTTTGGCCGCTCTTGAAAAGGGATTCAGTTGCTAAATGAATCGCGTTTCGTATCTGAATTCCAGGCAGTCACCCTGGAGAGCTGCTCGCTGAAGTCCATACGAAAGGGGTTCATGCAGCCAAATAACAGTATCTGGAGTAAATGTGGAAAACCTGCTTCTCATGTAGTGAACTTTCAAGCCAAACACTGATGTTTTCATCATTCTAAAATGTGAAGCTACCCTGGCTCCATGTGCATATAGTCTAGAGGGTTTGGTGCTGCTTGTTTGTTGATGCATGGTATATTTTCCTGTTATTGTTGATCCCCAAAATGCATTTAAATGATTGTCCAATCAGTCCACTAGAACAAAGGGATAAGGGAAGGCTACAACAGCAGTAAAATTTAATACTTCAGAAATTGTTAGTAGAGCAAAAAATTTTACAAAGGTAACAAAAAGAAGAATGGTTGTCTTCATTCTGAATGACAGAAGAGATGGAGATGACCTGATCTTTCAGAACCAGATGATGAAGGAGAGAAGAATGTCATCTGCAGTGACAAATGATGGTGAAGCTGTTTTCCATCTCTGTGGCCACTTCTGCAGTTGACAAGCAGGCAGGGAAAGAGCTGCCATGAAGGCAGAAGAGGGTGACACTGTCTCCTGGGACTCACAAGAGACAAAAACCTGCACTATGACAATTACTGTTATCTCAAAACAAGTTTTTATTTAGATTAGTTTGTATTTACAGTACACTTATGCTGCGGGTACAGATTGGATATTTGGTACGTGATTCTAAACCTATTTACTTACTAAGCCATAACCTCTCCTTGCCAATAAGCCTATTTAATTACACGTATTGTGTGTGTGTGTATACCCTACATATGTGTATATTTATATGAGTGCATATGTGACTCCAAGTAGCTGATGAAAAATAGGAGAAGATCCAGTGTTCTGTTACCTAAAGTAAAATCTCTCCATATAGATACTCTCATTAACGTAATGATTATGTACTATCAAACCATGAAAAACTATATATCTCCTTCTGACAGGGAAGTGTATGGATTTCAACGTGTGACATTTTCATTGATGTCTATAAAATTTGTCACTAACAACATCCCTGTTTAAAGAATTTTATGCTTTCTCTACATGCATTATTGAATATGGGACTAATTAATAAGTTATACATAAGATAATTATATGTTTCAGCTAAGTCTCTATACACTTGAATTAAAAGTTAAGTAGTTTTCAACATAAAGGATTGTATATTGAAAAGAGGCAATTTTAGGAATGAGAGCATTCCATTGCCACCTAGATTTGAACATAAGTTCTCTCTTTTTCAAATACAACTAATAATTTGACAGTTTGTAAGTTCTGTTTATTCTTTTATTAATAGAATTTGTAAACCTCATAGTTAAATCTTTTATCTCTTCGTTTCAGCTATAACTTATCAGTTCCTTGTAGACTCAAAGTTAAACTTCTATATATAATTCTTTTTTTCAAGACAGGTGGTGATGGGGAGAAAATGAAATGACGAGTACAGAAGCAAAGCAAGGAAGTGCCGTACCAAATGTGTAAGCTGTATCACCCAGCCTGCCCGCTTCAGAGAGAAAGCCTTTTCACATTTCAGCTGCATTTATGGACTGCGAAATCAGAATATTGTTAGTAATAATTCAAGAGGTCATATTTCTTCCTTCATAAGTCCCTCTGCTCAAAATGAAGCAATTAATTGCTAGTCGTCTGGGTTTTTACTCATTACAGATTTCTTTTCTCTTTTTCCTTTCAGTTCATACTCATGACATTTCCTTTCTTATGAACATATTTGAATATGTAAGCTGGTTTAGAACTTTCTGTTTGTGGAAACTTTAATTGTTTTTTTGTTTTGTTAATTCAGCTTCGAGTGAAAACCAGAAATTCAAACTTTTTTTGAAATGTGAAAGCCCCCACTTCTAGTTTCAGTCTCTGTCTTCAGTCTAGCTTTGGAACTCTTTGAGTCACTGTACCCTCTGCCACCAATATTTGCTGTCCTAGTGAATGTCCTAGTGAACTACAGGCTCTGCTACAGAAATACAAAAATACCTGATACTCAATGCACTTGTTAATGAATCCTGATTTCAATGAGCATAATTTAAATATAATGGAAAATTAATGATAAAAAATTTCATTTTTTTCTGTTTCTTGGATTTTAATGTATGCTCTTATAAACAAAGGAAAAACAAGAAAGTCCTGTGAAAGTGACACTGCCCAGAAAATATTTCTAAACCACAATGATTTGAAAGAAGAATTTTCATTTCAATAGTCCATGGTTGGACTATTACAGACTGAAAAATAAACTCTGTCAGTTGTATGGTATGGATGCTGTATGGTAAACATAAGGCACCTGAGCTTCTATTGCTAATGGCAATTTGAGACTTAGTAGATGCGGTGTCCATGTCCTATCTGTCTCAATTATGTCTTTAACCACACTTTTAAGAAAGACTCTTGTAGTCCTGAGAAGCACCGAGAAAGCTGTCTTCTAAATACCGTTTCTAAAATCCGGTATAAGTAATATCTGTGGCAGGCTGTCATCTTTTCCAATTTCACCCACTTCTTGTCAGAACATTGAATTTGATTATTTTTCTTAATGTTTTGCTGTACACTGTTTCTCTCTAGTCCTTAATAGTCATCTAGCAGCTTTGAGAACATGATTTTCAGTGAAAGACAAAGGCCAGCTTACAGAAATCTATCCTAAGACACAAGAAAATGTAATTGACCTATAAATAGAAAATTACGTTTTGCTTTGAGGTGCGAAGCCGTGGAATATTTCCAGTATAGAGGCCTTTTTTTATTTCTATGAGACGGTCCTATTTTTGTTCCCTGAAATTAATGTAACAAAAATATCAGTACCAAGGACTTTGATTAGGGAAGGATTAACTCTCTAAATATTGATTGGACATTTATAATGGAAATAATATTAGGAGCATAACTTGGAACACAGATGCTTGTAAAAGGAAAAAATGTGTGTTACTGTGTGCTGTCATCAGTTTAAAATCAATGATACTGCTCTGTAACACTCTGCCTGGCCTTTCTCCATTTTTCACTGGGAATTCCATAAATATTTAGTTTTGTTTCTGTATTACCTGAGAATTTAAAATATAGCAGATAGTGTCCAGGTTTACCTATAGTATCAACTAATGTGAGAGAACTTACAGCAGAAAATAATAATATATTATTTGATATGATTAAAATAATAAATTTCGGCTTAGAGTAAGACTTTATGGTCACTTGCTGCCCACGTCTAATAGGAATAAATCCAGAGAGGCCAGTAGAGTAGAGATAATTCAGCACATCTCAGAGATCTGGCTGGTATTTGATTTGTTCTGTTAGCACATCCTGTCACGAAGCCGGATGGAAAGCCGGGCGGTGCCTGAGGTATGCCCAAAGCCTACCGGCTCTCACGCATGACTACATTGCAGTGACACTTGCCACATTGATTGCAGTCAGAGCTCTTGACTCACGAGTAGAGAGAAAATAACCCCGCTCTGCCTTAGACCTTCTGTCCACGTGTTGCTCTCAAACAGGGTCTGCGCAACATCCAGCTTCAGCTTTTCAAGAATGCCTAGTACATTTATCAGGAGACAAAATATCAAGTAAATTTTATAAAATATTGCAATAGCTAGGGCAAAATTAAAGCTGTGACATGTCTGAGTAAAGGAATTGTCTATGTCCAGCCCTTACTGGATCAAGCTATGAAAGAAACATGAAAACAGAAGACCAAGTTCTATATATCTTGCAGGGTCCGGATGGAGCATATGCATGGAAGGGAAAGAAAGGAGGATTATTATTTAATGAAGATGTGATTCTTGGTAAAATACCAGGTGATATATTTAAGTTTAATTTAATGAAATCATCAACTTTTACGGTTTTAAAGCTCTTAATGGGGAATAGCAGAGTTATAATTAGACATTAAAATCAGAAGATTGGGCTGCCGTGCTTTTGTTTTTGCAAAAGCTTCCTTAAGTAAAGACTCATGATTATTATTTCAGTCCTTCCTAAGCTTAAGCAAACAGTTGCTTCTAACTTGGTCAGACTTGTTTAAAGTTAGGATATGTATCAATCAAGATCTGACCTATATTCATAAGGGTAGTGGCTACTCATTTTGGGCACAGCTGATTAAAGTAAAAGTCTCCTGTTGGTAATTCACTGAGGTTTAATTTCAACAAGGTACATGTATTTCAGTAAATTTGTTTCAATCGATTAAATTCTTGCTTTAATTATTTTTATATTCTAGTGTATGAGAAGATATCCTGATGCTATTTCATACAACAGTATTTGTTATTTCCAGAGTTGACATTTTGGTGTCAATCCCGAGCTTTTTTTCCATAATTTCTTATGAAGAAGTGACTGTGTAATTGTATTTTTACTATTCATTAAGTTTGAAACAAAGACATGTTTGTAAAGTGTTGGAATGAAAAATTCACTTTCACCTTACCCATACAGTCTCTTTAACTGATTGAAAGACAATACAGTGGATTTGAAGTAGAGTTTTGAAAAATGTTATATAGAGAAGAAAATTAATATATAGTCAAATCAAGGATTATATTTCAGTGTTTATTGTAGCACTGTCATTTAAAGCTTATGAAAAAAATGCTTAATATGTGAAGCGATTTCACACCCATTTGTATTTTAAGTGAATGAAATAGTTCTTTTTAACAAAAAAAATGCAAAAGAATTTCCATCTTGTTTGTAAAGATCTCATGGAAATGTTATAATTGAAATCCGTAACTGTAAAAACTTCCATTGTTAAGAGAACAGTATTTTGAACATAATTCACTTAGTTTTTTGACACTGTTGTTTTAAATAATTAGACCTAGCATTACAGGTAGAAAACACTTATCATGTTATTACAAGCAGTTTCATTTTCTTAGATGCACAATGGATTAATAGATTATAAAATAGCTTTAGAATGCATTTCCCCCTTTTAGCTCAGATTCTTCTGACATTTTCTGTATTTGTCAGAGTAATAGATAGATAAAACCATCGGTCATATGAAAATGATACTATGCATAAAGAATTCCTTTGATAAGTATGGTGATAATTAAGTTTTCTCATTTATCTGGCAGGATTTTTGAAAAGGTGTAACAAAAATTCTACATAGCTTTGTCTGGTTAATCAGTGTCTTTATCACTAGTGAAGCAGTAATATTTCCTTTATTGTCTTTGTGTCATTTCCAGGTTTTTCTCTTCAGTGACTATGGAGGAACATGGAACAACTTCTGAAACTTTTACTGGTTCATTCTGAAATTGCTGCAGTTCTTTAAAAATAAGTAAACTTGGTTTTCTTTTAAAATCTACACCCATTTAAAAGGTCTAGATCTGTTGTAGCATACCATATTAGCTAATTTAGTTACAAAGAACAAGTAAACAATAAATTTATGTTAAGACAGGTTTAAAGAAAGCTAAATCACTGAAAAGGAGAAGATTATTGATTACACACCCTCATTAGGAGTTTCTTAAGTGAGGCACCTGCTTTTCACAGCTGTGGCCTCTGAAGATGTAAAGAAAAAATATTTTCTCATTGCAGTTTAATAATGTTAATTAAATTCAGTAATTAACACATGGATAGCGGATTAATATTTTAAAATTTGGGCCAGAGGAGAGAGAGGGAAGAATTAACTGAGAGATGGCAGGGAAAAAAGCAAAGACAGTGGGAAGACAAATGCAGAAGGAGGAGTGACTGAGGAACAGGCTCCTTCATTTTCAATGGTTCTGTTTCCTGCATTTTGCTGTTAGTGACCTGTAGGGAAAACTTAAAGTAGGAACAAAGTGTTCTAAATGACCGCGTTACTACATTTTAATGAGTTACTGTTCCTCAGTTGAGTCTCGGTAACCGACTCCATGATTCTCTAAGTTTATTTCAAGTGCAGAATGAAATATGTTAGCTCAAACTGTTATAATTACTCCATAATTAATATTAATTGTTTTAGAAGACCTAGAGAATCTCACTGCAAGAGAAAATGAATATGTACAAATAGTGTATACTGGAAGCAGTGGATATTCTATTTTGCATTCCTACAACGGTAGCTATTCCTATATGATGTTCTTCAAAACTTGCTTGATATTTATCCCTTGCAAAAAAAAAAATGGAGTAGACATTTGTTTTTCTCCTAAGTTCGGGCAAGAGAATTTGCCAGCTTTTCATTATGAATTTCCACTGCAAACTTTATAATCTTGAAAGAAGATTCACAACCGCAAGTAGTGCTAACCCTTCACACTTGCAAAGGCAATAGCATAGTAAACCATAAGAGTGGCGTTACATAAAGGCCTGATACCGATGTCCACGCAGGACTTTCTATGACTGGAGCTTACAAGTCAAAAAAAATGTATTTTGCCATTGATTGATTTTTTTTTTAAGTAAATTAACCTTGTTCATACTAATAAACTTATAAATTATTACAACCGTACAAAAGGGCAAACTTTCGGCTTCTGATCTAACCAATTTTATAGCTATAATAGTGGGGTTTTTTATAATGTAGTGTTTTCAGTTTTTGATGATGGTTTCCTCCAATAAGGTCCATCCTTCCAAACTGGAGCTTTACTATAGTAGAACTTGCTAGTCTGAACCAAAGTGATGACAAGCAGTAACATTACGGGAACACGTTAAATTCTATCCTACTGAGAGTTGAACTTACTAGTACTTGTTTCAGTAGTGAGGGCTGGTTCAGCAGGTGGGCTGGGTTGTAGGGAAGAGATTAGAACTAAATAGGCTCTTACTACACTCTTCTGCTTCCTGGTTTCAGGAGGAAAACAGTAGTGCTCCACACTTCTGCTGCATCTTAGGTCACAGTCCTCAGCAAACACTGCCAGCTGCTCCAGTCCTCTAGGTGTTGCTGGCAGTACCAGCTCCCTCGTTTCTTGTCCATCTCCTCCCTTCCCCGCGAATAACGAAGAATTTGACTTTCATTTACTTACGTTTATGAGTCCCCCTCCATTTATCAGATTATAGACTCAGTTCTTGTTTTATCCCAGGCTAAACGTATTTGTCTGAAAAAATCAGCATTTCTAGTCACCTGTGAGTCCCCTGTATTTCTAGACACTGTTTTGCCTTCTTGTTAATCCGATTCTTCTGCTTGCGCAAGTCTGCCAAGACTTGCTGCTACCACCACAGTTACGTACGTGCACATGGCCAGAACGCCAGTTTCCGTTGCAACACTCTGAAAATATTTCTCTTCATAAAGGACTCCAGGCTTTTAAGACAAAATTAGGTTGTCATGAAGAAAAGTACCTGAAGTGGCAGCAGATGACTGTGCCCACAGATGAGTTTGGCAGTGTCTCCTCCAAACTTCTGCTCGAGTTCCCTGCAGATTGCTACAAGTACTTTGTAATTCCCCTTTATGCATTTTCCAGGTAGTAAATATGGACTGTGTATGGTCATGTGTTTCCTTTGATATGCCATTTTTCTCTTTTTTCATGTTTTTTGAAATTTTTAAAGTAACATTAATGAATTCTGTATTCATTTCCTTTTGCCTTTCATCCCCTTCCCTTAAAAGGCTAATGGAGCCATTTCAAACAGGAGCCACATATTACAGTAGCAGAAAATATTTGGTCTAAATACTGTGGGATACGTCACGTTGACTTGCCCAGAACCTAGAATGAGGTTATACTTTTATCATGCAAATATGCAGGTCAAATACAAAGTCAAACACAAGTCAAATACTTACTTTGAAACTTTTCTTTGTACATAGCTGGATCAAAGGTATGTGATTACATTCAGCAAGGAACACAGTGAGGACATATATGAAGGGAAGACAATTACATCTAACTGATGTGGTAAGCTACATTTTTTTCTCTACTATTTGTTGTTTAACTCTGGGAAAGAGAGAGAAATAAGAGTGCATAACAGGTCGTCTTCGGATTAGTACCCTGAACTTTCATGGACAGAATCCCTTCTTTGCCTCTAAGGTGCACAAAATTCCTACCACAAGTATTGCAACAAGTGGGAAAAAAAAAAAAAGTACTTTTGTAATTGCATAAAATGATATCATTCTTTCTGAGATGTGCAAGACAGCTTGTGAGCTTTATGAGATCTGTGGTTACTGGTGGCTTTCAGAGAGTGTGTCTTCATCTGCGTGACTCAGCATTGGAAAGAGCATTGCAGTCCCGCTTTGCTTTGGTCAGAGAATACCATAAATCACAGAACGCTAGACACACCGTGCAGTACTTCCTTTTGCCTTTAATGCATGGATCCAAATGAAATTGTATTTTTGCTTGGAGAGCCAAGTCTCACTTGTGGTGTACAGTACTTTCCAGTGTGAGAAAAGCCATTATTGGCCTACTCTGTGACTATTCTGTGAAGAATTACATAAAATCTGATTTGCTAAATAATTGAATTATACTTCCTGGAGGAAGAATAGGCGTTGGACTTAGATTTCCTGCTCAGACCTTGTGGTGATTATTATCCTCTTAGATTTTAAACAAAAATTTCACCTTGGGCACGCTGTCCTTTCAAAATTACATACAGACTTCTTTTGAGGAAAGAAGCCTATTTCTGTACAAACTGAGTTTACCTATGAGAATTAGACTTTGCCTTAGCTGTTTTTTGGTCTTCAAAGATGCAAGATAGAGGCTTTATTTCTCTGGAGTAGCAGCCTCAAATTATGGAAGCTGGGCACTCAAACCCCAGATTTTACACAGGTAAAAAGAGGGAGTAAGACAGCACAGGAGAAGCAGCTAAGCTCTATGGAGGTTTCCTGCTTACTGTTCTGATAGTAAGCAGGAGACTTGAAAAGAGTACATTTTTGCTTCTTTTGTGGTGTATTTTTTGAATATAATTTGGATTTATAATACTGCAAATGAAAATGTAATTTATATTCTTTATTGTTAAAACAATGACTCTCCAAATTAGTGAAAGTAAAAATGAGTACTGCTTGAATAAGATGGACATCATGAGAAATGATGACACTGTCGTTAGATTCTTACGGAGAAAATTTGACTTTGTTTTATTTAAAAGAGATTGATCAACAGTACTTTTCAAACCTGTGGTGTTTACATTAGACAGATAGTTTACTAGCACAGCTGAATTGTTTAAGACTTGTGTCTAAGTAAAAGCGATATCCTAATTATTGTCAAATCACTGCAATTGCCTGGTGACACTTTTACTATTGTATTCTCATCAGGCATGACCTCACATTCTGCAAGGTCTCTCCAAATGTTGACTGAATTGGTCGTTTATTGATCATACCTTCATGCTAATGCAGTGTAACATTTCACATGCAATGGAGACGCTTACTAATTCAGAGGAAAGGTGGCAGATTGATTCCCACAGGAATCCGCTGAAACATACATTACCAGAAGCAAGGATATTGGGAAAAAAAAAAAAAAAGAGAAAAAAAAAGGTATTGAACTTTGTATTTAGAGAAGGAATTTCTTTTATTTATAGTCGTCTGAACACAATTCCTTCTTTAACTGCATCAGTATTTAAAGAAACTTATAAATGTTGTAAACAGTAGTTTCAGGTAATTCCAAATGGTCATAATAAAAACTGTAAAACATGTGCATGATTAGATGAAATCGTCATATACTGTGAAGATAATAGATATATTCAACTGTGAAAGGCTACTCCTCTCTGAGCATTAACAGAACGCGACTTTGTAGGCTTTCTCGTATTTCATATAGAGAAAATGTACCCCATATAGAAACTATTTTCAAGGCAACAATGCTAAACAAAGCAAAAAAGTTTGGTATGCAGTGCATAGAGTCTTAGATAAATTGCCTCCTCATTTATTTGGAAAATGTTCTTGAATGTTGCTTGAATAAAATGAATTTACTATCTGTTTTTCAAACATCTGGTTTAATTGAACTCTAGGGATATAGGGACCCAAATTCTAATTTACAATGTCATTAAGTAGAAAGAAATGTAAAATCTTATATATCTAGCGTATTTGGCTATTGTGAAATAAATTATCTACTACTTCCCCAGATAGATTCTCAAATATCAGCTCACAAACACACAGGACATCATTATGTATACTTTCGAAAGAGTATGCCATAAACCAGAGCTGTTTACACTGTTTCCAGAGTTAGTAATTTATGCAGAGGTCTCAGCAGTTCATTAGGAGCAAATTTTGAAAGGCGCTACACGGAAAGGACATGGGTTTCCAAACTGATAAAAATCTGTACAGTGCTACTTCATTGGAGCTGCGCCATGGCTGTGAACAGCTAAAATGATGGGTTTTTTCCATGTAATTCTTTTTTTGGTGCAATTTAAAGGTATTAATTTATATCTAGATTAATACAATTACATCTGGAAAAATAATCAATGTTCAGCTTTCCTTCCTGTTGGCTGGTGTTTGGTTTTAGTTTTTTTAAATTACTAAAAGTGTGCAGGTTTTCATTAAAATTTTAATCACATAGAAAAATTGATTTTTAAAAAAATGTAAATTCAGGAATTTCTGCAGAGGAAAACAGATGGACTTAATATTTCAATTTGCACCAAAAAATACTGATAGAAATTCAGCTCTACACCTACCAGCTATTAAGGATATTCAGTTGACTTTAATTATTTTTCTTAAAATTAATCAGATTGAAAATTAAGTGTGAAATCAAAAGCAAAATTGCATATGTTCATAAAGTTTTACTGAACCTGAAGACTGTTGAGATCAAGGACACTAATTATTATATATAGGGATTCATGTGAAATTTAGAGCTGGGTTCATAGTAAATGCTCACCAACTTCAAAGGATATGTTCTTGCCTCATGTTTCTCTCCATTTTTAAACTATTTTAAAAATAGGTATTTGCAAATGGCCACATTGTAGAAAGTAACTGTTATGTCTAAAATGAACTTCTTTAACTTGAATCTGTAATCTTTTAAATCCACCTCTCGCCATATTCTTATGCTAATATGACAACTGTAATTTGAGTATTTTATGCAGGCTCTGTGTGGGATGCTTAACTACAGTGGAAATAGTAGATGAGCCTTTATTTTTAGTGAGCAACACTGCAGTCTTCTACATTCTCCTTCATTATCAGCTTCAGCTCTACCTGGCCTTAACTTTGCAGCGGAGAAATACGCTTATCTGGGTTGGAAAATGTGACCATAACTGACTAGCTTGAATAGTTTAACTTAAACGTTTTGCTTTTTCATGGATGAAAATTCGTCTCTAACTGTAACAGAACAGAGTAATATTTAGAGGACTGACTGCCTCAGCATGCTCTCGCCCTGGTCCACGTAGCTGGTAGGCTTCCAGCAGCACAGGTCCAAAGGAGATCCCCAGTTTTACTTATGTGCTCTCACAGACACCCAAAGTGTAGTATCATTTCCATACGCTACTCTAATGATGTCTTTTGCCATTTTCTGCTACTCTTGCCTCCTACTCTTGGTCCTACTAGAATTACTGTTTCAGAGTCACAAGTTTTGCTTGTACTGGTAGGGGTGAAGACATTTTAATCACAGCAGAGCACAGCTTCACAGCTACAGATAAAATATTTGTACAAGGAGGAAGAAAAGGGCAGGAGTTTATGTCAAGAGGTATCACTGCTTAAGCAGGGAGTAAGTTTTCTTATTCATGATTTCATTTGCTGCTCTCCAAGCCTTCAGGTCACTCACAAAATTTCTTACAGCTCAACACCTGGCTGGCTCCAGCAAGGAAAGACACAAGGTGAGCAGGAAATAGCAAGCATCTGTTTTTATTGCCAAAAGTTAGCCTGAACAGTTGAAAGCCTCTTTCCCACAGATAATCCCAGTGAAGGTATGGATAGGGAAGGTTTTTACCAGTGAACATTAGTGCTTAGGAAGCATTTGTCATATAGATCTCAAAGATATTTCCTTTGCTTCCAAATCGGTCTTTCGGTATCGTGGGCAAACATGTCATTAAACACCATTCAAAATTTAAGCTCCCTTAGGCCAGAAGAGCAGGAAAATTTATTAGATTTAGTTAGTGATTAAAAACTTCCAGACAATATTTAACCTGGCAAGCTTCTTTAGCAGAAGCACAAGTGGGCTTGTTTTAATAGTAGTGATGTGGTTGCTCTACTTCTCTGAGAACATGAGCCAGGTGAAGTGTGGTGAGATCCACGGCTGGCCAGAGCTTTGAGATGCAGGTGCACAGACCCAGCTGTGGGTCTGCACATCTGCTCACACAGTGAGCTTCCCAGAGATGGCCCAAAGGCTCTTAAACTCAAAATGAGGTTTTATTAGTATCTGAACTATAAATCTGACTTATTCAGTAGAAACTTGCGATTTAGAGAATGTATTTTCACAATATTCCGGGAGGAAAGTTCCTTTAAAGGCATGTATCCTGCCTGATATCTGAAATGCACCTGGCAATCTTCAGTGCAAGACTGCTCAATGCCACAATTATAAGATTTATCTTCCAGGTATGTTATGTCTGTGAGATATGTAGCCACAAAGACAAATGCAATCTCAGGAGAGATTCCAATAACAGATCTTTAACTGTCTTTTTTTTTTTTACCCTTTGTTTTCTACCAGATCTTTCATTCAAACTCAAACCCAAAAGCAGCTGAGTTTTTTTGACAAGTATACAGAGAGTTATTGGTGGCCTAGAAATTCCACTGTTGGTTGTTTTATGTGTTCTTCATTGGTTAAAAAAGAGGGGAAGATAAGTTTGTACTTGTTTCTTTGTGGCGATGTTGCTTACTACGCAGAATGAATGACTGCATCCATTGAGAGGTAACATTCAGCACATGTATTTCTGTAATTCCTTAGAATTGTTTTGCAGGCAACAGAATGCACAAGTAACCCATTATGAAAGAAAAACCAATTGATTAATTAGGTACGCTTTGTACATGCTATTTTAAAACCATAATTCACCTCATAGGTCAGCTTTAAAAGACCAAGTTAGAGGTATATTAGTTTAGAACTAAAGCTCATCTTTTCAGACTTGAATGCCATAAAATCAGGTGCCTAAAGGAATAACTAACATAGATATCTATGTTTAAAGTAGTTAGTACTCATGGATTGCATTAGTATTTCAAGGATCTGAACTCTGATTAATTAAAGCGCAATTAGCACAGAAAAAAAGGGTAGTTTTGTTTAAATGAAAATGTCAATTTAAGTGTTGCAAAAGGTGGTAGTGAGGTGTTCACACTTCAGAATGCCTCTTTGGAAAGATGTCTTGGCAGTGGCTTGACTGAAATGTAAAGAAATACTGTGGCTGATATTGCACGGGAATTACAAAGTGATGAACTATGACACCTATTGGCTTTAACATGCATGAATGTACGTTATTGAGTTTATTTTACTGATGAATTTACTAGAAAAGACCCTAGAAAAGACATTCTTTTCATGATGTTTGCATAATTATGTCCACAGCAAGCTTGAGCCTTGAACAGCTCCTAAAATGCAAGAAGGAAAAGGATCACAAATCTCATTCACCTAAAAAATACCTTTACTGTGCTCTTTCATGGTGCTGTGCAACTCTGTTTTTTATTGCAAGTGAAACAGCAGCCACACATCTGGCAGAAGAAAGGAAATAAGTATGTTAGGGATGTGTCTGTACGTGCAAAATGTTGATGAATAGACCAATTAGTTAACCAGTGGCTTATCATTATTTATTAATTCTTTATGACAATTACTCAGTGCTTGGAGTGATTTATTTCTCTTTATTTGTAAGTCATTCTGAGGGCCCAGGGAGGATGTGTGTATATCTTGGGTATATAGAGCTCTGCATGGCGAGCTGCAGCTGCCATTTTCTCTTGCAGTTACATGTGGCCTGAGGGACTACGGTTTTTCATCATGAGCTGTTCCTCCTTCATTCAGTTGGGGAACTGGAATCGGGACAGACGTTATATTATGGGAAATGCAATCTCTACAGATTCTACCCCTGAATAAAACAGTGAGGAAGCTATTCCATTATATAAGAACTGAGCAAGGCCTTTAGCAACCTACAGTCCTAGTTGAGGTAAATACTGATGGAATGTAGTAACGGTAAAAAAAAAAAAAAAAAGAATAAGTTCTGACACTGCTCCGAGTAAAAAGTGAATTAAAATAACTTTCACATCCCTTCTTTTGAACACTTGGAGTGAAATCTGTAATGTTTCTCCCCTGGTATTAGCAGAATTATATGAAGGATATATTTTTTCAAAATGTTATCCTTTTATTAAACAATACATTCTGTTCTCTTTCAGTTCTGCCCCATTCAGGATCTACAGAGACTAGACTGATCAGTAAGATCTTTTTATACTTCTCATAGTGGCCACTTCCAGTAATGGAGGAGTTGTTGGTGCAATCTGTTCTGCTGAAGGGCAGATGAAAGATACTGATCTCAGAGAAGTGCCAAAAAATGCAGACACTGTTG
This sequence comes from Phoenicopterus ruber ruber, assembly GCA_009819775.1. Lineage (NCBI taxonomy): Eukaryota > Metazoa > Chordata > Aves > Phoenicopteriformes > Phoenicopteridae > Phoenicopterus > Phoenicopterus ruber. Next base: position 4,801,386 of record CM020223.1, on the reverse strand, counting down.
AACTGGGAGAAGTGATACCCCCAGGCCACACAATTGCTCCTGTCTGATTTATGTGAAAATATATGCTAGATATTCATATGCCTGGGGTGAAAAGACTTACCGCTCTTTTACACATACTCCTCTTAAATAACTCACTTCATTGCTGGAGTAGCTGTCCCAAGAAATTCTAATTGTCACCCCACCACAGTGCTTTTTGTTAAAATTGTCCTACGTATCAAGAGGCATGGTGTATACATGAAATGGCCTGATGATTGTTGCAATAATCTTCTTCCTTTCCTTCATTTTCTAATTACCAATCCAGTTCCATTGACTGAAGAAAAGAAGTTGGGGTTTTAAAACCATGATGTACTTTGTCAGGGCCTGATTAAAGTTGACACACTGTTGTGCCATGATCTGCACTTGTACTAACGGTCATAAGAACTTCTAGCGCTTGCAATTTATACCACCTGATGTGTACTACAAAATAATATATTTTTATTCATTTATTTTGTACAGATGAAACTAAAAGCAGACACACACACACATATACTTACATGTATATAATGTAAGACCGATAAATAGTACACTCTTGTTCTAAAGATGAAGGTGAAGGAGAGAAATCATATCCCAGGCAACATTTACTTTCTTCTGATTTTTACATTAAATTAATACTAATATCTGTGGTTTTCATTTGAAAGAGAAAGTACAAAAATGTCTCCCAAATCAAGAAAAAGAAAATAAGTTTGTTGTTAAAGTTTATTTTAGTATTTAATACTTAAGACATTGGTCCTCACCTTTCTTACACAGACTCCATTTTATTTCATGCTCCACAGTGGTCATACCACAGTGTGTCTATTAATATTAAACATATACTTTTGGACATTCATACAGACTTAGCAAATTTTATGATTATAACCAAAGAGATTAAACTGTTGTTTCTCCACCCTTTACAGATTATTTGCTGTTTTTTTTTATATTAAGTTCAAGTTATATCTTACATTTCCTTCTTCACTTCCCAAGCCTAAGGTTATATGAACACCAAAAAGTTAGAAGCCAGACACATATGCTTTGAAAGTAATTTTCTATCTTTTCCCCACCTCCCCTCTCTATTTAAATTTACATTTAGATACAGTTATATCCATAAAATGAATATTGCTTCTAAAAACACTTAAAATTGGTGGTAGCTGGTAGTAAATTTTGACAATTCTCACAAAATCCCCAAACTTTAACAAATTTCTCATTTTCCTCTAGCCTGGCCAAAGTTAAGAAACATGTTTTCTACTGGAAGAAAACTTCAAACAAAGCACAGTTGTGGGATTTTTTTTTTTTTTTTTTTAGTTTTTCTAGAATACTTTGATTGAGATACTATTTGGAGGCCAAGTACAGATTTAATTATGCGGTTTTACTACTAAAAAACAATTAGGGCAGATTCATGAAGCAATTATATCAATTGGCCTGTGGCTCCTTTTAGATTTAGTAAATGCTTTCATTTTTTATCTACCGCTTGAGTCATAATGAAGCAGATGGATTTCGGTTGCTCTGAACCAGTGGTTAATTTTCAGATTTTCCTTTCCTTTTATTCTCAGTAAACTAAGCAGGGAGGGCTATTAGCTAGCTGTATAAACTACTAGCACAGCTTTCAAATGAAATGGATATTTGGTCATTGCAAATGCCCAGTTACAAGTTTCCAGGCTGTGTATGAGCTACTTCAAATTAAGTGAATATTGGTAACATCAGTTGGTAATCTTCAGTGTTTAATATGATTCTTATATTTGTGGCCATTTGTTGCATATTGAATTGATTTAGTCAAATGACTTGCTCCGTTTGAGATGGTAGGCAATATCAGTAACACAAGAAAAATAAGTTTAGGTATGTTTGGCATCACTTAGTGCTGTTTCTGAAGAGAGTAGAAATACATGGGTACCACGGAACAGAGGTGTTCCATCTCTATAGATATGGTGTCAGTCTTCTTTCATCATTTTTATGCCAGCAAGCTGAAATATAAGAATGACAGCTGGTTATTTTCTTTTGCACAGTAATTTCTGTTCTTCCAGAGAAAAGCAATCAACATTTCTGTAGTAAAATTATTTCAAGATATGTTACTTACATTTCATATATATAGAGAACAACTTGCAACACCCACATTAAGGTTGAGAAATAAGGAAAACAGTGTGTAGCAAACAAGTTTTTAGTTAAATGGTGGCCCTGCTTGAGCAGGGGGATTGGACAAAATGAAATCCAGAGGTGCCTTCCAACCTCAACCATTCCGTGATTCTGTGAAATAGTGGGTTATGAAGAACTTCTGTGTTTTTCCTTCCTTAGAAATGAAAATGATCTGCGATTCCTATTTTTGGAGCTTCTACAACACACCAGTTCTACCCACGATGTTTAAACTGCTGAAAATCAAAATTGTGAAAAAGGCAAACCAGCATGATCTTAGACTTACTAGGTAAGATTTATTTAAGAGTGGTCATGTGTAGTTTCTCTTGCTTTCCGTTTGACTGCTGAGTGCTTTTGAAATGAGTCTAATCTGAATTACAGCAAAGACAACTCCAAAAGGTAAACAATGCCGTTTGTATCCCACTGTCCTTGGTCATGCAAACAGTGCTACGTGCCCAGTGGCCTTTGCATGTAGGTAGCATGAGGATATGGTTTGTCTCCTTGCTTTCAGTTGAACAGTTAACAATAAACAAGGGCTTTGATGGCCCCTGGTGTTGTTCCTACAGAATAATTATGTACTGAGTTTCAAGGGATAATGCAGCCAGTTAGAATGTCCCTAATGGCATCTGAAAAGTGAAATGGCATCTGAAAAGTGAAATTTGCTTTTCTCAGAAAGAACAGATTTTACTATAAATTCTACCTTCTGTAAATGCAACAAAATATGGTGGGAAGCGAAAATAAAAAAAAAAAATAAGAACAAATTTTGCTTGAGATGCACGTGGAAAAAGAGTGCGTGTTTGGTATGCATCTACTCTACATAATTACAGAGTCATTTTAGGATTGTCACTGGCAGAGTAGTTTCTTCTCAAAACTATACTTGTTTAGTTAAAATTAAAAAAATAAATTGTGGTTCAAAAATAGTTTAGTTCCAGAATACCTGTTAAGTGTGAGTATGGCAGGACGTCCTTTATTACACACTGAATTCTCCTTAATTGCTTTTAGTCTGTATGCAAACACAAATGAAAGACAATAAAGGGACTAACCTTTTCCTGTAAGCTTGACACACAATGATATGCAATTTCCATTTCCCACTGCACTGTTAGAATGATCAGGCTTTGTTTGTTTGAATTTAGTATTTATGATTATAAATTATCTAGTCATAACCAAAGTCATTTGCATAAGAAAATTATCTTCCATCAAGTATGATTTTATTGCATGTGTTTTAATACTGTAACAGCCTGTTAGTATTATTTGGATAATTAAAGGGATATTGTAAACTCTAATTTAGCCTCAAATTTAACCTAAAAAAAAAAAAAAAGCTGTTATGAAACTTACCATTACAGCTAAATATTATCATAAACTGAAGGGGGAAAAATCTAAGTGAATTTAAAACTAAAATAACTAAAAAAAAAAAAAAAAACCTAAAAAGCAGCTACTCCATCCCTAACAACATGAAAATGATCATGAACATAAGCCAAAGTTGCTGAAGTCAATAACAAAACTGAAACTGATGTCCCTGGCGTTTTATTGTTCAAGCTGAGAGAAAAGCAATGAAGAAATATGTTATACAAACACTAAACTTACAGACAAAGCTTTTCCTGGGAGCTTCTCCCTGAACTAAGGAGTGTGCTCAAGGTTCTCCCCAAACTGAGAGGAACCCTGAAGTTATGGTGAAGCACGGACAAGTGATTCTGGTACCGACAGTACACCTACAAGTGCTGGCCTGCGTGGGTAGCCAACGGCTGGTTTACCCCCTGAGAAAATGTGTGAGTACGCTTCAGCCAGCTGATATTTCTGCCCCCTAAGAGGATAAAGACTTAAGAATTTGTGGGCTGAGGCACCAAGACACTGAATGAAATAGAGTTATCCCAGTGCAGCCTTTGAACAACAGGAAAACTGGGAGGGCTGGCAGCTGGACGAACTCAGATTGGCAGGTCTCTGGAATCATCCTCATATGTTTATATTGATAGTCCCTCTACGCGTGCGCCACGTGGGGGAACGGGATTAACTAAAGTCAGTGGCCCTTATACATGATTGATTGTAAAGATGCACCAAAGTATTCTCCTGAATCAAGTCCTAATCCCTACATTTTTTTTCCACTGGGTGCCCAGCTGAGAGTGGAATCTTCAGTTTATAAAGTTGGAAAATGTTTACTTTTTAGCTCAATATATTTTTAAAACCTTTAAAAAAACTCTCTTGAAGAGCTAATAAAGCTTACTAGCTGGGGGAAAAAAAATCATTTTATTGCTTTTTCTCCTTGGTTGTTTATTTTTGTCTTGCAGGAAGGGAGGATATCTTAATCTTATTGCTGTGGTATCTGTCTGGAAATAAATTAATCTTTGAGCTTTGCCCCTCCACCCCTCTCTTGACAAAAATCTTTAATCCTTATACAAGTCCTAGTGCTACGGTACATGTCAAAGAGACTTCCTATCAGGTTAGACTCTTCCAGCATCAGTCATCTAAAGGAAATATAGCACCGAAAGGCTAGTGATTAACTCTTTGTTACCAAGAGTGAAATGATTCCGTAAAAGCAGTAGATTGTTCTTGTAAATGCTTATTCTTATATTATTAATAATTATACCAGGAGAGTATTACTCCATCAACATGTCTCCAAGTTTATTTGTGGAGTTAACATTCTTGTAACTGCTTTCGAGAGGTCTCTGGCCTAGGAGCTGGGTGGACAAGAGAGTAGCACCTGCGTAAACCTGCAGCTACTTTAGTCTGCTTGGGTGCTGCACGTGGTGTCCGTGCTGGGACCATGCAGAATTTGCACTGAGATTTAGAGTCTGTAAACCAGTGTTTAACCACAAAACAAACAACCACTTCTAACCTGTGTTTATACGCTCCTTAGATGTGCAGAAGATCGTATCTATTACCTAACTCTCTTCCCAATGTAGTGAATGGAGGAGACAGTAAACGAGAAGATCCTCAGGCTGTGTGAGTGCAGTGATTTTTAGCTCTTGAAATAAGACCTGTAACTTCATAAAAATTATTTCATCTTCTTCCTTTTCTGTATTCACAAGCTTCTTTTGACCATTGTTTTTCAAAATGGTCACCATGACAATGCATAGTAGGTAAATACTAGTGGTGTCTCATTCTTCCCAGATTAATAAAGCTATACTCCATAAAGTGTTTTCCATTGTCTGTAGTAACAATGTGGACTGCAAAGTATGCAGTAATCACTGCAAGCAAATGCTTTCTGCCTCATGTAAAGGGAGCTGAAAGAAACAAATGGGATAGCATATGGGGGGATTTTCAACAGGTTAGTTGTGTGATAATTGAACAGGAATTTACACAGAAACAGCCGCATTTTGTGGTCAGTATACTTGCTTATAAAGAGCAAATATACAAGCATTCTCTTATTTTGTTACTTAATTAGGTAAAAGCAGGGTTGTCTCTGTGCATGTCTTGTGCATGTTGAAGTGAATTGTTATGAACAGAGAAGAAAAGTGGTGTAATATATGGCGAAGTAAGCAGCTGATATGAAAGGGAGATAGAATATTCTATGCAAGATATTACTCTCTTCTCCTCTCATTTTATTCCTACTGTGAAAATGCATCAGAAGTGCACACTAATAATACAGTGAATATAAATCCTTGTGCTAGCTGTCTGTGATCATCTGAGCAGTCTTTTTGAGCAATTGTAAATGCTGGTCCTGAGATTCTCATCCCAATCAGCTATGTGTATTGTGAGAAGAACCTAGCTTAATATTTTCATTTATGTCTTCAGATTTTCTTTAAGAACAAGTAACTTGCCTTAAAAATCATATCAAAATCAGGTAGTGATTTTGCTGAAGGTTGCACAGATGTTTATTGATCAAGGTAGAAACATGATACTGTTCAGTCATTGACATCTCAGGTATTTGGGCCTTTTAACTTCAGCGTAGACTAAGCTTTCTGGATATGGCCCTGAGTAAAGAGGGAAAACCACAGAAGTATCTTTTCCTGGGTTTTCTTTGGAGGTATTTTTTTTGAAATGTCTATTTCTAACTTAATTAGTCAAAGTCTACCTGGTGAATGAAGATGTTCTAGGTTTTACATTAGCTGTGTATTTAGGATGTTTAAGTATTCTAATAGTACTATGTACTTTCCAAGCTCTATATTTTACAACAGTGGCATTAAAAACACAGGCTGCTTTAAAAGTTGCTCAGACAAAGACAGCTGAAGATCTGTAAGGAGTTCTGGAAAGTGCATTCAGGAATGACAGAATTATTTGTGAGTGCTCTGGGATGGTGTAATTTACTCTAGTGTAATCTGGAAAACAAAATTAGGCCACCCTTTGAAAACTTCCTGCTGAAATTTAGAGTACAAATTTCCCTCTTCACAGCAAAATGCATTTCATGCAGGTTTTGCTTTTACTGGCTTAGGTACCTGAGAGCAGAATTTAGCCTTGAAAAGTTTTCACTGTGTTATTTGCAAGGAAATCTCCCCATGATTTGGTTGGACCAGATGACCTCCAGAGGTCCGTTCCAACCTCAACCATTCTGTGATTCCGTGTAAGGGACTAGAAAAGCAAATGTGGAATCCCAGGGGAAAACAGTGGTTTTTCTCGTTCAGCTGTGACTTTGCGACCGTGAAGATGCACTAGCAGCCACTCAGGTGCTAGCATTCACTGGCCCTGGAAAGGCTCTTGATTAAACACGAAGTGAAAAAAAGAGCCAAAAAGAAAAAGAAACCTCTCGAAGTGCCACGGAAATACATTTTATTGATTGTTTAATCTGAACAATCATTCCTACATATTTATCATAATCTCCCTACTTCTGACTTCATTGATGAGATAATGATTCTTCAATGGTATTTTCTCTTTATTCATGCATTCCAAATAATTTTTCTTGAACCCTTCAGGTTTTGTAGGCTTTTAAAATTTTAACTTTAATTTTCCCTTTCACTAACACTTTAACTCTCCACTGAACTGAATTCTTTAAATATTTTATCTTCATTATAAAACCCACTCATAATTTCTTTTCCAACTTAAAAATATGACACTACTCTCCACTCTTGCATTCATCTATTCACATCAGAGGTCACTACTTTGACCTTGTCATCATGTTATGATGTATGTATTTTCTAGGTTTCTTTCTATTATTTGATCATTGATCACTTTCCCACCCCTCTTTACAATAGATGTGCCAATACCAATTACTCTTGAACTGCTTGTTATTTTGTGACCTTTAAAAAGGCCATGTCGCATGATTTATTTGCTTCTGCTGTTTGTGTTCAGATATTGTTTTGCTGTGGTAGAATCATGGCCCTTCTCTGATTTGGTAATTCATTTCCTTTTTTCTAAATGAAAACCCATCAAGAAATATTGACATTCTCACTCCAGTGGAGACTAGTAAATGTTATCTGGAGAACTGTTCTGTTTGATTTCCTAATTTTAATTGCTTGAGGCAATTCCTCCAGCACTTAAATTAATTACAGCGAAAGAGACTTCTAGACACTGTGGAGTGACCGTGGTTCTGCGGTGGAGAGCAGCAGGGGCTGGGGTGCAGAAGTGGATGGAGTGGGAGGAGGCAGGCGGCACATGGTGGCAATGAGTAGTGCAGCGCTGAAGAATTTCATGGAGGTGGAAGAGGAGGAACAGAAAAGGAGGAGCTGGTGGATATCTTCATGTGGAGAATCAGAACACTATTTTTAAAAGGTAACAGGTTGAGGGGTTTTTTTTCTTTTTTTTTCTATGTGGTTTCATGAATATATTTTACTGTTTTTGTCTGTTATTTTAAAATTTCTAATGTAATAGTTTTTACAAAGTATCCTCTTCATTTTTTAAATAGATGAAGTAATTCTAATATTTAAAAACTAAATTGCACTTTTTAGGTAATTTTTTTAACAAAAGGGTCATTACCTCCTCTCTTGGGTAAGTACGGATATTCATGTTTTTATGTTAATCTGTTTCTCCAGATTGCAATAGTCATGTTCTTTCTCTGTATAATTCAAATAGACTTCACAGGAGAGATATTTGCCTGGAGGGGCTGGAGAGGGAAAATATTAATATAATTTTTACTATTGGCAACTACTGCTATTTGACCCACTGGTAAGTTCTGCCCTCTCCTTTATGTGGGATCTGGACTCCATATTTCTGACTGACTCGCAGAAAATTAAAACCAAATACCAGCCCACCAAACAGAGCATGTCTTGGAAAGTCAGAGTTTTCATTTGTTTCAGAACTCATATACTTATTTTTCTGAGTATATGGTACATTGTTTTAAGGATAGCTTTTACAATTTATTTACATAAATTGCTAGAATCAAATAAAATATTACATAGTAAGCAAAGTGCCATGGGCCAAAGTTTGAAGTCATATCTCAAAGGAGAATTTATAAATGAAAATAAAATCACTTATTTGGGGATATAACGTTGATCAAAACCACAACAAATGTTGTGGATCTGTTGTATTCAACAAATGCTGGAATTGACACCGAATTTTTCAGTACCAAAACACAAGATTTTGCTACTCAAACTAAAGAAAAACTTCTTCTGCTAAGGCTGTTTTACTTGCTGGGATTTAGACCAGATCAAAGTATTTCAGGTTCAGTCAAGTGCCTCACTGACTGACAGGCAGGTGTCACCTAAGTAAAATAAAATGCATCCAGGCTAATGAAATCCTTGCCTTCTGGTTAGGCCTATGGAGAGCTGTATTTGTGGAGTTATAGGCGTCAAACTATTTTGAACTGAACTAAGGTCACCAGTAATTTAACATAGCCTCGCAGGCTTCTAGCCAAAAAGGTGAAGATGAAAAATATTGGTTCCTATTTCATTCTTCTGAATCCAGAAGCTGAAAATCTTAAGCCAATGTTCACAAGTTAAAAAAGTATATACTGAGCCCAATTCATAAATAATCATCCCCTTCTCTCTTCCAATGTCCAAATGGGAAAACTGTAGCCGCCTTGGCTACCTGGCCAGGCAAGGATGAAAATCACCCTCTGTTTCTCTTGTGCACCACTCTTAATGACCAGGCAAAATTTGCTGAGAGGAGTGAATGAGCCATTGTACAAAACTTGGGCCTAAAATAAAAGAGGAAGACAAATAAAACTACGACTCTATTACTTCCATTGTACAAAAGTTAGTAGTGTTTTCGTCATACTGTGTAGATGGGCATTGAAAGACACTGTGGCCTTTTAACATACAGCGAGTTACTTCAATTCAGCTGTTATATGCCAGCTACTCTGCGCTAACAACTGCTCACGTGCATATTCTTAACTTCAGACAAATATGAGGTAATGCAACGTGACCTAAAGTCACTGGCTTTAAATTAAACTGAATTACTTCACATTTGTTGTGAACTGTGAGCACACACATGGACAAAATGAACTAATCGAACTGTGTAATTTAGTGAGACAGATAATTGGTCTGTGGGACTGGCCCTTATATATTTTTGTAAAGAAGAGAAGAGGAAAGGATGAAGAAAAGCATGTGATGAATGTTTGTCACATCTAATGAACTGGAAAGTGTTAGGCAGGAAGGTAATGTAAGAAACTTACAGTCTCTCTGAGAAAACAGAGGCTTGCACCTTGCTTTCAGATAATCTCTGACTCTGTGAGGCAGTTTAGACCCCTAAGTCTGCAGACCAGATTTCTTAGTGGGTCTGTAGGTACATTTCCAAGAGAGAAAAATTACAGTGACACCGTCCTAGAAAGTATTCTGCAGAAAAATAGATGAGTGAGTGTGGATTAATGTCAGTTATGTTAAGGACTACTTTTAATCAGGTTCCGTAGCACTCAGAAGTACTAGTCAGAATTAAGAGCACAGCGTTGAACATGCAGAGCACAGGATAAGTCTTTTTATCGTAAAACGTATGCAAGAATTTCTTAAAGAAAAATAATACATCACCTAAGCTATCCAGATTTAAAGAACTGCCATTTATCTCAGGAGTAACTGTCATTAAGTGTCAGTATCCACCTTGGAAAGAAGCAACATAGACCTCTATAACAGGCATAAAAGGCATTTGTAGCATGCAACAGAGTATTTTTCTGAGGGAAAAATTACTTACACATGCTTAATCATTCACAGTCTGCCAGTCCAGGATATCCTAACGGGGATGAGTCTAGATTTTGCTAATAACTGGAATGAAGTTTGTAGAAGAAAATGTGCTACAGCTGAAAGAAACTTTTCAGAATTCCTCACAGACTTTGCTTGGTGGGACCTGTAAGTACATGTTCAACAGAAAGCTGGATCCTGCTGATAAAGAGGGAATTTTCTTCCGGCTGATAAGTGCTGTGTGAATTATGAGCGTTGTAGCCATAATGAATTTCACATTCAAATAAATGATCATAAGAGGTCCCGTTCTACAGACTTCTCCTTGTGAGTGAGAGGTTTAGTCCAGGGGCCTAGCAGCATGTTTCCTTGCATTAAAAACATCATTGGCAGATGAAATAACACCTTAGCATATTTTCCCAATTAAATTACCTTTAAGCATGTCTGAGAATCAAATTTATGTTGAAGCCATCTTTGGCTCCCTTGGCTGTGCCAAGCTTTTCCAAGTCATGTCACAGCAGCTGGGCCTTTGGATTTTTTATTTTATTTACAGATTCAGCTATTCCAGGAGGAAGACAAAGTGCATTAAACCCCTTACCTTTGTCTATAAATCTATTTGGGAACAAAATCAGAGTACCCCGCCTTCCCAGAGGACACCTCTGGAAAATCAATTTTGTAAAACATGCACGTCTTGGTAAAAGAGACTGTAAAAAGAGCTGAGTTTTCAATTGTGGTGGTTTGCCAATAGGTAAAGAAATTCAGATCGCTTAAAGAAGCTTCCAATACAGACGTATGAAGGAAGCAAATACTCAAGTCAACAGAGATCTTAAATAGTTACGCTTATTCCCAGTGCAAATGCAAAAGATTTCCATCTGAAAATAAAATTGAAAATATGGAATATGTAGTAACCATAAGGGCTTATTTAGTATTAATGCTCTCTGTTCTTATTTCCACAGTTGTAAACTGGGTATTTTAGTCTTTGCCAAACCTTCACCACATCTCTGTCCATGTCCAGCCGCTGTGACTGGACCTTTACTTGAGTTACACTTGCTGCTGGAGTCAGAGTGTCCCTGTGGGCTAAGGGGGAGCTTTCTGAAAAGGAGGAGATGTTGGTGCAGAGCAGGAAGATCTCCTCTTTTCTTTCTAGCCATTGAAACCAGAAGCAGTTTTATTCCACTGGAGTGTATGGTAAGATTTCCCTAGATGCTCATGTCATCCAAGTCACATTTAGATCATACTCAGGCTGTCACAAATTTCTCCTAAAGTGGGTTGTGGACTGCAAAATCCTAGATATATATGCTCCTTCTTAAGATGACATAGACGTCAAACAGAGCACAATTTTGCTCCTGGCTTAGGAGAGGCAGCAATGTTAAACTGCCCGTCCAGTCTGCAAGCTAATCTATGTCATCACCTCTTTGTCATCTCAGAAAATAATGAACGTAAGGCCTTGATACAAGGACAGGAGCCTATTTCAGCTGTGGGGTTTTTTTTTGTTCTGAGTTAACATTCCTCTCCCTCTCTCATTTATCTCTGACAAGTACAATGTTTAGGAGTCAAAGACTTATGCACCTTTGCAAGAAGGTCTGATTTCTAGATCAATAGCGTCCTTCTAATACACCAATATAATCCATCCTGCACCATTAGGTTATCATGAATCAGAAACGTGAGAATACAGTCTAAGCCCTCTGTTACCTTTGGCAATTCATCTTGCATTTTCAGGTAATTTCTTCTTTTGGTGTTTCAGTCTTTTTCGTATAACTCCACACTAAACTCTTACATTGTTGGCAATGTGCCCAGTGTCTAAAAAAAACCCCAAAAAATAAGGAGGAGAAAAAAATTCTTACATTTCCCAGCCCTTCAATGTGAATAAACTGTTAAAACTTCCAAACTATTACAAGTCATTTTGAAATCAGAAAACTTGCCACCTTTCTAAAAACAGTGGTGCAAGCAACACAGCTTTGTACTTCTATAGTGTTTGACATTTTGAGTGCAACAAATATTGACTCCAACATTCCCTTGACAGAGCACAAAAATTCATTTTGTGAATTGTATTGACAGCCTAAGTAGGTTCTTTCTTTTTCACTTGAATAGGCTGCTCTAACTTATTAACTCAGTCTTGAGGGTTTTAAATATTTACTTCTAAGATCTAGGTATATTTACAGCACACATATATTTTGATATGCGAGAGACATAGGATGAAGGTTAGCATGCAATCAAATTATTGTAAACTTCATAGAACACCTAAGTGATAAGTAGCTATCCTCATACAACAGACCCTAGATCATAAAATGGATAGATCAGCTTCAGGCAGACTCCGAAGTGACATATTCCCGAGGTGGTGGCTGTCATTTACCACAACTTTCGGTCCCCAGTATGCAAGTCTGCCTCTTGATGTTGAGGTAAATAAAGGGAATTTTAGAAATTAATTTCAGTTAATTTTATTTGATGAAATAGGAATATTGGTTTAATAAAAAAACATTTTGCATCAGAAAACTCACCAGACAATCCCGCAAACATGCACAGCCCCACACCTCTAATTCTCTAACAGAGAAGGACAAGGCAAATCTCCAGGAATATTATTTAATGAATCATAACTTGATTAAAACCACTTCTGGATACTATCTTTAACAGTTCATCTGCAATATCTCAGCTCTCCCAATATGACAAGTTTTCCTAAGAGTATAGCAGAGAGTTAGGTTTCATATCTGACGAGCCAGACTATATCTCAGCACATTTGGATCTCATACCCTAAACAGACCAAATTAAGGGTTTTTTTGCTTGTGGAGTCATCTATATTTGCCTAGATAAACAAAGATGAAAATTGGCCTCCTTTTTCAAAGGCTAATTCAAAATACTTCAAAAGTCTTCCTTTCTTTCTACTGATCCATCAAAATTTTCATAAGCTAACTGTGTTTCTCTTTGAGCTGTAGCTGGTTCAATCAAATAGGATAAATCTGTTCAGGTTCTTTCTGACTGGAAGGAAGTGTGGTAACAGCCACTCCGGCTTAAATCACACTGGTGAGCGCTGCAGCTGTGGCACTCAGGGGAGCTAATTAAACCTTATCCATAGTTTTCCAGTACACAGACTCAGGTCAAGGCTTCTAACATGCTGCTTACTGTGAAAATTCATGCTTTATCACTTAAGTCTGCTCTGCAATAGAAATGAAGCTTTTGGTGTATCCCTTGGCATCCTAGCCCTGTGACCCAAGAATTCCTCTGATTAAGTCTTTGAGTTTATGGTGCAGCTTCCTAGTTAGGGTGGCCCTGGAGAGGCTCCTTGGGAAGAGGTCTTCTCTCCTACAGCCTCTGCTTCACCTCTCCAGTTTATTCTCTGTCTCGTGCTTTTTGCGGTATGAACTTTTGAGTGTCGGAAGTAGAAATATTGTAGCCCAATAATACAAAGACACAACGAATAGCAAGATCCTTTAGTAACTAATGGTTGGCTTTACTACTGTGTTTCTCAACCTTTTCCTCAGGGTGCCGTCCCCTTCTGCTCCATATAGGCTCATCTATCAGAAGGAGCTTGATTCCTCCAGAGCTGGGGAATGAGAAGTTGCTCACCTGAAAGTATATGTGCTCCCTCCTCTGACCTAAAGGCCAGGAACTGCAGGTAGCAGTGGTGAGCAGTTAGTTCCCTGGCTAGCGTGAACAATTGCGGCCGGCAATTGCAAACTGTTCTCCCTTCCCTCAGCCTGAAGGACTGGGACTGCTACCACCACACTCCTGAGCACAAGTCACAGTTTAAAATGAAGTTCACACAGTCCTAATGTTGCAGAATAAGAAAATAATAAAAAAGTTAAGCCTCTACAGTAACTGCTGCGAAATAGTCAGATTCCTGTAGTGTCCTTTGACTGAGTAAAGCAAAGTCAAAGAAACCACATGCCAGCAGCTATAGTTAAGAGATACCTTCTATTCTAGAGAATATATGCCGTTAAATACATCTATGGATCATGAAAATTAAAGAATACTGATTTTTTATTTATAAGCACCTCTAATGTAAATACCATCACACAGACAGTCTCATACAGTACCCAGTATATTGCCAATTGTGTGAGAGTTTAATGTTTGTTATGCAAGTTTCCAGGAATCAAAACAAGTAATTGTCTGAGCCTCAGTGAAGAAATAAAAGCCTTCTGTGCCAAAGGCAGACAAGGAGTAACCAGTCTTAGAGAGACCATGAGAAACATCGTATGTATATTTACATACCTAAAACTGAAAATCTGAGAATCAAACCAGGGCCACAGATCCTCCAGCCCAGACGGGAGGATCAAGCGAGTGCTGATAGTTTACAAACAGATGTTATGTGGCTATGAGAGTTTGATTCCAACCATCCATCAGTACAAGTCAAATGGTCTATAACAAAATCATCAAGATAACACCGTTACAGGACACGACTGGTAGGATCAAGATCAGCATTGGCTGCTTTGCCTTTGAAACACTGATAGGAGAACACTGGAAGAGCATTTCAGTGATTCCAGGAAAATTTAATCTTTTGCTTTTATTTTCACTTTCCCAATACCAGGTTGCTAGGAAACATTTGTATTATAACTAAAGAGGAATGAAGTATATTACAGAGTTATAAAATATTCCAGTGTTAACTGAGGAACACAATAGTTTAAAAGCTATCATCAGTGCCAAGAACTGAAAATACTGCAACATTCTCAATTAATTTCAACTTTTAGTGACTTTCATCTAGAATTTAATTTTTGTTTCTTTGATAAACCAGAGAGCCCTTGCCTGAAAAAGCTCAGTAACAGCTATGTAATATTGTTGTAATATCAAAGACTCTGTTTTCAGAGTTAAAAAGGCAATTTATGTTGAGGGCAGTCATAATTTTTACTCTATAGTAACATATGTTATTTATTGGTAATGTTAACTGTAAATAAAAGTAATAAATGTTAATTTTCATGTTGTGTATCAAACTGAATGAGAAATAATACACTAGCTGAGGCAAAATAAATACATATATTCACTCAAATTAAAAATAATCACTGGTTAATTAATCCTTAGATTTCTAGGACTGAATAGGTGTTAAAGGCAAGATAAAAGTAGAGATTGATCAGTAATATTAGAAGCATATTTTTCAAAATATGTACCTACACACATTTCTAATTTCGGGATGGGACAAGATATAATATATGCACTCATTTCTCTCTAATTATCTCACTAATGCTTTGTCTTAATGTCTTCAAACTTATCATGGAGTCCCTTGTTTGATGGGAGGGAGTCTCACAGTGAATCTCAGATGTCATGCTTTCGTGCTAATAAAGTTAACATAAGGGTAAACAGTCAAATCTGTGATAAGAAGTTCAGATGGAGATAGTCTGTACTGAGTTCCTAGGAAACATACATTCATACGTGGTCACAAAAGAAAAGGAGCCTGTAGAAAATGATGAAAGATATTTTTCTGAGAATAATACTGCAGTAGGTGTTTTGCATTGGCATTAACGTGGCTGCAGATGTGGCATCACCCATAGAGGAGTTGTTCATTTCTCTCAGGATTTGTGAGTGCGATACAATACATTCTTCAATGAGACAGAGGTAACTAGAAGTGTTTTAATGACAGGAAGATATTCTTGTTTCCAAGGCTTGTTTTTGTCTTTCCCTTAATAGCATATATCTATCTTCACTGAGGATTAAAAGCTCTGTTTGAGATGATTAATGATAATTAGCAATCATCTCTAATATGCAAAGGATGAATTTTATCTTCACATTTTAAACACCTGAATTTGAGTGCCCAAGTATAGGCATCTACGTGTGAATGAGATGCCTCAACTCCCCCAGGGGTCCCTGGACCTCTTGTAAGTAGAGCCAGTGAAGTCTGGAGAAGCACCCAGCTCACGCTGAAGCTGAGGGATCCACCTGGCCTGTTCAGTTGTCCCAGGCCTCAATAGCTTGTACTGACTCTGAGTTTAATGCAGCTTCCCACCTTGAGTTTAGTTTAGCTGTATCAGCTGTTCCCTTGGGTTATCTGGGTATCCTGCCTAGGGACCCTCTGCAGCTTGAATAGGACATTGTTGCTTCTTGTGCCCCGTGCCACTACTGTCAGAGCTGTGCACAGGAGGTGGGTATGCCAGGGGTTTTAAACAGCACTGAACTAACTATGGGCGATTGAACTGGGCCTTTAAATACTGTAGATTATGGTGAAAGCTTAAATACCTGTAAAGACATCTACATCTATCTCTCCGAACCTGTCAAATGGATCCCTCCCATTTTAAAAGATGATAAATGTCATCATATTTAAATCACTTTACAGCAACAGAAATAATCACACAAAGATTAGCAAACCTACTTCAGTTAAAAATAACATAAACTAGAAGAGCAAAGTTTCCCACTAGTCCTCCTCCCTAGTTTTCAACCCTATCTAGATAAAAAACTCAGTGCAACTGTTTGTCACATCCATTTTTTCTCCTTCTTTATATTAGTTTTATTGTGTAAATAAAGCGAATAAAAATTCTCTCCAATTCATAAGATATAAATCACATCATTTATTTTCATCCTTTATCCCTAATCGCTCAAAAGAAAAAATACAAACAGATATGGAAAGTCAGTGTTTGTCTCTTTTAGTCATTTTTCTTTCTTCGATTAACTACCATGCTTGAATTTCTGCTCTCAAGATACCATATCATCATGCAATCATTTTCTTCTCTTAGCTTCTCTTAGCTCTTAGTTCTGGTACTTGGAACAGCTTGAGTTTGACAGATCAGGTTTGGTGAATGTTAATAAGCTAAAGTCAGTAAAACATCTGTCCAAATAATTTATCACAAATGTAGCACTGGTATACAGGTTTAGGTGCTATTGGAAGCCATTAGAGAAGTTAACTTGCAGCCAACTTGCAACATTCAAAAATTTTCTAATACTGGGTTCGACAGGGTTTTGAATGCTGCCATTTATATAAGATAATCAGACATTGTGGGTTTATTGTGCTGTAAGTATTCTTTCTCATTTCCTTTATAAAGGTCATTTCATTTTTCTTACTTCTCTCCACAGTGAGCAAACACTTCTATGAAAACCTATAAAAGAGAAGATTACCCATCTGTTCCTGTCTTCAGCTTCACCCCAGTGTGTACATTATACTTTTTTGTCTGCTGTGTACTATTGTAAGAATATTTGTCTGTATTGGGTCACACTCAAGGTATGAGTAGTCCAATATTTTATCTCTAACGGTGGCCAATAATTAGTGGCAAGGAAATAAAAAAACTCAGAGTAAGCATCCATTGTATTCTCTTCGTGTACGGCCACCCCTTGCTCAGACATTTACAGAAACTGAGTCTTCTATCCCTTTCACTACTACCAGTTCATATCCTGTGTCTTCTGCAAAATTTAATTGACAATGTTTGGTCATGGTGAAAAATGTTATCTGTAAGTGGAAACCTGAACCGGATACTTTGTGCACTCCCACCTGGATGATGGAAAGCTGAGCATCTAACTGGTCTCCACAACTTCTGGTTCCTTTTTCCATTCCCCACTCTGGCAGACTGTAGTTTTATTAAAACAATGTTAACACTAGTTTTTTATCATCCCAGTGAAGAGAGAAATATTTCTGAATTCTCAGGGGAAGGTGAATTCATAAGAAAATAGTATGCAGTTGTCACAAGTAAAAAAATATGTATCAGGTAATGTGTAAGATATGTGTTTGATTACTCAAAGCTCTTTGCCTTCTACAAATCCCAGAGGTACAACTGGAGTAACCTATCTATTTTGATGCACAAGAAAGTCTATTCTATTGTACAATTTCAGATACTTGAGAAAGTAAAGTATTGAAATTTCCAAATCCAAGTGAAAACAGTACGTTTCTGCTCTATTATGCCTAGTGTTTTCTTGTAGGTTTACCAGTCTGTTTCTTATAGGATCTGGGGGAAAGCGAAGACATCCTTGCCGATCTATTGTTTAAATAAGATAGTTAAGACGTGTTAAATTCCTTTTGTGCATCATATTTGGAGTCACTTAGTATAGTGGTGAAAAGGTTATCTTTCTTAAGAGTTCAGCCAAATTATTTCACAAAGTAATGCCTTCAGATCATTTGTATCTGATCATTCATGACATCATTTGGAAAGCATATATATATATATATGCACACACTATATCAGTATTGTTTAATATTACAACCAGCCAACAGCCATGTCCTCCAAAATCTCAGAAGTATTTTTTCCAGAGTAGTCAAGAGTATCGTTTTTTTTAGCTAACAACTCAGATTCGGTTAGGAATTTGAAGTGGAATCCCCTGAAGTTTCTGGCACTCGAACGACTGGCAACAGACTTCAACAGAGTTGATAATGAGTTTGAGTCTGGTAGATAAAGCAGCTCCTGATCTAATTTGAGTGAAGCTTTCTTGACCATCCCACAGGGGAGTTTAACTGCACATGAATCAAATGCAAATAGCAAACGATACATATACTGCATTCTCAGCACTGGAGGTTGATTTATTGCTATTCTTCATAAGAATGACACTTTCTGTCACTAGATCTGAGAGTTAATGGTGGAGATTCTACTCTTTATCAACTTGTCATTTGCTAGTGATATTTCTACTAAATCCAGCAAACAAGATACCAACAGCTTTCCTTCATCTTAGTAGGAAAGTGTAACCTCCCGACCCGTTAAAAATCAAGAACAGAGAATCCTCCAGAAGTCAAAGCTTTGCAGAACCTAGGAACAGTTTGGAGGGTGAAAAAACTCCATGTAGAGATTCATGATCCTTTTTAACTTGGCTGTCATCTCTATGTGAAGTGTTCAGTTCCCACAGGAGAAGAACAGGGAGTTGCAGACTGTAAGAATGTGTATTACACTGGACAGATCCAGAAAATCACTCTGTCCTAATAACCTCTGTGATTTGCTTCTTGTGATTTTCCACTTCTTTTAATTCACTTCAGAAAAGTACATTTTATGTCAATGTCTAACCTTTTTCAGCTGAAATGAAGGTTACTTCAGCCAAAGGAAACATTTAGTAGGATGATTTCGTACATTTACTTAAGCTTCAGTAGATAACTTAGCATCTGAACAGCTCTTTCTTGGAGCTTTTTTTTTTTCCTCAGAAAAGTACTTCTCAAGGACTTGCAGACAGTCTGAAAATACTCAATTATCTCTAGATTCAGTTCATTCCACATCAGTATGGACTATGGAAAAACATAGATATGTCTGAAAAGCTTACCGTATACAGAAAAAAAAAAAATGGAGGAAAATCTTGGTTGATTCTAAAGTTGCTTTGCAAGAACCTCATTTATCAATTTTCAAATAAATTCTCTAAGGCTTTTCAGATTAAAAGCTAAAAATCTCACTCCCACTGTCCTGAACTTTGCGACGTCCTCCATTTGAACACATTGGAAATAGATGGCACACATAACATTCGATAATACCTGTCTCAAACATTGTAAACTCAGAGCTGAAAAATCAATTTTTAGAACAATCAGATGTTTTATCTTTATTATTTCCTTTCTGTCTCAAGCCATACTTTCCTGTACTTTACTTAATAGTCAAATTTCCAAACCAAAATTATTGATCTTTCAAATACTGGTACAAAAAGATCTTGGCTGTTTGTGAAAATACAAAATGCCAACTTGTAACAATTTCAGGAAAGCCATTGAATAGATGCAGCAAACAAGAAACTTGGGAGTGATCGGGTTTTTGGATAGGAGCACCTTTATGAATTTTACTTTCTGCTCTGATGACCAGTGGTTAGGGACTGTGAGGGATGTTTCATCTGATACTGCCACAAATCAGAAGGGACTTTTTTTCCATGAAATGTAAGATTATAGCTGTACTAGAGAAAAATAGCTCAGAGCAGCAGAATTAAGGGAAATGTTATGAAACGTCAGAAAACTTTGGAGCTCTTTGATAGTAGCAGGGAAGCGGCACATCTCTAAAATCAAGCAAAGTTTAAACAAGTAACTGGGTAAACAGAAAAAGAAGACGCTATATAGATCTAGCAAAGAATATCATTGGAAGCAAGTAATAAAAATAGCATGCTACAAAGCAGCAGGATGAGCTGACTGTGATTATTTAACAGAGGTTGAGAAGAAATTCCCAGAAATTCTACAGATTTCCAGTTGGGGTTGCAGTAGATTTGGCACTAGAGCAGATTATTCTTATGATGATTTTGGAAACCAGTTTAAGGAATCTAGTGTAGCTGCAGAGCACTCCTGAGCTAAGAGACTGGTTCCTTTACCAACTCTGTTCTAGCAATTTATTGTCATGACTAAGGCTAGAAAAATGAGGTCTGTCTTGAACTCTCAAGTTCCATATCATGCCACAATGCTGAGAAAATCAGTCTAAATCCTAATGAGTTAAATCTCATCCATTTCAGGTTAGTGAAAAAAAAATTCTTTGTGATTGAGTGCCTAGAAAATTTACAACCTAAGTTATGCACATGAAGCTTCAAAGGAAAGTGTCTTACAGCAAATGATACCTCTAACTTGTCCAAGATGTTGTCACACTTGAATTACTATACTTAAACCCCTGCATATTATTATTGCAAAAGGTCAAATATGTGGGTGGCAGAACACATAGTACTTATTAACTCAGTTGCTGAAATGTTGTTGCAGATACTAACTGACATCAGAAATTTGACTGGTAGCATCTTCTGCGTGATTTATCCACTTAAGGAAAGTAATTGAAAACCAGCAAAGAGCACAAAAGAGGCCTGGTTGCTCTTCAAGCTCTTGTGTGCCTCTGCTTTCTTGTCAGCTGGGTTATGCAGCTGGCTTGTGTTAGGAGAGAGCCATTTCTGATTGGTTTTGGAAATATTTAGTGGTTTCTGTTTGTTTGGTTGGTTGGTTTTTTTAATATCCCTTTAAAGTATTTCAGTCACTATGGTTTCCTTTTCTGAAGTCCCTTAACACATCAACTGCTTTACAAACCTCTTAATCTTGACCATTCAGGTTATTTGTTCTTTGAAAATGAGGCCGGCTACTCATGTCATTCTGAATGAGCACACATTTTAAGGCTGATAAAAGCAGGTGCTTCTTCTTTGACAGTATTCAGATTAATAGTCATGTCATGGAAGTGAAAGAAAATATATCCTCATACAGTCTGATTTCAGTTGTGTCACCTAAATTCCCCAGAATTCTCTTGGTACTAATATGATGTTTCCTATGGAGATGTACCATTGTGTCCAGTATAAAAAACTGCCCCTCAGTATTTTCATTTTATTTAAGGAGGAGAGAAACTTCATTGCATTTGATGAAGAAATTACCAGATAATTAATCACCTTGAAATTTTTTCTTCTTTATTTTCTGTTTTAGCATACCACACAAGGTAAAAATCACTGCCATACATCCCTCTCCCTGTCTATTTTTTATCTAGCATACACCCCTTTTTGCTCTTCCTGGTTAGTATACTGTACGTAAATACAGGTTCAAATTTGAACCTTAGAAAATATTAGTGTTTGTTTTCTTCCAAAGGATTATTAAGCTGCTTCTATTAGCTGCCTCATTAGAAAGAGATCCTAGTTTTTGATGCACTTCTGATAAGAGGAGTACTGTTAGACTGCTTTCCCTGTCTAGGACAATGACATACATGTATAAGGATATGATATGCAACTGTTGAAAACTAATAATGTGCAGTTCAATTATTATTAGTTCAAGTGAAATTTTGAAAGAACCGATAGTTTAAAGTCCATATAGATTTAAATAAGACACTCTATCCTATAACTGCTAGAATATTAAAATCGTTCTGCTGTCTACGGTTGGGTTGTAGAGCTAACTTCTGTGGAGTTAGAATATAAGTAATTATTATAGCAATTGACTTGCATGAATATTGGCCATAAAGACTTACAAATTAGAGCATGGAAGAGTTTTAAACTTTAACATCTTACATTACTTTCATCACATTCAATAAAATATTATATTCTTCCATGATGTTTCATCAGTATGCATAACTTCATTATCTCCATCTTCTAGGCACATCTAGTGATGTGCAATGTTTTAAATCATGCTGCTGATGAGTGAAATTTTTCTCATATCTTTCTTATTCTTTTCACCAGATTTTGCAATTCCCAGGTCCCAGGGAAAAACAGTCTAACAATGTTTTAGGAATAAAACGTACATGGAAAATCATGACAAATTCTTTATTAGAATACCTCTATTTCATGATAAACTTTTCAAATTCTCAACAAAGTCCTTTCATCTTGCACATTTATGAAATTTATTTTCATTTGTAAGTTAAAACAATCCTTTGAAGTTCAAATGTATATTAAGAAGGTAAAAAAAAAAAAGATCAAATTGTTGAAGCATCATTAAAGGCTACCAGGTTTGAGCTGGTAGTTATAAACCATGCTGGTTAGACAAGAAACACAGACTTTTACAGGGCAAAACTAAATTAACAGAAGGCAGACATGGGGTTAGAGTACAGAATTATCTTTAGGGAGTATATATAACTCATAACTACATGTTAAATGGATGTGTTGGGGACAAGAGAGGAATGATTTGGCATGACTGGCAATATGAGTTAACTTAATTAAGATGACAGCTGACTGCACTTTGGTCTCTGAAGCGAGAGAAGTATAATGATGTCCTCTAGTTGGTATTCCTTGAATAAATTATTTTATTGGGTTATTTTTTCTCAGGCTGCAAAATGAGATGAAGCTTTACTTGAATTCTAACAACTCTAATTTATTTGAACTTGGGTGATGACTTCTCTGTTCTAGCTGCAAATATTTCCAAGTCAATATGGACATGCTTATTTACCTGAAAAACATGCCTTTCTGCTAGATCTTCAGCTGGTCTTTCCAAACAAGTGACTATTGGTTTAGGTCATTATGATGTGGTCTGTCTGCTGTATTCGTGTCTTTGGCTTGTATGTTTACAGATGTGGAGTGTAGCTATAGGTGGTAACGTGAACAGATACCATTTAAACTTGCAGCGCTATTTAGTTTACCGTTTACTGCTTTATTAAGTCATATTTTATTTCTTCCAGATATAATTTTTATATCTTCCAGATATTTTTATTTCTTCCAGATATCCCTAAGCAAGGTGGAAATAAAATAAAGAGAATTTATCAGAGCAGTTGAGAATTATTGTTTACCTGCTGAAGAGGTGAAGAGAGCCGGGACCGATACTCAGCATCATTAGCTGTGAAGAATTCTCACAAAAGTCAGTAGGAGTTCTGAATAAACATTGACAGTAGGGTAATGTCCTTTGAGGTTATTTCTGTTTCAGATGAATCTTCCTGTTCTGCATGACCACCTGTGCTGTCCCTTGTTTGACAAATTAAAAAGAAGCATCACAGATATTTTAATAAAAATCACAGAGTGCTGCCAATATTTTAAAGGACAAAGCAGTGCCACAGATTTTTGAAATTCAGAGTAATAAATAACAACTTTAAAATATTTCAGTCTCTGGGCCTATTGAACAGCACAATCCATCCCCCTAAAACCAAATCAATAAATGAAAAACAAAGTAAAATAACTTTTTCAAAAACAATAAGAAAACTGGAACACATTTACTGGAGAAAGGATCAAAGAACAAATAATAGATTTGGATGTTCACCCATCACTTGTTATACTACTGAAAAGTTGAGCAAGAATGGACAGAAAGTGTCATGAACAAAACTTTGTTCAGTAGATACTTTGCTACCAGTTTACTAAAATACACCACTAATCCTGACTTCTTGATACAATTATCTTGAGAGCCTTTGTCGTATCCCCATGAAGCACTGAGGGATGTTGACTAAAAGGATTCAGGAATATTTTCACTATTCTTATGCTAGACATATATTAGTAGTTTAATATGATATCTTATCAAAAACCCACTTAAATATACGTACAGACTTTTAAACTTACCTTATTCCCTTGCAACACTATTAGAATCTGTTTTATGTGTACAACTGGGTCTTTTATTTTGGGAGATAAAACCACTTAGTTTTCAATCAGGTAAATCCTTTCTAAATACACTATTGACATCTGCTGTGAACTGTCATCTGCTTCATAATTAATAATCCAGATTTTAACATAGTATTATCTAAAGACAATCAGTTTATTGTTTGATGTTCCTAGATGAAGCTTATGACTTCTTGACTCCCATTTCTCATCTTCAGAAAGCAACATGTTAACTTCCACTGATTGGTGTGAATAACATTGCGGATGTGTGATGGGTGCGTACTGACTTCTTAAGTACCAAAGTTTCACCCTTTCTTGTCACACTTCTTTTCCTTCTCTTGCTATATACCCCTGCCTTCTCAGTCAGACACGGCATGAGCTCAGAGGGCCTGGAGGCCAAAGTTAGGTAGTGGGTTCTTCCTCTTCCTACCTGCACAGGTCAAAATATACAGGTAGTTCCCAAACTCCCTTTTATAATTATCTCTGACACCTTCTGCTGTCTCTCTTCCCTGAATTATCTTTGCTCTGCCTCCTCGCCCCAGAATTTCAACCTCTGCAACGTCACCAGACACTTCCACACACTCCGATAAGGATCTGGATATCCCTCCCAACAAACATGATCCTTAAGTTAGTAAATATACGCCAGCTAAATGAGTTTAATTTTTAAGATGTGTCTCTCGTAGTGGATAACACTGCCTGTGTTGCTGAGCTACAGTTGAAAAGCAGAATTTACATCAAACAGTGGGAAATAGAGTTAGGAAAGACTTTCAGATATATCTTGTCTGTTGTCTTACCTTTAAAATGTCATTCCTTATAAGTTCTACATGTGTCTTATCTTTTCTTGTTACAGGCATATGTTTCAGGGCATATGTATTTGTCTTTCCTGTAGAATCCTCTCTAGTAGTTTCCTGAATTGTTGACATTTGTTTTCTTGGAACAAATTATCTTGATTTTGCTGTACTATTTCATCTCTTACCTAAACGTTGTCTAAGAATTGTCAAATTTGCTTTTTTATGGCGACTTTCCCAGAAGTTGCAAGTTTCCCCTTCTCCAGAGCAGGACAGGAAGGTGCACGTTCCTGTGTCCTCAGTTGGACCCTTTAATCAATATCAGTGACTGTGAACAAATAACCAAACTTTGGTATAATTCCAATAGGAAAAACCAAAAGACTATCTGATCTTGAATCATAAAAACCAGAGCCTGGACTCATGTTTCTCCTAACTGAGTGCCTTAACGATATTTTAAAGTGCTTTGAGTATGTTTTCTTATATGCGATGGCATATCAAGACTGTTCAGTTCTTGTGACGTTGTGTGCATTTCTTTTGTGTTAATAAAGAAGAATTCTAAATAACAAAAGATTTAAGTTTTTTAAATGTAACATTGTTTATTTTCTGGCTATCCTTAGTCATGTTTTTCATAGGAAAGATAGAAATAAAATCAGCTGTACAGCAGTCAACCAACTATCCACATCATGGTGTACACCACAGAATATTATATTAGTTAATAAATATGTGCACATTAAAATAGGTATAATAGTTGTAGCTGCTGTAAATTGCATTATGTAGTTTGTCCTATTAATCAGAGAAATTACTTTCTAATTCATCATAAATTCATTTTCATATCTGTTTTCTTTCACTAAGGGGTAGATCCTACATTTAAAGAAATTTAAAAAGTAAGCCTACGATTCTTATTTTCGTGGCGTAGATATCTATCTAACAAAAGTGAACTGAAATGAACAACTAATTTTTCATGGGTTGCCAAACAGCCATTTGAACTTGTGCTACAGCCAATGAATATTGATATAAAATTTAAAGTGCTCACAAACTTTTCCTGGTGCTTGATATTATATTTTCTGTGCCCTTAGGAGCATGTATTTTTGATGTAAGAGCTAGAAGTCTTCTTTGATTATTTTCAAACTAGGAACTGGAAACATTTTCCAGTGAAGAAATGTGTCACAATTTGGAATTCTTTGATTAGAATACATCGCTTGGCAATGTACAAGGCGGTGGCTTCTGACTCGCAGAGGAAGATGATGTTTTGCTGTAAAAAAGGTAGCTGTGGAGATGTCAGTAGATGTTGCTCGTTGAAGATGAATATGCAAATTGAGAGTTCAAGAACAAAAGAAATATTGTGCCTTGGGAATATTTCCTATGTTGTTTTCTTTCCTCTTTTCTTTTGGAGAGAGAGTTGTTAAGAGAGTAGGAATATTAATTATTATGATAAGCATATGAAAAAATTCTGAGTAACATCTATTGTATGAAAGACATTTTCTTGAGATTATAAACCAGTGAACATACTGCAATTTAATGAAACGGATAATTAAAAGTTGTATTAAATATATATTTTTACCTTTTTTTTGTTTTAGGACTGTCTTTTCTCCTTATTTTTATAAAGGAATCTGAAGTCCCCACTTTATAAAAGCAGTTCTGAATAATTTATGTAATGAACTGATGGAAACGAAAATGGAATTTATAACTCAGTTATATTTCCCTGCTTATTGTGCAAGAGGAGGAGAAGAGTTATGTGATAAATTAACTGTAAAAAGGAGTAGTAACTTGCTTCATAGTGAGTAATAAGTAAATCACAATGGTATTCAATGTAAAATGTGTTCATGAAAAGTATTAATAGGAGCACAATTTGATTCCATAGAAAATCCATTGTCACTTAGCATTAGGTTTACATTTCCAGGTAAAACCTGTTTTATAGCAGAGGCGTTTGCTAATGTATTTGGGATACTCTGCTTCCTACCACAGGCCTGAAGCCCCCTGCCTGGCTGGGTAGCTGAAGTGGAGCCCTTAGCTAAAAAATCATTTCATCTACTAAATGTCTTGTACCTTTTGTGTAAGGTCGGGGGCTTTTTCTGTTTGTTTATTTTTCTCCTGTCTGTGTTCAAATGCAAGGATTCATTCTATTCCAAAAAAAAATCTACTTTAAACACAACTGACTCTTAAAAAAATTAAGAGTTCAGGCAACAGCTATCAGAATGGTGACTGTGCCGAGTCCAGCATTCTAGATCTGCCTAATGTGAGCTGGTGAGATTTTCCCTGGCATGTACACTAACTAGCAAACATTTCGCTTTCAATTTTATCTCTCTGCCCGCTGTACACCTCTAGCTTTATCCTATTTGTCGCACAACCTTTACTAGAGATAAATATAGCACAAGTAGACATTGCATTTGCTTTTGATGATACAGTTCAGAACTGACCTTCAATTCTCCTGCAATTCCATTGCAGAGTGTTTCTTGGGCAGAAGTTACCAAATTGTACTAAATTATACTGAGCTGTGGTGGTCTGGAGATAGCAACAAAGTGAGTAAGTGCATCCTACTTTCTTGCAGCTTTCTAACCGGAACTCCACCTGGACTACGGGGATTTCAGTTTGGAGTTCTGCAGATCCCCTGCTGCGTGGCTGGCATTCACATAAGACCGTGTATGACTTGCAAGATGAAAACCCACTGTTACCTACCCGGTTTTCCAACTTCTTGTAATTTTCTCCAGGTACTAATTTTTTATTCATTTGTCCCTGGAATTGGTTTAATCCCTGGTTGAAGTCCTGAGAGGTGCTGGGCACCATTTACATCAGGCCTGAAACTTCAAACTAAGTTTTGTTATTGCTGATAGAAAGGAAGCTGCACTCACGTGCGCAGCTGGCTGGCTTTTGCAATACGGTGGTAACCTGGGTGCCAGGGTTGGAATCCGTGGGAAATAGGACTTTTCAGCAGTTCTTGAGATTTTTTCCACTGTGTTTTTATGTTGGCTTGAAGTTTATACTAGAAATATGCATTGGCTACATGTATGCAGTCACCTAAAATAATTTAACCTCTACTGTTACAGTTTAATAGTAGATGACATGGTTGCTTGGAAGCCCTATGTCCTTTTTCATATACATTCTGCTATGTAAAGCTATTGGGCTGTCATAGTCGTCTGGGGGACTAGGCATATTCATAACCATGAAACATGCTGGAATTATAAGTGCAGGCAACATTAATGCTTATCTTTCTTTGTGTGATATTAAGAAATGTAATGCTGAGTTATTATTTGAGGAATCTATATGCTCTTTCTAGCATCAGCCTATAGCATCGGAGGAACATAAGGGAAGATGCAACACAGCCCATGGAGGCTTCCAGGTATTTGTCATCTTTATAGCTAGAAATGTGTCATAACAACACGGTAAAGTTTAATTCCAGAACAGCTGCTAAGTGTTAAGCTGTGATCAGAGCACACTTACTGTTGAAAATGTGGTTCTAAGGGAGAAGTTTTACCAACTATTTGGAAGGAATTTTAATACTGCAGCCTGCTTATGGCAGGACTTTCTTCAGAAATGACAGAGAAGACCATGGGACAATTCTCATCTCTGTTTTGCTCAAATAGATATTTCTGAGCTCCTACCAGATTGAAAATCCAAAGTTTTGTTTTCAGGCAGGACTTCAGGCAAAATCTACTGCACAGAAGTATGGGGTCAAATCATGAAGTCACTATCATTAAGATCAGAATTTCAGTGACTATTGTTGAATAAAGAATGCATATTTTGACCCATGCTTTTTATAATTTAACCAGGGCAGATTTCTTGCAATCCTATTCTCACAATGGCAGCTTTTATAGTTAAATGTGGTCAGAATTTTAGATTCCCACAAACCTAAGGGAAGCCTTTAAGAAGCTAGTAAACTTCAGTCAGCCTGGTAAAGTCCATGCTGGAGAACACCTTCAGTACAGATTCATTTAAGAGGTCTACCTTCTGAATCACTTACTGTCCGCAATTTGCGTATTGCCTCTTAGAAATAAATATATTTAAAAATATGTGACATATACGTGATCTTAATTTTTTTCCACAGCTCGGTCAATTATATTGAATCACACACGAGCACTATTTAAAGAAAAAGAGGAAAAACAGAGAAGAAAAAGACACACACTAGCAGAGGGTAGAACACCAGAGGTCTCCTCCCCAAGCACTCATTCAGCCTTGACAGCAAGCATTAGGTAGGGCAACGGTCACAACTGGCACTTAATAGCTAGCTAGTGAGATTTCTGCTAAGGAAGAAAAAAGAGAAATTCACAGGAAGAAGGGAAGTTGTTTTATTTTACACTGGTTTTCATGAAGTAAAATAGTCTATCATTAGAAAGCAACAGGTGGTTTGGTGTGCTAGCTGGAATTTTTGTTCAAATCCCAAGCAAGTTTTGCAGGATCCGGCTGCAACCTGAAATGATGTAGGTACCAGCCAAAACAGCTCTTACTATGCTATCCAGATCCTTCCAGCACAAGATTTCCTGTGTTTAGGTGTTCCATCACAGTGACTTCATTGTGGCAGAGCAACACACATCCTGTCATGAAAATAATTTTTGAATTAATTGAATCATTTGCAACCCCTTCATGTGTCAAAGTTAGTCAGAAAGGTCTAGTTTACTCTCAGACATAGGAGTATTTGTGAAAGGCACTGCTATGAAACACTCTTTTTCAGACCATTTGTACCTTTTCATGCTACAATCTTCTGCTTATATTGCAAAAATAATTATCTCCTTTAGGTTGCCTTTATATTAAATATTGAATTTTTTAGTTAATAATAGGTATAATTCGGTTCTGTGTGATTGGTAAACCCATCCTGATGATGTGAGTTATGCTGAATTTCTTGAATTTTTTGTATTCTCCTTCGGAGGCAACATGCAAAACAGAGAAAATATGCAGCTGGTTTATTTAAACTCCCCTCTCCTTTGACAATAAATAATGAAATTACTTAATAAGCTGTTCATGAATCCATCAAATTAGCATTATTGAGCACAAATATTATGTCTTATAAGTCATTAATTATTAACAAGCTCTTGCTGATTCAGAGAAGAGGAGCTTCTCTGCGAAGCTTGTGATTGCAGCAGCCAGACAGTGCAATACACTTAGAAGTGTAGATGGTCTAATCATATAGATTGTCCCAGTTGGCATATTCAAAAGCACCTGGGATTTAAAGGCTGAATTTGCAAAGAGTTTTAAAAACACCTAAATCTAACTTTTAGAAATCAGTGACACCCTCACTGTTAATGAAAATCTTGAGGTATTTAAGTTTGGCTAATAAAGTCCTCATGGCATCTATTTTTCTTTCTGTCAGCGCATGTGCACCACAAAGCTGAGACATTTCTGAGTCTCTTGGTGTTTGTGCTCTGGATGAATTCACAGATTAGATCTTCTGATTGTTCTTACTTTGGGTCTGATGCAGTAGGGATTTTCAGAGCACTGATAAGGCAAACACAAAATGGTGGGGAAAATGTCTGTTGGCTTCCCCATGAGTAAAAATGTTCAACTGGAGTGTGGGAAAGAGTGTAATTTCTTTTTTTATCTGATTTCAAAATCTGTACTGAACATAAGTCTTCCTCCCATAGGAGGATTTCAGTGGCTCGATTTTAGCTATTCAGTCGTGAATCCCTCTCAGTCATTCCTGTTTAAGTTATCCCACTTAATAAGTTAACATATTTGTTTTAAGAGAGACTATTTCAGATTTCCCAAATCAATACCTTATAATCAGACTTATAAAGTATTTGCTACTCGGTTGTTGATTATACTGCACTTCAGTTATACTATACGGCACGAACTAATTTCAGCTGGAAATAGCAAGGGATAAAGATTGAGAAAATATTTACTACCACGAAATCGCAAGTCGAAGTGTGTTTGGATTTGGATCTAATGTCCATAACTTTCACAGGTTTTGAGGGATTTAGGTTCCAAGACATACGTGAAGTGCATTAGTGAAAATTTCATTACTGTGTATCCCTGCCCATGGCAGGGGGGGGTTGTAACTAGATGATCTTCCAACCCAAATCATTCTATGAGTCTATGTGCAGGATCAGTTTATCAGTGAAAATTTAGTGACATTCCTGACACTGTTTCTTCAGATGATGTAAACCAGTACAGCTATATTGTTTTAGTGGAGTTATAGTGGCCACAGACCAACTGAATATCCCTTTAACTCCTTTCAGGCTGTCTAAATTGAGATGAAGAAAGTATTTTGGTGTTCATGCAGTTACTGAATGATTCTAGTTATGACTTCATTTGAAAAAAAAAGAGAGAAAGAGAATAAAAACTTGGGCGCAACTTTTATTATATTGGATTGTGCTGCAACTGCAAACACTCAATAAAAAGGCAATGGGTATATTATAGCACTTTATTTCACACTTAATCTTGTAGTGCTAACAACTTTGTGCAAAATGAAGTTCTAAAGTGCATCAGAATAGAAGAATCCAAATCTTAGCTAGTTGAAAAAGTCAAAAGGAGATTGAACTCTGTTTTCTGCAGCATTTACTCAGCCTGTAAAATTAATTTCTGAAGGAGTCTTGAAACGCAGATATTATTGTGGACACTAATTTTGTTAAATGAAAGACAGACCATTAGTAATTTATGTTTCAGGCAAGTTGGTATGTACAGGACACACACAATCGGATCTCTTGCCTTATCCCACCAGCTGCATCACCACACGTCTCCATCAATGCATGAAACCATCACAGAATGTGTGAGACTGTGGGCTTTTTGAAGTGCGTATTACATTTTTCTTAATTCTCTTTTCAGAGCCTTTAGGGTGCCAGGGTTATGTTTTTTAGCTTCTCTCTTCAGCACTAGAGAATTGAGTTGCTGTAACGACTAATAAAAAGCTGTAAAATTAACACATGAATAACCTTTGAAGAACTCGGCCACAGAATTAGATGCCAGATTCAAGATGGGTATATTTAATACAAGAGCAGTGCTAGTCAGGATTTCTGAGTCTCATTCCAATCAAGGAAGTTTATTAAAAAAGAGGAATTCTGTTTATTTTTCAGTTAATCAGACAGGCTGGTTTCCCTTCATTTTCTCCATTAATCAGCTTCTGATTTCTTTGTGGCCAACTTGCAATGCAGTGGTTTTTAGTGTTGGTAAACAAAGTAATGAATGAAACAAATAAAAGAAACCCTAGGCTGCTGATCCGGGTTATTTCAATATCCCCTCGGATAAGCCTTCTGATTCATTAACACAGTCTTTGTTGAAGCACTAGACCTTTTAAATTCAGTGCGGTGTGCTCATCTCTGTTCATTTGGAAGGAATCGTGCTTGATTTAGTTATTTCACATGGTAATGTATGTCACTTGATAATTTTCCTTAGCTTTCACAGATTACATATTACCTTACATTTACATTTGATTTGCTGGCACGTATCAACATTCAGGAGTTTGTGGATTAAATATAAATAGAGTGTGCCTGCTTGCCAGACCAATTCCAGTGAATTAATAGCGAAGTGTGAATTACAACAGTCGTGCCCTGGGAAGGTTACAAAATATGTGTAAGGCTGAGAAGCAGAAATTTTCACTATCTGTGATGTTTTCACAGAGTTTTCCCCATAGGTCACCAAGCTTTTCAGATAAGTTGGGACATATATGCAATCAAATTTTCAAAAGCTTGTAAGCAGATTTGACTATGCCTGTACTGCAACCCAGAAGCAGAACTTCAAGTCAGCTAGATATAATTCAACTGGCTCTAAATAAAATGCAAGTGTGTAGTGGTGCGACAGTGACAGCACATAGCTTCATTGCAGACTGTCTGAAAACCCATTTTGGATGCCAGAAAAATATCTGGCTAAATAGTCTAGAGGGAAAATGGTGCATTCTGCCTACTCTCCTTTCAGGAGATGAGTTAGTTTAAAATTAGTGTCTGTCGGTAGGTATGCTCTCAAGGGAACCATTGAAAGTGGTTAGACTTGTGCTTAGGTGTTTTTAGCCTATAGGCAAGGATCCAGCTGGAATAAATTGGCAGCCGCCCAGAGAGGTGGGTAGGGCTATGGTGAACCACAGCCACTGAGGATCAAAGCTTGTTGATGGTAAAGTATTAATACAGTGGTTGTACCTTCAGTAGTCATTCCCAGTTAGTGTAGCAACAGTGTGGTTTTATAAGTAACTAACGCCTTGTAGGAAATATTGCTAACATTTGAAATACTAGGGAATGGACAAATACTTGCTGGAGCAGGAAAACAAGTGCACTAAATGACATTTAGGGTATTTTCCCTTTGAAAAATGGAAATCTACTGAATATTGGTAAGTCCCTGTAGAAAAGAAAAGAAAACAGTATACTCCAAACAGGGCCGCTGACATCCTTTGCATGGTTGCTCATAATAGCAGACCCTGTGTTTCCCACAGTCCCACGGACTTGCGCTGCAGAGCGGTCTTCACTGACGGGTTGACAGAGCTGTGCTTGCCTACGGGCTCCTTTAATGTTAGGGAAAGATCATGTTCACATCGTGCTTGATTCAGCAGTGCCAGGGACTATGTCTAGCCTGCAGAGCAGTTGAATTCTGGGATGCACTTCATGGTCTTAGAGCACTGTGTGGTTTGGGTTTCTTCCCAAAAAAATTGCTCCTGGGCTTATTCTGACATGAGTTATTACTCAGACTTGTGTGGGAAATGCCTCAGGACCCCCAGTTTGGGCGTAGCTGGCAGGCCAGTGAATCTCTGCGGGGCTGTCATCTTAGCGCTCCTCTTGGCATCCACATAACCTGCACCACGCTGTTCAGATTTCTGCTGTTCATGCCACGTTGTCTGTGTGTCGTCTGAGAGCTACCAATGCTGTAGCACATATGGCCAGCTGCTGCACATCACTTCTACGCACGAACCTCTCTGCCAGACTGAGTTTAAAATATTAATCTACAACTTTGTGATAGCCTTTCTAGGTGATATCCACAGCTTGCAGGACTCATTTAGGATATTTTCTTCCAAAGCTGCAATCTTTATAGATCTGAGAGAAAAACATTTTCACACAATTATGTCAGACAACTCAGATTCTCTCTTCTTTTTGTTAATGTCTTCAGTGGTTACTAGTTGGATATCATCTCTGTTTCACAATTCTTTTTCTTTTTTTCTGGTTTTTTTTTTTTTTTTGGTTTGTTTTGTTTTTTTAATTTGAAATGAGGCAGCACTAGCTGCCTAGCTGAAGTTTTTGATCCTTGGGTGCTTACAGCACATTGTTCCAAGCCTTGTAAGTGATGGACTCCAACCTCTATAGAAGTACCACTGCAAGGGCTGCTGGTTTTGTGTGTTATGCCTTACAGCTTTGGAAGAACTTTATTATCAGAAACAGAGAAGGCTAACATTAACCCTTCAAAGGTTATCTGAATGTGCTGTAAGGAATAACTTCAGCTTCACCCTTTGCTTCAGTGAAATGTTATGTTTTTGGCAATAAAATTCTGTTCTCCTAACATGCTTTTTGCCTCAGTTGCAAAACTGTTTCAGTTAATCGATTTTATTCACACCAACTTTTTGTCATCTTGTTTGTTGTTAGAGACAAGCTGATCAACAGCAAGTCTCTCCTCCTGCAATCTGGTCATGATCACTTTGCCTGGCAGAAGGGTAACATTTTAAGATAGTTCAGTAATTTAGCCTACTTTTTTTTACAATCAGGATGAGATAAAATGGAAATGAGTGGTATAGACCTGGTCCATACGTATCAAAGTCAATGAAAAGACTCTAGCTACTATGTAAAGGCTTAAATTCAGTCCACCAGTGTGCAGTAAATTCATCACACGAATGTTTTGTAGGCCAATGGAGGACTCTTGCCACACTTTGAGACTGCAGGTATGTGCGGTAGCAAACAAACTAAAGAGGAAAGTCATCTTCAACTTGATATTTCCATCTTACTTCCCAGAGCACTGTACGATTAACAGCTTTTTTTTCTTCTTTTTTTAATGAAGTGATTTTCAAGTAAGGTCAAAACAGATGAATATGGATATAAATGGGCTCTTTAATTACAAACAACACTATAGCTTTTGCATAAAATACCTTGGAACATTTGAATGGGTTATTTGCAAGTATAAGACAAATGGTTGTGCACTTAAAGTGTCACTCACAAAGTCACCACTCTCAGAAGTGAGTTAGAGCGTGAACTGCCTGTGTGCGTGCACCAGCCACGCTCCCCTTTGCCCCAAGAAAAAGTCACCCCATTGACCTCCAGGGCACTGTGGAGACAGAAGTATTCATTTAGACAATTGTTGTATACTAGCTGATGAGCTATAAGTTCTGGAGGTATTATAAAAGAGAGTCAGCTTCACAGGAAATTTTCTCATTTCCATGCTGTAAGTCTCACCAAGTTGTCTCCTGCCACCACGTTTCATATACTGCTGGCAGATAATAATACATTCAGTGCTTTTAAAACTAAATTGGCTCTCCATCACAGGAACGATATACAAACAGAGAGCAAGTACGGATAGTGCAAAGGTTTCCTATTTCTTAAAACCTCCAGTAAGGTCAGTCCTTTTTGAAGAGAACACAAATATCTGAGGAGGGAAGGAGTGTAGGGAGCAGGCTGCAAGGAGACGTTCAGGATATGTCTGTCCTACAGAGCAGACGGTTAATGATGAGTCACGTCACCTCTTTCTGTCTCGTTGCTAATGCACAGGCGTTCTAGGAAAATCAATAGAGGGCTTTTTTTTTTTTTTTTTTAATAAATTTGCTAGAAAGTAGTTTTGAAAGGTTGTGGTTCAAAGATGTCAAAGTTGGGATTTTTCTGAGCTGTTCTAAAGTTGTCCTGGACTTTGGAACTTGAATTAGGTATTTTCAGTAGACTGGGTGTACCTCCTATCAGAAATCATTAGGAAAAAAAAGGTGAAACAAACACAAAGTTGCACAGGGCCAACATTATAACCAAATAAGTAGTTCTGTGAGCTTTTTTATAATTGCCCTTCTGCTTATTTTCCACAGCATCACATGAATCCCTGAGGCTTCTGCCAAGAAACTAGAGTCTTTTTTAAGTTTAATATATGTTATCATTTGAGGTTAGCTTAGAGTGCATCTTACATAATTATAAGCCAAATACTTTTATTTTGCTTTTTTATCATTATTTAGAGATGCTCTAGGCCATGTAGCATGTCCTTGTGAAAATGTAGCAGCTACCAAAAAATGACTAAAATGACTGTACTTTGCATAACGCCAGCAGTCAAAAACCTTAAAAGCTAAATAATACACAACATTAATGGCTGGTCTTTTTCATGCATCTCAGCTACTTTAGCAGATGTAATATTATTAGCTTCTTCTGTTTATAGTAAATTAGATATGCAATCAGGAGGGGTAAGTGACAGATTTACAGAACATGAAAATGGCCTGTAAAAGATTATTCACAACAGCAATTAGCAATTGCTGAAACTTGCGGCAGGCAAAGTATTTTGTGAACAGTGAGAACCATGGTTTATTTCTAGAAGTTAATTCAGACAAAGTACTTTATTTCTGAATGCTGATGTTGTTTTTCATTTTGTGGGTGGAATCACGTCTGTGGCAGGTGGTTGGTGGCAGTGGCTGCAACAGCTCGCTTCTTGTAGCCAGAGGAGTTTTCCTGAGATTTCAAGTAGTGGGAATCTGTGTTGCGTAAAGGATTTATAACTGGCAGGTTTTAGAAACAGTCGAGTGCAAACTGGTTCAGCATGGCAAGGCCTTATCTACGCCACAGTTCCAGCTGGCTGCAAACCATTTAAATCAGTTATGTGACTGCATGCTCTGGTGATAGCGTTTTCTGGTTTTCTCCGCGCAGTTTGGCAGACATCTTTGGTGCGGCCAGACTCCATTTTGTGGATGCTTTGGGTTTGCTAACCTAGCTCCAGCTGGTTAAACCCATGCCATTGCGTTGCTAGAGGCTGCTAGAGTGACATTTGGTCTACAGAATTTTTAATGAAAGGATGATGATGAGCATCTCTCTGAACACCCATGCTTTATTTAGAAATCTGTGGCTGCTTTACAAGTTTTTTTGATTAAATCTCAAAGAATTCCTAAAATGTCTTCATATGATATCCTTTTACCGTAAAGTATAAATCTGAGGTCATGCCAGCAAGTTAGTCTTGAATTAGGAACGGAGTCTAATGTTTTCTGTTTCTCAGTCCTGCATTATAATTATTAAATCGCTACCTGAAATGTAACAGAAATAGAGGGCTAGGTTCTCACTTGACATAAAAAATAACCAGTCTCAGAAGCCATTAGGAAGGCTGAATTCAGAGACACTATAGTGACTTACAATATCGGAGTAGGTGGTTCTGACTCCTTTCTTAAAATTCTTTGTTACAGTTTATATGGATTGACTATCTAAACTCAGTGCTATTTAAAACAAAAATGGGTAGTTGTAACACTGGGCTTTCTTTTTTTGCCTCCTTTTATTTTGAAAACGAATTGAAGGAGCAGTTTAACTGTATAATGGCATGATAAATCAGTCAATTTACATTTGGCAGAATAAAATTAGCATTGCCATTACTTCATAATAGGGCATGGCTATGACTATGGAATTGATTTCAGAGTAAGGCTGATCCATTACAATTTTGTTAATATTGAATTTTAAATAGAATGATGAATTGCTAATCAATGCAGTTAAAGAAGCAACTTAGGAAAAACCCCTAATTGTTTACTTTTTAAATTGTGTCATTTTACTAGGCTTCCATATGAGGAAGTTCATATAAATAATATTACAATTACACTGTGGACACTTGTGCAATTCAAGGAACAATCTTTGTTAGACTAAGAAAGAAATTTTTCACTCATTTATATTCATTATAAACTTCCATCATTTTTGGTGCATTGTGGGCTTGCTCTGAAAAGATGGACCAATGCTGTTGTGCCGCTTCATGTCCTAAATAAAATAATCTAATAACAAATGGAGGGAAACTTTGGTTAATTCCTTCTTTGTACAAAATATCTTTCCATTTGTTTTTCTTAGTTGTGTATACTTCTTATTCTAACCTATGGATAGAGTTCAAATTTATAAGTTTATCCTAAACTTGAAAGAGGTTTTAGTCAGAGTAATTTTGCTTTTTTTCTTTCAATTTCTGTCTCTTCTGGTAGAGAGACCACACCACCAGATATACGTCCGTTATGTCTCATGTCAGATATATGTTTAATTGAATAGATAAAGCTAATGCATGCATATTCTTTGCTAGGAAATCTCTGTGATGACAGAAGAAAATGTAAAATTGGACTCAACCTGACCATAGGCTGGGAACAGAGATCCCTTATCCTGTGTATAAGTTACTGGAAATCCTTCTCACAAATCTGTGCTCTCTAGAAGATAAATGGAAATTCAGTAGTGCAATGGCGTTCTGGTGACCAGCGTCTTTCCTTTATAGGAAAAGAGAACAAAGGCTACCTCTTATCAGATTGTGAAGGAGTTTCAATTAAAAAATGAATATTTGGAAAATACTACTTTCCACATATCTTTATTTTAGCTATTGTTTTCACAACTTCTGTAATCAAAGACCAAACACAAATGACAACGAAATGGCAGGTTGCAAAATTTCCAGAAAATCAAAATTAAATCAATTGCTAAATCAAACATTAAGATGTAACTTTAAGAAGTACATATTATCTTTCTCTTCACCTACAAGATCCTCTTTAATACAAACAGGATAATAATTATTAATCATGTCTCCGATGAATCCCCACAGTGGAACGCTGCTCCAAAGTGAAGAGAATACGTTCAGTCCCTTGGAAGAAATGTTGAATAGGACTAAACAAGCATTTTGCTCATGCTGTGCAGTTTCATTAATATAAGTGGGAGTCTCAAAGATGCTCACTGACAACTGTTGGAGTGCTCCCTTGGGAAATACCGGCACTCCTCAGAGAACTGATGTGAAAATCCTTTGCTTGGGCAGTTTCCTATAACTACTGGCTTATTCCAGAAGCATTCTTCTGAAATCGGTTGAAGCATTCAACACATGTGAAAATAGACATGCCACCATCCTTTGTCAAATGTTCTTGAACTGCATCCAGCCAGCAGGCTTACCAAAATAAGGTACTGCTCGGCGTGAATAGGAATGACAAGATTTGGCTTCAGTATCATGGAAATATATTTGTCATTCTGATCTGCAATGACATGGGAAAAAGTCTATTGCTTCTAAGGAGAACAGCCATTTTACTGTGAAGAACCCTGGCATTTAAGCAATTCAGTAGGTTTTCAACCATTTTGTGCAGAGATTCCTCCCCCCCCCCCCCCCCGCCCCAATTTCACAACAATTTTTCTCTGAAATGTGCCCTTTATTTCTAAAGCACTGAGTTATATTAACCTAAAACAGTATTTTTCATCACTGGAAAAAGAAAAAAACCAAAAAGTATTGTTTTTTCTGTCCTGAAAATTATTGTCTTTTGCATCATATTTGCAAAAATATTTCCTACCATCACAACCCCCCAACTGGTACAAACATCTATTGGTAGATTTTCATGATCTGCTTGGTGTACCGAACTATTTATGGATCTTTAAAATAATCAAGTATCAGTTTCTACTCTGCCTACATGCTGTCTTTCAGTTCCTGCCATCGCATGTTTGAATAACTAATGTTATGATCATTCAGAATTACAGCCCGTTAATTTTTAATGTATATAACTCTAGATAGAAAGTTATAAATCTAAACATAAAAAGTATATTTATAAAATATTCTGACCAGCAGTTTGGTAGCTTGTAGGCAAACAAAGCTTCCATCTTGCTTCTGTATGGTTATGCAGCTGAACTCCGGATTCATACCTTGAGGGCACCACACACAAGTATTCGCTACCAGGGAAATTGTCATCACCGCTTTTGCAAACGTGCTGAGGTTTTTCTAATCTTTGAAGTACCAAAAGTATCCTGATTCCCAGGTTTCTCTCGGCAATGAATAAATGACTGAATGTCCCTTTATATGATGAGCTCCAGTTAAGCACTGCAAATGCCAATGATGGGGTGATAACAGTCCCCAAACTGGTGAGACATCTCTCCTGGAGGGATTTGCAAACCCTTTCTGGGTTACTTAGCCACTTGGTCTCTCAACAGCTCATCTCAAAATACGACTCTCACTTCATCTTCTCATTAGGGCTAAAGTCAGGCAAAGCTCCTGGTAATGTTTATGAAGGTCAGTGCTTTGAATTTTTTCCATGTAATTGTAGATAAATTCTATTTTTGGGTGAAAAATTGCAAATATCTGAAAATCAGACACAAATTTTTGGAGTTGTGCTTAACTGGGAGTGAATGAATTTTATCCTGTCACACAGGTTTTCTTTCTGCCGGACACTTCTTTTTCAGGTATGGTGATTTTTTTCTGCAATTAAACTGGGACGGATGCATAGACAGATGGATACATTGTCATATATTCCCATTCTCCTGGTGTTTAACAAAGAGCCGTCCAGTCCCTTTAATCAGATAACTCAAGAACAGTAGATCAACTGGCCTTTAAACCTCAAAAGATGGCCAGGCATCATTTTTAATGGGAAAAATTACTTCTTCGCTATCAGGGTCATATTAAAGGGACATATTCTTGGCATATAGAATGAAAGGATTCATAGACACAGCAAACATTTTCTGTGACTAGAAACTGTAAACAGAGAAAAAAATGCTGCTTGTTTAGTTTGAATTTATTCATCATTGCTTCTACCTTTCCTATACGAGCTGTAGAAGTACAAAGTCTCTGTGTAACCAATTAAAACAGGACCATGCTAACAAATCTATCCCTTTGGGTTACTCTCCAGTAGAGGTTGCTTCTTTATTAAATAAGCACCAAATTACTCCAGGAAAGTTAAGCACACATCTCAGCGAGATGAAAGCATGCAAATATCAGGAGAGATATTTCTTTAAGATTTCTGTTAGAGCTTTAGAAATTCTGCTCTCCTAGCCACTCGAAGTCATGCTTGGCGCTACGCCTGTCGCTTGCTGTGCTCTTCACTGCAGGAAATCCTGACTTTCAGCATCACGGGGATTAGACTATTAAAAGGGTTCTTTAATAGCAGATTCAGGAATTATACAGCCTGGGACTTCAGGTCATTCTAATTCTGCAAA
Source organism: Phoenicopterus ruber ruber (assembly GCA_009819775.1). NCBI lineage: Eukaryota > Metazoa > Chordata > Aves > Phoenicopteriformes > Phoenicopteridae > Phoenicopterus > Phoenicopterus ruber. The sequence continues at coordinate 4,760,703 of CM020223.1, read as the reverse complement.
GACCTCCTAATGAAACTTTTTGATGCATCTTTGTCATCCAGGGTGAGAGACGGGTGAGTTGTGCGTTGCTTCCTCACGATGTTTTAGTCCGTGCTCTCTGCTCAAATTTTAGCTAGCACATGTTTGGGAAGGAAAGGGACAATAGGGTTGGCCTTGCTCTTCCCAGAAATTGCTAGTTTGCCTTTTTCTGACAGTTGTAGTCCACACACCGAGGCCACACAACTCTAATATTGTGCCCTGGAGGAATTGGCTAAAGATATCTGCATAGATACACACAAAAGAGGGCATTTGAAGTTCACTTTAGTTATGCAACATGCAGTGGGAGATCTATTGAGGCAAGAGATTTTATTAACCTTTACTCCTTGAGGCTGAAGGTGCAGACCTGCAGGATTAGCCTGTTTTAGTGGTATTTTGGGACTTGTGTTCTTTGGGACTTGCACCTGAAGTGCAAGAGGATACAAAAATGGGAGATATTGGTAGGATAATATTCAGGATTTCTAACCTTCTTCTGAGGAACAGAAAGTTATTTTAGGAATGCTTCCCTACAAAGTACAGATCATCTATATAGAAAATGGACCACCGCTTTTGTTGAACATATAATCTGAAAAACTGATGCTTACATGAATCAAGCAGAGGCTTATAAATAGGGACACCTTTTATTCCCGTTTGAGGAAATAATTCTTTCATTTGCTAAGTATTTTTTACACTAGTAGAGATGTCCAGCATTACTGAACTGCAGTGAATTATACCAGGAATTCTGTAAACTGCAGCCTGGGTCAAATGAGAAACTTGGTACGTGTTGTACTGCTTAATGTTTTCTCCAATTGTTGATGTAATATTTCAGATGAGTCTCCAGTGAAATAGAGTAACACCCTTCTGTTCAGAAAGTCATCAAAGCCAGGGACCTTATGATCTTTATCAGCAAATTATTTGCATTTCTTTTGCTACGGTATCAGAGAGGGGAAAGAGAAACAGAGAATGAAACAAAAACAACAAAAAGTGTAGAGCTGTTTGGCAGAGGTTCTAAAGCAAAGCCTGAAGTGTATTTATGGTTATAATTTTGCACAGATCACTTGGTGCTCTAACACCGTGCTGCTGATCACAACATAAATCACACTTTAATTTTAACCTTTGCAATTCATCAATAGTTTCAATATCAAATATAATTCAGCACTGACACTATTGGTTTACAGGTAAGTGGAATAAGAATGGAGGAGACTCAGTAATGGATTAGTTGGCCTGTCAACAGAGGCAGAAAGATTCATGTTGTCTTCTCTATGTTTCTATCACATGCACAAAGCTATAAATAATGGCAACAGCTAATCAGACACAAGAAAGATATATGTTGTCATTGAAAATCAGTTATTTGTACCATCTGAGCTTTAAAAATTTAGCCACTAAAAGGGAATCCATTTAATAAAAGAGCATTTTGCTGCTTGTTTTACATAGCTATATATATTTAAAGGATTTTCTTTTAAACATACAAAATTATTTTCTTTGGTCATGATATAATAGTTCTATTTGTGAACAAAGGTTTATGCAACTCCAGAGAATTAGCACTGTGTTTAGGAAAAGAATATGTTATTTGGCCAAATATTTTTTTTTCTTTGAACATGATGTGACTGGAATTTGGCTTATTTTCCTGCTAAATGTAAAAAATACAAGATTTGTTTGTTGGGAGTTTTCTGTTGTGGTTTAACCCCAGTTGGCAATTAAGCACCACACAGCCGCTCGCTCACTCCCCCCCGCAAGTGGGATGGGGAGGAGAATGGAAAAAAAAAAAAAGTAAAACTTGTGGGTTGGAATAAAGACAGTTTAATAGGACAACAAAGGAAGAGGTAGTAATAATAATAATAATAATAGAATATACAATGCAAGTGATGCACGATACAATTGCTCACCACCCACTGATCGATCGACGCCCAGCCTGTCCCCGAGCAGTGATTGCACCCCCTGGCCAAGTCCCCCCAGTTTCTATACTGAGCATGACGCCATATGGGATGGAATATCCCTTTGGCCAGGCTGAGCCAGCTGTCCTGGCTGTGCCCCCTCCCAGCTCCTTGTGCCCCTCCTCACTGGCAGAGCACGGGAAGCTGAAAAGTCCTTGACTTAGTATAAGCCCTGCTCAGCAACAACTAAAACATCAGTGTGTTATCAACATTATTCTCATACTAAATCCAAACCACAGCGCTGTACCAGCTACTAGGAAGAAAATTAACTCTATCCAAGAAACCAGAACAGTTTCTTAGTCTAAACTTGTTCACTCTGATACTGGAATTCTGAAAAAAGTCTAACCTCTAAGAGTATCAAGTTTACAACAGTCCCCTGAATGCTGTCCTCCATTCTGAACCCAACAACTCAATGGGGTGAACAGGCAACTAAATCCCCATTGTGGTGGTGGCAGTGGTGCTGGTGGTGGTGATGGAACAGGAGCCTGTAGAGGCTGATGAATCTCTGTCTTTGCAGATATTAAAAATGTTACTGGATGTGACCACGAGTAACCTGATTTAACCTCAAAGTCAGCCCTGCTTTAAGTGAGAGAGTGGCTCAGATGACCTGCAGAGGTCCTTTCCTACCAAAATTATTCTATGATTCTATACGGCAATCTGTAGCTCTCGGTAAGATGTTTCATATTGTCTCCTGCTTCTTTTTCCTCTCCTTTTATCCTAAACCTGTTTTTTAGGATCACGACCAACAGAAGCATAAATGCCCTTGAAGACGGGATGAAAAGCTCGAAATGCTCAGAGTTTTATTCTTCCTTGTCCTTAATTCAGTCTGTTGACTGAATTATTTCCATCATACGAAATCTCTATATGGAGCTACTAATTCAATGTTGATAATAATATTAATCTCCCTTGTGCTAAGCTTTATACCCAGAATATTGACTCATACATTCTATTAAGTTTAGGTTTGTGATATAATGTCAATATGCTGGAATGAAAAACACAGTGACAAATTGCTGTGTCGATGTGTCTGTGAGCAAGCCTTCTTCCCTCACTTTGCTCGTCCCAGTTGTTACAGGGGTTCCTGAGTAAATGCTAAAACTGTTTAGTAGCACACTGACACACATTCTTCAAAACAGTTTAAGATCTTTAAGAGAAATGGTTGGAAAGCTGCCAGCGCTGGGCATGGGATACTTGTCTGCACTTGTGAGACGACAGAGCGTTAGCACTATGAAATGCACGGTGAGTCAGAATTTTCCTCTAATCAAGTTATGTAAACACTCAAAATGTTTCTCTGCTTTACATGGTTCATATAGATTTTGTGTTACCTCCAGGGAAATACTGAGAAAACTTTTACGGTTTAGGAGTGTCCTAATCTCTATGAGAAGTTCGGGGGGAGGGGTTGGAGGGAGGGGTGGTGGTACTTAGTTTGTTCTTTTTACCATACTTCAACATATATTTAATGGATGGACTAGGACTGCTCTACAAAATGTCAATATTGCCTTTTAGAAAAATCAGTTCTCTTAAAAATGTTTAAATGTGTATGTAGTACATTATAACACTAAGGTGATATATTGACTGAAGAAAGTGAAAGGACCCCTTTGAAGACCTCCTACTCTTGTAGGAGGACTTCACATTCAGTTTAGTATATTTCATGAATTTTCATTTAACCAAAATACTGCTTTTTCCTTCCTTCCCTCCCTTCCTGAAATCCCAACCAAAATAAAGTAAAATTAATCCAGACCTAGATCTCCATAAATATTGGGAAAAAAAAAAAAAATCAAGTAAATTTGGAGTCTCCTAAGGAAGGATTATATGTAATGTTTTGGAGTCTGAGCTTAGAGTAGTAAAAAGAATATTGTATCAATGTGGCCTTTGCATTTTCCAAAATTCATTATCTTGTGTCACAACATGGAACTAAACTTTGTCTGAAGAGTGCAGTGTGATCTTTCTGTTGAAAAGTGACATATATTTTGAAGGCAAAGTATGTTTCGTACAGTATCGTTGACTACTATTACAATATTAGGATAGTAACGTGGACCAAAGATCAGTAGTAGGACTAAAACTCCTCTTAATTTCAGTTGAAATGATCTACTATCAAATATTCCATCCTCATTCAGGGATTTAAATGTAAAAATATAAAATGTGCAGCAATGATGGAAAGAATGATACCCCAACCACAGTTTTTTTCCATATAGGGAATGTACACTATGGATTCTGCTGGCATCTGTAGGAGAGGCGAAATCACAGGTACAGATCAGAGTCTTTGTGAAGAAGAAATGGTGATAGGACAGAGTGCTTGGACATGTAGAGAATACCGCCTCCTTGTCTTTATAGCAGCCAAATACAACTGAAATGGACTTTCAGAAAGGACCTAAACTGTGATTTTTAACTTTCAGTCCTCTCTGAATAAATTACTGCTTATGATAGAATCATGGGATAGTTTGGGTTGGAAGGGACCTTTAAAGGTCATCTGGTCCAACCAACCCCCCTGCAATGAGCAGGGACTTCATTACTTTCCTGAAACCTGGCCATAATCAGAAGTAGTTAAAGAAGGAGCGCTTTTTATCATTTCTTTGGAGAAACACTGCATACTCACCTCACAAAACAGTAATGGTACATCACTTTTCTCTGACATGTTATAGAAAAAAGAAAAGGCATTAGAGAATAAGGTAAAGAGACTAATCTTGTTGAAACATTACATTCAAGCTAATGGCTTATGTTAGATGAAGACCATACTTTATGCTCAGGAAAGCAGTTTAGTCCGTGACTGGTATACGAGAGTTGGACTGTGGAAATTTGAGTACAGAATCTCCTACAATATTTTGTATAGGTGGTTTAGACTATAGGTAATCAAGAACAGTTTCGGCCGGATCCCCTAGTTAGGTGCCACAGTGCCTGATGTGATAGATCTTGGGTAGGACCTACCAGTAAAATACAAATAATAATACATCTCAGTACCAGAACTTTTAATATACAGTATTCTCCTATGTAAAAAGAGATCAAAAATATCCCTAGAACATATGCTGAATATTCATGGATTGGTATAGGTACTGCAGTGTGAGAAGTCTGCAGAGCTGGGACGGCTGTCAGTTGTATTGTAAGGTGTTTTATTTCTTTTTAAATCTTCACTAAAGGAGGGGAAAATGCTGATTCTTCTGGAATGACTCCAGTGCCAGCCACTTCATATTGTTCAGTAGCAAGATTACTAACTCCTACAGCTCCCTCTTTTTAAAAAGTCGCTGAAATCATCTCTGCTCCAAAAGACCAGACCATAAATACCAATGCGTTAGATAAAGTCAATGCATCATTTCCCCTGTCATGTCCTACAGCATTCGCAGGTTTGGTTGGAAACAGTTTAGATGGCAATTTCAGGCTCTCAGCTCCAAAGCAGAGGTGTAGATCTTGTCAAGGCATTGAAAAGAAGGAGTAAGAAGTTGCTGAATATACAAGAAAAGGATGCTTTATATTTGTGTTGCCTCTGTTCTATTATTTCTCCTCAACTTGCAATTGTAGTTTTTTAATTGCTTCTCTTTGTTCTTTGAATCACCATTGTTATCTGGAACTGTAATATTTTTGCTTCATCTTGAGATCAGCCCTCAAGAGCACAGCATTAATTTTTCCTTTCCTAGCCACAAGCTGTGCTTTTACCCTTTACTGGGCCTGTCATGGTGCATGTCTCTCCATAGGCCCCACGCTAAAGAAGTGTCATTGCACCTGAGCAATGACAGCAGATATTAACCTGTAATAAGGAAAATACTGATAGCTGTCATTACTCTTTAGCTTGTTTTTGTTACTGATTGTTATTGAAAGAATATTGTGTTAAGTGCAATGCAAAAGTCTGCTTCATGTTCCCTAGCGTGTTATCAGCAATCACCACCCTAGCTTGTAAAACATTAAATCACTTGAGAAAGGTGGGAGATTAATAAGAGGTATTTTAATCTCCTCTTCATTTATTGCAGCACAAACAGCGTGATGTGCAAGGGTGAAGGAAGGGAGGAAACAGAAGCTATTTTCTTTTTCTTGAGCTGCTTGCTAAATCTATCACTCCCTGAAAAGAAACTTCAGCAGTCAATGATAGTTAAGACCCTGACAGATTCAAAGAAGTCACAGACCACATGTACATCAATGTACTTCTTGGAAACTAGCTTCTAAATTAGTGCCAGCTTCAACAGTTTTAATGAGTTCCCGCTGAAAAGCACCCCCAAAGTTCAGTGCCTGCAGAAATCCAAGGTGGTCCCGTAGCAGCGTGCCAGCAGCCCACACCACGCGGCGTGTGCTGGTGCGTACGGATAGCTCACGCAGGTGTATTAACACAATCTCTTTCACCTTCTGATCTGTACGAAATGTATTTTTGTTGGATCTTGAATCAACATAGTCGTGTTCAAAGGTCTGCTTGGGCTACGGAAGAATGGGTTTTAACTATTCCAAGTAACCAATTTTATTTATAAGGCTTCTGGCTGTTAAAAATCTGTTTGGGCCAATCCAGCTAGTCATTCTAGACCCTTATATTGTGAACTTTTAATTTCCCTTAGAGAAGGAGAGGCTTTGCTGCAGACTTGCTTGACAATGGAGGGGCTCTTTGTACAGATAGAAGAAGCAGCTCAGAGCCCTAAAGCTGAGAAGTCACTTTTAAGTGCCATCTGAAGCTAAGCTGAAGCCCTCTGGCCCATTAGTTCGCAGGAGGCTTCAGTAATGTTGCCAGCTTTATCCTGTTTCGGTACTCATAATATCAGTGGTACCATGTGTGTCCTACGACTGATGCTTTCACAGAGTTCTGCAGTGGCAAGAGAACTTATTTCTCTTCCAGAAGGTGGCGGTTCTTTAGCAGCCCTTATATCATCAACTGCATCATAGCAGGGAGCCTTTTTCAGGCCCTTTAAAAGTAGTAAAGCTGCTTTCTCCACCTCTCTCCATCTGCAAGCCATCTTCAGTTTTCTGTCTTCCCAGGTCTTTCCATAGCAGACAATCACTGCCATTAAGACAAAGTACTCTCTTTCCCTAGATGGTAGAGCTTGCAAAGAGAAAAAAAGAAGAAAGAAAAAAAGAGAAGGGAATATTTCTCTGCAAAGGGCACCTGTCTTTTACAGAGAATAAAATGTTGCCAGATGAGCTTAGCAACATTATTAATCAATCTGTGGAGACATCTTTCTTATTTTTTCCCTTTGTAGGGAAAATCTTTAGAAGAAAACAATCCAAGCAGAGGAAAACATACAAACCTCTGCACCCTCAGATGGGAGGGTGGGGGGTGTTACTTCTCCTCCTCGGTAAGTTAGCCCCACTATCTACAGTAGAAATTTTTTAGGGAAATGATATACCTTCTGTTTAAGCTTATACCAAAATGTAGGCTTTGATTGCTTGTGGGTTTTTGTTGTTTAACAAAAGTTGCTTATTTCTTCAAAGGGCTCCATTCAGCATTGGAATAATAATCACATTTAATCGGCTGTTTGCTTCTGTCCAGATCCTTGATTGAAGAGCATCACCTTTATTGCAAGTTTCTAGAAATGGCAGTGGTTTCCATGAAAAAAAAGACCCAGGCAAGTATCTGTTCTAATAATTTATTCTTTGCAGAGATTTACTTAGCTATTGGGAATTGTAGAGAAGTGCATATGAGTATATCAAAGCATTTTACAAACTCTGTAAAGTAGGGAACTAACACTTTATTGATGCTTATTTTAGACTGACAGAAAAACTGAGTGATTCACCCAGATTCCCACGGCAAAGGCTGCCCTTCCTCCCCTGTCCCGTCATTGTTTGGCTCCTATACCCATGTCCTCAGAAGGCGTATAACTGTAAAGTTCTTCAGTGTGAATAGAAAACGCTTTCACTGGTGTGGGATTTTTCACTTTCTTTGTACTGCATTAATGAAAACTCCCACTGCTGCCAGGGTGTTAGGATGGATGGATGCAGGATGCCGTGGCAAAGCCCACCCTTTATGGAGAGAGATGCAGGATTTTATATCTAAGAGCCCCTTCCAAAGGTAGTTGAAATACCTGAATAAACAGAATGAAAATTCAGAGTGAAAACTAAAAAAAAAAATCCTGACTTTTCCTTCAGAAATGAAAACTGAGTGGGGGAAAACCCCTCATTTTGAAACAAAACAAAACTAAGTAGACTTCTCCAGAGAGAAGACGACTCTCCCATAAGAGGTTAATTTGTCCACAGTCTTATCTTCTGCATCTCTAAAATAGAAAATATGTCATTCAAAGAAAGACAATGCCACTTTCTTCAAAAGAAAATATAGCAAGGCAATAAGTAAAAAAATACACAAAGTAATTTGAAACTATTGAGTGAGGCGGTGAAGGAAGAAACATTTGTGCACTGCAAAGGCTGTAAATTTCTACTAGAACTGCTACTGAAACATCCCGGTGATGCTGGTAAAAAAAATAAAATCCTTTGTGTTGTTTTTTATTTCCATATGCTCTATAAATTTTACCGATATCATCATGGACTCTTTATTCCTTTTTTGTAGTTTGTTAGATGGTATCACATTTGAAAGAGGCTGTCAGTTAATAACTGTATGGGAAGGGTCTTGTTGACATTATTATCATTGACAGCAATGAATAATAAAGTGAATATGTGAATGTGTTAATTTCTTTCTTCTCCCACCCGTCGTGCTTATCAGTATAAGTAGCTCTTTCACAGTGGTTCCTAAAAGTCTGTTTTCATATAATCTATAGATGGGCAATGAGGGAGCAATAGCTTATTTTCAAACTATATGTAAGAGGGAAGATAGAATTAGACACTTATGATTTTCCATCTAAACCTATTTTTGAATTTTCTTCTCCCTTCATAAGGCTGCTAGAGAATGAAAATGGTCAGGAAAAATCTTTGTGTTTCTTGTGGCCCTACCGCCATCAGAAATCCTTGACCAGTCCCTACCTCTCGTTCTGTTTGCCACTGCCCTTTGTAGCCAGAGAGCAAAGACTTGGAGAAAAAAAGCAAAATCAATAGGAAGTTTATCTGATTTTCAATCAGATTCCTGCCACTGGGCACGCATTCGTTGTCTACCCATCCTTCCTTCTCATCACTTAAATTAATGGTTGAGAAGCCGACCTAAAGAAAAACCAAACAAGTATAGTACTGGAAAAGCTAACATGAGGCATATTGCTGGCAAAGGGTAGAACAAAGGAGGGTGTACAGAAAGATCTAGAGACTTCAGAACATTGGATTAAGTCCAGGGATTTGTGGTTGAAAGCGGATAAATGCAAGGCATTTCTCTCAAGGGGCAGAAAAGAAGAATAACAAGCAGAAATAAAATACAGGAGAGCAGGACAGAGAGCAGCAGTGCAGAAAAGATTCTGAGAGAGACAGCAGGTAACAAATTAAATATAAGTGAAATGTGAGGCTATTAGGGGAAAATGCCACAGCTATTTTGGAGTGCATTCCTCACGAGGAGAGAAAAGCGATAATGCACATTCCCATAGCCTTACTGTGATTATAACTAGACTATTGTGTTCATTGGGGGAGAACCACAACGAATTAATGGTGCTGATAAACTGGAGGTGTCCAAGAAAGAGGTACCTGTACACTTTCTCTGTTAACAGGGTCCTTGGAAGTCACTGTGGTTTACCAATGATCTATGATGGCCAGAAGAGACTTAAAAGGATGCTGTGATGCCAGGGAGAGTTTTGAGAGGGAAGATTCATTTAGCATCTGGACAGGTCTATGATAAAGGCCTTTTGCATTGCTATGTTGTGGCAGTAATTGACTCTTAAATTTGAGAGCTATAGAACAACTGTCCTCCTTGCTGATGAAGAAGTATGTGACCAAAAGAATCATCAGAAATTCAAGAAGGAGCTGAATATCAGTGCAAATAGGTGATATTTTCTGCATTGCCCCAAATTTTCTCTCCTCCTCCGCAGTTCTCACAATTTCACAACACCGTTGTCATATCCAGTGCAGGTATGAAAGCAAGTTTGTGTTGATCAGGAGTCTAAAAGAAATATTTCATTTTCAGTGTGAATTCTATCCTGCTTTGCTAATACACATGGAAGCTTTCAAGTTAGGGAAATGGAAGATAATTTTATGACTTTCCATAATTCCTCGTTGTGCATCAGAGATGACTCAGTCTGCCAGACAGATCCGCACCATAAAAACTGCACTATTTCATGACACTTCAGATTATTTTCTAGTGTAATTAATATTTTCATCTCAAATTCTTTTAAAAGATTTCATAAATAGTTAATAGATGTCAACAAAGTGTTAATTGGTGCAGAGACCAAATAGTGGGTTATGCAGGTAACAAGTAACATACAGTCCCTGGCTTAAAATAAACTGTTCTTTTAAAAGCTGGAGTACTTGCAATTGTATTCTGTAACAAATGTGTTAAAAACTTTCTTGCTCTCAATTAAACATTTAGAAAAAGGAATCTCAAATCCTCTAAAATACCTTAATTTAAAATCAAACTTGTAAATGGCAAACTGTTCTTACATTTTCTGGTTTACCTTTCCATGGTCTTTGGCGCTGGCCTCCTTTCCCTTTGCTTTTTAGTCAGTGCTGCTTCTGTCATCAACATTGTTCCAAAAACTCAAAGTGCAAGAGGTGGGAGGAAAAAAAATCTAAGAAAAAAATTCTTTGTATCACTAAAAGGTGAAGGATTCTGAATCTTCCAGTCATATTGGAAGTCACATTCCAGGCAAGCCACAATCATTTTTTGATTAGGAATTGTAATTTTTAAAGACATTGCGCTGATAGGAACAGTTAGTGACTCCAGTTTGTTCAGATATCTCAATATATTTCTGGTTTCAAGTTAATAATTATGCTAGAAAATGCAATAACGTTCTGTTGCATGATAGATTATACTGTTATGTGTTATAAATTCAATATTCTTGAATAGCGTTCATTCTTTACAGTCCTTTGCAAAGGAAGAGAGTGATGAAGTCTACAATACCCTGCTTTCTTTCAGCCTTCTTAGTTCTTAGTCCTTGAGGCAAAATATTTTTAAAATTATCTTGTAGATACTTTCTAAAATCCTCTCTCGCATTTGTTTACCATTTGAATCATACTTTTATTACCATGAAATAAATAAATACTTTCATATTATGCATATAACTCTACACTTTCCTTTGAAGTATTTCTTACAAGCTAAAAGGCTTTGATAGGGGATGTCTAAAGTTTTACAAATTTTCACTAGAGCTACATTGTAATATTACCATATTATTTTCTCATCCTGTTTTTTTTAGGAGAGGGTTTGTTCAATAAACGTTAATTCTTGGTGATTTACTTTGGGACATAAGTGAGACAACACTTTCTACCAGAGCAGTTAATTCATCATTCTTCATTCTAAAGAGCAGTAATACATTAAATTTTTTAACAGATTTTGTGCATTTGTGACTGTGCATATGAGAGAGGGAAGAAAACTTCTAAAATCTTTGCTGTTCTTCTGACCAATGCCTAATTTCACTGTTACCCTTGAAGACTCAGTCCATCGGTCCTTTGAATAATTTGCTAGCAGTTGTTCCTCCTCTGGAAGCCCTAGACACTATCCAAATGTGAAACGGGGGGGCCTTTGCCCCCAGAAGTGTACAGCAGAGCTCAGCTGTTGCTGCCGCCATTGCTGGGAGAACAAGACAAGGACAGCAATATCCAAGCAGGGGTGTTCAGATCAGCCTGCAAAATCTCCTGCAAAAGTAGAATAGTTTTGCCTGAACTGAACTCCAGGTTGCCACCACCAATGTCTGGGTAGCTTAAAGCAGACTTGAATATCTCTACATTATACTGTAGGAGGCTTTCCACTGGAATTTTGTTACCTTTTTCTCCAGGATTTCCATTGGGTTTGATAGTCACTAAATCAGCTTCTTCCTGTTTCCCTTTGTACACTGACTCTTTAAAAAAGTTGAGTCAGGATCAGGGGGCTGGTCTTGATGGAGCGTTACACCCCACTGGCTTCATCTTCGTCCTTCGCTTAGTGTCTTCCTAATAGTTTGTTTCTCAAACATTTCCTCTTAGACACCCAATTTTAAATAAAAATAAATAATACAGAGCCCTAAGATGTCCCTATTAGAGGAAATTTCTGACTAATATTTGTTCTTATTCAGGAGCTGTTTGCTTCATAAAGTTAGCTGACATTTAAAATTCAATCAATTATAATCTCACCTCGAATTTTGTGCTGGCAGAATCAAGCCCAAGCAGGGTACAGTAGTTAAATCATAAAACAATTAGGAATAATAGCTCCTTTAGGTAATAGTACTGTTAAATAAAATTAAGCTTTGCATTAATTGTTTCAGATGTTTCTAACTGACAACTATTTCAAGTCAGATTTCAACACTTTCAGCTCAAATTTTGCATGTTAGGAACAGGTTGTTTAACATACAACGAACAGTTTGTTTCTAATCTCTGGATGTTTTATCCTTGTGATTCACTTACTTGGTTTTTTTGAGCTTTTTTTGTGGAAAAAATGTTCTGACTGAATATGCCAGGAAAGACCTGGCATAATGAGAAGTATATAATAATAAAATAATGTGAAATGAAGGAAAGTGAGAAAGAAGTCAATGCCTTAGTGTTAAATTTTGAAAATGGGCAGGGACTTGTGAAAAGGCAGGGAACTGTTAGGGAGTGCTGTATATATCTGAACTAGGAGCCTTCTGGGACAGAAACTTTGCTTGATCAAAGCTGGGATTTCTTTCACTTTTTTCAACAGCCAGTACACACAAAGCAACCAGGGTATTTCATTAAATGCTGCAACCTGAAAAAGTAGTAGTTGTACATTGGAACCATCTTGAGCATTTCCCAACCATCTATCGGGAGCAAAGAACTAAGAGAAGAATATAAGAACATTAAATTGAATGAACCTGTAGTTAAAGGTTTTGTAAACATCCTTACTTTGCAGGTTCTTATGTGCTCCATAGAGAGTATTACGACCTGAGTCAAGGCAATACATTTTTTACTGGAAATCATATATTTTTCTTTTCACAAAAATGTATATTACTTCTGCAAAAATGTTCTTATTTTTTCCCAAAATGTCAATAACTTTTTTGACTTGACGATTTTCTTTTTTTCATTCTTTTTTGAATTACAAATTAAGTGCAATTTTTATAGGTTTGTGTTTTTTTTTTCCCCTGGCAAATATGAGTTTTACCAGCTTACTGGAAGAGTTAATCTTTTTTTCCTCCTCTGTTAGCTCTTTACCTTGTTTCTTTCAGAGCTGATGAGCTTGAATTTGAGTACAATAACCAAGCTCATTCACAATTCGAACTCATAACATTTATGACATGATTAAACAAAAGAAAAAAAAAGAAAAAAAAAAAAGGGTAGCAGCCCCATTGCCTTACACCATAGGTACATTTCAGGAGCATTGAATGTAATCCCGATGAGACTGCAAAGGCCTCCTGGAGCTGTTGGAATCTGCCTTAATAATATGTCTTCCAAATGTTTTACAACAAATTCCATTATCATTTTAAAAGAACTGCCTGTCACTATCACAGCCTATAACGACGTGTTTCTCTGAAGGCCCCTTGTAGTCAGCTTTCTGATTTGTCACACCACCTTCTAACACAGCATTATTGCCGAAGGAGTCATCGCATTACAATATAATGAGGTGCCATTCTCATCAAGTTAAACTCTCGTGCATCAACATCTCTGGGAGATGATGAAGGCCTTTTAAAGCTTCTCGCTGTGACCTTGGAAGAACTGTCTTGTGCTTCTGCATATCCAAATTTCTGCAGACACTCTGAAACCTTTCTGAGGACGGTTTTAACAGCAGCTTACATATATTACTGCGACAGACGAGGCAGAACTGTAAAGATGCATTATCTTCTCAGGTTCTATCACAGCAGGTGTCACCTGTAGGAAAGCTCTTCACAAATAAAGTTGCATAATGAAGGAAAGGGGCGGGGGGAGGAGAAAGTGTGCATAATTACACCGAGTGAGAACAATCAGCTAATCTTGGTGATAAGCAGGAGTTGGATTTAAGCCAAATTGCAGGCCAGAAACAGCTTTAGTGTGCTGGTAGGTCATGTCTCCTGTCAGCAGAGGAGAGGTGAGTATAACCTTCATTTTTTCAGTGTTCCTTTGCCGTCCTGCCCACGGCTGGGAGCCAGAGATGATGCTAAACCCCTCCAGCTGCAGCGAGACGCAGCCTGTGCGGTGACTGGAAAAACTGCTTCTGATTTCTGAGGCTCCCCTCTCTCTCACCATAAGTGTGCTGCTACTCATGGAGAAACCCGTAAGAGTAACACTGTGATTGGATTAGAGATGTGGGAGGTGAAGGTTTCTTTTAAAAGGGAAAGATGTATTACGAAGCTGCAAAATGGCCAGAGGGTTACCATTCTTCAGCCTTTTCTCTTTCCTCTTGGAACTGTTTGACTAGCTAATGTTCCTTGCCTATTTTTCACAGATCTGAACTGCTTATTAGTAAATACAAATCTATTTAAAATATACATATGCCTCTGAATAGACTTTCAGCATGGAGGAGAACCTCACCCTTTTTACAAGCCCTTTCCTGTAATAAATCATATGCAGGCTCCTGGCAGGTACTAAAATGTGTGAGGCATTGGACATGTCTTATCCAACTTGTGTTAAAATTTAGAGACAGCAGCTGTCTGGACAGAGCATCCATTGGGTCAGGCTTCCGATGGACTTGCTAAAGTTTTGCTGGAAGCAGGCTTTAACAGAGCACAAGATTAAACATTAAGTATTGTTCTCACATCTCTGTAACTTGGATTCTTACTATATATAATCAACCTAAATCCCATGTAGCTATTTTTCTTCTATGATTTGACAAGCAGGCTAACATTAAGGTAGAAGCGCTGTTTATACTGTGAGATGAGCTAAACATATTGCTAGCCATTTGAAAGAAAGGTAGCCAAAAGAAATAAAAAGGTGATATTATGGAAATTGCAAGCACAGTATTTTATGATGGCTGCTGAAAAGAAAACCCAGGGAAGAGGTGAAATTGTTCATAGTGTATATTATCAAGACACAAATCTCATGCACTTTGAGTACAGCTATTACCACTTGCACAAAATAGATGATAAAGTGAAATATGAAGAACCATAGACCCATCAGCCTCCTGTCTAGAGCGCATAACGCTTCGCTTTCACCAAAGTAAATGGCACAATGTGTTAATGGCGTTTAGTCAACCAAAGAACCGGTGGACTTTCGGTCAGGTTCTCCAGTCAGTTTTATGTGAGGAGAGAAATACTGTTTTCAAAAGTTTGAAAGAGACATATGTTGGCAATCCCTGGAAACAGCTTCTCTGCTAAGCTGTGCTGTGATTTATATAAATTAGTATCAGTCTGGCTTCACTCTGAAATTAAATACTACTAGTCCCAAGACATTTGGGTAACTTTTATTCTTAATTTTCTTTTGATAGGTGTAGTGAGTACATTTAAAAGTGGAACAGTCATTCGAATTTTTCACAGAAAGTACAATTATAGATTTTCCTCTCCTTTAGTCCTTAGTGGTTTTTTTTCCTTTTCTTGTAATAAAAGCTGACTACTTCTTTTCTCCAGCAAACGTGCTTTATATCTGCCTTTCAGATGAATTGTGCCATGCTTGTTTAGGCAAATGTGTAGAAAACAACCAACTGCAGTCCTGCTTTTCTGCTCATGAGTATTCCAAGAATCTTGTAAAAGAAAAGCTTGTAACAGGTGATACATATTTAATAACAACCTATAGGAAGATTTATCATGTCTGGATGTGTGTGGGTTTGGGTTTTTTTGTTGTTGTTTTTGTTGTTGTTGTGGTTGGTTTGTTGTTGGGTTTTTTGGAAGGGGTGGATTCAGTGAAGAAACAACTGACACCACCCTTGAGAACTAGTGAATTCTCTATAAGCATAAAATGCCGCATTTTTTTAACAGTCTAATTATGTACAAATCCACCACTATACGCTTCTCAGAGCAGGTAAAAATAACTGAAATTGTATCTCTGTACCATATTGCGGAGACCTAGTGCTGTGTTGTGAGATTTTGTTCAACAGCAGGATTTGAATTAGAAGCTGGAGTGCTTGAAAAGTGTGAAAGATTAATTTGTGTTGGTGGAAGATACATCAGGACGTTTTATCATTAGCTTATCTCTGACTCTCATTGGCATATACGTAACTTTTGTGACTATATAAGAAAGCCGCAGTAAAATTGCATGTTTGACACTGAGGTAATCTGAGACAAAACAACTGGAAAGTAACATCATTCTTCAAATATTTCATAGCGCTATTGTTTTAATGTCAATATCATGAAGCAAATTGTACAAGGTCACATCACGCCAAGTGATGAAGTCTGACATTCTGAGACATTCCAGTTTTCCAAAGCCATACTTCCAGGAGTGGGCAGAAACACTTTCATAAGTCCTTGAAGGAATGCTTCTCTTTCTTGGAAGAATAGCCATCAAGTTCAAGTTATATCTTTCACTTATATTTTAAATATAGTAAATGGATGCAGGTCAAGGGTTTTTCTTGCAGGTTTTCATGTATTGTTTTCAAAGCCAGATATCATTATAAACAATTTGGGTTTTATTGTTTTTTAATTAAACTTTGTGCATAAATCAAAAAAGCTGGAGAAGAATAACCTTTAGCTAAACCTAACCAAAAGCTAGATTTTAATCCTGTTACTAATTTTGATGACAAAATGTAGGGCTCGAAGGAAGTGCAAGAAGTCAGTGAGTTTGTTCTCTTGGTCCAAGGCAGGATCAGCTTTCCCGACATATTTCTGATGAATGTTTATTGAATCTCAGTCCCTAAATACTTCCATTGGGATCTCCGTGCATTACAGAGGAGACTCTGACTCCTCAAGTACCTTGCTTATATGCAGTGCAACAAACAGCTGTTATGATTAGCATAGCAATAACCTCACACCTTCACGAACCTCTTATTAATTCAGAGCTGATCTTTTTGAGTTATACAAGATACTCGAAATGTAGGTTGCATTGCAATATTCTTAAATATAAACTTCAAAATGTATCTTCTGCCAGTCAGCATTATATACTCAACTAAAGAAGGAAACCGATGCTGAATGCCTGACTTGACTAGACGTAAGTCTGACTTTTGGATCTGAAGGTAGAAAGTCTTTCCACCTTTATTTGTGAACTACTCACCAAGGGTAAAGACTATCCCAGCTAAAATGATTAAATAATTTTGGAATAATAAGTCTGAGAACTTTACAGCTCATCGGAAAACATTTTGTGAACAGAAAATGATACTATCTTTATGAAAAAATTCACTTCCCTTGCTATATCTGTCACCCCGCACCAAATAAAAAACAACGGGAGAGTAGCATTGATAAGTTGCTGTGAAACTTGAATAGCCTAGAGATGGATTAAAACTCCTCATAAAGAGTGCTTCATCTTCTGTACTCTATCTTGAGATGCAGCTGGGAAAGAGATGTTCTCTTTGAAGCCTTTGTGAAAATGGCAGGTTTCAAATAATCTGTAATTACTTAAAATGTCATGATCTAACGCATGTGTTCTCTACAATTTTCAAAGCAAAGGGCAGACATCTCCACCCAAGACGAACAAACAGGGATAGTCAAGAAAGGAATGCTATCTGCAAGATATGCTTTAATTATAGTACTCTGTTATGAGAAAGTTTCCCACTGGAAGGATTTAATTTTTTATGCTTTTAGCAATATCCTCAGCATTGAGGGCACACTTTTTTATAAAAAGGAGCGAGTTTATTACGAGCAATGAGTTAGCAAATACAAAGTCTTCTGCCACTAATAACAAAGAAAAGTCATCTGTTGTCACTCATTTGTTCTGTAAACGCTACAGAAGCACATATTTCTTTACAGAACAGTTAGCAAAACAGGTTAATTTTTATTAGAGTAGTAGACAGTTGCAGCTCGGGAGGTTTTTTGTTTGTTCATTTTTTTTATTTTTGTTTTTTGAAACTCCCTGCGTACAAAGACTTTTCTGAGCCTGTTACATTGCATACCATAAATCACTATCTCATCGTCTTCATATAGGCACACATTAAAATAACTATGAATACTACACCTGGTTATTTAAAATAGCAAAGCTTTTAACAGTCACCTACCGAAGTGTGCTAGAAAGGACTAGAAGAAAAAGGGGAAAAGAAGTCTCAAGTGAAGGGGAGAGCCAGCAGCTTGCGCAGATAGCTACGAAAATTAAAGTCAAGGTGAGTTTATGGCTCAGATTCAAATAGGATACAGTTTTGTGTTATTCACCAACTGGTCATTAGTATTGGAGTATTTGCACTCATTTTTGCAGCCCTGCAACATTTGTGAAATATGTTACTTAAAAATGACTGAGAGGTGATTTTTTTTTTTTCATCTATCTGAAACGCAAGAGGAGCTTTTCATGTGGCAGAAGCAACTAACACCCGTCAGGGCCATAGGTGCAGCACTAACTTGGAGGTTATCTCATGAATCATTGCTAGTACTTTCTCCAAGGGTTTGGTAGCCTTGGAAGGTTTCATTGCAGAAATTGTACTTTTTGTGAGATACAGTGAGATCACAGCACTCGGTAACATAAATAATTGTATGTCAGGTTCACGTCGAGCCCTCTCGTAATCCATGACTGTTTGGACACCGAGGAAGCGTACAATTTATAACAATATATCAGCTCTGTTTCTGCAAACAAGTGTGTGTTAAGCTCATGTTCTGTATTTGCTCAATTTGCTTGGCTTCAGACTGGAGTGAGGAACCTGTTATAAAACACCTGTAATAGCCATCTGGTAAATAGCATAATTTGTTACATAGCAGATAGAGGAACAGGGAGGTTTATGGTGGAGAGCTATATCAATAAGTGCTTTGGTTTCAATCACAAGTGCATCGCTTTTTTATTTCTTCACATAAAGTGATAATGAAGAATGATGACCTCATGTCTAGACCTAAGCTTTTAACTTTGTTGCAGCTCTGGGGGCTTTAATGTTTTTCAAAAAGCAATCAATCAAGTGCCAAAAACTGTCTGGCTAATTACCTCTGAGACTTTCTCAAACTCTCCATTCTTTCCTCATAGAAATGTAGTATTTATAAATTGCTTTGTTGAAGCACAAACTAGGTTATGGCCTGTTCTCCTCTCCACCTTTCTTTGCTTCTGCTCTGTACTTATGGATGTGCTAACGTGAATCTCAGCATTTGACAGTGTTTCTTTCTATCTGAGATTACCACCCCTGTTTCCTTCTGAACACTTCTGGAAAAACATATTTACCTCATGATATAAGACTAACAAGAATATCCAAGTTGTGAGTATCTTGGGGAGGGAACCTAAGAAAGTGTAACCGATGAACACCCATTCACCCAAAGACCTGGTGTCACCCGAAGACCTGGTGTCACCCAGATCCAGTGAGATGAACAGCGACTATGATTTCTTTGACTAAATTTGAGATTTCTTTGAATTATCTATTAACCTAGAAGTCAGAGGTATTTCAAACAGAACAACATATAATCAATGAAAAAAAAAAAAAAACAAAAAACCTGGAAGGGATCTCTGGAGGTCTTGTAGTTCAACCTGCTGCTTCAACCTCAGTGCTAGATCAGAGAGCTCAAGGCTTTCTTTGGGCAACCTATTCCAATGCTCAGCCACTGTCACAGTGAAGAGTGTTTTCCTTATGTCCTTATCTACCTGCTCAATAGCTATCCGCAAGTGAGGTCGCATGGACTTTCTGTGCAAAGATCTCAGTAAGAGGCCAAATACTCAGAGCAGTGTTCTTAAGGGTGAGCTACACGAGATGCTGTTTTACATCTTTATGTTTTGGTCCAGATACTTGAATGTGTTCGTCTTTTTTCTAGTACCTTCAAGCACTTTTGCATCCCAGAGAGAATATTTGCTACTGTCCCTCTCTTGACCAAAATGAAAATGCATAATAAAAAAAATTAACTCTAAGCATATGGGGCTAAGCTTCACTCAGCTCATCTGGGGAGGTAGCAGCTTTTCTGTAAACATTATCTTTAGTGGAACAGATAAATGACAAGCCTAAAATTTCAGTCGTGAAGTGGTCTTCGCACTTGCAAAGTCTGACCAGTAGCTCCAGTTATGAGAAACTATTTGACTAGAATGTGATTGTGGTCCAAGAGAGAGCACTGTGAAAAGCTTTCATTTCGTAGAAAGCTTTGTTTCTGCCTTGGTAGATTCTAAGATGAAAGCACATGAGGCAGGGCTCTGCAGGAAAACCCTTTGTTCTCTTGGGCTAGCTGGACAACAAGCAAGGAGACCCTCGCAATCACTTAGAACTGAGCTAAGTGTACAAGCCAGTATCATATATCCAAGCAGTTAAATTTCCATATTACTGATAAGAAAAACTCTCCAAAATGTAATGAAATCATTCTGGACTCAAAATCTTCCCCCAAAAAGCAAAAATGCAGTATATAAGCCAAAAAAACGACTCCAGTTATTAGAAGCTTTGTGAATATTTGTGACGTAAATGAAGAATGCTTGAAAACTAAGAAAAACAATCCAGCTTCTGGAAGGGAAACATCCACTGACACAAATACTTTAGAAGGAGCTAAGTGTCTCACTTGATATCAAAATGTGCCGGCAATACATGTGTCGCAAGTAGAAGGTGCGGCGAGTAAAAGGGAAGACAATGTTCCAGACAGAAAGCTGACCGCGACTGACATGCTCGAGTCCTCCCAAACTGCAACCCAGCATCTCCATCACAATTCAATTCTTTTTTGTGGTCCATACTTAAAAAGGAACTGCGTATGTGGAGCAAAAGCATACTTACGTAATATCACAGGGTAAGGGCATGTATTCATCTTAAGCCACTAATATGACCACCCTCTATAGCCACATAAGAAAAGTCATGGGTAAGGCAATGAATATGTAAGCAGTTTATAGTGTGCATATAGAGAGTCTTTATATAAATCATTAATGTGATACAAGGTAAAAGACAGTCAAAACAGGAGATTTAATGTAACATCTGAGAACATAAAGAATTTCTGGTTGCTCCATTTCAAAACCCAGTATTCCAAACCTGTTGGACTTTTAGTTCTTTTCCAAACAGAAAAATATTTTGAAATGTCAGAATATTCTACTGAACTGCTCTAGGAAGAAATACTTAATTTTTTTTACAGAGACTAACGGTTTCTTCCTGTTTGAGTTTTAAATATTCAGAGGTTTGTCAAACTACTGGGATGTACAACTGCATCTACTTTTTTTTTTTAACCACAAGGATATTTACTGTACTAGGCTCTTAGAGCTGAATTTTTGTATAATACTGCAAAGGCTGAACATTAAACAGGCCAGAGGATAATTCAGATTAGAAGGGACCCAAGGAGGACATGTAGTTCAAACTCTTGCTTAGAATAATTAGTATACCCGTTTTCTTCTTAGTCTAAATATTAGTGTGAAAATTCAAATATCTCTGCTTTATATTTTTTCCAAACTCAACATTGTACTACACAAACAGTTCTGAAATAACAACACTGAGTGGTGAAAAAATGCTGAGCTTTCTTTTGTGTTAATACATTTAATATATGTAATACTTTTTGTGACAGTGAAATTTAAAATGATGAAAAGTTTGAAGTTTATCATTAATTTAAATACAATGAAGTAAACACACACTATGTAATCATATGAGCTATTTTTTTCCAGGTAAACTGAAGTATAACTCCAATGTTCTTAGAACATCAACAAAATCAGGAAATGATTGCAACTGGCATTTATAATAAGCACTAGTTATGGTTGATGTATGAGATAATTATAATGCTTTGCAGGAAAATCTAATAAATCCCAGAACAGTTACTCTGTAAAATCTATTTTTATGGAAATTAGGGTATGAATATCGCATCTATTACAGCAAGAGGGCTATACAGGCAATTCTGACAGCCTCAATCAAAAGCAGTGTCCACTCCTCAAAGGAATTGTTTCTGAAGTTTTGCACGCACCACATAACAGGTGTTCCATTTTCTGAAAGGAATGGTTTAATATTAAAATATGAAAATCTTCATAATTTGCACAGCTTGATGAACTTCTACAAGAGACATGCACCTGTTTTGACACAGAGGTTAGAAGATTGAATAAATTGTAGAGGATGTAGTTTAATATTTTGGGAATCAATAATGTACCAAGAGTTCTAGTTTGAGTTAAACTCCTGATATCTGTGGCATCCCAAGACTAACCAAGGCTTTGGATGCATATGGTTGTATTAGATATGAGTTATAATGAGCAATGCCCTAAATGTAATTCTACAGTTAAATTGCAAAATCTCCATTATTGTTTTTGGAAGAGCTTAGTAAACTGGAGTTACTTCTGATTTACACAGCGCAAGGGTGGAAAGCTTGTTCTCAATCTTCCATTTACAATTCTTTAACTTTTAAAAGCAAAAGACAGCATATTCCCTAGAGAGCTGACAGATGATTGTGAGAATAACCTGTCATTCCTAATCTTGGTTGTAAAGCATTTCTTGAATGCTTCACGTCCTTTTTGCCTGGGAATGCTCTTCAAGTTTTCATCTCTAAAAGATGATAGAAAGCTATTAATATGGCTTTATGCTTGTCTGAGTTCCCCAAGGACAAGCTTTCAGTATTAGATATCCAAGATAGGCATCTATAATCCATTTTGAATCAACTAGGACTGCATTTGCACATTTGCAAGAGTTACAACTAGTAGGTAACTTGACACAGATGCCTAATTTTAAGTACTGTAGCAAACAGATCTGGAAAACATCCCAGTTCTCAAAAAGTCACATAAACATGTGCTTAACCTTGGACATAAGGTTCCTCTGAAAGCCATACAACTAGCGAATTGCTCACGTACTTTCTGGAGTCAGAGTTGATTCGGAAACTTAGAAGCAGATCATGTGAATTAGATAAATCTCAGTCTTGAGAACTGCCAATAATCTGCCATTTTAGCTACTAATACTTCAGTTAAAATTTTTATCACCAATATGTTAGGACTTCTTAAAGTAGAGTAAAGGTGTGTAGAAAATACCCTGCAAGAAAGAACGCTGGCAGACAGAACAAGTTCTTTGGCAATCTGCTTGCTATTGTGTCAGTAGATGTGCTACTAGAAACAAGCTTCACCTGCACTTTCAACTAATATTTCTGGTTCATCCCAGTTGCTCAACTTGCAACATATTTTCTTCCTCTCTAGAAATTTTTCAATTCAGCCATCTCACCCAAAACGTTCCTTATTCACTCAGTTGACACACGTGTCCTAGTCTCCCTGACATGATAGCAACATTTTTGTCCTATCAAAGAAAGAAGTAGAATCATAAAACGTAATGTGGAACTTTAATAAATCTTTGTATAAGATCCTCAGGTTTTGATTCAGAGAAGCTCACATGCTCTCTTCGCTCAGGTCTTGAAGGTATTAATTCCCTTTGAGTCAATTCTCTAAGCCTTTTGTTGGAGTTCCTCTTCTGTACCTGCTTCTTTGAGAAAAAGCCATTTCCCTATAGAATAAGAAATTTCCAAATGAGAAGTGATATGAATCTTTGAGGAGCCAAGTGACTACCACATGAAAAGAAGATAATGGGATGTATTTTATCTGGATTGAGAAGCATCTGCCAAATACATCTCAGAGGAGCTGTCTGTTAAGAAGAGTTTAGAATAGACTGTTTACCCCGTTAAATATCAGCAGAAACTCTACTTTTGCATTGATTTCCTCCATCTATATTCTCAGCTGGGAAAGCAGAAAAAGATTTTATAGAGAAACAAGAACATATTATGGAGTAATGCAGCAACTGGAGGAAAAATTAGGCTTGTATTGGTAAGATTATCAAATTCCTTGCTGTCCCATTTTTATACTCTCCTGGTATTTGTCCTACACAGAGCTCATAATTAAAGAGAAGGATTAGGGTCTAGATACAAAGCCTGTTGCTATCACTGGGAATTCTTTTCTCAACAAGGTTGAAATCCAGCCCATGAATATAGCTTTATCCAAGAAGGGAAATAAAGACCCAGACTGCGTTTGGGTTTTGGGTGGGGTTTTTTAGTTCTTTGTTTTGGATTTGTTATGGGGTAGGGTTTTTTTCAGCTAATAACATAGATTCCCAGTTCCTCAAAAATTTGAACATCTATTAAGTTGACAGATCAATCAAATGAGGCACATACTTAACCATCTTGATAAACCGAGGTCTTAGTTGATAGTAGGAACTCCTGAGGGCATGTGAGAAATTAAAGCTGGGGCATTCCAAAGAGCAATATCCTGGTATTAGCATAATGTCTACATAGAAAATATTGGCGAGAGCCTGGTACAAGAAACTGAGTTTCTTACATTTTAATTTCTTCATTAGATTTTTATTTTATTTCAATTCAAAGCTTTTAACTCTTTTACTTCAAGAAGCTTTTGAAAAGTTCATAGAACCAGTACAGAATTAAAACAGTTTGGTGGGTGCTATAGCATATATTATCTCAAAGATGTTATTTTAGCATGAGCAGCTTTTAAAACTTAATCACCTAACCAGCAAAGCAGCACACATTCCTAATTGATCTCTCCCTCTAGGACTGCTACATTTTCTTGACCTTTTAATAACTGATGGCTTTAGAGAAAAGATTGTTCAGATAACTTCTTAAAAGTCAAAAGAACATCTGAGGTATATTCGCAAGATCTGAAGAAGACATACCCAAAGCAAGTCGTGGCCTTGTGAAGTTCTGATTGCCTTGTTCTTCCCACATGTTACAGTAATTCTTCCAAGGAGACCGGGATCAGCTGAACTGTTCCGCGTTTGAGGAAGCTCATTTGGGAGATGTCAGTCACCTACTGCTCCCTCTATATGTGAGTGTGGGTTATTTAGTTTAAATACTTTTAAAGAGAAAATAAAGTCTGTGTCTATTTCAAGTTCAGGTATCTACAGCTGCTAAACACACATGCAGGAACAAGTAGATGGTAAAGTCTTTTTTCCTGCCCTGTCTCTTGTACTAAACCCTATCAAACTGTCAAGTTTCAGATCTTTTCTACAAGAGTTTGTAAATTAAGGTTGTTTTTTCTTCAATTTCTTTTAGTTTTCTTTAATTAGCTTCATTCTCATACTCTGCATGTGTATTCTACAGAATATCTAGGTTTAACTCTAAATTTACACTGTATAGGTAATGTTTTTTTAAAAAATTATTTAAGTTTTAGAAATGACTTCAGCAAAGTTGCTGCTGCTTCTGCTAGCAGTGAGGTGGCCCATGAGTGGAGGTTAGGATTGGATAACATCTGCACTGCCTACTTTATTCTTGCTTACGTACCCAAGGACAGCTGTCTCTTCTAGCAGCCAGTCATGCATGTAATTGTAGTTCCAACTGGTTGAAGCCTCTTGCTTGGAGGGTTGTAGTATTGACAAGTTTGTGTCCTGCTGTGTGTCAGGCAGAATTTTTCCACCTTTCTGAGAAACATGAAAGCCCATATTCTACTTTTTATTGTTTGAGCTTTATACTGATATGACGCTACCACTGTCAGTAGCATTATCTTAATGTCAAAGTGGCCTGACATGATGAAAATCCAGACCGAGTTTTCAACTAAGAAAAGATTTTCTGATGAGGTCAGTGATAGACACGCTGCTTCACTTTTGAGAGGTTGATCTGTTCCTTCTCTATGGTGCATCTGCTTTCTATGTTGCAGAAAGAACAATGTGTTTATAATTGCACTTGTTTTTTGCCTGACATATGTTTGGGTAAGTGCACTTGCCAGAAAAACTGTATGAAATATTCTTCTTTGTAACAAGTGTTAACAAGTTTCAGGGGTGCATGTTCTCTATGATAGCAAATACCATTTTTTATAGTTGCGAGGCTGTGCATGTGGTGTAGAAGCTCAGTGCTTTTGAAGACCTGTTTACCAGATCCTCCTCGGATGTCTGATGTCCCAGATCTACCACTCCTGGCCGAAGTCTGACAACGGACAAAAGGTGAGGGAATGAGCCTGTGCTATCGGCTGGGTAGGCAACGCTTTGCACCGCGCTAGAGAGAATCTCTGGAAGCCTGGTGAGAAATTGCATGAATGAAGCAGTGAAGTGGCCTCAAAGAGATTTATTGATTTGTCTCCTATTGAAATACATAACAAACCCCAAAAGATTTTATTAGTAGCTTTAGCCAGCAATTATAATAGAAAGATATTCATTGGTTTCAGATGGGGTTTGATTAGACATAGGAAAGATTGCCTTAAAATATAGAGCATGTTTAAAAAGAAGCTTGAAGAGGACAGTAAAGATCAGCCAGTTCTTATGACAAAACTATTCCTTGAACTGTATACGTGTCCTGAGGACGCTGAATAATAGAAAACGTTACTTGGTATAATAAAAAAAAAGAAAAAAAAGAAAAAGTTTTTCTGGAGAGGCACAGTGCATCGTATTTTGCAAACTGTGTGGGTGTTTTTTATTTTCTTTTTTTTTTAATGTTTTTATTATAAGCTAAAATGAATAGCATAGAATAAAATGTTTAAGGATAGAGACAGGTCCATTCTGTCCTGTTTGATAGTAGTTCATACTGCACAGCTTCCCATGTTTCACACTTCAAACTTAGCTCCTTATGCTTCCTATGACCAGTGTCAGTGCATTCACTCTGAAAAGTGAGCTTGAAGAAATCCTATTTACATAATGCTTATGTTCAATTTTGAAAATGTATCCTGGAGAGTGAATGGAGAAATTATAGTCCAGAAGACATGATAAATATAAAAGAGTATTATAAATGTTCAATGACCTCAAGAAGTCATTGCTTAAAGGACCGTGTCGGTCAAGATGAAAACTAACTTCAGTATAATGTTAATTATGTGATTCCTCTTGGAAGACTGAGGTTTTGTTTGTTTCACTGTGATATTAGTACAATTGTGCACAAGCTGGAGATCAACAGTTATTCAGTTTGAACTAGAAGACAGGATATTAGAGTAATTTAACCGGAAGGAACTAAAGATATGAGAAGTCTTTCAAGAGAATGAAAGTTTGATAATGAAAGATCTTGGGTTTACTATTGATTCACGAAAAAAAAACAAAATAAACTTTGCAATAGCCTAGAGCTGATGGTAAATGTTAATAATGAGCAGGGCCAATTTATTTCAAGAACAACTAATGAGGAGGGGGGATGAGGTTCAAAACCTTCCATATCCACTGCAGGACTGGAAGGAACAATAGTTATATGATTTGTTTCAGTTGGCTTGCCTGACAACTCAGTCACCAGCTTGGAATTGAAATCTATTACTGTGGCTAATCGGAGCCAGAAGCAGCATTCAGAAGTTCAACGGTAACAACAAGCCCCAGTTTTACATTCAAGCAAATCTAAGTGTCATGGGAGAAAGGCAAAAGTTACCTGTGGAGGTGTAGAAAGGATGGCTGAAGCCATTCTGAACTGCCAAACAGGCAAGCAAAAAGGCACTGAAGAGACAGTAAACACAGCTGCCTTGAAAATCACCAGAAAGTCAAGTAAAATCTAAGTAAAAGTGAAAGCTCAATAAGCAAACGTATAGCCACTGTTTGAAATGACTTGTGGATAACACTGAATATAGCAACATAGGTTTACATTTCTAGCAAAGGGACATATTGTCTTCACAGCGTATAGAAACGCAGCAGTTAGTGTGCTGAGCTGCTACCGATGATGTTATTTGTCTAAAGTTCTAATTAATTCTGAGAACGTATTGAAAATGCTAACAAACGTTTGATTGTTGGTTTTTCACTGTTTTCCTGTCTGTGCAAACACTGCATTTGTGCAGGGAGCAAACCTCTGCCGTTGCGTGGCGACTCGGTGCCGTCCGGTGTGTTCCTGAATACATCTGCTGAGCCCTAAGCAGAGCGTCCGAGGTATGTTCAGGTTCATTATTCTTCTTTTGGTTATACACACACTGCACACAAGAACGAATTTAACTGCACTTTAAAGAAATGATACTGGAACAAAATTTGACTTCTTAAAATGATGTCCTGCCTAACCAAGAAATGGCTACATGCGCACTCACGCTTCTTCCATATATTTCCTATGAAGATTTCACATTGCTGTGACGCTAGCTAGACACAACGAATTTATTCTGTGTTTGAAATACATTCACAATGCTGTAGTCATTTATTTTGACAACACAGTCATCACAAAGCAACAGGGCGTGTAAGTTCTTTGCTCCAAGGGCATTTGGGATTGAATGTTTGACGTCCCCTCTGAAAACGGAGCTGAATAAAACACCCAAAAGATGACAGTTTTATCAGCTTAAGTGAAGAAGCAGTTCTTGGAGCACTGAGAACTTCATGAGAAGTTTTAATGTTCTTGCTTTGATTTCACCAAAAGGATGAGCCCTTCAGAAACTGCTGAATACACTAAGTCAATAAACATGCTTCATTATTAAACTGTTTGGCATACCCTTGCTCGAACACCTTAAATATGTAGACTTTGTATACTTGAAACCCAACAAGAAATACTATTCCATTTTTGTATCTCCACAAGTCACTTTTACTGAATTACAGAAGACTTCAAGGTGATTTAGAGAAAACAGTAGTTGACTTGACTCACTACTTAAAAATTGGTTGTCTAATTTTCCAACAGCTTTTCAGGTTCCTGGAGAAGTTTAATAATGGAAAACTATCCTGACTGTGACAAAAATAAGGTAAAATAGGGATAACATTAGCCCTAGTCTGGCCCGATAACTGGCTCATCGGGCCAGTCAAACAGGAGCATAACACTTCTGTCTCCAGTATGCGGTGCCTTGGTGAACATAATCACCTGGGATGGGGTTGGATTAAGAGATGTGATTCAAATTTGGACCCATGATGCAGAGTAAAATTCTAATCCCTTAGGGATGCGCTAGATCTTTTGGGGATTTGTGCTGTTGAGGAAAAAATGGGAGACTCCCATCTGAAAAACTTGCCTGCTCACATCGCAGGTGGTAAGTGGTTTGTCCATGAAACTCCCACAGATATTCTTCTTCTAGTCTTACATGACTGCTTTCAGGCCCATCCACTCTCTGAATTGTCTGATTGATAGCTGGTATCTTAAGAAATAGGTAGATTCATCAATTATTTTGCTTGAAAAAAACCTCTTAACTTGGAGGAGCCTTCAAAAATGGAGTTTAATAACTTCACAAGTTTTAAAAGCCAAATTTTTCCAAACCCATGTGTATAAAAGGCCTTAGGCATTAGAGAAATGGCAATGGTTACACCAAAGCAGAGTTGTGTTTTCTCGTACATCAAATAGCATCGCTAATTATTTCATTCAAGAAGTACTTTCTTTTGATGAGATTTTTCAGAACAAAAGTTTTCTTAAGTATAATAATTTGTATACATAATACATCTTAGGAGGAATGGCAGATCACAAAGTGATGGAAGCAACTTAAGCTTCATCAACTCGTTATGCAGGAACAGAGAACAGGAGATGCTGAGATATGAAACGGAATGGGAAATTACACCAGAAGAACAGTGGCCTATATCTTGCTCTTTACAATACATAATTACTTTCTAGCACATCTGTGTATTGTGTGGTGTCCACTTTGATGCTCTTCCCTCTTTAAAGGCATGAAATCTCATCTTCCTTCCATCGAAGTCCAGGGCAAAACTTCTGCTAGTTCAGTGGGGCAGAACAGAGCCCGTGATTCCCTCTTCCCCGCGGAAAATGCACTGGGATTATCTGCCATATCGGCAGTTCAAAAGCATTGGTCAGAAGACAGACTATTCACAGTTTGTCAAGTGAAAAGTTTTCGGGAGAGTTCAGTCGTGAATTACATAACTGAGGGAACTGTCTATGGAAAGCTAATTTGGAATCACTAAAGCATTTTAATTCTTCTTTGAAGATGGCCAAATGTTAATGTCTTTATATGAATTTATTTTTAGCTCTACTTTCTCTTCTGACGTGACTGACCACTGATCTGGTAAAGATTTGCAGCATTTTTCATGTCACAAAAAAGGAAATACTATGTCCTCTCAAATTTACATGTTGGTTACGAGGAAATGCTTATGGAGTTTTCAGCTTCGTCACTAAGTTCTTGTGTGAAGTTTTGTGGAAATCTGCGCTTTGGTTTGCATCTTTCAAAGCCAGACTTCCTCCATTTGACTATTTACATTCAAATATCTGTGTGTATAATCTCCTTAAATTTCTCTTACATTTCTGTATATCACAAACAACCAGAGTTGAGCTCTGAGGAGAACAGTAATTTGATTAGGTGTTACTAATTTAAGTAGAAGTCGTGTTGTACTGAAAAAGAAAAAAGGTGGAGTTTCATCTAGAGTTAACAACTTCATTGATATTGTATGCGTTACTCTTATCCACTTCATTTTTTATCCAGAAGTTTCACATTTATGTCTAATATTTATACTTGATCAAATTTGTAACATCATAGACCATAACATACACTTTAATGTGTAGACGTGAACTGTCTCTATTCTTTCAAACACCCTGTCTATGATCTTTTATGATTCAGCATCATTAAAAATATATTTTAGGGTTACAGAGCAAATAATTTGTGAAGATAAAAAAATAAATAATTGCTTTCAGTAATCTCACCTTTAATCAAAAAATCTATTTTAGTAGAAGTAGTGTTGATTAAATTCACTTAAAACAAAAGGCCACTTAAAACTTGAAGATACTGTTCACACAGAAACTACTCAAATATTGCAAGTAATAATTGGATAAAGAAACTTTATATGTTCAACGCTTCTGAAAGGTCATTAAGAGATAAGTAAGACACAGGTAATAGGCAGAAACAGTTGACATATCACATCTTGACTCCTGAGGGGAATCAACACACGGGGCTCTAGAAACAACACGCTATTTAGTTTGCATGACCATGGGACATAAATTCACAAAATGAATTTTGGTCTCTGTGCTACCAAAAAAAAGGTGGAATATCCCAGCTGACTGCAGAGGAACGGCTCTGAAGTGACAGCACAGGAATGAAGAAGAGATTTGGTTGGGTGCTGGGAGCTTTTTGGCATACTGAAGTGCTTGGAAGGAAAATGCATCCAATGGAGTAAGGAAGGCTCTGGTCCTTGCTTCCATCAGCTGGTCCAGCCACTGAGAGGTCAGGCTCATCGCCCCCAAAAGAGATTCCAGCAGGACCAGCACCCTGCAAAACTGATTATAACAAAAAAAGATACATGTATAAGTAGCATGAAATTTTGGCTATATATAGGTTAATGGAGTTTAGCTATTGGTGTCCATGACAGCAGATTACAAGCACTTTATTTTTATGGTGTCTACATACCTCTTATTCTGTCAGGACAGTATGAGGAGAGCAAACTGGAAATTTCATCTTGTGAGCAGCACTGAAACAGCCTGAACGGTGTGACCGCTCTGTATCCCAGCAGGACAAACTGCACACTGGCCTTGGAGAACGAGGATGTCAGGGAGCAGATCCTGAACTGCTCTGGGGATCCTCCCTCTCGTCAGACCCACTGGGAAACATAAGCAAACTTCAGCTGAGATAAAAAACCTTTTTTGTGTGTGTTTATACAGCCTAGGCAGAAAACTGCCTTCAAGATGTCTAGGGTTGCAAGCTATGCAGGGACCACAGTTAGTCCATGCTGATGTAGAGGATCTCCCTTAGGGCTGAAGATTGTCCAGTCTCTCTGACCAGCCACCAAGTTAACTCTCAAAGTCAGAGCTAGAAAAAGTCACGTCCCAGTTTGTTTTAAATCTGGTCGGATGATAAAGGCAAAGTGCTCATTGCAGTGGGAAGAAGAGCCTCCCCATACACTGAGTGTACCTCAGCATCCTTGGTGTGATGTACTGTCAGACTGGGCAAGAACCAGCAAGGAAGCAGGATGTAAAAGAGTCTCTGGCCCCAGGAATCGGGAATCTGTTGAGAGCAGCCGATGGGCATTTTGTGGGAATGGGCACCTGAAAGCTGAGCACCTTGACTTGCAGCAGTGCCTCTGGCCTTGGGCGTGTCAATATTGCTAGTGCAGACAGTCAATAAAAGCGTTATTGCAAGCGGTAATTATATAGTCTGCAGTACACATAGACCTTATTGTGCTCCTGAACTCTATCTCTGCTCACCAATAAATATGACTAACCACTACAGCAACAATTATAAGTGGGGGGATAAAACCCAACCCCACAACACAACCTCTGAATGGAAAAATAACATATATTCTTCTTTTATTTAGACCTCTTAAACTCCAGTGGGAATGATTGGGAGTAAATGAAGACGGAATATCACCCACAGTCTCTGCAGGAGATTACTTCCCACACTGACACGTGTGCTTGGGTATTCAGAAGAAATTATATGCACTGAAAATACAACTGATTGTGTCAAAAGAACCTGGTAATTTTGAAGAAAAAGATTAAAATTATTAAGAACCAAGTTATAGCCTAGACCAGTAAGTATAGTTCCTGTTGACATCGTATTCATCCCTAGCAGCAGGAACCTCCAGTATTATGTTCCACAGCTGTGTTTCGCTAATGATTTTTATTAAAATGGTGTTTGCAAAGAACTACACATTTCACAACGTGCAATCTACCTAGGACTTTTATCAATTTACTGTATTCTACTTGTCTTAAGGCTTGAAAAATTCTTCTGACATTTTCAAACATTTTGCCTGGCTGTTTTCTTTCAGATTTTTTTTTTCCACCCCAGGTTTTGGCATGGGGTGACATGCATGGCAAGGACTGGGAACAGTGATGCTGGTCATGAAGAATCTCGGCAGCACTGGTTTTTTTCTTCCCCTTTTCCCCTCTTTCTATGACACATGGTGCAATTTTTACCTGCTGATCTTTGCCTCGGTCTTCGTACACTTCAATAAAACAAAGACTTTCAGCTTCCTGGGTTTTGGGGGTTGACTGTGCAAATCATCCTAAATCCCTGCTGAGCTCTTTGGGGTGGAAGATGCACGCTGCACATAGCGTTCCTTAGCACTTTCAATCTCCTCGTTTATGACAGGTGGGAAGGAGGAA
Source organism: Phoenicopterus ruber ruber (assembly GCA_009819775.1). Lineage (NCBI taxonomy): Eukaryota > Metazoa > Chordata > Aves > Phoenicopteriformes > Phoenicopteridae > Phoenicopterus > Phoenicopterus ruber. Next base: position 4,728,086 of record CM020223.1, on the reverse strand, counting down.
AAAAAAATGAAGCGAATGTGACGGTAAAGAGAGGAAAGTCACAGAACTGCAACGGTCAAGAGGGGACTGGGAAGGACTGGGCTTTCCTGGTGCAGGCAGCTGCTACCATGCTTTGGATTTCCATCTGAGAGAGAAAAGGTAGGTTTGAATAAGGAAAGAAGAAACATAACGCGTTTGCAGAAGTGAAAGACTGCCATGTTGTTGTAACGGGCCACTGTAGGGGATAATTCAGGCTGCTGCAAATTATCGGCGAGACGTGAAGTTGTCGATCGCCAGTGACTTTTGGGCTCGTTGGCTTTCCTCAATCTATAGACGAAAGGTGTTTATATAGAATTGCCATCAGGAAGCAGATGTGAGATCTGTTCTTCATACAGGTCTTATCCATGATGAACAGTGGTTATTGTTTGAAGTCCTATCGCAAGATGATAGCTTTTGTTTGAAAACGATGGTGTTATTAATTATGCCACCTCCGGGTTGCATTGCAGTACCAGAGCCCGCTGTCCATCTGTGTTTTGTGAGCGTTGGCACAGTAAGAATAGCTGAAAACACTTTAAACATTGGTAGGTGGATTCCCATGCAGAAGTAAAGAGAGAAAATAGTTTCTAACTCCCTCCTTCAAAATTGAACACCTTTTTCATTTACTATCAAAGGCCTAAATTCTTTTATGAAACATTCATATTTTGCCAGATATATCTTAGTTTAACAAAGATAGAAAGAAAAATTGTGCTTCCAGTAGGGTTTGGTTTAAGAGAAAAGAGATTTTTTTTCATTTTTAATTCAGATCTCTTGCTTTATTCCTTTTATTCCTTTTCCCTGCTAAGCTTTATCTCATTAAAGAAATTAAAGACCTACCTTTCTTTTGATATGATAAAGGAATAGAATATCTGAACAGTCAGATTATGGAGAAAAAATAGGTTTGCTGATGTAAAGTTGTATGATTCAGATCAGGTATTAGGGGTTTTTTAATTGACTTCCTTTATGGCAACTATGTAGTCAGAAAATTATATAAAGTTTATTTATAAGGAGTAATCTAAATTTTAAAGTTTCATTTTGAATGAAAATCTACAAATGTAGAAATTTCAGGAATAATCTTCTGAAAGCGACTCGCTAAACACGGAAAGATATGAGTAAGAAAAGCCAGTCTGCTCCTGGGGGGCTGATAACGTTTGTGTAGATCCATTGCAGTGTCAGGCTTTCCATGAAAGATTTCCTGCGGTCAGAAAATACATATAGAAGTAATAGCGGATGAGAAGGGACAGTATGGCAGTCCAAGGCTGCCTTTGCCTCTGGTGGACACTCTGCAACCCGTAGTGCATATTTTCTCGGGTGCGTGGGGTAATCTAATATTCCCCAGCAACCACAGAGCAAAAAGTCCTTTGCCTGCACTTCTGCAAACCCTTGGTACTAAATTACTTCCAGTTGTGTTTTGCTCACATAAATTTTTTCTAAGAAAAATGGCTTCAGAAATGACCTGATCTTTTTTATTTTTTTTTCCCCAGCTATCTTTATTTGTGGGGTACATTGACTCTGATGAACTGATTTTATTTTACATGAATTAAAATTAGAAACTAGTTAACTTCAGCATATGAACAGACAGTGTGAAGGGTTAAACCAGATGAAGGAAGAATGAATATAAATTCAAACCTGTAGGCACACATTTTCTTGATTATTAATAAAAGATCTTTTTTTTTTTAATGTGAGCATCTGGCTTCTCCAAAGAAAAGTGTCAGATGAAGAAAATGACGGAGGGGAGTGAGTGTGATCCTTGTCACTTAACCACACAGAGCAGGTGCTTAGGCACTGCCACGTTATTCTTGGTTTTTACTCCTACCAGCAGATTTTGTCAGGTGGTCTGTTGTGTATATTTGGGGTATTTCCCATAGTTCTTCATCTTCTCCTCATGGTTAGAGGTATGTTTCTGATGGGAACAGCTTGTAAGAAAAAAAGAGCAGCTTAAGAGATCATTAAAAAGTCAATGGGCCTTCAAGATAACAGCCTGGGCGTCAGCAGAGCCTGCTGGTGGTGGCGATTTCAGCGGACGAGAGGGGAAAAGGCCACTGCGCTTTTGTGACAGATGTCAAACGCATCGATGATGGCTAAAGAGCAGATCTGTTGTCTGATAACAGGAATGAGACAAGGCTTAGCCGCTTACCTGCAATAACTTTATTGCCTGTATCTTTACGGCAATGTTATTTGCACAACGCAGGGATGGGTGTAGCTCTGAAGGAGAGAAGAAAAAGCCAAGCCGATTCCCCGTCGCAGCTGGAAGCTGATCAACAGGCAGGCAGCAACAGCAGCGGCATTGGTTAACGTGAATCATGTGTTGGTGTGACAGTGGGTTAAATTTATTGTAATGGAGTTAGAAATATTTTACTGAACAGAGTTTTAAAAATGTAATTGCAGGACAGAAAACAAATTTAATCGTGAGAAGCAGCAGCTCAAGAACCCTTTGCAGTTTCAAACAGAGAAACCAGATAGAAGAGACTGTCAATTTGATCTTTATTACGATAAGGATTTATAATGGAACTAGCACTCCTGAGTGTTTCCTTGAACTAGCCAGAGTTTCCAAAGCATTCAGTACCTGGCTGAAATAAAAGTAGATTCTGCAAAGAACTTTAAAATAAAGTTTTGAAATGCCTTTTCAACAACAAAAAGGAGATGTTTTAATGCACTGTTCCCTTTGCTCCCCCAACAAATATGGTGTGTGTGTTTGTGAGACAGAGAAATAGATTCAGCCCTTCCTCTACTTACAAAGAAATCCAGCTTTGCTTTTTCTTGCTGAACAACATAACTCTGTTTGCATTTTCAGTATTATGTAGACTAGACACCTCCAGTACATAATGAAGGAGATAAAACTATTTGTGTGGGTGTCATCGATCAGATTTTGAGAGGTTCTGCTGCCGTAAGCCTGATTATGTGGCGCTGGGCTCCTGTGACCTGAACAGGCAAAACGGCACCTCATTATTTTCCCTTAATCGCTCAATTAAGTCTGTGGTCGCTTTGCACCACCAGAGCAGCAGAGAGAAGGCAGAGCGTAGAGGCAGCCCTGTATCCTGACGTTGTAAAGTATGCAATACCCTTTCTTAGCCAATTCTTACACAATTCAGTTCACTGTTTAGCTGTATTTGAAAGCAGCAAAAGCAGATACTTTTTCAATTCCATTCTTCCCAAACATGATAATCTTGTTTTCATAAGCACCATTTGAATTTGCAGACGAATAAACCTTGAAAGAAGATTCATAAGACCCCGTGTGTATTGCAATTTCCAATGATGCTAAAGTGTAACAATAAAATTTGGAATAACATTAAATGTAGAATGAGTGTGGGTATTCTAATGCAAATTTGAAGCTGATTAGCATTGCTAGTTTTAATAATATTAATAGCAACAATGTTGGATGAAATAAAGTGATATTGTTATCTCTGTTCTATGCAAAAGTTCCTTTTTTATTTTTTGATGGTGATTTTATATAAATTCAGAATCTCTTCAGATTCCCCCCTAGCAGAACACTTGGTCACATCCTTTCCTCACTCTTGCATTGTTTTTCAGTACAATTTCTGAAAGAGCTAGCTTGAGAAAGTGGGATAGAGCTACATAAATGCCTACCTGGAAAAGATTGTGTATAAAAGCTGTATAAATTAAAGGTAAGAATTTTATAATGAATTTAATTCCTGCTTTTTTGAAGTAAATGCTTCAAAGCACTAAGAAGATGCACAATTTATCTGTATTTCTGATAGATTCAGTATAAGCTTTTAAGAGACAACATTTTTTACTAGTTAAGTACAATTTAAAAACATCTACAGTTTTATCACCTTTTATCACCTTTATCAATTTTCTCATTATGCACCAAACATTGTAAGAATGAACTTAATTTCAAATTCTGACAGATGAAAATGGGCAATGACTGACATGACTGCCTTAATGCATTTGTTGTAAAATAAACACTCTACGTTATTTCTAATTTTATCGCATTTAAGAAGAAATTCATTACTGCATGAAGCAACAGAAAAAGTCTGGGGTTCATCCTTTAGCTCCGAGTAACAAATTGTTTTAACTAGATTACTAACAATTATGAGTCGTGATATGAGCCTAAGAGCTTAATGTCACTATTTCATCACGTGTGGATTGTATCCACTAAACAGCATTATGACTCAGTTTATCGCTGTTGCGTTATCTGTCCTGCAAGGATAACACTAACCAAAAAGAGCAATGAAACACAATAGATAAATTCAGCTCATTTATGCTTTTTTGTATCTTCCAGCCACCACTGAAATGGCACTTTTTATAGCAAGAGTCCTCTACTCTCTTCAAAGACAAAACTTGCCTGTGTTCAAAACATAGTCAGTCAATATTAGCCTAAATGGGTAAAACTACATACGTGTAGCTTAGTTAAATATTTTAAATGAAATATATTTGTGAAATAGTCTGGAAAATGGTGAAGGCAATAATCAGATTTATATTTGTATAAATGAACAATGACAAAAAACATTAAAGAGCATATATGTAAAACAAATTAACTAATTAGCTTGGTCAGCCAGGTGAATGAGAGACGGTAGGTAGTGGAGTACCTAGCAGGTAACCCACTGAGACAAAACTTTATTAATTTGAATTTCTAAGTATCTAGATTGCTTTGTTAAGTAGAATGGAGAATTAATTAAAAAATGAAAACAGTCATGACATTTAACTCCATTCAAACTGAAAATGAGGTGAATGAATCAGACATTCTGCAAAAAAAAAAAGAAGGGGAAAAAGTTCAACGCTAAACAGGCAAAAATGAAGCACAGAATTGATGTTTTTCAACCTCTTGAGTATTTCCAGTGCGACACATCTCATCAGAGGTTTACCTTTTGTAGCTTGGCTCGGTCTCTATCTAATGACTTAATCACGGAAAAACAGTCTTTCTCTTTTCTTAGTTTTCTGCTTCATTTACTGACCATCTTCAACAAGGCAGGATTGTGAAAAAAATTATCATGGAACTATACATTTGAACACTCTGGGGAAAATTTTCAGTGAGGGAATGGTACATTTCTCCTTGAAATTAAAATTCTTCCTTCACCATAGGCCCATAAGCACTTTTGTCTCAGTTTTAACAGGGTCCCTGATTTGCTTTCTTCTGCTGTCGTAAAATACTTCATTTATTTAATGTAGACTGTCTAAATACAGAGTCTTTTTGATAAAAGGCTCCCAGAGATACTCAATAATGTTTGTATGGTAGGCTGTTATTTCATATATAACCAGAATTTTATATACTTTTATTCTTTTATATATATATAAAATTTATTATATGATAAAATATATGCTTATTATAAAATATTTAACTTATATTCAATATTGTATTATATTATATTTACTATTAAGTAAAATTATAACTTATTATAATATATATACAAAACATAGTATATAATACTAAACATATTACGAAATTGGACTAACTACATGAGCAGTTCCCTTGTCCAGAAGCGTTGTTACAGTGCTCCATCCCATATTCTGGGGGCCGTGGGAGTCCTTTTATCCAATATAGACCACACTGAGGCCAAAGAAGGGTGAGGCACGATCCTCGCTGTACCTACGCAGGTATCTATTTCCTGTTATCTCCTGACATTTAAGGCAGACAGTTGGCTTAGAGATAGAGTTTAAGGTGCATCAGGCTGCTCCCAGCTGTTTTCCTTCTGAGGACTGGTCTTTGGCGTCCAACCACACTGAACTCTCTTTCTAGGAATGAGCTGCCCCAGACTGGGTTTGAACCACTTTAATTAATTCCAGGCAGAAGACAAAAGCTGTTCTGAAAAACCAAATTGCCTGGGAAGGCCGTTCTAACTACCTTAAAAAATTGCAGAGCTGGAAAATCAAGATTATTTTACATTCTCAGGGTTAAGCATATACTTTTGTGTGGGGCTGATGGGATACAGTGATGGTCTAATCCTGCTCCCCTGTTCACTCTCACTACTATTCTGACAAGTCAACCCATTACAGCCAGTAGAACTATTCCACATGAGTAAAGAAATACTTCGTGTGAGTAAATAGGACAGAAAAGGCCCTTAGTGGCTTTGCTAAGAAACCTATTTAAAAAGTAGTTAGCGAGGGGCCAGGAGAAATGTGCCAGAAAAATCCCATACTTCCAGCTAGAAATGTGCCAGACCCTGAGCTCAAAGGTCTGGAAATACTCTCATCACTCATATTTAAAAAAGCATCTTGCATTTTTTATGAAACCTTAATTTATTTATAATTAAGCACAAGACTAGATTCCCTTTCCCCAAGTTTGCTTTACCATACAGTCATATGCCGGTATAGAAACAGAAGTTACAGGGGTAAATATTGAAACATGGTTTTTAATTACATATTATTTCATATGTTTGTATTTAGTGTTGTTGTTCTAGAAGAAATAACCAAGAGAAAATAGACTAACGCTGCTGTATGTGCTTGAGGAAGTAGACAGTGGGAATGAAAATAATCAGGGAAAACCATACATGAGATCAGAACTTGCTTTTTGTCCAGAAGTTACAAATAAACAAACAGGAGCGGATTCTGAAAAAATGTTTCACTTGTACGTACTTTGAGGCCTTTGAGTTCGACCGGTGAGGGTGAGTGTGGTTTTTACATTTTTTTGAGGGTTTTTTCAAATTGGACCTTGGACTAGCTTTGGATCCCAAGTCATGTCTGTGAATAATCAGAGAGGAAAATGGCTTCCATCCTATAAGTGACATGAGCTTAGTTTTCCACTGGGAATAAGGAAAGCGAGAATTTAAGCCTTAATGGAAATGGCTGGGCATTACACTGCTTTTCGGAAAGCTGCTTCTACGCTGCGTTAAGCCCAACCTCAAGCCTGAAAAAGGAGAATGAGACCTACTAGAGAAGGAGTGCTGCTTCTCTACGTATTTTGTGAGCTCTCTAGTGCTCCTCAATGTTTTGTAGATTAAAAACCAGAAGACATATAGATTGTATTTATAATTGAGTGGCATGTTATGTATCATTAATAAGTAGAGGGTATTTACTTCACTGTGGCATGTATTTTTGTTATATTAGATACACGTGAGATACATGGTTAGACACCCCCTTTATGTCCTAACTAAAACAGCAGCACTGTGCCTGATAGAAATCCTTACCTGGGAGAAAATAGTACCAGAAAGTGAGTTTTCCTCAAAATACCCTGAATACTGTTCCTTGAGGTTGTCCACATATTTAGCAGCTACTCCAACCCTCAAGAAGTTTTGGTTCAGAAGGATTTCTTCTTCTGAACTCAAAAACACAAGCATAGAGTCTATTTTTTTGAAAATAAGCCTTGTTTCTTTAGAGGTGTAGTTGAGTTTCCTAAAGTGATATTAACTCCTGTTTGGCTTAATATTGATAGATAGTTTTCCAGGAATTCAATATCAAGTTGACTGTTCAAAGTTTGAGAGGAAAAAAAAAGGTAACGTAGTACATCCTTTTGGTCCCAGGGAAACCTTCTGGGAAAGTCTGAGAAATGAAAAACCATTGATCCTATTTCTCTGTGATTAATAGGTGAGTGAAGAGCCGCAGTCTGGAGCTACTTTTCTGACCATTCGGGCAGTCTTTTTCATTGAAGATGAACATTTAGCCACAGGCTGAAGTGTTACTGTACGTTTTCTGAAGTTAGCCTTTAGACAAGCAGTTTATTTTTAAGCCAGTGTGATCAATGGCACTTTAATGACAATGACAGCTAATTCTGATCTCATTTCTGCGACTGCATTTGCATTTGCTTTTACATTTGCATTTGCAAGGAAATGCAATTGCATTTCTTTGGGGGACATGCCAGGAAAAATGTATGACTGCTGTAGCACTTGCAGACGATCCACAACGAATAGTTCACTCGGTGAGTTCAGAGCCTGTTTCTCAACATGGAATCATCATGAGTAGATTATCATTTCCTTGAATGTATTCATGATTAGACTGAACTTCTGTGAGTTGTTTTCCTTTGTGGATTAACTGTCAGCAATTAACTGCATGCCTGATTCTTGATATTTAGCATTTGAGGTGTGTTCATTTGTGGTGATAGGCTTTTATTGAATGCTGCTTTTTCTGCATGTCTCCAAAGGGGGTTGGCTGGAAGACAGCATGGAGAAAAGAGAAGTTTATTAAACAAATATGGGACTTTGTGAATAAGGAAGATGGTTTTTTTCAGAAGAAAATATTTCCCTCTTAACTAGAGCGGAACCAGACATCTGTTATGCAAAATGAAGAAGATGATTGTTTTCTATTAGAAACAAGGGAACGTTGGCTGAGCGCTGGCGAGCCATCAGGGCAAATAAAGAAATGTGCCGGGGACTGCAGGGAGCTGTGCCCTGGACCGGACAGCCTGCTGTCTCTGGCGACAAAACATGGTGGCATCTTGCTCCTGCTTATGTGAAACATCTTAAACATGACTAAATTAATGGACACCTGTAAAGTAAGGTGGGCTGCGCTTCCATAGCCATTTTTGTCTTACCAAAGCCAGCACTGGCTCTGAGTTTAATGATAATAAACTCAGGTCTCGCAGCAACATTTCCATTACTATTTTAGAAAAGCAAAAGTTAAGTTCTGCTGTAACAATATTTACTTTATACGAGTTTGCTTATGTTTAAATTGTACGTCTTCCTTTTTGCATCTCCTTCTATGGTCAGACTTTCTTCAGTCCTAACAGAAATAGTTATTCGAGTCATTACATTATGTTTTATTTACAGTACTAACATTTTAAAATTGCATGCCAAAAATAATTTTGTCTTATCTTTCACTTGGGATTCAGCTGAATTCTCTTCAACCTATGTCCAGCTGAATTCTATCCTGATAATACAGCTTATGTTTATCAGATACTATGAAATGGATGTTACCTTTTAGCAGGCACACTGCTGCTGTTTACCTCATTTCTTTTCACTCGTCGAAGATCACATGTATTTATTTTCCTTCTGCTCTGTGAATTACTTTCTCTGGCTCTACTCTGTTATTACTTTCCTCATGTGTGAAAAACTCGGTAAAATTGCTGAAACATTTCAGAAACAGAACCGCCGGGGAACAAAAGAGTCACAGCCTCTGAAGCGCCAGCTCCGTTGCAGAGCAGTCGCGATCTCTGTCGTGATCTGCTCCGCGCTTTTGCTGCGTGGGTGGGTGTGATTTTTTTCCCCTTCGTGCTCCCTGACTCACAGAGTATTTGATAAAGTGTGTGGAGAAAGACGAGAAGCGAGGGCGCAGACCAGCCGTTAAAGCTGTACTTGCACTGCAGTGAAATGCAAGTTCTGCCATAAGAAATACGTCCTGAGCAAAGCCGAAGGGTTAAGGCCCAGCCATGCAGAAAGCCCCGTGCATATACACTGGATTATGAGTCTTTTTGTGATAAATGTGTTGTGGGCAGCAGCAGCCGGCGGTGCTGGGGAGCCCACAGGGAGGACGCTGTGTTTAACGTCCTCTGGTGGATATATCGCCTCTTTTCTTGGCTCTTTCTTACCTCATTTAAACGATTTATATTCTGGCTTATCATAGTCAAATACCAGCATAACAATGCGATAATGTGAAACGGACCGCTACCAGTACGATTTGTTTGCCTGAAGAAACTTCAAACTCCTAGAAAATGCAATACAATAATATAATATTGTAATATAACAATAATTTATAAGCATGTGTAATAACTTATAATAATACGTGACTGTATAAAGTCATCTAACACATTTTTTGTTGCTAATTTTACTGCTTTAAAAATATGTACTTGTAATATTATTGTGTGTCTATATATATCTCTATAGAAAGAAAATACAGCAGAATTTTATTAAAACTAAAAAGCCAAAAGAAAAAGTTTGTAAGAGTAAAGGTCTATTATCCTGATTTAAGGAAAAAAGAGAGGACGGAATATTTATGAATTCTTTACAGACTCTAGATTAAGGAGTTATCCCTTTATCAGAATAAGCGCCAAATGGAGAAGGGTGAAATGAGACAGAAGACAGTTTAATTGAATGTACGTCTATCAAAATTCTTCCTCACATGATTGATGAAAAATGGCTGGCTAAACCTCTTAATTAATCAATTCTGTAACAAAAAATAGCGTATCAGGCATAATTTCAGTTTTCATAATACTTGATGAGTTTGCTTTAATTGCAAATTTATTGCCAAAATAAGCCCGAAAGGTAGATGAACTGGAAATAATCCATATATAGCAAACTAGAGGTTACGAATAAAGTATCTCTAATGTACTTCTCTCTTTCTTGGGTCTGTACAATGATCGTTGAAGCAATAACAATCACAGAAGGAAAATACAATCTGTAACATAACTTCAGCTTGTATTAGCGTTATGCAGAGGATCAAACACATACTTGAAGTAAATTCCTTGCCTTTGATGGAGTTACATCGCAGACCAGTTCAGTTCAGTGTGTTTAATTTCCACTGCGAGTATGAACTGTGGAAGGGTGTTTAAGCTCATAATTGGCCCACCGATGTATGGAAGAGAAGTGAATATGCTGTTAATTAGGAGCTAAATATTGACACGTAGCGAGATTAAATGATATCAAAACATTAAATGTAACGTGCTTAATGCACTAGTAAGTATCCAAATATTGTGTATATGGAATTGTAATTATATGCTTGCATTCTGAATTAATTATACGGCAAGAAAAAATCCCAAACACTTGGGACTGACCTGTCTTTACCCCGACAGAATCCGATGACAGAATTAACCAGCATTGTGTTTTGTCCCAGCTATTACAACTCGTCGCAAGGAAATGTTGCGTTGCTGCTTGCATCTGCAAACACGGGCTTTCCATTAGGATATGTGCTGCTGTACGAAGCTGTCACATCAAGGAAAACCTCAATTTACTTATAAGTGTTGTACTGCATTACAGGAGAAAGCAGTGTCACTGAGCCTCATCTACTATGGGTTCAGCTTTTGTCTTTTGATTGCTTTTGATTGCACGCAATATCCAATTCTTGGCAACGAAAACACAACTTCGGTCAGAGTAACTTTTTGTAGCACGTGCAGATGTTCCTCAAAATGTAAGCGTAGGAAAGAAACCTCTGAGAAAGGTAGAAAGGGAGATTGTAATTTTTCACACAAGACAGATCTTCACAAGAAATGACATTAGAGTTTGCAGCACCATAAGGACTTTAGAAATGCTCAAAAGCAATGGCAGCAGAGAAAACAGAAGGGAATATAAAATATTAGTGTGTATCATTGGTTATCCTGTTTCTCATCATGCTTCCAGATTTCTTCCTACTTCAGAGACATCAGCCCTAACAGAATATACCAATTTCAATCCCTGTCTCAGTTTGATAAGATGTATTAAAAGCTGAAAAATTAGTAGGCTGGCTCCCTTAGAACCAAGAGACGGAAATAAGTTAATACCTGCGGATACAAGTGGGAGGAAGAACAGTTTTTAAATGAAAACACTTTAATATATAGAAAAATAATTATATAGCTTTTGACATGTGGCTTGGTTTTTTTGTGGTTTTGTGGGTCCTTTTGTTGGGTAGGTGGTTTTTTTTTTCCCCCTGGGAAACACTATTGAGATATTTTAGAGGATTTTTTACAGGAGATAAAGGATCTCGTGTACTTTGGCTTTTGTTCAGGGTATATTCTATTCACAGTAGCTGAAAAGTTATGCCATTAGGGCATAAATATGTATAGGTTGTTAGTATAATCACATTAATAGCTTAAGTTCTGCCCATGTAGCTGATATAACAAAAACCCCTTGTAATTTAAATATGGTTTTGTAGTGATAACTGTTATATTGGAAATTAAAGTAATACTATGTTAAAACCTATATAAATGCTATTATCATAATCACAGGTCTATATAAATATCTGCCTTGAAATGCCTTTTAATAACTACTTTCAAATACTTCTACTTACAGATGATGATTGTGCATGTAAAATAAATAAATATGCATGCCTGCATGTATGTGAAGATGAAAATAATTAGGGTAAATAAAATAACTTACACAACAAGCGTAGACATAAGATTATGGCTGGTCCATTAAAGTCTACGAATATCTGCCCATTGACTTCAATTAGCTTTGAATTAGGCACTTAAACAGCAGGAAGCAAATGGAATATTCTATTTGATTATCCTGGTCAATGAGCAACGAATGCATAAAAATAACTGTCCTAAGACCCCAGTGGAATCGGCCTCTCTAAACTAAGCTAAAGAACGGCAACTTCCCAATGATGTTGTTAGTTCTTTTTTTTTCTGCCCAAAGCGTTCTGGGTATTTCAGAGGTAAAGAAGAATCAACTTCTACGTCCACAGTGAATTTCGGTGCAGTTTCGAGGTTGCAGAAGAACAGGGGTCCACAAAAACACATTAATATTATTGAAAAATTATTTTAAGGGGATTTTTTTTTGACAGTTTCAAATAACTTTTCGCTACCAAGCCGAGAAGATGTGCTATGTGCTCACGCAGACGGCCAGCAGCCCGACCAAACGGAAAGGGAGACGGAGGGACTGTAAGCGAATCCTGCAGGGACCCACCGCCGGCTTCTGCAGTGGTTAACAGAAGGGGCGGGGGAGACCCAAACAGAGCCCGCCACAAATAACGTTTAATGGGCTGAGACAGACTGTGTTCGGGTAATAAATGCATCAATTTACCAAATTTACTAAAAGTAGGTCAGTGGTTAATTGGGGAATTCAGAGGCCTGTCAAGTCTTGCAGTCCTGCCATGAATCTCCTCCGCTCCCTCCCGCGCCGACCCCAGCTAAGGCGGCATCTCACGCAGCTTCCCTGCCCGGCCGCTTTGCTGTGCTCGGGGCCAGGGGCTGCCGCCAAGAGGTTCATTCACCCAGGTGCCTCCCCGCTGCTGCCTCCAGCGTCGGCCATCCACAGTAAGGCAGGAGCTTTCAGGCTGATGGGAAGGATCTTCCTCCGTCCTCTGGAGTGGTTTTCTTACTCTGTATTTCTTCTCAGACTAATTCTTCGCTTATTTCTATGCCTCTTACCCTTTTCTGAGGTGGTTTTGTATTTATCCTTGACTTTAGCAAGCAGTTTGGACATCTCTGGATCTGAAAAATGTGACCAATTACCTTGTGCCAATTGCTGTAGGTCTGTAGCAGGAGGGAAAATATTAATTCCTGCAAGCAAACCAGATTTTTTTGGCCTTTCTTAATCCAAAATTGATCCAAACCATACAATTTTTGGTCATGGTTTAGAGACATATGGTTTCGATGCCAGCTGGAAGGAGCGATATTGGAGGACCTCTCTGTTTTCCACTGCTGAATATACCTGAGGGTACCAGAAATGGCATGCACTCCCCAGGAACATTTAAAACTAAATAAAATAGAAAAGAACCTCGATTATCGTTTAGAAAACAATCAGTGTTATATCTAATTTCACCAAAGGGAAAGTGTACAAAACAGTGATTAAACTGCAAAAGAAACATGCTTACTAAATTTGAAGATATTGTACAGTATTTTGACGCAACTGCAAGAACAAATGAGACAAGGCGTCTTGCTACATCTAAAATATTATTTACAAAACATTGAGAACTGGAAACTTTTAAATTAGATTATGCCTTAGAGACTGTAGTATAGGAAATTGCAAGATAAGAAGTTTGGAGTTTTTATTTTCTTTATTATTATTATTATTGTTAGGGTAACAAGTCAATTGAAAATAAAAGGTCAATACAAGGTGAGATGGCTGCTGGGGTAGATGATGAGCTAAAATGTCCTTCAAAAGCTCAGAGCTCTAGAACTAGCAGTCTGCCTCTGGGAGACAATGCCAAAGGAAAAGGAACACGATCAGGTGCTTTTGACCATCCGTCTTACAAAACGTGCAGGTAAGCACCCCCTGCCCCACGGGTACCCACGATCACGAACGCGTGGGCAAGGGGAGCAGGCAGGAGGAGTTACGGGCTGTGATCATCCTGAGTGTTAACAGCTGGGGTTCTCCAGCTGCAGCCGTTGGAGGGGGTTGCATCTTGCTGAAGTTTCTGCTATGATGGCCCGAGCGACTATGCAGAACGAGGTCCTCTAAGCAGAGAACGCGTAGCTGAAAAAGTCTAACGTCAACTTAGAAACAGAGGCCATTGGGCGAAGAAAAGTGGCTGACACGCAGACCTGAACCAACACCTGCAGTATTTGAGGAACGGTGGGCCAGCTGGAGTGAAATATCATGGATGTATTTTACAATAACAATTTGCATATTGATTAAAACCCATAATTTAGATTGCCTCAGGTTTGCTCTGAGCTGTTATACTGATACCTGGCAGCCTCTTAACTGTGGATGGAGGAAAATTACTTGCACTGTCAATAGCTGTTTACCTATATTAAAATAATTAGCAATCAGAGTGTACTCCACTGCCTTGCACGCAGGGAGTCTAATTAACTTTCTCCTTTGGATTTATACATCTACTGACAAATAAATGGAAAGCCATCCCATGTCCTCCATCATGGCAATGTGTCTGTCTTCATTTTGGAAAGGCAAACACCGGTTCACACAAGGACACGCTTTATGGCAGAGGTTTGTGATTGTATCTTTTCAGCGCATCGTACCATTACGCTGCCTTGTCCAACACAGAGCATTATTCAACACGTTACACTGAGGGATGCACTGCAATGACAAAGTGTTAATCTCCATTAAAAATTTAAAAGACATACAGCTATGTTCATCTGGGGAAGCGGCCGCTGATTCATCTGCGGCCCTTCCCAGCCGAGGCGAAGTGGCGGCCATATCTCCCAAGCGATTACAAATTCCCGGAGACCCATCCTTCAGTTCAACTTCCAGCAGCAGAAGCTGGAAAGTAAAATTGCTTCATAAAAAGATGACGTCCGGCGCTCCTTTTTGCTCTTTAATTTATTGCTAAAATGAAACAGCATGACTTTCCTATTATTTGCAGATGATTGTCAGAGGTTTAAGTACACTGGGCACCATTATGATCTCAGACATTATCTTACTCTGAAAATAATACATCAGCATGCGCACGCCTTTCTGTGAGTGGGAGGTTTCCCACTAATTCTGTACCAGTTTCTGCTCATCGGCTTGGGGGTTTGGGGAAGGTAGTGCCCTCCTGCAGAGAGCAGAGCCCGGGTTACGAATGGGCGCTGAGGGCTGAGAATAAGGAATGTCATCCATGGCAATGATCGCCTACATTGGCGCTGCATCTTTGGAAGGTACAGAAGAAATAGTAAAATAATTTATACCAAGCTTTATTTTGAATGGCCGTGGAGACTGGGCTTAGCCTGTTAACGATGGCACATAGTGCTGCAAAGGCATCAAAAGCTGGCAGGCTTGGGTGGGTTGCAAAGAAAATGGTTTCACCTGCCCCCCGATGTGTTGACTGCATTGCCTGGCACCTTTTCCCTCACGTGGTTCCTGCAACTTTTCTGATGGCATTGAGTTCCTACTCGTATAGCCTCTAATGATGGTGCTTTTCACTGAGAAATTCAATCCACTCTTTATATATTGATCTTAATAATGGCAACATGAATAAAAGGAAAAGAAGGAAGAGGATGATGAGAGAAAGCTCAAGGACGATGGTGTAGGTGTTCATGACCAGACTGATAGAGCGACATTTACATCTTTTATTTGAAGACAGATGCAATTTAACTTTAGACATGCAGACTCTTCTCATGGTTTTACTTTGGGCACGACACATAAAACATGGTCACAACAGACAGATCCCAAGATCCATGCAATGTTGGGCACTGTAGGGCAAGGCAAAAAAAGCAGTGGCTAAGCCCCAAGGAAACAGGCAGCCTGAAGGGATTTAGTCCGTGAGGAATTACGGATTCTCTGACACAAAAAAAACCAAGACCATGAACAAATATAGAAAAAGGGAGGGTAAAAATCAAGTCTGTAAACAAAAAAGCCCATAGAAAATAAAAATGGAAGAGCTTTTATTATCTTAATTGGGAAAGCTTATGAGAACTGATGAAAAACGTTACCATGAATAATGTCTGAAAGCCACATAAATTGGTAAAAATGTTTTATGGGTGACACCAATTACATTGAAGAGATACCATTTTCTTAATCAGAAACAGAAGAAAGCAAGCAAAACAGTGAATTTGTGTCACAGAGCTGAGCACTCAGACATTCTCACGCAGTTATAAATAGGCTGTTTAAATAGGGTAGTTTGTGGGACACGTAATTCCCGCTGACGTGAGGAATTGTTGAAAAGCGAGAGGGAACCTGTCTCTGCGCCGCTTGTCAGAGTAACAGCTTGTGGCTGCACTCAGAAACAATTCTCCTAAAGACCCGCTCTCCTGCTGTTACACAGAGCACAATGATGGGGTTTTGACTACGATGGGGAGTGCCCCGGGTGATTACAAATAATGGTAAGCAAATATTAATCCGCTGTCGCAACGAATTCAAGTGTAAAGAATCTAAGAATGGGTATGAAATGATACCTCATGCAGATGAAGCATGGGAAATATTTTTTCAAACACGATTTTAAAAAGTATGCAAAAATAAATAAATACATAAAAACAGAGCATCCTAATTTGTTTCATAAAGCTTGTTCTTTGAAATCATAGAAATCCTGTATTTTAACTGGCTCTCATGAGAAGACAAAGATCCTGTTCCGGGCTGCGCCAGCGCTGAACTGAGCCAATACTCCATGACTCTGTCAGCGCAACGACAAGCCAAACTAATAATTAGTTTGGGCATAAATCTTGCATAACTACATGACTTTTGGTTGCCTTGATGCATGGGCCGAGTCCTGTGAGAATACACCGTACATCTAAATACAACATATAAACACTCCCGGAGGCAACTAGCACTTCGTACCGTTGTTTAATACATTAGTGAAGGTGTAATCAGCATCTACAACTTGCATCTGTAGGTGGATATCTGGTTTCCACACCCTTTTATAGAGGTTAAACACATGTCATTATGGATTTATAGACCTCTCTCCTAAATTTTGTCTGGATTTACGTATTGCCTCACAATGCACCTCGCAGGTGCTGCTGTAATATATAAATTTGATAAATAAGAGAATAATGGTATTAAGAATCAAGGACTTTTACTTTTGATTCACGCCATATTTTAATTGCAGTTGGTTTTCTATGCAAATGCTACTGCTGGGAAGAGAGTTATGGGAAAGCCCAGAAAAATCTATGCTATTAATTTTAACTCTATGTGCATTTCCAGCCACGAAAGTAATAAGCAAATGTATTTTATTCATAAACTAATAACTATATGTGTACTTACATGTATTTTTTTAACATTTCAGGAAAATGCAAAACTTATTATTATTTAGAAACGTGGAAGAGAAAACACCGGAGTTTTGCCTCAGAGGAAAGGAAAGCTGAGATGGTAAGCTCGAGCTGATGCCCTGGCCCTCAGCAAGCTGGCTGGTACCTCCTCTCCAGGCTCAGCTGTGGGACCAGGCTCGCTCGTCACCGGGGGGCTATAAAAGTGGGCTGTGGGACACAAGCCAAGAGACGTTGTGGAGCTGATCAAGCAGGTGCTCTGAAGTAAAGCCAGAGGCTGAGGGTAAGAAAATGCTGCTAAGGAGAGCTGCTGGGGCTGGAGTACGGCATGGGTGGAGCGGTTAGAGCATCCTCTGCTCGGAGGGGTTATAGCAGAGGGTTAAAGGAAAGGAAGTTTTATGCTGAGAGACAGGGCTACAAGGGAAGGCACGGATTCCTCGTATGGCTCTGAACAGTTAATAGAGAATGAAAACATAGCTTCACTTCTTTCTTCAAAGCCTATGTTTTGTATCTTTTCACATCTATTACAAAGCCTGCTTCAAACTTCTGTTTTCTTTCCCTGTAGCGGTTATTTGTGATCTGTGTGGTGAAGCTGATCCTTCTACTTTACTTTGTCTTGCCACTAATTTTCAGGGAAATGCAACCCAGAAACTGACAAAAAAGTTCTTAATGATAATGAGCTTGACCTTATGAGGAGTGGAGTTTTTCAGATAAATTCAGCTGTATTATCTGGTTGAGTAACGAGTGGGCAGAGTTACAAGTGGGTGTAACTTACCAGAGTTTAACCAGCACTTGATACATCCCTTGAAAATGTACTAGAGCATATAGCCCAAATTAGCGCAGGGCTAACCTGTCGCTTGAAAAGAGGCTGAACGCGAGCAGCAGGTAGCACGGGACTGTGTTGTGCTGGGACACGTCCCACGAGGCATGGCAGGCTTGAATTTAAACTCCTGCATTTCATGACTCTTCTAGGAGTGGGACTAAATGTCAGCTTGTGGAATTTCTAGCCTGATATTAAACTAGAGAACTCCTGTCCAAAACCAGGGACTTAATATAAGAGAGCCGGGGAGATCAGACGTATGGGAAGAAAACACAAAACGACACCCTTCTGATACAAACAATTTACAACCCGCTCTGAACGGGTGGTAGAAACCTGAGGACGAGTAGTGCTGAGATCGTGGCTCAGAGAGACCTAATCTGCAAAGTGGTTTAAAAAAATAATCCCAATGCTACCCGCAAAACCCTTGTTTACAAAGGACATCAGAGCAGCGAGCAAAGAGAAAAACATTTTCTCTCTAGAGCATCAGCCTCAGCTGCGTCTCGATACATTGGTATTTTCTAGGCGTAATAAGATAAAAAATGAGTCGTTCTGAGGGTGTCCAGAGAAGGCAGAGTTCAGAAAAACAGGGCTTGAAAAACCTCTCAGAAAAGACAAAGAGATAAGTTGCTTCCTCTGCTTTTCTTCTTTGTGTACAAGCCCACAGATGAGCTGTAAATCCGGATTCCCGGTCCTGACCGTGCACACCCATTGCCCTGTTATGTACCGCGTCCCCTGGCCACCGAAGGGAAGAAATAAAGAAGTCACCTTTGTGCTTCTCTTTAACTACATTAATTTAAAATTACTCCTGTGATCATGTAAAGAAGTGTTTGAAGGAGCAAAGAAATATGGGTCTTTCCCAACTATACACTCATTTTTTTCTCCAGCTGCTGAAATCAACCTTTATTTTCCTCATCGACAAGGCTCCTCCTGACTGTAATGACAGCAAGAGAAATAGAAGCAGCTGATAAAAACACTTGGAGAGTGGCTTGCTGATTCATGTGACAATTGGTGTCTGCAATGGAGCTAATTAATATTCTCATTATGATAATCACCTTCTACATTTCCCTTTATTTTTCCAGGCTCTTTCCTTAGCTATCTGTCTCTGAGATAAGAAAATTATTATCGGTGTATCAGCTCAGATACGTTTCAGGGGAAGAATGGCAAGAATTAATTCTGGTCTATCTGAGGAGAGTACAATTAGGAAGGCTTCATGATGAGACTAAATCTCCAGATTATTCAATCAGATATCCTCAGTTCAGAGTGCTCTGAAAACCTAATACTCTATTCGCTTTCCAAAAGGCACTTAGAAATAATCACCGCTGTAAGCGGGGGAGGGAGGGAACCGGTACCTGTAAATGATTTCAGACAAAGCAATCATTTCATAATCACAGAAGCTTGTTTGCAAAGTTAAAGCTAAAATATATCTCTTGCCTTCCTGTAAATATTCATTTTACCGGCACAGCGCAACACTTCTGACATCTTATGTTAAAATTAGCATCTTTTGGAAGTTATCCTTGACCCCTCATTCTTCACACTTATTTTCTGTGCTCCTTGGCCCTATGATCAACACACTGAGAGCTCTCAAAGAATAATTACAATAGGTGATACTGCCTGATTTTGTTTCACTGGAAACTCATTTGGGTAGCATTATCCAAGCTTTGACACGTCGATGGCTTGTCATGTATTTTGTGAAGAATTCAGGGGGAAGGAAAAAAGCAACTTCAGATTTGAGTAATGCTTTCCACAAATACAAACGAATGTTACTCTGACTTCCTGCTTGTCTTTGGTTCTCGAGAACTGAATGAACGTCGTGTTCCCCGTCCTCTGGAGATCACGACTGTAACTAATGAATATAAAGCATTAAAATATTCCACTATCCAAAATCTGGGAAGTGGGAGGAAAACAAGCAAAAACCCCAGCCAGACTTTTCACCTGTGTCAAAGAACGGGAGTGCAACTTAAAAGGATATAGTCATACCTTCGCGTCCCTTCCCTCCCCACTCACTTCTTAACTTACCTATGGAAGACATGGTCATCAGACAATTCCATCTGTTGTGCTTGGAGTGGTCTCTAGGACCTTTTAAGCACAAGGTCTTCGTTTCTGGAGCCATGATTAATAGATAACTCTAAAACTGATGGTTTAGTAGGCTTGAAATTAACCTGGAAGCACAGAAAGATGGTCAAGTCATAGCAGATGAGTGTTTATTTTGACATTGCAGGGCTTGAAGTCTAATCCTCTGAACTGAAGCTGGAACATTTCAGTAAGATCTGTCAGATGAAGGCTTGCTGGCATGAGGCACCATCAGAGCTATCTGAAAATCTGCTGAGTAAAGTCCCCAGCCTGATATGTATTAAAAGAAAAACAAAACCTCCACACATTTGTCTTAATAAACTCCACTGAGAACTCACCACCGCACCCCAGCCTTTCTTTTCTGCAAGCACCAGCCAACTTTGTGCTTCCCATTTCTTGCGTTGTTTCATGGTTTGTGTCCTCTTGTTTAGCTTCAAGTTCCAGGTTCAGGTGACCCCCAAAATGCAACGAGCAGCTCACGAGGCAGGCGAGCTCTGCTGGGCTTTCTCAGCTGGCTCCACTAAAACTGCAATATTTTCCTGGATTTCAAGCAACAAGCCAGCAACCGCGCTCATTAGTTTCTGGTGAAATTGTCAGCTCCAAAACAGGGAGGAAAAAGAAAGAATCCACACGGCAAAAGTTATGGCAAAACTCTCACCTGTGCTGTCCACGCTTTGCGTCTAGAGGCAGAATTAAAGTTTTGCTGCTACAAGACTGTCAGTTTATCTTCATCTTCACCATTAGGATGTCCTGTCAATTAATCTAGTTACCTGTTAAAACTTTCAAGTTCAAACCAGAATTTAAAATGATTCAAGGCATAAAGAACCTTTTCTGCAACTAACAAGCTATAGGAAAAAATGCTAAAATGGCATTTCTGTGTAACCTAGCGCAGAATTTATATCTACGATCAAATATGCCCAATAAAGTTTAATTTCATCTGTCAACCCAAAGTCCTGGTGTTTGGGTTGCTTTAGCTGAACAAGAAGTTACCTCTTAAATTATGTAATCAAGGGACTTCCCCTTAAATAATGGGAAGTAGAGACTTTTTGAGGATGCTGGAGTGCATGATAGAGATTTTTTTTCATAAAACTCATCACTGGTTTGCAGTTCAAAGAAGAAAAGGTGAGCCAGGTACTCACTCAAAAGGAGTGGAAGAAAGCTTTATTGCCAAACTGAGTATTTTTTTAATGGCATGAACTTTTCATTATCTTCTTTTTTTTCTGTTTGTTTTTTTTAGTGAAACATTTGCATGA
Organism: Phoenicopterus ruber ruber; assembly: GCA_009819775.1. Lineage (NCBI taxonomy): Eukaryota > Metazoa > Chordata > Aves > Phoenicopteriformes > Phoenicopteridae > Phoenicopterus > Phoenicopterus ruber. Next base: position 4,706,830 of record CM020223.1, on the reverse strand, counting down.
AGTGAACTTCAGGAATTATTTTTGAACCTATATAGGTTAAATCTAGCACTAATTTTAGCCTAATTTTAGCACTAATCTAGCACTAATCTTAACAATTAATACATTTATTAAAAAATAAAATTGCTAAAATAGTGTGCAAACAAATAATTATATAAACGTATTAACTGTAGGACTGGCAAGAAGAAGGGGCAGAGGGAGTGGCTGGACAGGGTCACATAGCCAGTTAAGTCCAAATATAAATCTCCCACTTTAATCTGTGGGTAAATGCTGCTTAAGGCAAATGTATCATCCAAAGTGAACCTCCCTAGGGTATGACCCAATGATTACGTCATTAAGGATCTCACTAACTAGCCAGGGTTGCTCCTGCTGCTGGGAGAGCTCCTGGCTGGATTAACCACCCATCCAGGTCTGTGGTGCAGCAGCGGTGGGAACCTGCCCGGACGCTCGCTGGTGAGTGAGTAATGAATGGGGAGCAGAAGCGCTACGTGTGCAACCGCCCTAATTCACAGGGAATAGGGTAGAAAAAGGAAAAAAAAAATCTTCTGAGATGCTTCAAAACAGAATAATGAAGTTGTTAAAGGACAAATTCGCTGGAGATGTTTCTGTACGATGGAGTCGTAGCCTTCTACACTGAACATGACTTTCATTCTTTAAATTTACTGAGAATGCACACTGGACTAAGGAGTCATTTATATCCTTAATAAAGGGAAATTCTTTTCGTTCTTTTTATTCTATGGGTTATTTATCTGCTGTCTAATAATTCATCAAAGCTGGAAACTATCAGTGTCACCGGGAAGTAGTCTAGTTTTTAAAAGACTTGGTTGCTATGCCTATTTTTAATTCAACATTCTCAAAGAAACTTTAAACCTAATTCTTCTGGGCCTATATCAGGGAAAACTGCCTATACTCTTCCTTGCCCTATGTGTCACACCCTATACCCTTTCTTCCTCCTCCCTCCCAGGTGTACAGCTTACCCCCGAGGGTAACTTGCACATGCTTTTATCTGGCTTTGCCAGACTGTTCCGTAGCTCAGCACTCCGACTACGAGACTGGATTCGGGATAAAATTAGCTTTAAGTCAAGTACTTGGGGTAGCAATTTTCCAACATTACTTGTGGTAGTTGGTATTAGCTTTGGCCAGTAACAGGTGAATATTGTAAGGGACATATGGTGACTATTAGGAAAAATTAAAAAAATGTATTTTTAGGAGATTTTTTCTTTGTGGGTTGGCTTCCCCCAGGTGTTTGCATGACCAAGCCGTCCTCTGAGAAATGCTCACCGTAAGGCTGAACGTGTCCAAAAAGCCTGGTTACAACTGAGCCTTTGTGGAAATTCCATGGTGTACAGTCCAGCTAAGAAACTCACTAAATACAGAAAGATTTAACCCAAAATGAATCTTTAAATTCATAAGAACAGGACAAAATGTGTTTTAACAGTTAGTGCATAGATTACCACAGCAAGAGGGCAGATCCTAAGACCCCTAGACATGGACTTACCACAAGTGGAAAAAGAATCTGCCTCCATTCTTCATAAGTGCACACGCACTTATATGACCATGGAAAAAAGAAAATTAAATTCACATTCTGTAACCAGCCAATAAATCTTACATTAGCCTGGTGGGAGCTGTGACTGTGTTGAGACCTCAGTGAGCCAGAAAGAAAAAGCTTTAGCGTTTTCCATAATTTCCTAACCCACTTATCTTCCAACCCTCTCTGAGCGTTTCAAAGCCCCTGAGACAACATCAAGAACTTCTTCTGTTTTAGAGAATCATACTCATCCGCTCAAGGAAGAGAAATTACATGAATGCAATTATGTGTTTCATCACAGCTGACCAGCAACGATCCCAGGCAGATCCGGAGTGCTGAACGCTGTGGTGATCAATAAGCAAAATACGTTGGCGGGAGCAAATATCACGTAAGCCCAAATAACAAATTTAAAGGATTCAAGATCTGCTCATGAATATTTCATGAGCGGAAGATGAAGCTAAGTTTGACAAATTATTATTTTTCCATTTCTGATAATAAGCATTTTCATTTTAGGTTTCATGAGATTTTTATCCCTGAACCATAATAAGGTATTTCTGTATTAAGAAATTTTTGGTAATTAATTCATTCATAATGCATGAAGAACAAAAAAAATTACTTGCCTTCGAGTTTGAGAAATAATTTCTGATTTCTTTTAGTAGATAATTCCTTAAAATCACCTCTCCATGTCACTGTATCCCTGTGTGGAAATGAAATCTAATTGTTATATTGTTGTAAATATGCGATTATGGTGTTAGTGAAAAGAAACATCCTGAACTTTTGTACTTTAAAAAATTCCTTTTAAATATACCTGATCTCAGTGTTATCTTCTACACTGCTTGGAGTTCACAGAGCAGGGCTAAGAGCTCTCTCCGTTCCTACTTACTGCGACACGTGTTAGATTAAGCACTGCTGCCCTTTCTGACCGTAACAATTTACCGATATTTGAATTCCGTCAGCATTGATCTATGCTGAAAACATGCTTGCTGAGAAATTGATCGCATGTTAACGATGTAGCACTCCTTGTATATAAATTAGTTTTCAGAAATTCCTGTTTCCTGGGCCTGATGGGAGCCACGGATGGCAGTGCCCAATCGGCCTGTCGCCCAAGGCTGCACCGTAATCCTTTTTCTGCTTTCCGTAGCTCCCTCCTGACGTCCCGACCCCGAGAGGGGAAACCCTTTCCATGCGTCCGTGTTCCATGGTGTTCTCCCCAGGCCAAGGCTCTTTCTGGCGGACAGAGAAGAGCGGGCCCATTGCCCTTGCAGGCCGTAGCGCAGCCGAGTCCACGGCAGCAAACATCGCTCTTGCTGCATACGTGCAGCTTAACGTATACCTGCCCCTTCTTTCTTCTGCGAACTCTGCCAATGCATGTTTCTCTTGTCAGATCCCAAGGTGTATTTTTTCCTGTTGCTTTTACCACGGCGACAATCTTCCTTTCTTTCCTATTCTCTCCCACGCCCCTCTCAAAAAAACCAAAAGGGAATATCGATTCCACCTGGTTGTCTGTAACTTGAGAGGAAAGTTAGATAAAGCTGGGTTGTGAGGTGTGCGCTCCCAACAACGGACTTGTTCCTGCTGCCACGGGAAAGATTACAGGGCAGTGATTTGTGTAAAGAGAGAACTGCCTTCTGCGGCGCTGCTTACGAGTGTCTTAAAACAAAAGCCGTACACTTGAGGGCAATGAATAGTTGTTTTCGTCTCAATTTTGGTTTATGCTGTTCTTTGATCTAACATGAAAATCATTACAATTTATGAGATAAGGCAGCAGACAAGACCCCAGGGAGTTTTTCGTTATGTAACGCTACATCCAACTCATTATTTTGTGACTCTCTTCCTCAAATAGCTTTCTGAGAGATCAAGTTAGTCAAAGCTACCGTGGGTTTTTAGCTTTGCTAAAATCTGCCGTATTACGTGCTCAGTGAATTTCCACACCTTTTGTTCGAGTCACTGACAGCACCTGTCATTTGCCTTTTTATGTCGTGAAAGCTGCTGGTGGCAGCATAATCGAAGATGCTGAGTAAAAATATACATCCCAGAGCAGCGGCCCATAAAAGAAGGCTACTTATATTTTAGCCTAGACTGTATGTGTCATAACCTGTAGTTTTGTGGGGTTTTTTCTTGTACGTATCAACGCTTTATTGCACAATCAAGTGTCTGGGAGAGTTAGTACAAAAGAAGTGCTGTTAAGGTAGAAAACGGAATTAAAACTTTATGCTTTCATTTTTTATAGAGAGGTGAAAAATATTTGCTTCACCAATTGCGTATTATAACCAAACCAAGAGTCGACCATCTCTTTCAAGATGTTAGCAAAATGCTAATGTTCAAGGGCTTATTACTTAGATCTAAGTTCTCAATAGTCATAAAAGTGCCAAGATTAAAGGCCCAGTGTTTCCTCTACAGCAGAAAATCGCAGCTCCTATCTAATTGCATTTTAATCTAGGAAAACAATTTTTTCCCCTGTTCTACCCTCTACCCCATAAAAAAAATAAGTAGCATTATTTTTGACTTTTCAATGGAAAAAACTTGATATTTCATACCTAAACTTTACTATCTAGTTTGTCTTCATATAAAGAAACAGTCACAGAATATGATATCTTCGGGTGGCAAGAGACTTCTATTTCATTCAGTCTCGCTCCGGCCATGGCAGAGTTATGGCCCTGCAAAAGACGGGGCAGGCGGGATGCTCCTCTCCAGCCCTCCTGTCCGGGCAGCCGTGCAGAACTGGTGCCCTATGCCCACCCTAAAAGGGGACATGGCTCATTCCTTCGGAGGGCAGAGAATAACATCATCTTCAGGACTTCCTAAAGAGTTACACTCTGTAGGTCTACGGGCACCATATTTTGTGGTAGAGGGTGCAGCTGAGGAGGGTCCGCAGGCTGGTACGCAGTAAGCCTCGCTGATGGAGCACCTTGCACATCTGGGGGGAAGCACTGGAGGAAGACCCGAAAACTCTAGTAAAGTATGGAGTTGGGCCTGACCTACTGGTTACCTTTTAAAAGAAATGCGTGCCTTTGGAGGGGAAATGTTCGGCGAATCGATGGAAATGCCGAAGCTAATGACTTCTCACGTTCTGTGTGGTCGTGAGCAGGAAATGCTGTATTTGTTAGAGCCAAAAAAGCATGTTATTTTCTGTAGTAACACTAAGTCACCCGTCGTACATGGATTGTATCACGGACTTCTTTTAGCTGAAAGTGAGTAACACAATTTTAAGAAATGAATCTTTGATAATATAATAGCTTTGTGTACTGCAGCCAAGACCATGTAGTTTTCTGTACGACTTCTGTGAACAGCAGCCTCTATTAATTACATGTCACGTACTCTGGGGCTATGAATGTTTTTTTCGCTCTCAGTTGTCACTAGATCTTTGCACAGGAATAGTCTTTGTGTTTTTATAACAAAAGTAGATTTTATGACCAGATTTTGCTTGCAGATTTATTCCTTCCATTCAAAGGATTATTTTTATGGTTACGACTGGCCAGATGCAATTACGCCACGCACATGCCAAACCTCTGCAGAATTCAGCGGGACGAGCTTTCTCTTCTGTGGCTCTCATAACTCACCCGGTCACATGCTATCATAGGGACATAATTTTGTTGTGTTCTCCTTCGAGACTTGCAATCTATTACGGGTTATTTTTTAATTACATATTACAAGCTTTTTTTTTTAACTCAGCTGCATTAGAAGGTGGGAATGGAAGACAGCTCTGATCCCCACGATGTCAGAAGAAGCTGCTACCTCCTAGTAGCAGTAACATCATATGCTTTGAGTCAATAAACTACTATGTGTGTTTCAAACCCAATCTGGATTTCCACCCACCAAGGTACTGTATGTTTTATTTATGGGTTTACTTGGTTGTTTTGGGGACAAGGGAAAAGAAAAAAAAAAAAAAAAAAATAGCATCCAGGGAATTCCTACACTCTGCCGTTTGGGAAGCATAGTACTTCAGAGATGCAGAGCATAATCATCTTAATGGGGTATAAAGCAGTATTTTCCAGTCTATTCCAACATGTTTTGATCCACGGGAGAACAGGTAACTTCAGGAAATTCATAATTTGCATTATTTTTTTCCTATAGATCTTCAGAGGCTTAGAAATTCCTTTTAAACCCTGTCCCATCAAAGTCGAGCCTACTGGGGCGGGCGGGAAGTGTCTGCACATCTCAATGACATTCTCGGAGATGTTAATTTTTGCCGCTTTATGCAGCAGTTAGAATTTGTGAATCTCTTGCAATATTCATAAGGGACCACAGAATATTTCTAGGAAAAAAAAAAGAAGGAAAAGTAGGTTAGACTTGAAAGTTGTACAATATTCACAAAGGCTCTGAAAGATGCAAGCACCTGCGTATTTCTAAGCTGGCAGGAGATATAAGGTTTTGTCCCATTTAACAGAACTAGTTGGAAAATAACTTAGGTTACACTAAATCTGAGTAAAAATATGGGTAAGAATAAAAACACTTTAGAAAAATTCATCAGTATCTCATTAAAAACAAAACCAACAATATCCTTTATTCATAATCTCCTTAGACCTTTACTTTTTCTTGGTTAGTGTTAGTTTTTAATGATTATATTTTCCGTAAAAAGGTGTATATGGAAATCTCCTCAATAGGATCAGCTATGCTTATGAGGACCATTTCCAGGTTTTTGTTGTTGTTGGGTTTATTTTCTTTTCCCTATGATAGAGAGGGAAGCAAAGAGGGGAAAAAAAAAGTAATTTTTTAAAATTAAGAAACATAGGTCTACTCAGGTTTTTCTGAGCCTTACTGTTCTTATTTCATGGCAAATGCTTTCAAAGACAAACAGTGGGATCGCAGCATTGGTTAGGATTATCGGAAAGCTTAAAGTTAGTCTAGTTCTTCTTTTGACGTAGTGAAAGTTTTGTCAGTGGTGATGTCAGGAAAAAGTATCGTAGGAGGGTTGAGAGACTTTGATAAATGCAGCTCATGGCGTGTTAATGAATACTGTGCCGAATTCAAGTAATTTACCTCATCCCATAGAGGAATATTTAATTTGAAAACAAAATCATATGACAACTTTTTTAATGTCATTGCTTTGGCAATTGCAATCAAGATGATGTTGGGGGAAAACCAAAGAGAAAGAAATGCAAAATGTGCATTTAAAAAAATTGAGTTCATTGCTACCCCTACATTTCTGTTTTCTTATTTTGGAGGTAGGAAACCTCTATGGAGAAGGGTTAAATATGACTAAGAATAAAAAAATGATAGTGAAGTTAATGTAAAATAACTCTGACAGTTCTGCTTGAAAAATGTCAGTGTCTTTAGACATCCCTATCTCTAAGTCTGGCATACTGTTGAACTGGAGGTCCTCATTCACATATGCAATGAGAGCATGCTAGAGGTGTGTTTTTCCTTCCCCGAAAAGTGAATGTAGCTCCTATATGATCTCTCTGAGGTGCATGTGTTTTCCAATATCTGCTTCTGAGGAGTGAGAAGAAACGCAAATTTGCCCTGAGATACTTCTTACGTCTTCAGAACCGTGAATAATTGATGGAAGACCTATTCTCAACTCGCAATGGGAGTGCGATTGTTTGAAGGGAAGAAACTCTTGGGTTTAAAACACAGGTCATATAAATGCAGAAAGGCAGAGAAATAAACTAACACAAGCTGAGTCCCCGTGTAAAGGGCAGGGTCTCCTGCAGGAAAGAGGAGCTGCCAGCCCGTGCTGAAGAGCAGTCCTGCCTGGTGCGAAGCATGAGACAGATGTGAGGATCCAGATTAGGGACGGCAATGTGCTGCAAAGACACCTTTTGTATGAGGAGGAATTCTCTGATCATCCTTTGCGACTCGGTTGCAAATATTGCTTTGAATGACTAAGCATTCCCTTAGATTACAGACTCCTTATTTAATCCAGTGATGCTCAAGTCAAAATGAACCCTAGAATAGATCTTAGGACCCTATGATTTCTTGCTGCTGTTTAATTTAAAAATAGCAGTGCTCTATTCCAGGTTCATATTACTCTTTTATTCTGTTACAGTGCTGAAGACAAATCAGTCCTACTGAAGCATGTGTGCTTTATATACAAGGGATTATAAACCAGGTCTGAGAGGGAGAAAGTAAAACTTCATGCCTACAACTGCCAGTACAAGGGCCATGGCTCAAGGAAAGGGACACTCGGATTGCCAGGGGTGGCTGAGAGTCCGAGGCAGTAGTTTCTTTTCAAGCAGAATGAAAAGTGCAAATTATATCCCCTTGCAATGAGAGACTACAGTTTGGTGGAAGTTTCTACCTACTGATCGATAACACCAGGTAGGTACACCAAGTAGCAAGTACTCTTCTTGGTAGAGTAATCCTTTCCTGCATCCCAGCCACCAGTAAGGCCATTTTAAATGTGTCACCTTCTACCATATGCTCCCTTAGGAAAAAAAAATTAAAAAACCCTTTAAAACATAATGCTTAAAAAACAAGATCTTCACTCCTTAATTTGGCAGTTTGCAAAACATGGCATTTGTGAGAATCTGGCACAACAATTGTCAGAGCATCTCTATCAATACGAGAACGGCAAACAAACTCCCCGGCAGCAGCGCGCACAGCTGTGCGTGCCCACTCCCTCCCGCTCCTTCCTACCATGTAGTGCTTTTTTTAGGCTAAGCCGTTTGTGTGATTGGAGGGGGGATGTGAGATTAGAAATGTCTTATAAAAAAAGAAAAGACCTTTAAATGCGGTTAATGCTTCTGAAAAATAATTCTTCACAAACTTGGCAGTTGCTTGAAAAAAAAGTCAGCATCCTGCCATCTGGAACTAACGTACAATAATGTGGTACACGGGCGTGGGTGGAAGGGCTAATATCAGTTAAAGCAGCTCTTCTGTGCTTCTTGTCGGCCTCTCCTTGGTTGCGGCTGGGGTAGCGTGCAGAACTTGCAGGTCATTTTTTTATTGTGGACAGCCTGCCGTGAAACATAACGTGTTCTAGGTAACAGGAAGGCTCTGCCTATTAGGATGGGGATATATATACACAGTTATTCTTTAATAGCACTGTTTAGGAAGCTCAGACTCACCTGCTGGGAGCAGGGATAAATTCAGAACAACATCAGTAGATGCAGAAGATAAGTTGTAACAGAGATGAATCCTCCTTTTCCTGCTGACATGGGACAGACTCAAGCCAGAGCAAAACGATCTCATCCACTCTGTCCTGGGGAGTGGTGTGGACTTACGTTGCAGCTGGTGCCATCTCATTGTAGCGCGGTGTGCAATCAGCAAAGGGATGAAATGTTTAAAAAATAATTGTTTCTGCATGATACGTTATTAAGCCTTGATGTGTCTACAGAACAGCTCCAAGGAGGCTAAACAAGCCCCTGGGGCAGGTCCATTTTAAAGACCAGCGTTTAAAAGAGGTGAGCTGCAGGGGGGCTGCCCGTTGTAATCCTTGGTAGGCAGAAGAACCAGAGCCTTGGTCCATTTTCTTGGATGGCCATCAAGTAACAGAGCCAGCGTTTGGCATCTTGGTCTGCATTTGAGCCGCAGGACCTTAGGTAGGAGCAGCAGGTTGAAGAATCACGTAGAAAACCAGCAAATGCCTTCCAGGGGCCAAGCAGCAAGGCACAGGAGAGCAGCCAGGCCAAGGGGAGCTGCAGACGGCACCAGGTGACTGCTCAAGCAGGAGCTGAGTTTTGCTTTGACCATTTCCACATCGCCAAGGGGGCTGCTCACAGCCTGAACCCACCCACCCCCCCCCCGAAGGGAGTTTAAAGCCACTCAGCCCTGGGTTTGAGTTTTCTTTCTCCATTAAGTGAGTGTCTGAAGAGCAATAAATACCGTGAAGGTACCACTCGGCTGTTAATCTCGTTCTAGCGTTCTTGCAGATCGTGGTCAGTTTGCTTCAGAGGGTCTCAACTTACTGAATGAAAAGGTTTTATTCAGCTGAACAATTTACCCATTTGCAGAGCGCGTTCACCTGGGCTTCTAAGAGTATCATTACTGTGTTGCAGGTCTTTAACGGAGAGGATAAATTAAAAGAAACACAACTGAATCAAGATTAGGTTGCTTATGGCTGCACAAGCAGTTTATATGCATTCCAATGCTAATTATAATGTTTCTTTTAATGTCAGTTATTTGCATATCTTTTGGTGTATTATACAGCTTGCAAATTCTTAGCAGGCATTTAAGGAAGTAATAATGTATAATAGTTTCCAAAATCATAACACTTAAATCAGGTCACCCAGCTGTTTAGCATCTGATAACAAGATTAGAGGGATTGATTGTACTCTCTGTAAGACTGCAAATACCTATTAATCTAGGAGACTTTGGAAGTTAATCAAAATGATATTTTTCTTCTGAGAATGATATAAACAGTTGAAAATACATTCATAATTTGCAATGGGTATTTTAGGCTCTAAGGTACATTATTCTTTTTGAATACTAATCTTTTTAGCTCTTACTGTAATTATTATAACTTTGCATAGTAGATAATTAATACTCCAAGTTTCTGCTATTTAGTGTGTTGGAACTGTCCACATTTTCATTAATTCCATCAATCAAACTTAACTCTCCTCCACCTCTAAGAAGTAATTATAATTATTTTTATGGCCATATATATGCTAATGAAAGAACTATTTCATGACATTTTAATTAATTCTCAAAATACTTATGGACTCAACGCTGACATTGTCTCAGAATGACTAGTGCAAAGAAAAAAGTCAAATTACGAAGTTATGGCTAATTGGAATAAAGCAAGAAATATTGGCAACACAATCAGAGCCATCTTATTTTTGTAATTCATTTAGCTTCAAATACTCCTTTGTGTAATTACAGACTTAAATGTTTTTTGCTTTCAAGGTAACTTAAATCTACATCTTTTTGAAAACTTTTTGACACACAGATACTTTAAAATCTTTACTTTTCTGCATCTTTTCTCTCTTTGTTCATTTGTTTGTTTCTTAAATTTGTTGGTACGCTCTGGCTCCCATCCCCTGCCTTCACTGTAAGAAAACCAGTGAGGAAGCTCTGAAAATGGCAAAACATTTTTATGTAAATAGCAACAATAGGTATTCAGCATTAGGACTGTGATTTTCAAAGGGGTCTTAAGCCGTTTCAATGCCCAGAGCAGAAATTGCAGGAGTAATGTAGAAGAAAACTGAAGTCAATAAAACATTGTTTGAAAATCAATTGGATATTTTTGAAAACAAAATGAGTGGGAGGAAAACTTCCAAATTTTTGATTCAGCTTTAATATTATGCCTTGTTCATTCCCCCAAAATCTCAGCCACAGGTATATATTAAAATAAATGTTTGATGTTTTAGAATCATAACCGTCCATCTGGTAATATGGGAGTCATTTATGGTGGTGTTACACGAGGTGATTTATTGAGGAACTGAGCTTTTGGAGAGCTGCAGAGAGGTGTTAGGGGAAGACACATCGCGATATTTGCAGACCTGTGGCCAGATAGAAATGCCTCAACAGAAATTAATGAATAGGCTGCACCTTCTGTCATTTTTCAATTGACCTCCCGAAGGGACTGACTCTGAACCACCCTGGGAAGTGTCTTGAAACCTCCCCATCCCTCCCTTTGGTCACACCACGTGATGGCAATGGACCTGGTGACTTGAGCCAGTCCTTTGACTCAGGTCACATTCAAACTCTTCAGATCTTTCCTTTTCCACCTAGGGCTGACCTCCCATTTTCTGCTCTGAATTCCTGCAGTCTCCTCCTGACACATCAGTGTCTAATGCAGCAGAGAAATTTCTGCCATAAACCCAGGGAAGCTTCAGAGAGTACAGGGACTTGACAAATATTTGCTTTATAACGGCAAACAAGGTTGAACATTAAAGATATGAAATATGTGCCAGTATTGGCAGAAGCGGTTTTAAAGTGAGGAATCTCACAGAACTAACAATGTCATTTCTTCTTCTACTCATCATTAGCGATTCCTTTGTCAGCACATGGTGTGTTCATTGGCCCTCTCCTGTCAAAACGGCATTAAGGGCACATGCATTGAGTTCAGCCATTTCTGGAGCACTGTAGTTCTTGTTCTCATGCATGAAAAACATCTAAAAAATATTGCCATTTTTTATGGTTTGGAGGAGGCCAGGAGACATTCATAAACATATGCAGGGCTTTGCAGATGCTTATTTCTGTGGGGCAGTCAGCAGGGGTCGGATTGTGGCCTTGCAGTGGTGACACATGTGGTAGACCCCGTTGATGATGTGGACTTTGTGACTATGCTGGGGTTGGGTCCCAAATGTGCAAGTCTTGCTCCTTCATGTGCAAATTTTGGCATATTCAAGCAGCCCTGTGTCATCACCCCTTCCAGCACTGATGACCCCTTCTGCAATTGCTTTGACAGAAATAAAATCTTGGTGTTCTACCTGTCTCAGAGCTGGCGACTGCCAGGCCAAAGGAGATACAGTAGCTGCTCTACAGGATGAAACATCTTTATATCTCTAGGAGACTCAGATTTGATGTGCTTGGTTGTTTTGCTCATGTGTGTGATACGAGGTTTACATGAGCTATTTTTGGTGTCACCTCAATACAAGAAATATCAAGAGCTTTACTTGTTTTTGTCTGAGGATGACAGGCAGAAGTGCTGCAGGTTGAGGCACATCTTGGTTGCTTATGGCTCTCCCTTCTCTTCCACTTAAATTCATTCCTATTTCCCCCCCTACACACACTTTGTAACTGAAAGCAGCCATCGAGCTTTGCCTACGTGCAGCTTCTTGGGTCAATGGAAGGACACGAGCAAATGCCGCTCACTTGCCTGAACAGTGAAATGAGTTTCATAGTACTGGATCTTATTTTTTTGTCAGTAATTTGTTTTAACCAAATGAAATTCCTATAGGGATAGTTATGTTAGTAGACCTAGAGTCTGTGCCCAGATATATAGCATTATACCCTATCCTAGATCTTTCTCTGAGGTATTCAGTATCTGTTGCTTCAGCCAAATTCTGAAAAAAAAAAACCCCACCAAAAATCTATCGGTGGAAGTTTACAGATTCTATGCATCAGAGCTTACGTTTTTGAATTTAGCCACTTCAAAGTATTGAGGCAATCGTGAGATATATTTAAATTTTGTGCTTTTTATGTTCTTCCTAAGTTTTCTCAAATTCCTCCCCAAAGTGGTCGGAAACTCAATTGGAAAGCAATTGGTTTTGAAGCAGATATGTTAAAGAAGGAGTAGCAGATAAGATTTTTTTTTAGGTACATGGCTTTGGGAAGCGTTGTGGACTTGCAAATTAGACTGTGGAAGAGTGTCCAGGGCTGTTGTATGTCAACTTCTCCATAGGACCTGGATGAAGATCTCTTGCACAAACGCCTCTGCTCTCCTTTCCTGCTGAGGTTGTGAATGTAGAACAAACTTACTTTGATCCTGATGGCTTAAAGGCATCCAAAACCCCAGGTGAAGGGGGCTGGAGGTCTATCATGGTGTATGGATCGTCCAGGAATTTCCCTCGGTGGCACCACAAAGAGAAGCAGTGTCGGCAGGATAGTTTAGCCATGCTGCCCCTAACCAAACTATCTTAAACGGTGATGTCAATAATAATGTCATTCCGGTTTGTACAGTGGCTGGGTTTTACTTTCTACCACTAAAACTTTTCCTTTTTGTTTTCCAAGGACAATTAATGCTGCGAAGTTGAATATTTTTCTTTTTGAATCACAGTGGGTATAAACACTGTTGTTTTTCTAGCTCTCAATAGCGGCTGCTTTTATTGAAAAGAACCAGAAAAAAAAAATTGCTTTTTTTTTATTGATTGATACTTGAGTATTTTATGATGGCAGCAGAGAAAAAAATCAACAGCAGTTTTTCAGGTGAACATTTTGCGTGGGACTACCTTTCATCACACAGTTTGTGTTTAAGCAGAAGACAAATTTGCTGTGCTTTGATCCGGAGCTGAGTCAAAACTGCTCAGCGCTGTGAGCCCCCACATCGGACGCGTAGGTCAGACAAGTACTACGCAAGTGTGGGAAGAGGAAGCGGGTGGAAGAGAAGTGTCCTGAGAAGCAGGTTTTGCTGTACCTCTGCTGTGGAGATAATGGATCCGCGACCGTTGTCTCTCCTCCTAAAACCTCTGTCTTGCCTGCCTTCACATCCTACCTGCCCCCTCTGGGGCATCAGCTCTGGGGCATCGGCACCGTGACTCTGGCCATGCAGACCAGGCGTCAGGACCCTGGAGAATTTGCCATCAGTTAAGAAACGACTGGTCACATACAACAGTTGTGCATAAACAGCCTCGTAAACAACCCGCGTTCCTTTTTTAACAATACTGATCTAAAATGTTATATTTAAAATGCATTTGTTTCTGGAAAATCTGTGGTATTAAAAATGTAAATTAATGTTTTAATGGAAGGAAACAAATTACTTCTGATGTACTATATGAAATTCTGCTTCCTGAAAACTGAACTGCATATAGATGTGATTGAGACTTTGAAAAAAATGACGGTGATATACAGATGATATTTAATGGCTTTGAATGGAAGGTAAGTTTACACCTTGGAGAATTATGTAAATTTCTGTCTAAATTTCATACCGCTGTGTAGTATACAAAGCCGTGTATGTAAAACCACTTTGAAAACCTATTAGAAAATACAAAGGTTAAGCAGGTACAATAAATAATATTAATGCGATAGTAGAGTAACTGATGCCGAAACTGCAGGGATATGTGCACGGTATTATAATTAAATTTCTGAGAATTGCAATGCAGGTGGCAAATGCTGTCATTGGACTCAGCGTGTTGCAGAAAGCTGCTAAGACTCATAAACACACAACTTTATAATTAGAAAAATCTACCCATCTAAAACTAATTGTGAGTTCAAAACTTCGGGCAGCAAGCGTGTAAGTAAATTGGTATTTTTCTGTCATATTTTGATTCCTCAGGCTGCTAAATGGTAAAACAGACATGTTCCTCCAGAAGGGGTCTCGGAGCTTAATTTCCTCTGAACCAGCCCTTGCTGTACTGCGTTATATTGGAGATGGGGTTTTAAACTCGAGTTCGGAGTTCCATATTCTGGTGGAAGCACTTATAGGTATATGTATCTATACACCCCTTCACTCTTCCCCACCCACCCCATCCCACGGTTTTACAGCAGCAATTCCATGCAAGAGATTAAGTCAAATTAATAATTATTTCCAGAGCTGAATTTTAGGGTGGAACGAAGTTACTCTTGATTTCATCCCTGTGACCTGATCCTGCAGTCCCAATGCATGAAGCAATATTTGTATTTGAACTTGTGCCAGACCTCGTTACCAAAATGCTTTTCTTTCTGCTTGCCTTCTCCTTTTCCCTGTAACATTACAGGGGAAAAAAGAAAATATTTTTCCTTCCCGTATTTTCTAGATAGCTGCTTCTGTGCTGTTTTCCTCTTTCTTTTTAATAAAGGAAAAACTTTGTCACTGAAATTATCTCAAGAGGGAGGGACTACTTGTGTTCAGAAGGTAAGCTTTGTAAAAATAGCTTTTCTTGGCTGCTTATAAATCTTTATCATCACTGAACTCAAGCAATCAAATAAGAACAGTTAAAATGGTTCAAGAAAAAAAATTGGCTCTCCAGAAACCTCAGTAGCTTTAACGATCTGGTAAAAGACCAAACAGACATAATTATCGTAAAAAAGCTATTATATAGCTCATCCCATCTGAATTGTTTATGGGATAAAAATTAAAGCACTTAAAACCATCAGAGGTTTCCTTTGCTTTCAGATACTGTCCTTCCCCACTGAGCTCACTGCAGCCATTAAGACTCTTACCCTGAGAAGGCCTTGGATAATGAAGTCCATACTTGTCTCGTACTAGAGCAAAGTGTCTTAGTTCACTGATTTACTGTCTCTGCTTCGGTACCTGATGGCACCAATACTTGAGTGCACATGTCTGCGTTCTAGGTGTGTATCTGTCCATCTCATAGAACCATCACAGAATGGTTTGGGTTGGAAGGGACCTTAAAGATCATCTAGTTCCACCCCCCTGCCATGGGCAGGGACACCTTCCGCTAGACCACGTTGCTCCAAGCCCCGTCCAACCTGGCCTTGAACACTGCCAGGGATGGGGCAGCCACAGCTTCTCTGGGCAACCTGTGCCAGAGCCTCACCACCCTCATGGTGAAGAATTTCTTCCTTCTAGCTCATCTAAATCTACCCTCTTCCAGTTTAAAACCAGCACCCCTTGTCCTATCACTACAGGTCCTTGTCAAAAGTCCCTCTCCAGCTTTCTTGTAGGCCCCCTTTAGGTACCAGAAGGCTACTATCTCCAGCTATTCCTCATCATCATGCCTGAGTCTCCTAAAGTCTGTGGTAATAAAGTAGTTTGGACTTTTTATGGGAATAACATAGTCTAGGTGAAAATACAGCTTATGAGTTTTTAGAATTTGATAATGTCTTTTCTGTTTTATTTTAGGCTCATCTGTTTCAGAGGACCAAATTAGATCTGGACTTTTCAGCTGGGCATGGCAACCTGGGTTAAAGGAGACGTCGCAGGTATGAGGGTCACTGACGCTTGAAGATCTCTTCAAACAAGAAGAAAGTCATTTGGCTGTAGGTCTGTGCTAGCCTCCAGAGCCGACCCTGTGGCTAGCGGGGCAAGCGAGGTACGTGTGCACCCACTGCTTGTCTGCCGGCTAGTGTGACGGGGACACGTTTCTTTCAATTCAGCTGTCCCCTTGAGGGCAGGCTTTGCTGTTGTAACCTGTGCCGCAATGTGTAGCGTGGTCAAGGCTTTTCCCCTAACTATGCCCTGTTAGTATTTCTGTACTACCAACAATGAGCAAAATAGCTCTTAAAATACCTACTTGTACACTAACACGTGCTTTCACCCAATTTCCCTTTCTCTAGTACTTACATGTTAAGTACGTAGCAAACTACTCGTAGGGCAGAGGTGACTTATAATGACTAGATATTTATTTCTTGTTTAACAGTTTTGGCAAACGTTTTAAGGTTTGTTTCTTTTGTTTGTGTGGGGGTTTTTTTTAGACAAACCTTTGGCAAGCCTCTGCAGCAAAGAACTTTCTACTCGATCTTTATTCATGCTGCATGTATGCTGTCACAGACAGATGCTTTCACACGGTTTTAAGGACAGGTTTCTTTCCGCGAGAGTGATTGATTTGCCCTATAAATCAGTTCCCACATAAAATTCACAAGGAACAAGTGATAGGTCATAAAGCAATGAAGTGATGTCGAGAATTTGCTTCCTTGGTTGTATTTCTCTCTTTCTAATTCCAGTTTCAACCATTCTCGTGTCCCCCTCTAAAGACTGCGCTTCATTTTAATCTCTAAGTGTACTTGGACGGGGGGTAAGTGAGCCTAACGAAGCAACGGCGGCATAAAGGCCAGGCAATCCTTGCACGCTTGAAGGACCTGGTGGTTTTTACTGCCCCTGGGTGGAACTCTGGTATAAATAAAAATGCTGTACCGTGTGTATCCTGGTTGCAGCCTTTATGCAGAATTTATTGTGAAGAAAACCCTAGGCAGACAGATACACTAATGGAGTAATATTTGCTGCTACTAAATTTACGAAAAAATCAACAATTGCTGTGTTGCATCAGTGAATTAAAGACGGAGTACTCAAGAAAAATATGAACTGCTCCTGTAGTAAGGATATGTGGCATGTATATTGGTTTAATGTATATAAAAAATAAACTTGAATATACTTGATTTTCAGTTTTTAACACAAATAGATGGACTTGGCTACCTGGGATCTTACACACTTGCCTGAGGAGACTGACGCCTACTTGTTCAAAGACGTTGTAGGAGATTACAGCTGTGAGGAAGCTGTAACTTCCTCTACACAGTTTTATAGGAAACAGTATCTTGGAACGCTGATGGATAGAAACCTTAATTTTGACAATGATGTCAACTAGTGGTTGTAAAACATGGAGAAATTATTGTTTCATATGAGAAAATGGAAACTGCTTTTGATATTCTGGTAAAAAAACACCTTATCTCCTTGGTAGGGTTAAAGGTTCCTTTTCCTTACTGACATAACTGTTATAAACGACTTATAGATTTGCCATAAACAACTGTAATTTGGTAGCCTGAGGCGTGGGCACCTAACACGCTGTAAAACCGAAGACTGGGCTGTTATATCACGCAGGCGAGATGCAACGCCAGATTTCCACCTTCCAGCACCCAGCTATCTGCTGCTTTTGTTGCTACTGATGATGATGCAGGAATGATGGGGTTTGAGGGTCTGTCTTCTCTTTCTCTGTCCCTGTTCCTTTGTGTCTCTCCTGCCCTGGGAATTGCACCCTTTTCTCCTGTTTAAGAAGTGCAGCAGAATGAGGAAAGGGTATTTGGGGGAGGAGGCAGCTCTGCAAAGGAAGGAGGGTGCTGGATCATTATTAGCAAAAGACCTGCAGAGAGACGTCCTGTTAGAGGATGCTCCGTTGCATTATGAACAGACATTGCATGACAAATCAGTTGGAGGTTGGGAGCAATTAATCTTTTATATCTCACAAGGATGTCACCAACTCTCAGGCACGTACAAGTGGCGTTTTCTTTTCTCAGTCTTGCGCAAAGGCTGGCTGGGAACAGGTTTCCATTTGCACCAGGCAGCGTACAAATGGATAATCTCTCCATTGAAGAATTTGCAGTATAAATAGACAAGATAATATCGGAGGGTTTCCAGATCGCAAGTGGCAGAAGATATTACTGCCATAGTTTGAGGGATTGCAGTTTGTCAGATTCTTTGTGTGAAGGGAGCAGGGTCGTAGCTAGACAGAAGAAAAAAGGTGAGAAGGGGCACAAACAGTGTGACGGGGTGAGAGAAGAGGGAGCAAAGGCATTAGATAAGGTGAGGATGTATTTTCTTGCATCTGGTAGAATGACTTTTAGAATAAGTATGAGTGGAAATAGGGAGCTGGGAGAGATATCGTGTAATCTGTTACCATCACAGTAATGTGAAACTGGGTTGGCAGCAGTAGTCAGAGCTCCCTGGAAGACGAGGAGATCTATTTTGCTGAAACTTAGTGAAAACAGAAAAGAAACAAACAGTAACATTGGAAAATTAACATTTTACTTTCTTTGATATTTGTGAATTACCCACATCAACGCATTTTATCAATATATCCTTGTCTCGCGTGTGAATTCACTGCCTTGACAAGCACAATTTAAGATTTTTCCTTGTTTATTTGGTTTAGAGTTTCAGCTGTAAGACCAAATGCTACTTGGAGTTCAAACTTTAGGCAACTGTTATTGTTTTGGCTCTCACGGGGAGGAGCTGAACAGAACTGAGAGGACGAAGTGCTGCAGATTTGAGATGGAAATCATCTGCCACGGCAGATTTTCAGCCTCTCTGAGTTGATTACAAAGGGTATGGTTAGGTTGTTTGATTAAGTAAGGAAGGGAGATATTAACTCTAATTTTTCTTCTGTGATTTGCTCAAATAATAATATGTGTTGTATTATTATGTAGGATACGCTTGTATCCATATCCTGTAAATCCATGGAACAGACACTGTTGAACAGGTAGAACAATGGAAAAGGTTGAATAAAGAAATAGGTACAGAAAAGTTAGGAATTAATTGGACCACTTGCATCAGGTTTGGTTCTAGGAAGATTTGCATGGCATAGCCATGAAGTACAAGACCACTGAAGATGTCTTTTAAATGCAGGTATACTAGACAATTCTAAAACAATTCAGTTTTTTTCTCTCCTTGCTCTTTAAAAGAAGAAACTAAAATACCTTATTTTGGTAAAAATGCTTCATCTTGTGCTCTGAAATACTTTGCTCTGTTAGTCTTCAAGGTTGTTCACAATGCCAAACAATTTGTTTGGGCTCGAGCTGGAATTTAGTGGTGCACTTGGTCTATATGAGATGAGAATTTTGTGCCAGCTGAGATTTATGTGCATTTGTATTTATTTTGGGGTTTTTCTAACTTGTGTCAGATATACCTAAAGTGCCAGGTCAGCAAACTTCTAATTGCCTCACAGACCCAAAGAATTAGGTTGTAATAATCATCCTTTGCAGATCAGGGAAGGAATAGGAAGAAAGAAAGAATGGACCTGACAGGTTTGAACTGGTGTAAATATCAAATCAAAACAAAGTCAAGAAGTCCCCTAAACCATGACCTGTGCTCCTGGATTTTGGGCAAATGTCCTAGAAGCTGAGAGCACCATAACTCACTCTTAGGTGAGTTATGCTCGTGTGCTTAGCCGAGCGTCTGGCCGATAGCATTTCTTATCAGTGAAAACGTGATTTTCTTGAAGTTAAGGGAGTTTTGCAATCATTTTCTATGGGGTTGGTATTCCGTCTTTTCACCTCAGAGATATTCATAGTTTGCATGATGTCTGACAGCAACTTTGCTTTCTTCAAGATGTGGAGAAAAGAGGGTTCGTGATTATGGAAGATAAATAGAGGCAGTAACGATTAGTGAAAATTATTGATAAATGGGGTGGGGAACGGGAACAAATTTGAGACATAAAAAGGCAGAAACAAATGTTTAAATTTAAAGTTCTGTCCTCAAAAAGTCCCTGCCTGTCAAATATGCGGAAATAAATTATGAAAATCTTGGCATTTGATATTTCACAACGACAGCTATGACATTCACGAGATGTATGCTGCTAAGTCATTGCCCACGGCGGGTTTGCACGGCGTGTACAGCTTCTCCGGGAACTGGGCAGCGCGCTTGGATATGTTTTAGAGACTACGGAACGCACCGACGGTCCGGTCTGTTTTCTGGGGTGGCCTGAAAGCTTGACTGGTCACCCCAGGAGCCCAGAGGTACCCTTTTCGTAACGCACATGGTCCCAGTGCCAGCTGTGTCACTCGGGCACAACTGGACAAATAGTTTTAGGTAGTCGAACATTTATCTCGGAAGGTTAACGGTTTGAAGTCAACAGTTTACACAGGGCACTCAGAAATGGAATCTGCCTCTCCTGACAAGTGACAAAAGTCCTGTTGGCTTCCGTGGAGCTGCGTTTCATCCCCGCGCTCCTGGTACTTCACCGTTTCCTTCTGTGCTGGAGCTGAGTTTTCAGAAAATGCATGAAATATTGCATTTTTCTCCTTAAAGATTTCCTTTCCATAATTACTATAAAAACAATACGAAACCAAGTTGGCTCCTGATGGACTGACACCCCAAATCATCATGCTAATCATTTTCTTTCCTTCTTTCCTGAATTTATCTGTCTACACCTGCCTGTTATTTTTTATATAGACAGAAAGCTTTGTTTATTCAGTTTGTACAGCACCTGACGCAATTGATTTCTTTCCCTAGAGAAGAGCTGCTAGATGCTGCTATAATTTAAAAAAAAAAAAAAAAAAGCTTAGTCACCTTTTGCAGACAGAAGCGGGGAATACTATAATAAAAAAATTCCTTTAAAAAGATTAACATTTATATGTATGTGTATGATTTTTCATTAAGACCTTTGAATTTGGAAATAACTAATGAGCAAAAATACTATAATCCCTTATTATAGGGATTCTTTTTCTCTCCTTATTTTATAGAAGAAAATAACTAAAAAGGTCAGAAAAATTTCAGATGTCCTAAGATGATATTAGATGGATCCTGTGTTTATTTTTTGAGTTACACTATTTAAATGTCAAGTGTCCCCAGGAGAAATAAATTATTCATTATAATTAGAAAATGTAATTTTAAAAAAATCATTTATTGGTGACCAAGCAGCATATTCAGTGAGAATGTTTCTTCTTTTGTACAATAGCTGTGTACTTTGAGATAATGTTCTAATTAACCTAATTGCAGCTACTGTATTGAACTGTAGGTTGAGATCCAAAGTGTCATGGCAACTAGCAGAAAAGCTCTGCAAGCCTCTGCTTTCGCAGTCTAGCCTCAAAAATAGCTCTTTATTATAGGAAGTAAGGAGGTAAATCTTCTTAACAAGATAAAGCTTGAACCAAGAAAGAATTTTCCCCTTTGCACTTGATGGTAAAGCATAAATTAAGCATTTCTGCTTCAATTTAATTAGCATAAGGCATCATAATAATGTACCCCATAAGTGTTTGCTTTTCCCATCTAGAGCAAACCTCCTGTGCTCGGGAGATTTACTGTAAATCATTGAATATTAATTTCTTGGATTTTATTGAAGAACATTTTACACAGTCAGCTTAGGAGAGAGAACAATCATTTTCTTTCCCTTGTAGGAAAGATCTTATTTAATACTGTGATATTAACTAAAAGGAACTCTGTGAAATGCTGCTCCAGTTTTATGATCTCGCTAAACTCTGGAGACTGCTGGAAGTGGGAATTTCAGAAAATAGGAAGTGTATATTTTAAATATGTCTGACTCAAACGCCTTATAGTACTATGTCTCTCTGTTCACTACAACTCATCTAATCTTTCATTTCATTAACGATTGTAATGCTAATTAGAAAATTGCTTCTCAGTTTAATTCGTAGAACTATATGATTCCATACAGGCTGAGTAATGATTGCAAAACAGCCGTAAATTCAGAAGAGAGCTTTGCATGAATAAAGATCACAGGACAAATCTAATAAATTATATAAGTGTAAACCATAACGGATTGGAGTCTACTTACACGCTGGTGCTGTGGTAATACCATCAAAGAAAGCAAAGGTTTTTACTGTATGTGTTATTTCCCACAAATTAGCGATCCCGTCTAATGTATACAGCTTTTCCTCCACATCTGTTCTTTTTTCCTGCGAAGTCAAGTTCGTGTGTATTGGATTTCACGTCAACTGACTACGTATGTCTGTGCATTCTGGAGATCTCAAAATAATGTTCCATCAGATCATAATTTCATGAGCTTTTTATACTCTCTGTCATTAACTAACCGATTTTGGAAACAAATATTTACGCGTTCCATTGGGCTTTCATATGCTTGCCCGGGAAGGGGGCAGCTGGGAGCAGCCTGCTGCCGGGACTGCTCGTGCTGTCCGGGAATGGTTCCCTTCTCCCCACCGCCGCCCTGATGGGACATGGGGCTTGACCTTAACTAATTACTGTCATTTTCAGCTTCCAAACATCACTTTCCCATCTATCTCGCTTTCCGATGTAATCTGACGTTCTTCTTTTCACAGGAAAATATTTCCGTAACCCATGAGTTTTCCATTGAGTAGCTGGAAAATATAGACCTAAAAAAGAAATGCTAAAATCTAGAATCTTTTCTTCCCTCCCCTACAATCCAGCCCAAATAGCAATTTATGAGAAAAGGAAAGCAATACTCTATAGTTAACACTAATACTGGCTTCCCGAGAAACATGAGATGGGATAAAACGTAAGTGAATGGAAATATCAATTGGTCCGTAACCAGAAGGAGGTAATGCCTGTTATTGTAGCAGGTTTTGGTAAAGTAAGGGCCAAATATTTATCTTGATGTTATAACACCTATTCACAAAATACATATTTGCAAGGCTTTTGGTAACGGCATTTCATATCCGACCATTTGATATGCAGAAACAAGTACTTGCACAAATGAATCGGAGACACGAATTTCCAACTCTGCCATCGGTGCACACGAATGTAACTTGTCTGCAGAATTTTGTAGTCATAAACATTTATATTTGCAAATTAAAGCTGGTCAGGAGGTAAATCCAACTGAAATACAAATGCAGAAGCGGTGACCAATGCAACGCACTGTCTGGTCGACTGCACTTAATTTCCTTTGTGAGACTTCAGGCAGTTAAAGCAAATCCCAAACGGAAGAGTCGCTACCGCTCTCCAATTGTTGGAAAGCTGGAACACCACTTCCAGCTTTTATGAGGTCTGATATAAATCTCAACAAATCCTCCATGAATGAAATGAATTGCAGCCTCCAAAGTTCTCTTATTTTGCTTTAAATTAAACCAGTGCATATTTCTGAACTTTTTTCTTTTATACCTAAGCATAAATGTTTTCTCTAAATAGTTTTAAGTACTTAAAAGAATATGTAAGTTTATACTTCCTAAACCCCTTCCTATAAGGAAAAGAACACAAGAGGTCTACAGAGATTAAGGACTCAATTTAAAAGTAATCAAATACTTATTTTTCTGTGAATATTTAGACCAGTGACCTGTCAGAGGACACACCCGAATCTGACAAATTCCAGGCTTATTTTGCTTCAGTCAAGGACCATCATTTTCTCCGGAGTGTGCTCCTGCATAGGACTCTTTTTTCATGCTCTGACTGCCCAGTATAATCTAGAAACACGTCTGCTGCAACTGCTCGGAGCACGAGCAGAAACAAAAATCTCTGATTCAAGAGCAGCAGGATAACTGATCGCACCCCAGAACTTCTCATTCTCCATCACCCTGCTGCCATCAGAAGCAAAAATGAATTCAGGGTGAAGGATTCACAGAAACAGCATTTTATATCTAGCAAAAGGCTGTAGAGTTTTGAAACTAAGTCGTATTCCAAAGTGGGTTTTGCAATTTGTCAAAGACAATGTCCTTCAGCTGTATTCAGCTTGTTCTGGTTTACAACTGGAAGGTTTCCTTCTTTTTATCCTAAGACACAATTTTAAGTAACAACAAATTGCACAATGTAACTGAGTGAAATTTGAAATGTATTTATTTTTTTAATGCACTTAGACCTTTTTTTTTTTAAATCCCCACCTTCTTTGCCACTGAGGGTTATTAGATGTTCGGTTTCTGTGGTGTTCCTACACGTGTTGAAGTATCGCATTGTCTCCAGCTGCTGGGAGCTCTTTTCTTCCTAAGAAATGTCAAGAGCTGTTTTGCTAATTCTTCTCCTACGTGTCATCCTTCCTGATTTATTCTCCCAATGACAATGACATCTTTTCCAGAGACACTTCCCCCCAAGCTGTCACCTTATTTATTTCTTCCTCTCTCTTGCCTTGAGGAACACGACAAGCATGAGGACAGTGCAGAATGTTTCTCACATTTGTTTAGATTTGTTTAATCTGCTTGGAACAGTTGTGCAGGTCAGGCCAAAGCAGGTATAAATCTCTTTCTCTCTCTCTTTTTTTTTTTAATAAAGCTATTTTTCTTGAACATACATGTAACATTACAACGATTGAATAGAATTATTTTATGACTGTAGAGTCCTTTATGACTTTGCAGCCTGACCTCTAAACAGCACAGCCAAAAGTTTCACTGGTTCCACCACCACGTCCATCACACTGTTGAGCTACACCTGGTCCTTCATGAACGTGCCTGACGTTGACTTAGAGAATTCAAGTAATGAAAAACCTTTAACATCCCCAAACAAATGAACAACTAACAAACACTGCTCTTAAGACTCCATACCTGTAAACGCCCTTCCCCCAAAATGTTTTCAGGTTCTTGCAGAGTTTTGTAGAAATGCTGGGTTTTGTTAGATTTTTTTCACAAAGTTTATGTTAAGGTGAACACCTATTCTCTTTCTAGAATTCTTCCTGTAATAATTTCTACTGTTATGACAGCTTCTGCTGCTGATGTTTTTAATCTTTTTTGTTCCTATGTTCTCTCTCAGGAGGAAAAATGCTTGTTCTCTGGCCTGTTGCTCCCTTGCACACTTACCTTTCTTTAAATAAACATCTGCTTATCACTTCTTCTTTCACTGGTGTCTGAGATGGCTATTTTAAGAGGAACACATACCCTAAATGCAAGAAAATAAAAATTAATGTACACTCAATTTTCTTCAACGATCATGACGGATCCAATGAAAGTTGATGGGAGACGGGTGTATAATTTAACTATCTTGAAAATCCTGGCCGCAGGCAATATTATTATCTATTAAGAAGCAGTAGCATGAGTCAGACTCCTTCCACCACACGGGAAGATTGCTTTGGCTAACCCAAATACCACAGTAAAAAAAGCAACCACTATAAGGAAAAACAGAAGAAAAGATCTCAAATCTTATCTTGGTGTATATGAGCTCAGAAACAACCAAAGCTCTGAAGAGATAACGATTTGTACTAGATGAGAAGTAACTCGGGTTAATGAAACATCAAAAAAAGGAAAAAGAGATGGACCTCACACTATTCAAACAGCTGATGCTTTTAAAAGAAATAAAATTTATCTAGTACAAGGAAAGGGTATGAATACAATTAGGAGGAGACAGCGACTGGAAGAACAGAAAGAGAACGGCAAAAGGAAAATATGAGAAAGGATGAGAATAAATATCTAGCTGTCTTCTACACTGATGTGTACAGATTTATCATATGTTCTTATCTCCTCCATTAGTACTAGCAATACTTCCAACTCTCCAGAAATGTAATTAAATAATTCTTCATTTAAAATGTTACCTTCTAAAAAGATGCTGTTTTACACATGCATTTAAATCAGTTTGCAATATTGTGGGAAGCAGGTTTTCGCCATTAAGTTTTTTTAATATTTCGCATGCAAAATTATTTTATCAAGAGCTGTTTGCCACTGCGCCACGCCATCAACGATCATAGCAGGTAACAAAGTCTTTCCTTAAATCCTTGGTGTGTGTTCTGTGTGCTGAAGCAATGGTTCGGTTTGAACCCGCTGGTGAGGACGACGTTGCAGCAGTGCCCTTAACCGTCTCCGAGTGCCTCTGGGAAGCTTTTGTTTGGCTTCATCAGGAAAAAGAGGGGGTTGATCTCCTTGATATCTGCTTCACTGCACCTCTTCACTCACGTTGCTGCCCCAAGAAGTCTCATGATGGTAAAATACCTTGAAGATGCACATTATCTAAACTCATTCCTCTGAAGCATTAATTCATATTTCTCACAGAGGTGCTGAACAGGTGGGGGTTTTTCCCTGTAAAATAAATAGTGTGTCATGAAAAAGTATTTGCACACTGCATAGAAAAATAGCCCAATGCTGTAAAGTGCTACTGCAAGGACTGGGGAGACACTACAAAGTCTATCTCACTTGTGAAAGTGTAAGGAAAATCAAACTGCTGAGTATTACAGATCAACTTTAAAAAGGGAATTCATGATGTTTCTGCTTATGGACCAACTTCTCCTAAACAGAGATCCAAGATTCAAAACCTGTTCTCCAGTGTTGCATCCTGCCTACATGTCTTGTCTTAGGTATTAAAAGGCTTTCTGGCTTATGGAAAAAAAAAATCGAGATGTTTTCAATTTTTTTGAAACATGGTGGCTGTGAAAAATATACATTCTTAATTGTAATGGGTTTACGTTTCTTATATACAGCTAGTTTTATGTCTCTTATTCAAGGAAGCACAATCTGGTTCAGGTCTAAGGAAGAGTCTAACTGCTTGCATCCATCTAGCAAAAACTTAAAAGAGAAGACCAGCATTTTCATGATTCTCCCCAAAACGCTACCTGAGTCCTGTCTAACCAGTCTAGAACATAGGTTTCAAAGTCAAGGACCCTTCAAGGACATCCAGAAACTAACTCCATGTGATTAAAAGAGTTTGATTAGTTTCCCAGCTGATTCACAATCACTGTAATTCCAAGACAGTGATTCCGTGAAGGTTCAGCAATAAAAGATTTCCTTCTCTAGGACTCCAAAATGTTTTGTTCTGATGCATCCAAGAGAGACTCTGTGGAAACCTGAGCTTTTTTTTTAAAGAAAAAGAAAAAGAAAAAACTCTAACCGCAAACCCACACATGCACGCACAAAAAACAAACCACTTTTCTTTAGTAAAAAAAAAAAAATAAATCCATTTTTCTTTTATAGTTATGTTGAAAACAGTCAGCTACCTCTATTCAGCAAGATAATTCAAACAGATTTTGGATTCTGTATCTATTTCACTTTTCTCTCTATTTACCAATGGTTAACAATTGACATATATTTGAAAAAAAAAAAGCCTTGAGATTGGGATGGTCTATAAATACTTCAGCAGAGTGGTCAAGGGCATCATTATAACAATATTTGAAATGTGCCCTTATCCATATAGGAATTTCCCCAA
This sequence comes from Phoenicopterus ruber ruber, assembly GCA_009819775.1. Lineage (NCBI taxonomy): Eukaryota > Metazoa > Chordata > Aves > Phoenicopteriformes > Phoenicopteridae > Phoenicopterus > Phoenicopterus ruber. The sequence goes on along the minus strand of CM020223.1, from coordinate 4,679,633 downwards.
ATCGGCATTTTGGGGGGAAATTTCAAGTAACTGCTGCCATTTTCCAGCAACGGGTGAATTGCCCTGTCCCTCAGCTTCACGGGAAAGGTTCGCATTGTGCTGGCTTGTCAACCTGCAAATGTTGTGAGTGCAAGTCTAATGTCACATTTACAAAATAAAGTCAACACAATCTTCACATTTTGAGGTAAGGAGAGAGATTTTTACCGCCTTTCAAACAACCGGGGAAGGTGAGAAACAGCAGCAATCATAGGAATATGAAGTGCTGAAATATACAATTAGAAGAGGTGTCTAAAAACTTAATTGAACAATGACATGCTGTCACCAGCAGCTTAAACGCAATCCCGTAATGACAGTTGCTATAAACCGTGTCAAAATGAAAAATAGGTGTAAAAGCTGCTGCGTGGAGTCTCTGAGATTTCTGTGCTGCTGATGGATAGTCCTACAGCAGCAAAACAACTGACAGGAACACAAACTTCAGCGGTGATTACCCTGTAATTAAATGGAAGCAATAAAGGATCAAGGTAACAAAAGATGGAACGGGACCTATGAAATTTGTACAAATGTTGACGCAGTAATTCTGCTGAAAGTGTCCAAGATTTAGGCATAGCAATAATAGTCGGCTGGTTGTCTCTGGTGCCAGATTTGTGTATCTCCTGTAAAACAAAGCAGTCAATTCCTATTTCCCCCACGTTTTTCCCCTTGCTGTGTCACATCACATGCAGGTTTATAGCTCCTTGGTAGTGGTGAAGGACCTTGGTAGTGCTTTTCCTGACATAACACAACGGGTCTCGCAATCCCCGCTGCAGCGTCACCTCCGGGAGCACTTTCCTGGAATTTCTCTGATTGTCACTAGGAATAGATACGTACTTTTCCCCCGGCTGTCAGACTCCAGCCCAATTTTCAGTTTAATAAACCGCACATTATTTTAGCAGAGCGCTCTCTGATTTATTTTAGCGCAGTCAACACAGTCAACCCAGTGCTGAGGTCTCAGCTCAGAAGCCCAGGACAAAAAGTATTTCTTCTTCCCCACACCCTTTGTCTTGCATGAGTTTTATTTCAAATAAATCTAAATAGAGATATAAAAAAATTTAATGATGAAACCCAAAATACAATCCATCTGCTTCAAATACTTCAAGGTTTGAACATGAGCTATTGAATGTTTCCTACTGTTTATTAATAGACAATAATAGTAAATGGAATTTGTTAAATAACTTCAAGTAACATTCTTAGAAAAAAATTAGCATTTCTTTCATCAAACACATTTTCTATTATTTATTAACTCGTAGAGTTAATTTTAATAAACTGGGAATAAGTAATACTAACATTAAATAATTCACCCTAAATTCTGTATTTTGGTCAACAGCCAGCTAAATATGAGCCAGCAGTGTGCCCAGGTGGCCAAGAAGGCCAACGGCATCCTGGCCTGTATCAGCACTAGTGTGGCCAGCAGGACCAGGGCAGTGATTGTCCCCCTGTACTCGGCCCTGGCGAGGCCGCACCTCGAGTGCTGGGGTCAGTTCTGGGCCCCTCACTCCAAGACAGACCCTGAGGGGCTGGAGCGTGTCCAGAGACGGGCAACGGAGCTGGGGAAGGGGCTGGAGCACAAGTGCTGTGAGGAGCGGCTGAGGGACCTGGGGGGGTTTGGCCTGGAGAAAAGGAGGCTGAGGGGAGACCTTCTCGCTCTCTGCAACTCCCTGAAAGGAGGTTGGAGTGAGGTGGGGGTCGGTCTCTTCTCCCAAGGAACAGGCGACAGGACATGGGTTAGTCGTGGCCTTGGCAGTGCTGGGTTAATGGTTGGACTCGATGATCTTGGAGTTCTCTTCCAACCTAAATGATTCTATGATGCTATGAATGCAGCAGACCCTTACTAATCCACATTTTCCTAATCCTCACACTTTATAACTCACACAAAACAGTCTCTTCCTTCACCTCTTGTCTCTTTGCAAAGATTTAATACCGTAATGTTTCAGTGGCTTCTCAGACCGTTGGAATCTCATTATTTATACAGCATAAATAATTAAACTAGACTCTCTTTTGAAAATTAAATGAGCTATGTATTTCTGAACTAGGTACCTTAGAAATAAACTGTGCCAAAAGCTGATCATCTCTTACATGCAATTAAAGCGTTCACTGACCTCTTGCTCTGAGGCTTCAAAATTAGGAAAGTCACCCAGGCAAGGACGGACTGTATGGGATGCAATATGGACAACAGTATGGTGCTTATACTTCTCCCCCCCGCCCCCGTTTTCTTGGAAGCCAAAAGTCACTGGTTTTGGTGAATATGTGTCCAGGTAGTTCTGATGCTCACTCAGTCATTCACCGTCACTGGGACTGGTGTCGCATGCCCGCACCCAGTGGTACTTGTGGAGATCTCAAATTTATTAGTAAGCAAATACTTTTCCCCTTGCTCTTCCTTCCCAGTGGCTTGCCCACCACTGAACACAAGGTGTAGCCACGGCTGATGTGGAGATTAGCTCCGAGTAGCTACACGGTGCTTGCATGGCCCAGGAGACACAAAACACTTTTCAAGGACCGACTGCTATGAAGGCATCTCGGGAAGAGGGGTCTCCCTGTGATAACTGGTGTTTTAGAAAATTTACTAAAATAGTATTTTTAATTTACCAGCATCATAATTTCCATGCATGTTTTTAAAAGATTAAAAAAATGAATATACCATATGACAAAGCCCTTTGGCCAAAAGGGCAGTACGCACAGCAGCACACAAGCAGGGCGTTTCGTTATGCAGGGAAAGTTCGATAATTTAGATGCATGACTTGTTTTAAACCTCATAGAGTAATATTTGTTCTGAGTTACCTGAATAAATCTCTGTTTAATCCCTTGGTGATGACAGTCAGAATTTCTCAACTCTAAGCTTTATGCGTTAACACTTAGCATTTGGAAATCCTGATTAGCAACACAGACAGTTGGAGGGGCAGAACCAAACAATAGACGAGGCTTGTGGAAAGCTGTTCGTAGCCAAAAGACAGCTAAATAAATAAAACATGCTTCCTTCACCACTCTTAGTGCAGCCACTTGGGCTGGGTGTTTGGTACTGAAAAATGCTTATAAAATAAAAATACTGTCCTAAAGGTGTTTAACGTCTCACAGCCAATACTCATCACTCTACAGGACTGGGCATTTGCTGTGAATATCAAAGGTATGAATATGCTTCACTTGTGCAGACAAAACTCCCAATGAATTCAGTTTGGGTTACGTGCATGTAATTACAACCGCTTGGTCTCTTTATGTATGTGTTAGCTGAAAACAAATGAGATTTGTTTGATGTTTCATATTGCACCGTGGATAAAAGATCTGTAGCAAACAGCAAACCTATTGCTTTGATCCTGTGTTGAAATACAGGAATGTAGACCAAGGTCTCAATCCAATTCTTAGACATAAGAAAACATTTCTGATCATAGCACTGGCTGAAGGAAGGGTATGTATCTTTGGTTTTTTAATTAAAAATAAACAAACCAAACCTGAGAAGAATCCATTTTTCTTGTCTTAAGTAATTACTTTCTTGCATCATGATCAGAAGTGCACATTTTGCTGTCAAGACAGCAACTATGAAAACAACCACACAAAACTCAGCCTCAGAATAACATAACACAGTGGCTGCTCCACGTAGCGGCTAGGAAAAAAACCCTCTCCTGTCCTCTCGTGCAGATGATGTGTTGCAATTAATCAGATAAACACCGAGACCTTTAAATGCAACAGAACAAAAATACAGATTGAGGTTTTATTAACCATTTGGATGGAATTCTTGGTCTTAACAGTAATAGCTGCACACCTTAGAAAGCAGAGACTGGAACAAACAGCAGTTTATAGAAAGTGTAGAAACTTTAGCAAATTGGAAGAGGATAGAAACAAAAAAACCCCAAACAAACCCAAAACTTCTGTTACTTTTTTTTTCAATGAAAACAGTATTAAGCTTGAGAGGGCTTCAATTGCCACTTATTGAGAAGTGGGAAAACATACGCTAAAAAGCAAAAAGGGTTTCAGAAAAAGATTGCTAGACTACATTGTAGTTTGAGAAATAACGTCTAAGTTAAATATATAACACAACTAGAGAGTGAATGTTTACATTACCTTCAATTTATTTCAGTACTCATATAAGATACCAAAATATATCCAAGATAGCATAACCTAATTATTCTGGGAGATCAATGGAAACTTTCTCCATCAGAGAGCTAATTGTTTGAGCCACCTTTGCCTCTGGATACTCAAATTAAGCCCAAGAAATATATCACCAAAATAGATGGTTTTGAATTTAATGATCCCTAGTGAAAAGGAGAAAGTTATAAAGAAATTAAGAACAGACTTTGTATCAATCTTTAAGTTCAAAGGAGACTGTTAGTTATAAGGGCTGGAAACCTGACTCCTATGGAGGTGTGTCATGAATATCTTGTACCAATATTTCAATTTGTCCTATTTTAGCGTCTTTTCTTCTTCCTCCATTCCTAAGAAAGTATACTTCATATTACCTGAAGAAGCAAGAAGTATCGATATAGTGAAACAATAATATTTTTTCTCGGCTGGACTACTTATGTATGTGAAAAAAGGACATTTTAACTATTAGAACAATTATCAGTCAGGACAATATCATACAAATGAAGATTGCAGTTATTAAAAAGTTTATTTCAAGACTAATGGCAGAGGAAAGTGTTTATACATGAGCATCACATACTGCTGAACCAAAGTCCTATGAGGAGCGGCTGAGGGACCTGGGGGGGTTTGGCCTGGAGAAAAGGAGGCTGAGGGGAGACCTTCTCGCTCTCTGCAACTCCCTGAAAGGAGGTTGGAGCCAGGGGGGATCGGTCTCTTCTCCCAAGGAACAGGCGACAGGACAAGAGGAAACGGCCTCAAGTTGCGCCAGGGGAGGTTTAGGTTGGATATTGGGAACCATTTCTTCCCCGAAAGGGCTGTCAGGCCCTGGCACAGGCTGCCCAGGGCAGTGGTGGAGTCCCCATCCCTGGAGGGATTGAAAAGACGTGTAGATGTGGCACTTGGGGACGTGATTTAGTGGTGGCCTTGGCAGTGCTGGGTTAACGGTTGGGCTCGATGATCTTGGAGTTCTCTTCCAACGAAAATGATTCTATGCTGAATTTTCTTCAGGAAGGTCTGGTTGCAAATTCATGTTAAGATGATCAAAACACTCAGATGGGACTTGGGGAAACTCTTCAACTTCCCTTCTCGGTTTGTACTTTTGTGCGCCTCCAGTTTTCTGAAAAGCGCTTTGCTCTGTTATTCTCTACCTCAACATATGGCCAATGAATAGGAAGTGAAAAGAGTGTAAGAATGTTAGGCTCTGATTGCCTTGTAAAATGAGCATAATTATTTTTGTATCAACACTGTCTTCAGAGTCTCATACCTAGCTGCCCCATAAACTAAGAAATAAATTCACATGAGAAAATACTTCCTGATCTATCATGAATGAGAGTCATATAGTCCAGAATTATGGAGAACGATATAAACAATATAGACAAGAAAATATATGAGCACACTGCAGCACTTTAGGACCTTCTGTACGCTGTATTTTGCCTTTCCTAGGTAACTTCTCTGTGCAGCCTTTCACCAGGTCTGTTTTCCAGAGGAATGGGCCAAGTCACCAGGCAGCGTGAATAAGCACAAATGCCAATTTTGCTGAAATAAAAACGCAACATACACCATATGCACAGACCGCTTTAGGACTGAGTGCGTAAGGAGCAGAAACATTTGTTCAGGCTTCTCCAGGAGCACTTTATCACAGCAAAAGATCAATTTACTCTTTATGATAAAAGTTACTCAGCTGTTCCATAGGTCATGTATAGGCATTTTTTTTCCAATTATTTCATCTCTGAAAACATGCAAATATTTTCTCTTTGCAGTGCCATGCCAGTTCCCGTTTACGCCTTCTGATATTTTATTTTCAAAAAACCCCTGCAAATCTCTCATTAAAAAAGTCAAGATGCATGATTAATTACAAATCAAGAGTATTTTGAAAGCAGGAAAGAAAATAAACAACTCTGGTAAAGTGAACAGATGGGATTACAAACTAAATTGCCGTCATTAGCATTATGAGTCCTATAATTAGTTATTAGAATAACAATACATATCTAATATTAATATGAGATAACACAAACCTTATTATAGGGACAGGAAAAGACAAGAAACTTGGAAAGGTTGTGGTTAAGGATAATTGAAGTCTGAGTTCCTGCTAATATCTAGGTTTGACTTGCAAGACTCTTGTGGAGATAAATTCTGATTTTGTAGACATAATTCTGATTTACCAGGTTTTAAAACAGAAACTGGCCTCAGTGATGTATCCATGTTACAGTGCTATGTATTATGAAGAGGATCCACTACTTCCATAGTTACCTTTCATACACTCTTAAGAGCATTGCTAATACTTGTCGTGGTTTAATCCCAGCTGGTAATCAGATACCAGGTGGCCGCTCACTCACTCCCCCCGCAGTGGGGTGGGGAGGAGAATCGGAGAGAAAAACTCGTGGGTTGAGATAAAAACAGTCCACCAGGACAGCAAGGAAAAAGATGATAATAATTATATTATATATTAATAATGATAATAATAATAAAAATAATGAAATATAATGATAATAGAATATATAAAATGAGTGATGCACATTTTCTCACTGCTGGATGACCGATACAGCCCGTCCCAAGCAGCAATCACAGAGTGAAACTGAGCGCAATCTCGGAACTGCAAGTTCCAGAGAGAGCAAGCGAGGGAACGAACAGCTGAGGGAACAAATGAACGAAAAGCCCCTGGCCCACCAGCCAACCCCCACTTATACTGGGCATGCCATCCATGGTATGGAATACTCTCTTTGGCCAGTTTGGATCACCTGTACTGACTATACCCCTCCCAGGTTTTTGCACCTGCACATTAGCAAAACCTGGGAAGCTGGAAGCTGATCTTGTAGCAACAACTAACAACATCAGTGTACGATCAACATTCTTCACATATCAAATCCCATCCTAAATCCAAAACACAGTAGCTACTGGGAAGAAAATTAGCTCCATCCCAGCCAAAACCAGAATAATATTCAAGTATTCTGTGCTTTATCTAACTCCCATTGAAACCAATAGAAGGGTTACGAGGCTTATTTGCTTATTTTGCTTTAATTAACTGAAATTAATGAGGCTGAATCATCTGTATCTTGTTACCTATGACAGCTGATAGCTTCTGCATGCCACTTGCCACATTCCTGTGCTGGTAGAGCTGTAGAGATCTACTAATGTCAGATCTCTGAACAGGATCCTGCCGCCAAAAACCAGTCCTAACTCATCAGCACAATTCGTGCTACCAGAAAATAGGTGTACAGCAACCCCCAAGTGAAAGTTTGGGTGAACTGAAGCCTTCTAATGCAGCTGCCCCTGTACAATTTCGGATGCCTTGTGTTTTCTGTGTTCACAGAGTGAGAAATCTCTGCTGTCTCACAACACTTGATTTTTTGGTTTGTTTGATGAGTCTAAACCTGGCTTCATGGTGGGATATGTGCTCTAAAAACTTACTGTATATATAGAGAAGAAGATTTTCAGAATGATGTAAGTATTGAAGACTGACATAACTGCCTCTGAATAAGACTATGAGCCAGTGGAATGGACGTTTATTATTGAAAAAGGCATTGATCTCCTCAATTCCCAGTAAGTACAATGCAGGTGAGGGTGTTCAAATGATTAAACCTGTATACGAGGTAAAACAGTGCTTTTCCACAGTTCTTCTAACAGGTTATGGTTTATGCAGGCATAAGATCTGGTACCACACACATGCTACATAGGAGTCAGCAAGTGTAAGCCAAATCAGGAAATTATGATGAACTGTCAGGTTACACGGAGCAAAAACTAAACCGGAACAATAAACATTGATATAATTAATAGAAAACTAAATTCAGTGATAAGATATGTTGGGGTTTTTTCATCTTAACTCTGAGCAGTTTTGCTTAGATTAGAGAACTAGAAAAATCTAATTGAAACAGTTGTGTGGTTAGTTCCATTTAATGGCTGTTATGCAGTCAAATAGACATTAAGAAGAAAAATGTTAATTGCTGATGTGCTGAATATACTGTATGGGTAACACTTCATTGCAAAAAGATATCATTTTGAATGACTGCTATTTTCCTATCTTCTTAAAATGAATCTACCAACTAAATAATACACAGCGTAAGCAAAACAAGGAAGTTCAAAGACCTAATTTCTAATTCAGGGAGGCATTAAGCATATGCTTAACTTTGACCAAATGCGTAAAGCTATTAACTTCTAGGACCATAAAGAAGTGCTTAAAGTTAAATGGGTGCTTAGGTTATTATTCACACAGGGTTGCCTTCTTGAGTCTTACTCCCCGAGCAGTATTAGCACCGGCTTTAGCACCCGGTCCCATTGAGATCAGTGGTACCAATTATCAAAAAAAACCCCAACCCAGAACTGTTATTGACCATGAAGAGGAGGCAGAACCTGATTCTGATGTGTACGTATGGGTTTACTATTGCAGTGAACTGGTTTTTTTTAGCCACTATCAACTGTAAGCAGTGAAAACCAGGAGTAAGCTACCTATTTACTGTGCCTGATAGGTAAAGGTAGGTAGGCAGGTAGGTACCTGAATATTTGTGTCTGTAGTTAATTGTGAATGCAAACGAGAAGCTGCCTTTAAAAATCAGGAGTCATGTTGTTGGGGGCTCCAAGAAAGTAGGTAGCCTGGGCAGGAGGCTGCTGTAACACAGGCCAGAGTAAAATTACTTTTTTTTTTTTTTCCACAAGGGTAAATATATGGGAAATTCAGCCTTAAAAGAATAATGTTCAGCCCTAAAATTTCTCTATCAATAAGGATCAGGAAGAACACCAGCAAATCTCCATTTCATACAAGACAGACATATCGCAGCTACTCATGATGGTTAATAAATGGGCCACTAGTCTAAACCAGTCTTGAAAGAATATAGTAGAAAATGTTTGCTATTTTCACTTATTCTTTACTAATTGAAGGAGATAGATAGTCTATTTGAGTTAATTATGTACTCTCTAAGCATTCCAAAATCAGACCTTGAATTTTGCCCTATGTCATACCTTGATTTCCCCTACCCCACAAACCAAAGTCTGACCATTGACTTTCGCTTGTTTTGCACAAGACCGCGATCAATTCCAGTTTATCAGTATCAGACAAACCGTGTCTTGTCGGCGGAACTGAAAAATCAAGATAAAGTGTCACAATTTTAGCAAGTTTTGAGACATGTAGTTATTTTAGTCAAGTACGCTCTATTGGCATTAAATTATTCTTTAGAACTTAGGGATTTTAAAATCCCCCCTAGAGATAGTAATTATGTAGGGTTGCCCTTCTGTGTTTTCAAAACCAAACCATACTACAGCCATACGACTTCCTAACGCCAAAGCCTCCTCTGCACAAATAGCTGTGCCCTTCTTCCCCTGCAAAATAAGGATATTGCCTGGATTTCATGTTCTCTGTAATTGTTTCAGTGATTGCTTCAGTCTGTGCTTGGAGAATAGGTAAACAGTTCAAAAGATGAAAAGGAGTATAAATGTAAAATGGTATCTTAAATTTTGCATTATATAGATCACCCTACTTGGATTTATTGCTAGCTACTTAAGTACATAACCACAATATCTCCAAGCCCATATTAAAAGTCAGTAGAGATGTGATTGCCCTGGTTCTTTCCTCTCTCTCTCTCCCGCTCAGTCTCATCTGCCAGCTGGCCAGCCCTCCCTTCCTCCTTGTTTTTCCAGTGAACAAAGTGTTTAAAAACCCCAAACCAAACAAACCGAAGAGACATTGACATAAAAATGACAAACGCTCAGGATCACAGCAAGAGCGATGCGAAGCAGCAGCTGTCCTGCTCAGCCCGACTCTCCCGCGTCCATCTGCAACCCCGACCATCTGCACGGGGGAAAGACATTGCAGAAAACAAAAGCGCAGAAGCGAGGGCTGCGCCGCTGTGTTCGCAAAGGAGAAACGCCCCGAGTTCCCAGCGCAAACCCCTGAGGTTTGGAATGTCATCACCCACCGGGAGGAGGAGCATTTCCCTTTCAGCCCACTCTCGTGCCATAGGGTATTTTCTATACACTGCAGGGTGAGCAAACTTCTAGCACGGACTCAGCCACCTCATCCTAGGTCACACCCCATGCGCTAATCTAGCCTGAGGATTATCAAAATCAATTAAAAGATTCTATAGGGTGAAAGTCCTTTAAAACAAGTTTTGTTGAAGAGAAAAATAACCCTGAAACCTTCAGCAAATTGGACAAGTTCTGAAATTGAACTCTTAGGTGATGGCATGGAAATAATGTTCCGCTGTCCTTTGCATTTCCAAACTCCTACGAAATCTGTAGCCAAGGCTGAAACCCGATATAATATACAACTTTTTTTCAAGAATAAATATTTGCTTGGAGTCCAGGAAAATCTGCATAATCAAGCTCAGGATAATTTGCTTGGATGCCTGGCAAACCAGCCTGAATTCAAGTCTCTTACCCATTTTGGGAAGGACTTCTGGGAAGAATAGAAAAAACACGTTTTGCCTGAAACAAATCTTCGTATGGATTGTCTAGTTATCTGGAAATATACCTAGCACTTGAATCCTCCTGGGAAGTGTTTGGCACTATCCATTTTCACCGAAATCTTTATTATAGCAGACATTCAAGGGTTTACCAGAATTGACTTTAACTGGAATTTATTGGCCATTCTTCCCCTACACAAACACTTTTTAATTTAAAAGAACATGTTTCTTACAGTTAGGTTTCAGCCCAACTGCTTTTACTTAGTGAAACCCCCTTGAAATGCAGTTGTACTACTCACTTAAGGAGAAGTTATTCATGTGAGTAATGGCAGTAGGTCTAAGTCCATAATCCTAAATAAAAGGTTAACTCTTCCAACAAATTATAGAGTGGCTGTTTGGCTAGTTTTGCTTTTCTAAAGCAATTTCCAGAGACATATTTACTTTGAATATGCATTACTCCCCAAGATATAACTTTTCTTTTATTGGAAGTTTTATTTATACGAGCGAGATGTGAATATTTGGAAGAAGGCACACGTTTCTAAGACATTTCTCTTGCAGGTTGTAGATGATTCACAGGAAAGAAACTTTTTGATGTCTTGCCAGAATGCAAAATGCTAAGTCCTTACATGGTGCAAATGAAAGGAGCTCCATTTTCTTCAGTACACGTTTATAGCAGCGGTCTGGCTTCTGTTTGCTTTTGTAGATATCTTTCACCCAACTGTCTTCGTTTGGAGCAATCTTTGCTCAAAGAACAAAAATAACAGCTGTGATACCTGGCACTGGACAGAGAAAACTTTGGAATTACAGAAATGTGGGTAGCAAAAAAGTCTGATGATGTTTGAGCTAAGCGCATGAGCGAGGTCTTTATATAAATGGACCATAATGTGAATACTTTAGAGATGCTTTAGATTGTAAACTGTTTTTCTTCAGTGAAGTTTACTTTAAACACTGATTTTGGGAGACAGATTATTTTGCTGGCTTGTGTTGTAACACTTTGTAATACACATTTTATGTGATCCAAGTGCTACAATCGTGATTTAAATAATATAATATTTATTATTAAAATATACTGTCATTTGCCACCTGACAAAGTAAAGCAAACTCAGGAATAAAGTATGGCTAGCTATGGAAATAAGGTACCACCAGAATGATAACTAATTCCTATGCAATAAGAGCTTAAAAAGTAGTACTAAATAGTAACATGCTATTAAGCATATATTTTATTCCTTAGAGAAGGCATTAAATGTTTATTTCCCAGCTAAAGCATAAGGCAAATAAGTATTCCAATTACAGACGAAAGGGAAGGCACGCACCCCTTCTCATCTCTACAGCAACGGGTTTGCCAACGCTCGTGGTAAACAAAAGGTTTTTGTTTCAAGGAATTGAAGATTAAATCTGATATATAACTGTGAAATAAATAATACAAGCATCTTATGACTGCTTACAGGATAAGGTCTTAACTGTTGCCTGGGTAGGATTAATAGCAAGGAGTTATTTAGACTATCAGTGGATAAGGAGAGAAGATGATATACACAAGCTGTAAAACTGTAATTTAGCATTACATTTTTTTTCAGTCTCACATTTGTCACAAAACTCCAGCAAGTACAATGGAATGTATCTGTATTTCCACGTTAATCTTAAAGGAAGATATGTTCAAATGTATCTGGGTACGTATGTATCTTCCACACATCTTTTTAATGTTTTCTCTTCAGTGGTAAGAAGTATATGGGGTATTCAGCCTCAGCAGCATGTGTATCTTCCAGAAATGATTCTGTTGAGATTAGGTTCCTCCGTCTCCCTGTTTATCTACATATTTTCCCATTGAGCATTTTCTTTTTTCCCTTTGTGACCCTTTATCTAAAAGTAATTACTGAATCTGCTCATCAGAAAAGCAGATGCCCCTCTAAAAGGAAACAAGTGCCTTCCCAACGCCACTGCCGGCCTTATTTGTAACCTGAAATGGTTTGGTTTGCTTCTTTGTCACTGGATATCTTGTTTTACAGCCTGAACTTCTCTTTTTAAATAAATGCTCAGATACAGAAGGAAGACAAATCCTCCTGTTGTAGATGGCAACAAATGCCATAAAATTTTTCCATCATAGGAGTAAATAATGAAATTAGAATTTGCCTGGGATATTAATTCAGTCTAGGAAGCATGACATATTCATCCCACTGCTGAAAAAACCCCATATTTATTTATGGCAGTTTGTTAGATTTGGATTCAGACTTGCAGGTTGACATTCAAAGAATAGAACAATGCTTATTTCTATAACTTTGATTTTTAAAATTAGACTAGTACTGTGAGTGATGTGCGATGAGAACTCAATTGTCAGGAGTGCTCAAGAGAATAAATTTTAGTCATTCTCAGTTATTTTTATACCTCTTCATTTCTTTAAATGAAGTATAAAAATTAGGCACTTCATGCATTCATGTTTCTATATTTAGTGCTGGAAAGGATAAAAGAGAGAAAAAAATATCACGGTAGTGAGCGGAGTGGGCCATTTCACTCCCAACTAAATGGCCTTTTTTGTAGAAAGATGAATTTAGGGGATATTTCATAAGTTCTGCCAAGTGTGCCATTGCATGGCCTTGTCTGAGGACCAGGAACTCACCTTCCAAGTTCTTCAGAAAGATTCAAAGAACCAGTACTCTTTGCTGGTTTAAAACAAAACCAAAACCCAACACAAGCCTCCTTGTATCTCTTGAGCTGTTTCCTGCCTATATCTTAATACCAGAATTAGCATTATGATAGGCTATTTATGCTTATAGGCATATAAGCTTAGATAATATGTACCTGGAGATAAATTTGGTTGCGTATTGCATAACGTTGTAAGAACTGCAATATGGAGGCTGAGGAATAATTGAAGATAAAATTCTCAGCGGTGAAATACCTTATGATTCTGCAGGTGCACAGAGTATAATAATACGGTCTGGAGACGAATTTACAGTATGGGAAATTAGATGCCACCTGAATTTTGACTGCGTACCTGTGCGTAGTAAATAATTGTGAATGCTGAAATACGGGGTATGCTTTATGAATATATAAATATGCATCAGCGTTTGGTATGCAGGAAGGGTATGTGCCAATGGAAGAAGGCTTACTCAGAGATGGGCTATGAATATGCAGCAGCTGAACTTTACTCCTTCACCGAAGTTTGTAGTTCAGCATTTTTATTTTTATTTTTACATTTTCTATTGTGAAAAAGCAGCTGGCTACAGTACCAGCAGTTACCTTCAAAGGCTCTTGCCCTAGATTTCATAGCAGGGCACAGATGAGGCTGGATCTTCTCCCTACTTAGCAGACCAGGGCTGAGAGATGTTGATGTGCCACAGGGCTGCATGTGTGACATGCTGTGTACCCTGCTCCTTCGTTAGCAGCCTGCAGCCACCGTATGCCAGAATTTACTGTATGCGAAGCATTTTATAGTCCCTTCTTTTGCTATCCCTGCTGGCACAGCCACCTGTACTCCTCTACCCTGCATCACGGAGCAGGGGTCATAAATATTTCATTCCACACAAAATAGCCACTTGTTACTGCCATCTATATGAAAAGTATGGTTACATTGCATGGGCAGACAAAGATAAGCAGAAGTAAAACAAATTAAGAAGCGAGACATGCTCTGAGACATCCATACCTACGGGGATTTCCTTGCACGGTTATTTCAGGAGCTGGAACCCCCACCGCCAGGAGCCTGACAGCAGCCAGCCAGCCCTGGCGCGGGGACGGGGACTCTGCCATCGACCGCGATGGGAACGGACGGGGGCTTTGCTTTGAGTTATTCCTGCTCACTCACACATTCCAGCAGAGAGTCCCGGTATTTTCTCTTTATTTCTCAGCTGTGAGTGAATAAGAAAACGGGGATCTGAACGACAGAAATTGGTGGAAGAGAAAGATTATGATTTATAGGGTACTAATTGTCCAAGGTTTACTGAAGCCCAGTCCTTACACTCTCTCAGGAGTGTGTTTCTATGCACAGAGATACAAACCACGCAATCTTCCCATCCCTTTCCTATCAGCAGGGGCAAGAGAACTTCATTTTCACTGTCTTTGGTGGGACACCAGCACTTAATCTCTCTCCTGTTAGCCAACAAAAGACATGCGTTGTTAATGTTCAAAAAAAATCAGTGTTTATTTTTAAAAAAATCCACTTGAAGACAGAATTTAAATGCTAAGTAGACACCTAATGGCACATAAACAGCATTGTTTCACATTCTAGATATTATTTTTAACTGGTGTGCACATCATTAGAGAAGCTGATACAATATAAATAATGCAATTATTTGGTAAGTGGTTGGGAGAAACAAAAGTATGAGTTAAGTTGCACCAAGAGCTTTTTATGTGTTCTGGGTAGCAAAAACATATAAAATACTTTTTGTCTTACATTTTCTTCAAGATGACTTTTAACCCATTGTCATTCATAATTAGAACGTTTAAATTGCTAAAGTGTTTGTCATGGTTTTTGTGTGGGATATATAAATAAATACTTTACAACAAAATTAAAAATAAAGGGCCATATGTTCAAATAAATATTTCTTTGCCAAACAACAGTCAGATCTGGAGTAGATGTCCCACTGTCACATACGTAGGTGTCTTACAAGAGCCAGTTAAAATGAAACACAAAATGGATGTTTACCTCCATGTGCTCCATTCTCTGAGAAAAGAACTAAGTAAAATCATCCAAACCTTTCAAAGGTATTTATGAACTGACTATTATTGAGAGCCTTTATTGTCGTGCTATAGACATACTCTTGGTATCGTATGCTTAAATCTCTTTAATTTGCTATTATAATATAGTTATAAAAGAGATTGCTCATGAGCTGAAGTAATTTTAGATATACCAAGGAATGTACACAATTTTATTCTCCCCTTCTACATAACAAATTAAAATTTATTTTATGTTTTGAGGTTTTGAATAAGTAGTTATAAAATAAAAAGCCTATAAAGTATAGCCATACAACTCAATTCTAGAAAAGACAAGGTTGTTCAGTCTTGCTCCTTTTCACATGAAAAATGATAGAACCGAAACCACTCGCTTTTACAGTTAGATATTTATTTTAATATAAACATATTAATATCAACAGGAAGAATTGCAAAGCCTTGAAGTACAGAATCACTACAACACGAGGCTGGTGAAGGGTCTGGAACACAAGTCCTATGAGGAGCGGCTGAGGGACCTGGGGACGTTTAGTCTGGAGAAAAGGAGGCTGAGGGGAGACCTTATTGCTCTCTACAACTCCCTGAAAGGAGGTTGTAGAGAGATGGGGGTCAGACTCTTCTCCCTAGTAACAGACGACAGAACAAGAGGAAATGGCCTCAAGTTGTGCCAGGGGAGGTTTAGATTGGACATTCGTAAAAATTTCTTCACTGAAAGGGTTGTCGGGCATTGGAACGGGCTGCCCAGGGAGGTGGTGGAGTCCCCATCCCTGGAGGGATTCAAAAGACGTTTAGACGAGGCCCTAAGGGATATGATTTAGTGGGGGACTTGGTAGTGATAGGTTAATGGTTGGGCCCGATGATCTTGGAGGTCTCTTCCAACCAGAACAATTCTATGATTCTATGATTTCCATCTCTCACGTGCTTGTGCTCTTCCACATTTGGGATGGTGCTGTTCAGTAAACCTCCAAAAAGAGCAAGGCGCTGCATCAAAGGGTTGTCCCAATGTCACCCTGGATACACCAGTTCTAAGAAAAACTTCTCCGAGGAGGAGAGCCTTTGAGCTGGCTGTAGACGGCTGGTCGTGCTACACTGGGGGACGGGAGATGACTATCTGAGGTTGATCGATTGAAACAGTGAATAGTGAGCAAAAAAGCAGAGACCCGAAAGAACGGATGGGTTGAATGAGGTCATTAAACTAAGACAGTTGGTCAAGTCGCTTTTTGTCTAGAACTTTTAAACGTAAGTGCGTGAATCTTTGTTTAGTCACGTAAGTCAAACGTTCTCATTTCCAAACCTGTTCCAAGGGAAATTAAGCATTCGGCATTTCTAACAATTTTGTCAATCTGGAGACAGATATGGATTACCTAATATCCTTACATCGTAATAGCCTTTGAAAATAGCCTTTCAATTTAATATAAACCTAGCTCAAATTCCCTTCTGGGCATTAATTAAATCAGTATGAAATTTTTTTTAAAAAGCATAAGTGATTATATTTAATAAATGGCAACAACGATAGAAATAAGGTATAAAATAAGTAATCCTATGCTTTATACTTGCTTAATTTATGTGAAATTTTGGCTTAAACTTACCTAAAATAACCAGGATTTAGGAAATGTTAATATTATTTTGATTTAGCTTTTGTATTTGCTTCTTTTTTAGCGATATTTCCTCACTTTAACAAGTGTCTCAACACAGAAAAAAGTCCATTAGTCATCAAGTAGAAAAAATACTAGGAACCTTGATCTCCTGGAATAAATTGTGGTTATGGATGGCATTTAGATATTTTTATTATTGAAATTACCTTCAAAAATACCTATTGTAGATACTAACAATTAGTAATAATGATTATGCAGTTTAAATTTCAGCATTTCTTTCTCTCTCTCTTTTTTTTTTTTCCCCCAGTGAATGCTCATTACCCAGATAATTAGCCCATTTCTGTTGCTGGGATTTTTTTATGTAAGGAATTACAGGTGATGGCCCAGAATTACCTGTTAGAATTAATTCTATTAGGAATATATTTGTTGGTTTGTTCTAAAGTAGTAGTTTATCACATTTGAGTATAATATATTGACAATTCTCCAAGTACTGACAAAACAACTTTCTGAGAGATATTTATGTGTGTTCGAACAGACCAATTTATATTATTTCCTGCACATTCTGGGGTTCAGAGAAATATGCTGTGGCTGATGTAGGGAGGCAGACACCGAAGTCTGAAAAAGCTTGCTGTATAATTAAGTGATAATAGTACTATCGCACTGTTTTATGAGGCAGTAACACAGTCCCCAAGTGAATAAACTATGAAGCCGAAGGCTGCGCAGTTTATTCCAGCGAGGGAACTGGATCATTGCCAAGAGCGTTGCTACAACAGCATCGTTAAATTAGTACGCCATAAATGTTTAATTAAATAAAATTTGGGGTGGATTCTTGCCCATGGAAAATAATGTCGTAGTTTGAGAATTAAGAGAAAGTGCCAACAGAGACGTTTGTGGGGTCCCTGCTTCTGAGGCTGCCAGGCGAAATGGTCTCCTGCTCAATACACCAGCCTGCGAAACCAGAGGGGATTTTCGAGATGCAAAAGGTACTGAAATGAGAAACACCGTATATACTGTCAGTGCAGGGGGATACTGACGTTATCCTCAGCGCTATTATCTCTTCTGAATTTTAGAGCTAGGGGATTAAGGCTGAAAGAAGCTAAATGAGTTGTACAGCAAGAACCTGATGTTTCGGTCCCTGGTCCAGCGCGAGGGCTGTGATCGTTATCATGCTTCTCTCTGTAAAAGCAGATGAAAAGATTTTTGGAAGTTATGCAGCCCTGAAAGACTTAGAAATACTTGGAACGTTATCCGTGAAGCCCAGCAAGACCCGGATAAGCACTAGCAGGGCACTGGTGTGGTTCCATGACATTCAGTCCTGACAGCTCTGCCGAGATTTCCAGATAAAGGTATTAATTTAATCTAAACGTTTGGATGCAGATGCCTGCTTGCACTAGCAACTGGATGGAGGCCACCAATTCAGTTTGTATAAATGACCAAACAGCTGTCAAACTGTCGTGGGTTTGGTCAAAAGCCAGCTTTCGAGCAACGGTCTAGAGATGAAAGTCTGCGGGTGTGTGGTTATCGATCCCCTTAGACCTCTCGCAATACCTCTCCTCTGTTGAAATGCACTCAGGGAATGAGGGTGGCAGAACGGCAGCAAACAGAGTGCACCTACTTCTTTGGCAGATTAAATAAACTGATAAAAATGCTACTGCTGACACAGAAACCAGCCCAGACTTTCATTTCCAATGCAAGTGCCAATAAATATTTGTAAGGTACATGCATCAAATGTCTTGCATCACATCAGCCAGAAATACTGCAGAAATGAAAGATCACTGTCTTAAACAAAATCAATAACATACAATAAAAAACGTGTGGCAAATCAAATTTAAATAACAATAGAAACATAGATGTTTGAGAATAAAACAAGAGTAAACTTTCGCTTTTGTGTCCCTTTAACCATGTGCTTCAGAAGGCCAGGCTCTGCGTTCTACTCTGAAGCTCCGAGCCTGGGAAACATTTGCAAGGGGAACACCAAATTAGCAATCAACGCAACTGATTAAGGCAATTGGTTGGAATGTTTTAGCATTTTTTTTAGCTGAAAAGTTAATGTGAGGCTACTCTTTTGAAATGATAACTGAAAACAGGACAAACTGTTTCCTAACTAGTCCTGTGAAAACCTTTTCTCATTGGACTCTAGTAAACTTAATAAAGAAATACCCTTAACATCATTTGAATTTGTATAGGCAGTAGACACTTTTCAGCAATGCTGGTCCGAGTTTGGTACTTGGGGAGGTCTATTCCACAAAAGTGTAAGGTTAAGATCAAGGTTTGGTCAGGGCCTTACAGTAAAATTGAAAATAATATTAGGTTTCTCCATAAAGAACACTTTGTTCAATGGGTAAGCAGAGCCAGAAAGGAGCTAGATACTGAGTTACGACACCATATGCATCTGCTCATAACTCTTCTTTTTATGCCTGGATTTTATCCATTGCACACACTGTGACACAGCGTGCCGTGGCTGACCGCTAACCCGTATTCCCCAAATGTCAATAAGAAAAAAGAAGATCAATACAAAACCACGCGGCAAAAGGCAGGTGAGAGAGGGATCAGTACTTTCAATGGCAGTCTTCTTCTAGTTCCTTACGCTTATTTTCAAGCAGCTTATTTACATTAAATCCAATTTCCATAGTAGATAACGGGAATTTAATATTAATGGCAGCTGGATGAGGATCATTTTGAAAGACCACTAGCAAATTCCTAACAAAATGTGGGTTTTTTTCAGATGTGCTATAGATAGATTGATTGATAGATCCAGCTAGATGTTTCTTCATTTTTCTTTCCCTTCTTCCTTCAACAGGACTGTTGAGGCTAAAGGAGCGCTGAGACCACATCTTGAGCCACATCGTCTCTTCTGGAGGCCTCACGCCACTTTCCGTTGGGTAATAAATAACTGCATCCATGAAGTGAAGAGCAAACAGAAAAGAGCTTCAATACTGAAGCAGATTAGGCTGTCCTAACATGACAGAGTATCTCGGGTGGCTGCTGCCAGACTGCTGCAACAGCATACTCAAAGGAATTTGTAATACAGACCAATTTCCTAATTTACACTGCACTTCAACTTGTGCTTCCATCGCTCTCTTGGCACGGTGAATCAGCTGATATCACAAAGGGATAAAAGAATAGTTGCTCTATTTTATAAAATGATTATATAGTTTCTCAATAGAGAAAATGAGAGGTCAAAGGCCAGGGTCTGGGTTTTTTTGTGGTTTGTGGGTTTTCCTTTTTCCTACAAAGGAACTAAATAATTGACAAGGAAAATGGAACCTCTAGCTGGTAACCTTTCTTACACTTTGCAATCAAAACATTTAAGTTGATAGAACAGTGAAAACCAAAATAAATATAACCACCTCTTATTCTATTCCATAGTTCTTGTCATTTCCAAATATAGGTTCAACTTTCTATTCTGCCCTTGTGTAGTTGAGCCTGTTCATCATGGCCTTTTTAGTTGAGCTAATCAGTATTTTTTGTCAATGTTTTTTGTCCAATTTTCTACATTTTCTCTTTTGCTTAATTGGAACCAAAATAGTTTGGATTGCTGAACTGAATGGAAGTAATTTTTGTCAGTTCAGCATTACGCTGTTGCCGTGTTCCCACACCAACTGAGAGACGTTAGAGTTCAAGTATCTCATCCTTCCAGTTTTCTCTCTTGGCCAAGAAAATCTTTATCATTTTGTAGCTTCCTAAAAGATTTTTGCTTAGCTGTTGTTTTGAGACGGTATGTGCAATCTAGAAGCTGACAGAACAAGCAAAGATGTAAATATTTTCCATTAGCAACCACTGATTCATTGAAATGGAAATGACTTATGCAAGAGCATTGCATTTTGACCATTATTTGTGTCAGGAACAAGGAGCAAAAGTAATTTAAGAGCAGGTGCTGTATGTTTGTTTGTTTTACAATGTCTTTTTGTCATTAGGGTTATTTATATTCTGTATAACATTTCTGATGAACAGAATATAAAAGTGCAATACAACAGACAGCACCTCTCCCCCCACCAACTTTGAACACATCAGCTTCACGGAACGAAAATAATCCGCTCCGTGGAAGGGGAGGCGGAGGGGAATTGAAATTCACTCTTCTAAGTCTGTTTAGAACAACAACAAAAAGTCACTTTGATATCTCAGGTCTGAAACTTTAAATATCGAGCGAGCTCTGAATGTAATACCCCAAAATGGGGTTCCTCCCACGCTGAACTCCCACGCTGAACTTCCATGCCTGAGCGGCCACACGACACAAACCGTTCCTCAACGAGGGCTGCAGGATGCGGATGCCGCGTCCCCGCTGCATCCAGCGTCCCCGCTGCATCCTCCCCCCGGTGTCCCCATATGGCCCGAACCTTTTGGATTCTATAACCTCCTTCTTGAACGTGTGCCTGGCATTTCCCTGCGAGCAAACCTGGCTAAGCTTGGACAAAAAGAGTGGAAAATGGAGAACCAAGAAGAATTTTTGCCTATATTAGATGTGGTAACAAATATATGTATTACTGTGTCGAAAGGAAGACGATGGACAGAAGTTAGGAGTGCGTGTGTGTGGATAATCTTAACTTTTAGCTGTTACGACACGGCACAGGAATTTCAAGTGGCGATTGAAAAGAAACCGTAAGAAATAGTCCAGTTGTGTTGGTACTGGGTCATGGCAGTGGAGAGAGTCTTGTGCTCTCGAGTGGTCGTTTTGCAGAAGAGTAATCAAACGGTGCTGCTGCATTTTGCTTTGCGAAGAGCCTGAAGTCGTCCTGCAGTGCCGCGTGGCGTGGCTTGATCCTCGGCAGAGAGGCGTTCAGCTGAACGTGTTGTTACAAATCACCCGAGTGGCTTTTCCAGCACAGGCACGATAGACGCAGCAGAGCAAGCAAGTGCTGGACAAGGTAACGCGCGGCTGTAAACAAAAACCTCGTTTCAGTGGGAAGCCGAGCCCAGGCAGCGTTCCTCTGCAGTCAGGCGGATTTCAGTCGGTGGATCGTGTCGAGCGGAATTGGGACCAAAATAATAATCTCTGAAGAGATGTAGGTAGGAGATTGTGAAAAGGACTTAAAGCTGTTGTCACAGTACTGTCGTTTGGTGCAGAACTTCAGGCTGGAACGGAGCATTTTCATCTCAAAGGGCTCAAACATAATTCAGCTACTTTTTGGTGACACGAACACAACTTTTCATAATAGTAACATTATTTCAATGTATTACAAGAAAGTATAATGTTTATTACAGTTTAGGAGTTTCAATACCATTATACTGCAGGTATCAAAACCAATCGCATGATTCCTTTTATTTTAGAGCAAATATATCTTAAAGTGTAGTTATTCATCCAGACTTTTGGTTTTAAATAAGAAAAATATATGTACCCTTAAATTACAGTGATAAAATAAATTGAAGGTACTTCTTGTCTTGCAAGTTTCAAAATGAATTTGTGAAGTAATAGGAGTTATGCTTCTTCTCCAAAATATTCAGAGTCTGCATGTTTAATTCCCAAAGCATATCTCTGGATGGTACTGTAGCTATATAGAGATGTATGGACAGGAATATCTAACTAGAAGACATGCTATGTTTGAGTAGGGTTGAGAGGGAGATGGATGGCGGAGATTAAAAGCCTGAATGTCTCTTTGGCATTACCATATGAGATGCTCAAAATTACGTGCAGGGCAGGTGTCAGTTCAGAAGTGGCAGATGGCATTTTTGGTGCATCAGCATCATTAGTTTTAGCAGGAGAGCTTCAAAAGTAAAAAATTTGGGGCTGGGAGGCGCCCTGCAAAATCAGCTCTCCTTCGAAATAACTGTGCTAGGAACACGTTCCGTTCTGCGACTGAAGAATCCATGGGACAGAAAAGATGTAAGAAAATACGGTTGTTACCTTCTGCAGATGCTACTTTGCCAGACTCCTTTTTGAACTCCTCTGACAGGTCACCTTGGCCCGAACATTTGCTGAGGCTAATTGGTATGGAGCTGGAGCTACCACGCTTTAGCCGAAGGTCTGTCAATATGTTGCTGCTGAGCAAGGAGCGAGCTCTGCCTTCGCTGTGCTTCTTCCCAAGTAACAAAACAGAGACAGAAATGTTTAGCTGCTTCACTGGAATTAAAAAGAATAAGTGCAAAATGCTTTGAAAATGAATAATATTATTAATGATTATTGTTGCAGTAGAAGCATATACTTCAGCGAATTCAGAGAAACCTGGGAAGAGGCAGAAGGGCCAATCTCGTTTCGCATTCTTTTTCTATTAGTGGTGTTTTGGAAAAGCTATGCTCCAGGTACTTATTTGGTCTCAGTCTCTCAGGTCTCTTTGTTGTAAATGTGATCTCTTTAGAGCATGGAGGATAAGATTCAGCTGGAGATAAAAACATATGTACCAGCATGCTGCATCTTACCCTTTGGCCATTTTGTTCCTTCTCCCCTCACCCCACACAACAAAGTAAAGAGAGATCTTAAAAACTGGAAAAAAGCTGATTTTGTTTACATTAAAATTCATGAACACATGGTTTGGCCTTTAATCTCAAAAAGTCACGGTGTTTGCTTGAAAGGACAGCCCCGCACACAAGGACCGGGCCAGCTTAAAAAATTCAGCAATTACGGAGGCAAGTATGAGGCACGAGGGAGGTATGTTTGTACAGCTCTGAGTCCCCCGTCTTTTCTCTCTTCTCATCTCCGAGGCCTCTTTTTATTTCTCTCCCCAACACTATAAGCCAGTTTTCTGAAAAAAATATTAACAAGCACGTATCTGGCAGTGATGCCGATGACATTTTCATGTTCATGTTTGTACATTACTGCTATCATATAGTATATTCTCAGCCTTGTCTGCGGGCTCATTTATTTCCTAATTTATCTGTGAGAACAGAAAACCTACAAATATTAAAGCTGAAATTAAAAAAAATGAAAACCGAGCTCAAAGATGTTATATTTGACTTGATGGTACTGGTAGATAGACAAGATAGAATGTCAGAGGAATAATTCCATACTTCAAAGGACAGCAAATTATTTGTGGGGGTTAGGAAGCAACGTCCGGTTCTTTCTCATAGTTTGTGGGAAAAATATCAGATTTACTGGGAGTACGCGTAGCATTTTTCCATGTTGCCCAGGGAACGCAGACGCTAGCAGAGGGGGAAGAGCGGGCTGACACAGAGGGCATTGCTTCACACGGCCATGGAGATCTGGTTTTAACGGGAGACGACATCGCGCTTTAGGTGTTACGAAATGAAAGGCTCAGTTGCATCCAGGAGCAGGTGGTCAACACCTCTCAAAATAGCACCTCTTCAGTGTTGAATTTCACGGCCGAAACAACTGGCTTACTGCGTTAATAAATGGATAAACCGGTGCGATTACATAGGCTGCATCCTCAGGACACATTTAGTACGAGGCCAAGGCCTTTTATTTTCATTGCGGCAGCGTGGCATTTTAGATACTAGACCTAATGGGGAATGACTGGCAGCATTAATGATAAAACAATATTCCAAGCTGAGCTCATGACTTGCAATAACTGAATACCGCTCGTGGGATAGCTCTGGGAATCTTCAGTGTGAACGAAAGAAGTCCTGCAGTTTTCTCAGTTAATTAAATTTAAATCTATGGGGACTGACAGCGCGTGTCTTGGGCTTATGCTTTTTTTGACTTGTTCTTTGCAGCTTAATGTCATCGTAAAGTAGTTTTTAATCAACAGACAGTCTTAACTGGAAATGAAGCTGACACCTAGTTACCTTTATATGAGGATTTTTATTAATTACAACACTAAGTACAGGAAAAATATCTAAGGCAACGCGTAGTAATAAAACACCGGACGGCAGCACAGAGTTCAAATGCACTTTATGGTTTTCTCTTATGGGTCACTTGCAGTTTTGGCTGCCCAGAATCTTCTACTGGAAGGACTTTCTTTCATCTGGTTTTAATGTTGCAAAACAAACCATTAAGGGGTATTTTCTACGTCAGGCTGAAACTTGGGAGTCGGAGGGGCAGCATCTGGTTTCTAAAATACCTCAAACATCTGTGAGTTAAAGGCGAAACTGTTTTCAGTGCTGTTTTATGAAGAAACACCACTTCTATGCATTGGAATCAGTTGTAAATGTAGATATGGATACAGATATAAGTATATAGATAAAAAGATACTCGCACCACAGGATTCAGTGCTTCTTAGAGCCAGTTTCAGCTGAACTATGTTCCTGACCAGAAGCCATGTAGCTCCACAGCACGGGGAACGAAATTAGTCATGTTGCATTAATGCAACATTAGTCAGGAATGGTGCTAATTGCTAATTTTAGGACCTTTTAAGTCAGTATTTCCAGGCACGGGAAGCTAACATGGGATTGTTTAATGTAATATGGTTCTTTTTAATGTAGGGAAACCCTCAAAAAAAAATCTCCCAAATCCAAATTTGCCTCGGTAACAAGCTTCTAAAACCCCAGCGTGCGCATAGACGCCTGTTAGAAATCTAGACAAGATGCTAACGCGGCTGACAGTTCATTTCCACTCTCCTTGCTGTCCCCTCTCTCACCTCCTATTTACTAATTACGCTGCTCATGAGCAAAACGAGCACTCTACTACAGCACTCGGTCGGGATTTTTCCTGCCACAGGAATTTTTTGTTGGCAGCCCCACTGCGGTAAGAGGCACAAAACGAAACAGGGGGCTCTGCCTGGTCCTCCTGCTCACCCGAGAAACGTGGGAAATTCCTGATGGGAGTCAAAGGGAGGTATAGGAATAGTGAACCTGGGAGGGATCGAGAGTAAAGATGGTGAGCAGGAACAAGGAGTGGCAAAAGCTGAGAAGAGCAGGAGTAAATGGAGAGGAGAAGTGGAAATTTGCAGCTGATGAAAGGAGGGAGGGGTGGTAGAGACAAAGATAGAACGGAGAGAGGGAGAAGGGAAGCAGCAACACAGCTTTGCGGAGGTATAATTACCAAAACTTCAAAGGCTTTCAAAAAACGACATAGAGAAAATACCTGTAGAGATACAAGGTAAAACAAACCTTCACAAAATTACAGAAAGGGCTAATTAGAGACATCTGGAGTAGAGAAGTAAAAGATATTTAGCCACTGCAACACGCATCCTCTACAAAACTAGAAATGGGCAACTTATTCCTGAGTTTTAGCGTTCTTATTTGTTTAGCAAATAGCTGTGATCTGTCTGCCAATTCACGCCACCCTTCACGGCAGGTTCACAGACAAGATAACAGCTTTCCACTTAGGTTTCCTAATGCTAAATTGTCAGCAAAGCACACATCCTTACCTCTTTCCAGCCTCCTGTCAAGTCATGCATTACTTCGTTCTCTCCCCCCTCCTCCTGCAAGTTGTAGGCTGGTAGCTTGAGTATTAAACGGGGAAGCAGGGATCTGGTTATAAGCAAGATAAAGGGAGGGATTAAACTTTTTTCCATATCCTGGGTGCTTCTTTAACTTGTAAAGGAGAGATTGGACTCCCTCTTTCCATGTCCGTGTTGTGCACTGAGCCTTATGCAGTAGAGACCCTGCGACTGCTCGTCAGGTTATGTTGCTGGCAGGCTGAGAGCCAGAAACATCCCCCTTGGGGATGCCTCAAATGCTCAGCCACCCCAAGCGGGCGGTGTTTGGGCAGCTCTGCACGGCCCGCTAAGGAGACACGCAAGTGCCCCAGGTTAGGAAACTATTCTCTGTGTGTGTGTGTGAAAGAGCAAGTATTTTACCTTGACAAAAAAAAAAACCTCTCAAAAATGTTCCTCTTTTGCTGGAGGGACAAACTTAAATTTGCACCGCAGATGCTCGAACAGGCATGCTACAAGTCAACGGAACTTTCCTTCAAAGGATGGGCCATGACACCCCAAGGGCAGCACCTAGAATTAGCTCATGTAATGATATTTTTTTCCCCATCTACTTGGGAGTAACCACCTCATTTTGAAGAATGCGCAATAAATAATGGCAATTCATGCACTAAAAAGCAAGGATTAGATGCAATATTTAATGACTGTATGTTAGAGAGTAGTGAGAATTGTATCAGTTGAAGGTGGCAGGTTACGGTGGAAAAAAATAGTATATTATATTGTAATGAAAGGTGATGTCAAAGAGCAAAAAAACACGTGAGGCAATTTAAAACCCCATGGGTAACCTTACAAGCTAAGCAATGCTTGAACTGAGTGTTTTCGTGTGCAATGTTGCTGTGCTTTCAGTACATCTTATTGCCTTATAAGGCATAATATATAAATCAATGTCACAGAAAGATAAAATGATGTATACTTAAAGTAAAACATAAAATTACCTCTGTCTCTACGGGCTAACTGCTTCTTAGATATTATTTAGAAAGCATCAAATAAAACAGCATAGGAATTTTATAGCTGCCTACAATATATGAAGGAAGGAGGAGAACTTCACCGATATTCACCACGGCTCTGCACTCCCAGCTGATCAACACCCAGGCACAGTCTGAGCATCACCTCTGTGCCTTCTGCTAGCACGAAAATGTAGAATTCAGGTTCCTGCGGACTACGGAGGCCAAATGTGCTTCAGTATTCAGTTGCCATTCTGCACAGAGATCAGAAAATACTTTGCCTCCAGTTGAAGTCCAGAGAGAGGGACAATTCTGATTTTGCCATGGTTTCATGGGACACCTTACAATGTAGATGTCATCCAGGACTGGGAAACTAACTTTTGATAGCTCAAGAATGAGCTTTAATATATTGTGTGAATCTCTGGGAATTCCTGTTATGTTACGCACAAATAGATAGGAATCATCATTTTATGAACAGCAGTTCCCACATTTGTTATATTCACTTAATCTCTCATGGAATCTGCATCTGAATAAAATTTGTAAGTATAAATCTTCTTTTTCTTCACAACAAGCATTGTGAAAAATGTCTGTCTTGTGATAAGAGTGGGATGATATAGCATCGCCTAGCCAGGTTTTTTCTGCAAATGCAGCCTCACTTCTCTGCATTCTGTCCTTTTTATCCACCAAAAGCAGCCAAGATAAGAGAACAGCACATATTTGATACCTGATCATCACAAAGACATGAAGACATCTATCTAGTGAATTTCCGAACAAAGATAAAGGGTCAAACTAACAGTATCTTCTACCCTGTTCTTATCATCTTGGAGATGAGTGGAGTATGCAGTTTGTTCTGCGTGAACATGGTTTTCTACAATGCATTCAATATCGAAGAGAAATCATTCTGATAATGTAAAAAAACCCAAACCTGCTGCAGGACACCGTTTATGTACTATTTTGGCCCAAACTTTCTTAACACAAAGAAGGCATAAGGTACTGATGTCTGCAGTTCTACTCTGACTCTTTTGGGAAAGATTAATGTACGATGGTGCTGCCCATAATTCATGTATTTTTGATACATTAGAAATGAATGGACTTTGTCAGGAGTTTTAGGACTTACACAAATATAGTTTTGTCAGAATTCTTTTGAGGATTAGGAAAGTTATTTTATGAGGACATCATATGATATTTAAATATAGAGAAAAATCGCTTGATGAGACCTATTTCTTTCTTTAGTTTAAGAAATAGGATTTTAATTTTTTTTTTAAAGGTGGTACATTTAGAGCCCAATTTGTAGGCATCTCACCTCCTCACCCTTTCTCTCCTGTATGCTCTTATCTTTTGTGAGGATGATAAAGCTGCATCTGCCACAAGAACCTCCTCTTCAGACCCAGCCTTGAGATTCAATGCATTGTAGATGTAGCTCACAAAAAGTGTTCTTCCTCTGTCTGTTCTAAAAACGACTCCAGGAGACAATCCAATTATTAACAGTATATCATGACTGTATGCTTATATCTGAAGACTTTCAGTCGTGGTGGAAATATTTTTTTTTTAACAGTATTAATATCAGGGACAACCAAGTTTTCTATGCAGAGCAAAATATGATTTTTAAAATGTAGGTTAAAAAAAAATCAGGGCCTGCTTAGAAGACAGCTGATTGCATTTAACATCAACCTTCACTGCCTTCTCATTTCCATCTTACAGGCCAGCTAGGAAAATGGCAAATGCTGGAGCTGACAAAAACAAAGGTTAATATCCAAGAAGAATGGCTGGAGTGGCTTGGAGAGAAAGCAAAATGATACATAATACTACGAATAATGTAAATACCTAATTCCACCCACTGGGCTGAAATTGCCATTGACTTCAAAGGACTCAACAAGTGCAGTTGCTTAAAATCCTGACAGTGATCTGAACATTTTGCTGTAAATTTAACATTTACTTTTAAACCAGGTACTAGTCTGCAGACATTGAAACTATGTTTGCTACCTCAAAAAATATAATGAGTTTCCACTGCATCCTGCACACAGATTTCGCTGTGTCTTTGAACTGAACAGGATGATAGACATATTTGTCAGGTTTTTTCTAAGGCAAGAAAACAGCAATAAAGAAAACTGCCATTTTTCCTGTTATAACAAATTCAAGGTTTCATAATATCAGTTTGAAATAAAAAAAAAAAAAAGAAAGAAAAGAAATCTAGTACCCAAGCACTAAAACCAAATAAGAACACGCTATATTACTTTCAAAATTATTCTCCTTATAAACCATTGCCAATTAAACCTCAATATAATTGTTAATTTCAGAAACAAGAAAAAATTGTTTCACATTGCTTATTTGTGCATGTACACATTTCTTCTCTTAAAAGTCAATTTGTAATTATTGTGAGTTTTATAGCAATTTGGAGGTAAGATGCAGAGGCAGCTTCGTACATCTTTGTAAACACCTTTTTTCAGACGCAGCATCTGTTGCTGTAGCTGAACTCTAAATACATACATATTTTCAGGTAATGTTTTCTCATCCATAGCAAGGCTTAATTTGTTTTCATGTTTCAGATCGCTCATATTATTTAAAATATCCGCTGATTGCATTACTAATCCTGCAGTTAACAACTGGCCTCCCTACCCTTTGTGAATGCAAAAGCTACATTTCCATTCCTGCAAATGGCCTCCCGCGAATGTCATCCAAACTTCTCAAAGATGCTGCCGTAGAAGTTGTGCTCCTCATTTTGCTCTCATGCACCGAATATCTTAAAATAAATAAATAAAGTAATAGGACCTTACAATCTGATCATTAACACTTAATGGCCTTAAAATGTATTTTCCTTCCCACAGAGAATGTAAAAGTCTATTCTGTAATGAACAACAAAGGAAGCGTAATGAAGGTACAAGCAAGGAAGGAGTTTCCAGAGACAGTTGGTATCTACATCAGAAATCTACTCGATTCGATACCTAATTGCTAATTCAATGTCTAATTGCTCAGTATCACATTATGTACTTGTCTGCGAAATACAGCAGTCAGTTCAAATGGCTTTCGCAAGGGCTTCTTAACGGCGCAGTTCCCTTCCTAGCCATCTCACTAAATGTAATTATTCCAGATGCCATCTGGAATATTGAACAGATATGAGCAGCCTCCTACCACCTGCAAAATGTCCAGCCGCTTTCCGAGCAGTCCCAGGACCTTTTTTCCAGACACTGCTCCCGCCGGGTGGCTGCGAGGCCGTCGCACCACTAGCCGGCACGCCGGATCCGTCAGCCTGTTATTACC
Organism: Phoenicopterus ruber ruber; assembly: GCA_009819775.1. NCBI lineage: Eukaryota > Metazoa > Chordata > Aves > Phoenicopteriformes > Phoenicopteridae > Phoenicopterus > Phoenicopterus ruber. The sequence continues at coordinate 4,649,415 of CM020223.1, read as the reverse complement.
TGTCCCAGCCGGCACGAGGCAAGGCCACCCTTTCGTCCCTCCTCTGTGGGGTCCGGAGAGCGCAGCCCCTCCGTGACACGGTGCACGACCCACCGCCGCTCTCAAATGAAAGTTTAATAAGTACTATTTTCTCTCCATTATAGTGGGTAGAACATGATGTCCTCATAAAAAATTGCAGTGTAAGATCCAGGTTCACGCTGGTCAGCCAATTTATATTATAAATTAGTTATGCTAAAACATTTTAAAACTTTAGGACAGCTCAGATATAGTTTTGGGTCTGTTTCAAGGAGAATTATGCGACCTCCTACAAGCAGGAAACATTTTCAAGGTCTGCGTTATACCTCCCAAACATTAGAAAGCATTTAAAAGGAGCACAAACTATAAGCATTGCAGGTAAAGCAAGGCAAAAAAATGTTCACAATTTGCTGAGCATCAGTATGTTTAGATATATCTGGTAGTCTCTGTGTAGCAATTTATGCTGCAGCAGCCACAGCGTAGAAACTGCTTTTGTATCCAATTTAAAAACATGAATGTTCCATCCTTACCCTAGAGCTTAAAGACAATTTACAGAAGTAGGGCAGTATGAAGTATTGCTACAATAAACTGTTGTTTTACTTCCCTTTTATAGCAAAAATTAGGGGAACGCTGCAACTGTTGTCAAGACTTAAAATATGTTTGCAATAAAATAAAAGCCATTGGGTTTCTTTAATTTCAATGGTTTTCTTCATTATTCAAAGGCCTCTTTAAATCTTTCATAGATTCAGATGTGATTTTTTAAAAGAAACAAATAGTCCTTCAGCAATTAATCTGAGTTTGTGGCCACCGCAAAAGTGGACATTGATGGTCCTTCTGTATTTTTTTCATGGAAGGAGAAGGCGCTTTAACCCTTCAAAAATTTGCTTATTGGTTCCCTTACATTGGCAGAAGTTTGAATAGACTATACAATGTTTTTCTGGTAATACTCTTCTAGAATCAAGGAAGAAACACCTTATAAATTAGTCACTATGAATTCATCTGAAATCCGTCCTGGTGGCTGGAGGTGTACTGTTGGCTCGGACAAGAATGATACGTTCTGGCTCATAGAAAGTTGCCGTCTCTTTCGTCACATAAAACTTCCTTTGTGATGAGTGAGGATCCAGGATACACTGAGTTCTTACAGCCAAGAACCGTTACTTTCATGACTGCTTTCAGCGAATGAAAGGAATTAACTAAATGTTAGATAATATGTAAATACGTTGGGCTGCCATCTTTTCTTACCCCCCCTCAATGAGAGAAACGCACGAGTAGGTATAAAACGTCCAGGCTAGACTTTTTAATTTAACAATAAGCAGCTCTTCGCTGCATGATTAGTTCCTCTGAAAGCAATAGAAATACCAGAGGGTTAAGGTACAGGAATGAGATTGGCAAAATCAAATCCTTAGACCCTTTGGGGAGCAGCACCCCGGGTTTAAGAAGCCTGCATGTGCTGGCTTGGGCACACCACGGACGCCAGATGATGGCTGTAGGTGGAAAGAAATGTCCCTCATTGGTGTAAAAATCAGTTGATGCAATTACAAATTAATCTGCTGCTTTTTGTATGACGATGAGGAATGGACAGAAGATATTTTCAAGCTGTGTAAACTAAAATAATGGAGGGACTTATGAGCCTGAGAGTGGATTTAGTCGGAACAACCCTGTAACTCTGTCAGCTTACACAGAAGTCACCCTGCAAAGAGCCAAGGAGAGAGAGGTCTCTTCCACTGTCTGCAAACCTCGAGGCGAAGGGTCCTCAGACAAATAGGCAATTCAAGTCTACCTGTTGGCAAACGCAATTTTAAAGTGCTCCGCACACGGAACAGCTGTTGATGTCCTTGTGCGAAGCACTTGAAAGAATGAGCTTTAAACACAGAGATGAGAAGAAGGGGGGGGGGAGGAGAAAAAAATCAGTATAGCTGACAGATATTTGGATTTTAGTGAAGCATTTGACACTGTCTCATGAAATCTTAATTGAAAAATTAATTCAAGTCAGCTCGGCTGGAGACAATTGCATGTGGATTGAATATTGGCTAAAAGACAAATGAGAAAAATGATGATAAACAGCTGTGTAACAAGATGGTTGGAAATGTCCAGTGGGGTAACACGTAGTGATTGTTAGTCTGGGTTTACTTTATACCTTCATTAGTGATTTAGAAAAAAAAGTACATAAATAAGATCTTGAAATGCACAGGTCATGCTTATTCTAGAAGATTTGAAATGCCAATAAAGACAGTGAAATAAAAAGGGACTGAGAAGAAACATGGATGAAGCATGGCCAAAAGAAATTCATCAATTGAGTAAAAATAATTTACTGCAAACAAAAAACCAACATAAAACATAAAGCCAATCAGAAGATGAACCATTAGAATAAGCAATATTGGAAATGGAACAGCAGTAATGGGTAAGAGGGTTGGAGGATGTTACAAGAATTATAAAAAAATAAAACGCAAGTGGAGGATCCGGCGCCCTTTGCATCCAGTGGAAGTTCAGCTACGGCCTTCAGAGGATTTTGGACATGGGCGGCAGTCACAAAGCAAGGGTTTTCTGCAACCTTGCCGTGTCCGGTGCATGCAACTATGAGAAATGCTTTCCCAGAAAGATGTTAAATTGGAAGGAAATCAGAGAAGAGACAGAACAAAAAATTAAGGTTTTTTTTGTGAGAACTGTGGGAAGAAAAATGAAGAGAATTAAGCAGTTATAATTTGGCCAAATAAGGAAGAACCAGGAACACAGTAACAGCTTTCAAGTGTCTGAGGACATAAGATTATACAAAGGATAATAATTATTCATTTCGTTATACGGAAGTACAATTTTAACAGGTAAGGGGAAAATATTATAAGGGAGGAAAGACATTTGATGTAAATACCAGGAAATGCAGCATATTAGACTGTTGAACAATAGAAGAGATGAACGTCGTATGGTTTGGGATTTTTAAAAATCAGATTGAATGCCAGCTATTGAAATGCAGAGAGTAATCTCTTCTGTTCCCCACGACGCTATGAAATACATCTACCTTAAAAAGACTAGAGTCTTCTTCCAGCCTCCTCCTGTGCAAGTTCCATATGTTTTAAAGCCTACATCAGGAGCTGCACAAATAACATAGGATAAATTGTTCTTAATAATGAATAAACACTCTTCACATCTTTTGATCGTGTAATCTTCTTTCTACTGTCACCTCGCTCCAATTAAGATTATAGTCTTTTCTCAAATCCAGTGTTCATGTCAATGTCTTTAAACTGGTTTGCTCTACTTAAAGGCAAACAAGGCTTCACTGTGACAAGAAATGGCGATATTTCTAGCAGTAACCCAAAGATTTGTTAGAGGAAATTTTTTACCATGATTTGTCTTAGGTTACTCTGTCTTCTGCTAGAAATACTCTCTACAGGTGATGTAAGACTTCTTTTTAGAGGTTTTTCTTCTCTGGCCACATTCTTTTCTTAGGTCTTCAGTTTCTAAAATTATTGATAACACTAAAGACCACTAGTAAATCTGTTTATTTGCATGTGCCCACTCATTCCATAGCAAAGAGTTCAACTGAAAAATATTAAGCAAAGAGAAAACGTGAAAAGCTGACTTTTATTCCATGACACAGCTCATGATAGGGGAGGCAGCCATTTCCATTCAGCAATTTCTGCCATTTTCCACCCTCTCTATTTTGATTCCCAGCTCTCTACCAAACGTAGGAAGCAAAGAGAAATTTTAAATGCCAAATAAGGAAGTTTTTTTTTTCTTCCAGTGTGAAAGAGGCAATTTAAAATACAGATAAATATTTGTAAACTTAGGAAATACCGGTTCTTACTTGGTATAAATGATCATGAGTTCAGTCATTTTGATTTCAGCATGACTATTTACACTAGTGGAGGATCTATAGCGCATCATAGTTCAGTATATGTTAAAGTATGGGCCTTCACTCGCACTAGTACCATTTTTAATGATGAGCAGTAGACTTAGGCAACATCAAACCACTATTTTTAGACTTTGCACACTACTACGGTCTATGGCAAAACACACTGAAAAATAGTTTCTGGCCATTTCTGACAGGAGTCTGTCTCGATTTGATAATAATGTAAAATGAATTGTGGGTTAAAGAAATACTGGGGAAGACTTGCCACGTCTAAGTGTAAATCACACATATTTTAATGTAGACAAACATATTCTGTATGTCTGCAATGTCATGTATCTATGCTTAGAAAACCGACATACCCTGCGCCGCAGAAACAAGGATTATAGCTAACAAGCTGACAACAGAGTATTAGTACAACGCTGCAAGAAAGAGCAAGGACACAACCCCTGAAGGCATAAGCAGGACAGGAAAAAGAGAGAGCAGGGACGTGACGGCGTACGCCCGTGCAGCATTGGCGAGACAATTATTGGAACGATCTGTTCACTTCTGCAGCCTAATGTCCAAACTGATAATGAAAATTAGAAATGTTCAGAAAAAGGATTGTAAGGTGTCTGGAAAACCTATTTTATAGAGAGAAAGTTATGAAACTGAATGCATTTGGTTTATCCAAGGATAGTTTAGGAGATGACTTTCTTGACTGGAAGTCAAGGAAGCACTGATGTGAAAAATCATCTAATATTAAGTTATTAAAAACAATAAATCTTCTGATCCTTACATAAACCATGATAGCATCATTGGCATCAATGGAGTCTTGATATTATGTGAGTCAGATTAAATTAGCAGTGAGGGGTTTCTGTGCTTGTAGTTTATCTTCAGGTAAATTCAGTCAGTGATTGCTCTGATTTGCACTTGTCTGAAAAGACATTCAGAATCAGTCCCAATTCAGACTTAAATAAAATTCAGGCTTGGATATATGCACAAATTATAAATACCTGAAATTAAACACAGTAAGGATTAAGGCTGGTTAAGACAAAGAATTAACTCAAAATGAAAGGGAAAAAAATACATAAACCATAGACTCTAAAATATTCTGACATTCTTCAAAACTGAAATTCTGTATTTCTGCACACATGCACTTAAAAGCATGAATATGTTTTATTCTTTGCCAGGTTTGTTCTTCTACTTGGAAAACATTTATTCTGTTTCCTGTTTACACTGAATTTAGAATTAATGTGGCTGGCTTGGTTGAGCAAAAACAACCTTGACTTGTAATAGGCATCGTTTTATCATGCCAAAATATCTTGTGTAAACACATGACATGAACACAGTTCTCAGAATCAAGCTAGTTAATAATTACTATATAAGCAGGTCAAGGATCAAACGTGGCAATAAAGTCTGGTGAAGTGTGTGTAGATTATATTCCCAAATTACAACACTGAAAGCCAGAGCTATCTTAATGTATATAAAATAAGTCTAATATCCACAGGTGCAATATCATGGTCTCAGTGAAAGTTTTTCACAGAGTAATAACAGGAATAAGTAACCCCAGCAGTCTGCTTCTATAAAATAATACACTGTTGGCATAAGTGAAGTATTTCTTAGGTGCAATAACATTTAATTATAAATTATATAAACCAAGCCATGGTTTGGGTTTTTTTTTTTAATACAGTAGAAATAAACAGAAACCCCAACTCAGAAAGTCCAGTCTGGTTTCCTAATGCGTTTTTCATCCTAAAAACCATTTCCCCGGGCCAGCTTTCCTCTGGCCTCGTCTCTTTGCTGGCAATCACATGCCTGCTGCACTCATCAGCCTCACCCAGGGCTCCGCTCACGGGAGGCTCCGTTGGTTGGTGTCCCTTAGCTCTTTTCAGCACAGTATCACTGACAGCTAAAAATGCATCTGTATTTTTACATCTTAAATAGACGTATCCTTAAGTAAAAAATCCTGATTGCCTGTGCTGATACTGAACAGGATCATTCTTGAGCAGAAAACGCCGTGGTTGGGCACGGTCAGAATCTGAGCAGAAAAACACACTGTTTAGGAAGCAGCTCTGCTTGCTACAGCCAGGCACGAGCTTGCGAGGGGAGGAAAGACCTGTCTGCTTGAACTAGGCTGCATGAAGGGTCTCGGAACAAGAGTCAGTGAAGACCTGGCAGCACAGATCTAGACCTGGAAAACCAGCCGGTGACACCTGGAAATCCCACCTAGGTCCCACCAGCTCTCTCCTTCAAAAGGCTCGTAGTCCGTGTCACCCACACCACCTGTTGCCACCACCAGTGCTGGTGTTACCAGTTAATCCTCAGTGTCATCTTAATCGGCTAAACGTGGTTCTGACGGGACGGTGCCTACTTCTGCTGCAAACGCCCGTGTGTGGTTTATCACTGAGCGCAAAGTGGCTCCAGTCTCTCTCTGCAGCTTAGGACGTGGTCACATTTGAACCTTTTAAGACATTTAATGTTTCACTTAATAGATTCAAGAGCCTAATAACAACCTGCTTTTTAATGTGGGAATGCTCATGTGAGCAGCTGGAGTAGGTTAAATGTTATCTCCAGCTTAATTTCCTCGGGTTTAGATGGCCAAAACTCAGGGCATAAATGGCTCAGACGTAAGAGTTTATAATGCAGATGGCAAATACGTGCAGGACTGAGGATACAATCAAGTGGCAACATTGCACATTTGCTGAGAACTGAACAGTGGCGTCTCTTCAACTTGAATTATTTTTCAGACATTTTATTTCTGGAGTAAAATTTGAGGGTTTTTATTCAATTAAAATACTCACAGAATTATTTTTTTTTTTTAAAACAAACAAACAAACCAACCACAACTGTTTTCTTTTTCATCAAAAAACTGGAAGTTGAAAAGAAAGCAGTTCAACACCGCAGAGCTAGCTGACCGGACCGCAGAGCCCTTTCTCAGTCCCGAGCACTGAATTGACATCCCACGCTCTCACAGTCAAGTAATACCAGATATCAAAACTGGATAAATGAGTCGGGTGGCTACGCCAATGTTACACTAGACTTTAATGCTTCTTTATTTCTAATAAAAGCAACGTGGAATCTTGCACATTCCACTCAAACGACAAATCGACCCTGTGAATTAAAACTGCAAAAAGCTAAACAAAAAAAATTTAAATCTACATGTACTTGTTTTGGATCTTGGAGAGAATTTCAAAACAAATAAAACACTCCCATCCTATCAGGAACTATATAAATACACTATACTAGGCAAAGGTCTCGGCAAAGTGAGAAATGCACAGATATGTAAACAAAGCTGAGCAGAAATGTGTGCGTTTCCTTCGGTTGTTTGCCAAAGTGTCGTTACTTCAGAACATGATTTACATATAAAAAGTAGCATATCTTTTGAGTCATGTGGTGTTCCTGGCTCCTTAACCTGAGGTTTATCTGGCAGCAGGTAAACCAGCAATTGCGGATATAAGCAATTTGGTTACTTGGTAGTCGGTTCTAGGCCTGAGAAAGCAATTTTATTCAAAGAAAGAAGCAGCAAGACGAGAAAATCAGCTTTTGAGGTTGGTCTTTTCTGCTTCCTTTTCAGGTAAATCAGTGTTAAAAGCGGGAGAGGTGGGAGTGCTGATTTGATCAGACAGGGAGGTTGGAGTAAATAAACAAGTACGTGCTGCTTTCCTCCCCCATTTCCCTGTGAATTTCTTGCCAGCGTCACGGGTCTGACATTTTAGCGGGCAGACGATGAGAGCAGCACCCGCCGGACCCGTTGGCTCCGCGGCGAGGGGCTCCGGGTGCTTTGCTGTCCTTTAGTCCTGACCTCTGGACTGTCCCCTCTGCGGCTGCCGGTCCTGCGGAGATTGCCGCTGGCACCGGACCCAAACGCTGCGGGGTGTTCAACGCGGCAGTCAGCCAGGCAAATCCCAAAGCGCGGTGCGGGGGAAGTGAACTGAATTGCACCCGAAGCCTGGAAGAGGCTGCCAGACCGGTCTCGCCCTACGCTTTGAGCTGCGCGCCCAGGATGGACAAGCGATGTTAAGCAGGAAACTAGGGGTCCTCCTCTGTGGAAGCCCCAAAAGAGAATTAACTAATTGCTGATGGCTAAAAATGGCATGTTCATTGTCCTTTCTATACTCTTTATTGTTGAAAAAGCAAAATGTGCCCTAGGAGAATGAATAGGCAGTTAAATGTATTGCGGTACTTTACTATAGAGCAGCCCTGCTATATTTCTACATAATCTCATCTTCGACAACCACAGAGTAGGGATACAGACACCTCTGTGTCACACTGCGGGGACACCGGGTGCCTCTACAATACGTACAGACACACGGAAAGGCAAACACGAGGAGAAGGTTTGTACCCAGCTTATGTGGGGCCGCCCCTGTGCCAAGGGGACTGGTGCAGGAATTAGCAGTGCTGCAGAGGAGGAAAAGACATCGTCTAAATCTGTCATGGTCGAAGAAATAAATGTCAGCCTTAAAATTGCACAGTAATATTGGAATGAGAGTTAGCATTAGGTTGAGTAAACTGAATGAGATGAAATTATGCATCGGTGTGGAATGAAACTGCATGTACTCTTTTCTCTTTAAAGTGTTAGCAGGACATCAAGGTGGAATTAAAATATTTTAAATGTCAGTTCCTGGCATCTCCTAGACCCCACTGGGAGTTTTCCAATCATCAAAAAACCAGCCGTAATAAATGCACTTCAACTTACGCTGCAGTTTGCAGCTGTTTCTCTCTAGCTGATAACGCTGTCAGATGTCTTTTGTGCAAAGCATGTTATAAACAGAAGAAATAGAGCAAACACTTCTCAGCCGATTTCCTGCACGTAACTGTTGGCAATAAGGTTGATGCTTCAAATGTGGTTTTCTTTGCACTGCAGTCGTGCCATGAGATTAGCAAAACTCAGACACGGAAGTTTACTATCACTTGATGGTGCCTTTCCAAAGTGCTGTTTGCTTCTGCTGGGGGGGCTGCGTGCTTTCTGGGCTGGGAACGCTCCTCCTGCGCGAGGAGGCTGTTTGCAGCTAATCCTTGGTCACAGCTCATCAAGGCACTGCTGATATCCCAGAGCTTTCGCAGTTACAAATTACAGTTATTAATGTAACGTGCCTGACAGCTCGCGGCTTGAAGCCGAGCGCTGAGGAGTGGCTATTCCTTCTTCTTCGGCTTCCTCCTGCCACGGGAGTTGTGCTGAGCTTCTTCCCTTCTCGCTCCCAGCTGACCCCAAGGCCGTCTGCAGCAACACGAGGCAGGCTGCGGCACCGGTGAGGTTAATCATTACCTGATACAGTGGTGAGGTCGATGCTGTAGGTAACTAAGCCGATTAACATGTGTGATCCTGCCGTAGCGGTTAGCTAAATCTTTGCGTTCTTCCTCCTAGGATTAATCTCATTTTATCCATTTGCTTTTGGACAGTGTTTGTGTTGAGATCTTTGGATGCTGGAGAAGTCAGGCTGGTCGGTCAGACTGCTCCAGGCTCCCTGGGCTCCTTGTCTTTTCAATCTTTGCGTAAACATCTCTGCACTTCTGCCATAACTAGCATACTTGTTTTAGTGAGGAACAGCAGTAAATCATTGCAATTCCAAGAATAAAGTTCCCAGGCTTTCCCAGTTGTAAAACCATTAGAAAGGATTTTCTTCCCTTTCTACGCCTGTTTTTCTCTGTCAGAACTGACTGTTACACAGCAATTTTCCTTCCATGTTTTTAAAGTGTCTGATTTTAATTTGGATGTATTTTCCCCTGAAAGTCCTTTCAGCCAATGTGGAATTACACAAAGCAGCTTTCTGAACAGGAAAAAATATCTGCAGAAGTTTCCGCCGAGAGGTGTGTGTGCATTTGTGCGCGTGGGTGCGTGCTGTCGACAGGGGACGTGATTGCCTCCCACCTCGAGCCAAGCCAGTTTACTTGGTACCGAGCAGAGGGGAATCCTGGTGCAAAGCTGCAGTGAGAAGGGAACCAGAACAAAGAGAGTCTGGGCACCCCATTCCTCTTGTCTCGGTGCCGTGCAAAGAGGCCGCGTTAGTAGACCATCTCGTCACTGTGCTGAATTACCACCTCAGTTACAAAAAATGGACAAATTAGGTCTTGATACTCACTCCAGGTCATCCCAGCCCTACGTTGCACCACCCGCCCTACTTTTATTTCCTCTGCCTCTTTATCCCTGCTCCCAGAGTTTCTCTGATTCAAGCAATGGTCTTCCCTCATTTCTCTCACCCAAAACAGGGGTGGGTCGATGAGCGCAGCGGGGAGAACAGGCACTGGGGTTCCTGTAAACGAAGTGAGGAAGGCAGAAGGAACGTCTCTGGGCAGTCCAGTGGCCCTTCATTTCTGTGTATAGTAATTACTTTTCAAGAAGCATTTGAAAAGCTCTGTCGCTTTGGCTGGACTGCTCTCTACCAGCCTGATTTCAAGGAAACAAGATGAAGTTTTAGAATGGTGATAGGCTGGGGAAGAAAAAGCACGGATTCTATTTTCAAATAAGTACATCATTCTGCAATGCTGAAAACATTGTGGATTCAGTTTCTTTTTCGAGTAAGACTATAATAACACCGTTACCGGCACACAGCCTCCTGCTGCTGTTGATGACTTCTAGACCTGAGATAGTGAGCCCTGTGCTGGTTCAGGGTAGCCAAGGAAACGGGGCAGAGTAGTCAGAAAGCAGAAGTTCTGTCTCAGAGGACTTCCCGGTATTCCTGCATTTGTGTTCGTCTCAAACTACCACGCAAGCGTATTTGGGTTTGTAATGTCAAATCAAACCAAGTCGTACGCTCAGGGGCAAACAATAGAATTTGACAGCTCTGGTGAATCCAGAATAGTTTCATTGGGATAGCTGTATAGGAATACGGCATGAAGGATAAGATATCGATGTACTTTCCGATAATGATGCATGTATTTCGGGTCCCTCTGTGTCAGGAGTGATGCTTTCAAATAAGGACAGGGTGGACAAGGTTTACTTGGCCGATGAGGGGAAAGTAAATTCTTTCCTATCCCCAAAAAGCCTGACAGTCTGAAACAGGTTGGCTTCTCTTAGAAAAGTGATGCAGCTGATGCAGATGTTTCCTTCTTATAAATTTAACCACAAAGAAATAGCCAAAGGGGGGGAACATAATAGGAAATTGTAACACTCATAACAAAAATAGTTTTCTATACATTTATTCTGCAAATCGGAGTAAGATTTCTAATTACAACTGATTGAGATCATCAAATGCTTTTCCATTAGGAGTAAAGTGGGCAAGAAACGACAAGATTATGCTTGATCAAGCAATGAGTGAAATAGTATATAACGATTTCTTGTAACAGTAGAGGTCTGGACATGATAAGCAGGAAGTCCTAAGGAATTTTGCTGTGAAAACAATTAATTTTCATTAAAAAACATGTTCAGAAGGAAAAAAAGTGGGCAGAAGCTATCAGCCTGCTCCAGCAAACAGATGCTTTTGGGATTTTTATGATTAGTAGGCCGCCTAGCTTAATTAAACTGTGGTCTTCTCAGCTAAGTAACACTGAGGAATCTAAGGAAACCGAGATGCTACATGTCTAACAAAATAAACCGGTATCTTCAGCCTTACCTTTATGTCTTTGCGAACAAGAGAAAGGAAAAGGAGATACTGTAAAATACGTATTTTAAAAATATTGTGAACATAATTTTTTTTAATTTTGTAGATATCCTTACCGGTACCAATAAAGATCAGGGATACTTTCTGAATTCCTTTCCACGTGGATATCAACTGTTGATTTCCACCAGTTCCTCTACAGGGACCATCAGGACTTCACAACTGCTAATCTTGCTTTGTGAATAGAAGGCGAACGCTTTGCACGTGCTGCACACAACCTGAAATAAAATACAATTGTTGACTTCAGTTCTACATTATTCTCAAAAGGGCAAATGTACTGTGTAAGCTGGGAAGGCTTCCAATCACATTTTTAGAAAAAATGAGATATTTTAGGTGGCCTATACTCTGCAGCATTATTCATAATGCAAATGAAAATATTACATAGTCGCATATATCAATACGCATTGGCATAAGGTAGCGGATTTTCTGAGATCACTGCTTCATCAACTGACAATGGAAATTAAATGTTCAACTTTGATTTCTGCCAATTCCTCCTGCCATGATGCCTAACTATGAAATACACCACGAAGACAACTTTTTGGCTGAACTGACTGTTAATTTATGTGCTGAATCATGAGTATTCATTGTACTCAGTATTTTTATCTTGATATATGTGCACAGGATAATTGGGTCAGATTTCTCTAATCAGTGTGACCACGGCAGCTTTTGAGACGCTGCACAGTGGAGAGACTTCTGCTGGTTTTGCTGGTCAAAAAAGGAGCAGAACCATGTGTAAAACTGCTTTTACACTTTTCAAAGCTCTTTTTGCCTAGAAGACATTTCTGTTGTGCTTCTTCTGAATGTTTTCCATGTTTTCCGTGATATGATTGAAACTGAATTCAAAATCAAGAAGATGTGAAATAACAGCAAACTTTTTAATTGGACTTTATCGTTTTGCTAGCAGTCACTTGCAACACATTAACCATTTTTGGCTGCTTTTGAAGAATAAGCAAACATTTTTACTGAGTTGTTTAGATCTTTTTTTTTTTTTTTTGAGAGTTAAACAACCATCTCTGAATCCATTAGTGTCTGTATTGGTAGATTCATGAATCTTCATCTGCATGAAATTTCCTCTACCATTTTTTCCAGTTGGCTACGTTTACTGGAAAACAAATTGTATACCATTTACTTCCATGCTGAACTTTTGCATACCTCCGTGGTATGACTTAAACCTTTAAGACAGAGTTTACTTGGGATTTAAAGAAGCTTTTTGATGCTAAATGCCATTCATTCAGACATAATAGCAATGTTTTCCACAGTAGCAGCATGATTCCCCCATTTTTTCAATATACAAGGGAAAAATATGTTTTATCTGCCTTGCAGAGCTTCAGACTAACTGAATGGTTTAAAAGAAAAATTGTCTTTGTTCTGATTTATGAGCAATCACAAGTAACACAGATTCTCCCCTTGGGACATTTCAGCTGAAGTGTAACCACATCGAGATTGAGCTGCTTCTTTGTGTGCCCCGATCGTCTTGTGGGTGCTGTTACAAGTTAAGGCATACAGACTCGGGAGCCTGATCTAAAGCGAGCAAACGCAAGTATTTATGGCAATAGAGAAGCGCAGAATACTTGCTGAGTAATCTAGCACTTTTTGCATTATGCCGGGGATTTAAAGTCACAAAAATCAGTCCCAGCAGCAAGTCTTGGGGCACTCCATATTAACCTCTCTGTATGTCAAGAATTAGACCTTTTTTCTTCTCCTTTGTTTTCTCTAGCTCATGAATAGTTTTTAATACATGGCAGAAATTTACCTTTTACCCTGTAGTTTTCAAATTTCCATAGTAGACTTCGGTGATGGATTGTGCCATAAGCCGCCTAAAACTACAACTAAACGATCTCCTTAGGTTTGTTTTTAACTTTTAACTGCTGTTAACTTTTTTACTGGCATTGACCAGATCTGGGGGCAAGATTTTTAACCTTTCCAAAGAGTGGGGATATTTTCCCTATTTCATGACTTTGTAAATGTTCTGGTGTTTTATATTCATATTTATCCCCTCATCTAAAACACCGGTCTTGACATAGTAGTAGTTGCTTCTCAATAATTTAGACAGAAGGAAATCTGAAAATGTCCACCATACCACCTCTTTCTGAAGGCACAGATTTGCTCTTCAGCTAAACAGATGTACAGAAGCAGGTTATAATAGTACCGCTGCGATTTTCGGTAGCTAAAAAGCTGGTTGTATCCTTTGGGAGACTGCTTTAGGAGAGAAAGTAACCGCAGCATGTCATCTGCAACTAAAGTGTGATCCACAAGGCAGGACGGTACCAGGTCCCCACTGGGAGCTGAATAACCTGAGTTGCGTTTCTTGCGTTAGACCGATTCCCGATCCGGTGTATTCCCGCTGAGGTGCATGAAAGAAGAGGAGCCTTTTCCCCTCTTCTTTTAAGCAGAGCCAAAAGCTGTTTGTCTTGGGGTACTCTGAGGGAAGACAGAAGACAGTAGGTGTTGCATCAATCGAAGAGGAAAGCACACTGCGTGGAAAAGCCGCTCCAGCACCAAGCAAAAAGTTGAAGGGTAGCTGGGGAATTATCCCAAAAGGCTTGGGAATATTTAGAAGAGAATACACCGTCAAAGGCTTAGTGACATGGAAGTTAGAATTAAACTAAATCATCTCCAAATGTGACTCTGAGTTATTTTGTCTAGGTTTAAAGATGTGGGGTCTTGGTTTTGGTTTTGTGTTGTGGGACGGTCTTGTCTCCTGTGTCACAAACCCCTGACCTTATCTAATCATCTAGTTTTATGAGGGAAAGTATCAGGATCCAGCCTTGAATCTTAGCCCAGTTTTCTTTAGGTTATCCTGTGCACAACTACCAGGTGGTGGGTTCAAAAGCAAACTGAAGGGAACAATTTTTCATGGCTTATGTACTTATGCAACGGACCTTGTCGCCAGATGTTCCGGATGCCAAATGTTTACAAGGTCACGATAAGCGCTTGGACAAATTCATGGAAGAAAAATCTCCAGGTGGTAATAAGATACAAAAGCACCGTCTCTTATTGAGACTCAGTTTTTTGCTGGCTGGGAAGTTTTACATGTATCGTTACACGTTTAGCCTGTTCTTCTACTCTACTTTTGCAAACTTCCCTGGCATTTGTTGATTTACCTTTGCTCAGACTCGACATGGCCATTCTTACACATTCTTCTTATGTAAAATTTCTATTATTTAATGGAAGATGTTATTACTTCTCTGCAGTTAACATTTCTTTAGTCATACATAGTGGAAAAGTAATTTTTGAGTCACACCACTTTCAGAGGTGATCGGTCCTGTAGAAAAAAATCTGCTCAGTTTACTGGCGATTTACTTAGAAACTCTGTAATGGGGAACCTGAAGGAATTAAATCTATTTAGAAATTAGCAGGAAAAGAAAAAGCTCAGGTATAAACTATCAAAAAGGGTAATCTGAAAGATCTTCTGAAAAAATTATGGGTTAGTCCAGCATGCCAGAGGCACTCATAAGATTTAAAGGGTTAGTCTAGTACAAACAGCACTGAGGTTCCAGCTGCAAACGGACACGGTGTCCAGCATCTTCACCCATCTTGACTTATTCAAGGCGTCCTCTGAGCTCTCTCCACAGCACACTCCCGATCTTTTAAATAGTGTATAGTTCTGAAAAACTGAAACCGTCTATGTAGGGAGGAAAAGGCAGTAGTGAAAGTAAGCTGCAGTGAGGAACATTTACAGATGGTTTGTTGGAAATCTCACTGAGCGTAACATCAGTTCTCGGATCAGCTTTGCAGTGTTTGCATCCTAAGCCTGTGCAGACGGATTATTTATTTTCGTACCTGAATTTCATTGCCGGCAAACACTGGCAGTGGTTTACAAAGCGAGCCAAAGTCCTATGAAAAATACTGAGCTGCAGAATCAAGAGGAAAATGAGTCTGAGGGGCTTGTTCTCTTTCTGGATTTCTAGGATTTTAGGGTCTTCCCAGACGAACAACAGCCGTCAGACGAGCACAGGCGCGCAGCTCTGCCGTGATGCGTGTTGCTCAAGGGCAACAGCACAACCTGGTGGTTTATGGCTATTCTAATGTGTCAGATCAGGTATCTGCACAAGGAAACACGGGACTTTCTCTTCCCCAGAAACCCACTCATTGCTTGTGCAGATCTGAAGCTGTTTTTCATTAATTCGTTTGTAAGATACCATTTTACCGGAGGTTTTCAGAATAAATAGAAAAAAACCCCTAGACTGCAGGGGCATATGCAGAAAGATAAATTAATAAGTCTCTTCCTTTCCAACATCTATGATTCTGAAACCTCAAGGCACCATTGTGACGAGCCATTTCATGTGGTTTTGTGCTGGATATGTCTGAATTTTTGTTCTAAGAGAATAGCTCGAGGCGTATAACTAAAAAGAAAAGCTTGTAATATGCACTATGCAAAATTTGAAAAAAAAAGACAAAAGAAAAGTGTGTGCAGAAAAAAATACAAGTTCGTCTTGCTTGCTTTTTCTATTATGACAAAGCCAAGCAAACTATATAATACATTTACATAGACTGAATATTCAAACACCAATAATAATAATATTTATTCTCTTTCTTCTGCGTCTTCAGGGTATGTGACGTTGGTCAGAGTGTATCTTCTGACGTGGCAGTGAAATGAAGTGGGTGCCAAATGTGCTCAGACAGAATTTTCGAATAAAATTAATTACATTTTCTGTTTTGCTTGACTCTGAAGAACGGGCTATGTTATTACTAGCAATGCAGCTGGCACTGGTGTGGTTGCTGAACAAAATTTTTGCAAACTGCGTGTTCAGTTCATTTACTGATCATATAGAATGGGAGAAAAGCCACTAGCTGTAACTAGAAGGGTGGTCCCAGTCCAATGCTGGGGCTGGTCCTGAGACTGTGCAAACGTTTTTCGTCTTCGGGCTGGGTCCAAAACAGACTCCCCAGTCCTGCTTCACTTGATAGGAAGAACCTTTGCTTTTCAGCCTGTGTGGGTCTGGACCTGAGGGAAAAGGTATCTTAAAAGATGTTTACCAAGGCACTGAAAGGCTGAAGTGCTTTGAGCCAAAAAGTAGCATCGTTTTTATGCGGTGAATATTCCTATAGGATTGTCGCCACAAGCAAATGCTGAGGTTTGTCATTGCTTCATATTTATACTTTAGTCCTGTTGGTGACTGAAGTATGACTTACAATCTTGGTCCAAGAAAGCACTTTAGTCCACGTGGAAGTAT
The DNA here is from genome assembly GCA_009819775.1 of Phoenicopterus ruber ruber. Lineage (NCBI taxonomy): Eukaryota > Metazoa > Chordata > Aves > Phoenicopteriformes > Phoenicopteridae > Phoenicopterus > Phoenicopterus ruber. Next base: position 4,632,805 of record CM020223.1, on the reverse strand, counting down.
GATTAAAGCATTTAAACTCAGACTTAAGCTCACACTTAAGTTTCATTTATTGTATTGTGATTGAATATATAAGAAATGAAAAGTGTGCTGAAATTTATGAAAATGCTTATTATTCTGCTTTAGTTTATTATAGAGGAAATATTTTGTTACATAAGTAGGACAAAATACTCTGAAGACCAGTGAAGATATTTTTGAGAAACTGTACAAAGACCTTTAGAAAAGGGTAGAATGGGGGAAAAAAAAAAAAGAAAGAAGAGAAATAATTATTTTCTTTTCCTTGAGAGCTGAATTGGAGGACAAAATGGTCAAAGACCAAATCCTGTTGTTCACAACCTTTCCCTAAAGTCCACTGAAGCAGAGGGAGGTGAAGTGGTTCCCACATCCCCGCATCCCGCTGGAGCAGATGCTGGAAGCATGTTCGGTTCTGCCGCAGCTAGCCATAACTACGAACAGAAAACAAACATATCTGAGATGACGTGCTTTTGTGCCAGCTTCCCACACATGCTGCTTCACAGTGGAGAAGCTCCAGAGTATCTTTCATCTTGCTAAAAATTATTGGTGAGCACAGTGATGTCAGGTCTACCTGCTTAATATGTTTTCTTTTCGTCACCCACTAATTATTACCCATCGGTTCAGACACTGGTTTTTCCTTTGCTCACCGGGTAGGTGACAGTGTTGATTACGGGATGGAGACGCTCAAAGCAGCTGGCTTGAGCTGACATGTCTCCCTCAGCCCCTCCCGCCGTAACTGCCGTGTAGCGTCTGGGGCAGCGGGGACACACACCACCGCCGATGGGGTCAGTCCTCCACTCCGCCTCCCCTACTGTTTGCTAAAGCTATGCCACATTTTCCTGTTAGCACAAAGAGTTTGGGGTTGGACTTCATGATCTCCAGAGGTCCCTTCCAACCCCTACTATTCTGTGGTTCTGTGTAATTTGTCAGCAACAACTTAATATACTGCTTGGGGACATCTGCCAGTCTTGACAACTGAGTATCAAACACCCACTCAGAGAATAAGCACGTACTCAGTTCTGATGCTCGGGTAAGAGACAGCTCTCCCTTCCCATCCTAAATGGAGGGAACGCAGAGAGGGTCTGTATTGTTCTCACGGTGACATTTGTGCCGCCAAAGTGGGTGCTGCATCAGCACTTACAGTGTGTTTAGGGGGTGAATCATCTTTTACTCAGAGGAGTAACAATTCTGTAGTACAAATTCAATGCGTTCCCATATGTGTCCACCAAATTGTGTTCTCTTTGCTCCAAATTTTGTATTAAATTATTTAGGTCAGCTTAAATTTGGAAAGCAACAAAATAAACACCATTTTTGGCTCATTTACATGTCTGTGATTATTGTAAAATGATTTGCTTCCTAAATTAAAGTGATGCAAGCAGTCTGCCAGGAAAATCAGCAGCAATATTTTTTGTTATATTTTTGAAAAGCTGGTTGTAACACTCAGTCATTAACCAAGAATAGGTGGACACCTGGAAAATGAAAATTCAGATTACTTTTAGCATAAACTGGATCTGTGGAGGGTCAGGTTTGAAATTTTGTAATTCTCCTTTGAACTAAATCACATTTTGAGTCTTGGCCTAATGGTTTTATTATATACTGTTGCAGACGTGGGCAGCACACTTTGGCACTGTACATCTTTAGGGCTGTTAGGGTTGGTATATCAATATCCATGATCCGGTGATTAAGGATTGCCTAATAGCATGTGTTGTCAGGATATGGAGTATCGCATTAAAAGTCATTAATAGCTCTATCCTGTGCACTGACATGATGTAATACAGCAGCTGTCCAGTGGAGAAACTCTTGAGGCATCCTGTCAAAGGTAGACGGGCTAATAACTGCAGTAGGCACTGGCATATTGCATCGCGCCGGCGCCGGAGTCCTTCCGACTAACAGCACTGCAGTAAGCCAGACATATTGGATATAGTGCTAAAAATCCATGCGTTAACAGCTCTATTTTTACTGACATTGTCTCGTATGCCGTGCCAAAGATTCGTAGTAAATGGGTTAATGATGTGAGCCAAGATCAGGCTTATTTCATGCAACTTTGAGGCACCATGGGGACAACAGGAGTTAGCAGGCAGATGCTTGAACTCCAAGTCTGAACAACTTGTCCTCACTGCCTGCCCTCAACCTACCTCTTATTTTTACTGCTGTTGAGAAGCCAGCTCCTGCTAAAAACTCCAGACTTCATTTCTGGCTGACCCTGTCTCAGCCAACACCTCTCTGTTCTTCAGTGCGTGGGAAGGAGCTTCCCATAAGCACTTCCCTACAACTTTGTCACCTTCTTTTGCCTTACATTCATGTGGGAATATGCTGTATGCGCTGATAAATGTTGCTCTGTGGTTTTCAGTGTGTGTGTCCCATCTTTCTGCTTCCACCAGATGCCACTTACCTTAAACTGGAAGCTTTTGTTCACTAAGACTAGTCTTAGGTGATCTCCTTGCACATCCCATTACATGAAAAGTCCTTATCAAGACTGAAAGTCCAGTCACGGAGTGAAGACCCAGTACAGCTTTCTGAGAGAAAGGTTTGCCCTGTGTAAATGTACAATAAAATTTCCCTACAATAAATTCAAAGAGGTCTTGGGTGAAGATCTTTAGCCCAGTAATGAGGCAGAGGGAACACTGGTTTCTAAAGTGCCACAAATCAGTAAATGAAAGTTGCTCTTTGGATGTTTGCTGTGTCAAATGATGGTTATCACCACTGGATTGGGCATTCACTGTGTGGATAAAGCCCTGGAGGGAAGAGGGGCCCAAGAAAGCTGGTTAATATTCAAAGATCACCTCCTCCAAGCTCAGGAGCGATGTATCCCAACAAAGAGGAAGCCAGCCTGCATGGATGAACAAGTTGCTCCTGGACAAACTCAAACACAAAAAGGGAGCCTACAGAGGGTGGAAGCAAGGACAAGTAGCCTGGGAGGAGTACAGAGAAGTTGTCCGAGCAGCCAGGGATCAGGTTAGGAAAGCTAAAGCCCTGATAGAATTACATCTGGCCAGGGACGTCAAGGGCAACAAGAAAAGCTTCTATAGGTACCTCAGAGATAAAAGGAAGACTAGGGAAAATATAGGCCTCTCTGGAAGGAAACAGGAGACCTGGTTACCCAGGATATGGAGAAGGCTGAGGTATTCAACCTCTTTTTTGCCTCATTGTTCACCAGCAAGTACTCTAGCCACACCGCCCAAGTCGCAGAAGGCAAGGGCAGGGACTGGGAGAATGAAGAATCGTCCACTGTAGGAGAAGATCAGGTTCAGGACCATCTAAGGAACCTGAAAGTGCAGAAGTCCATGGGACCTGATGAGATACATTCACGGGTCCTGAGGGAACTGGTGGCTGAAGCTGCTAAGCCACTATCCATCATATCTGAGAAGTTGTGGCAGTCCAGTGAAGTTCCGCTTCATCCCCATTTTTAAAAAGGGAAAAAAGGAAGACCTGGGGAACTACAGGCCAGTCAGTCTCACCTCTGTGCCTGGCAAGATCATGGAGCAGATCCTCCTGGAAACTATGCTAAGGCACATGGAAAATAAGGCGGTGACTGGTGACAGCCAACATGGCTTCTCTAAGGGCATATCGTGCCTGACAAATCTGGTGGCCTTCTGCGATGGGGTTACAGCGTTGGTGGAGAAGGGAAGAGCAACTGACATCATCTGCCTGGACTTGTGCAAAGTACTTGCATGACATACTTGTCTCTAAATTGGAGAGACATGGATTTGACAGATGGAGCACTCGGTAGATAAGGAATTGGCTGAATGGTCACACTCAAAGAGTTGTGGTCAACAGCTCACTGTCCAAGTGGTGACCAGTGATGACTGGCATTCCTCAGGGGCCAATATTGGGACTGGTGCTGTTTAACATCTTTGCTGGCAGCATGGACAGTGGGATGGAGCACACCCTCAGCAAGTTTGCCAATGACACCAAGCTGTGTGGTGCAGTTGACACACTGGAGGGAAGGGATGCCATCCAGAGGGTCCTTGACAGGCTTGAGAGGTGGGCCCGTGTGAACCTCATCAAGTTCAACATCCCTTCCAACCCAAACCGTTCTACAATTCTATGATCGTCCAAAATAAATGCTTGTTTATATTTACCCTGGCTCAGTTCTGAAGGCTGTTAGGTACTGGCTGTGCATGGTCCCATTTTCTGCTCGCTGACCAGATGGTCTTTGGGTTTGTTTGCAAGGAGGAGTTGGACACGTCTGGGTGCGCATATTGGGATAGGGAGGTGCCCATGGACACACTGTGGCTGCAATAGCAGGTAGGGCAGCCTGGTGAGAGCAGCAAAAGAGCCAGTTCTGAGGATCTGATGGTGTACACACTGCAGGGCTTCTTATTTCTTTTTTTCTTTTATTCTTTTTTTCTTTCTTTCTTTTTTTCCCCCCAGTTTGGATAAGCTCTAGACTGATCCCACAGACTGAATGAGGTGCTTAGCAAGAACTAAATCCCTGCTGTCCAGGCACCCATCGCTGAAACATCTGTCTCATCATTAGCTTAAAATCATTTGCATAGTGACACACTGGGATCACTTAAGCCCAAAAGGACAATGATTTGGGAAGCGCAGAAAAGAGCTGGATCCATTCACTTACATTCCCTGTGGTCAAACATCTTGTCTCCTGTCTGTTCTGATATAATTATCTCAAAAATATTTGATAAATTTTGCTCCTTGCCCATCTTCTCTTGAAATAGCTTCCAGATTTCTCTATAAAGCACTCCGATTCAGCCCCTTTTCCTATTTCATGCACCGATACTTAATTCTTGTGCAGATTTTTATTGATTGTTTTTCTTACTGTTATTTTATTTCGCTGTTTTACGGCTGCCGTTAACATTTATTAGAAAAACTATTTTTTCCACTCTGCATGTAAGAACATCACTGCACATTTTTTGGCAACACTGAGAATAGCTGACTAAAAATTGGGGGGGGGGGGGGAGTGTGGAATAAAAGGAGGAGGAGAGAAAAGGCAGCATAGGAGTGTTAGCAAATTGCCTTTCACTTTTCACATGGTTAAATCCTAAACACTGGCAAATGCCCTTTCACTAAGGAGGACAGTTCATGTTTGGTATAAGTACGAGTGTGCTTAATCAGAAAGGCAACACCACAGGCACTAGCGTTTTGTCGTGTGACATTCAAAATCTTCGATATTTTCATCAGCTGGTGACGGGATTTTCTTGCATGAGCACGAAAATTAAAATAACTGGAATATTTTCACCGAGCAAGTCTTAGTCATTGCACGTTATTCCTCCAGCGGCACTGGGAAATAGGCTGGCATTTTATTAAAGCTGTGTTCCTGCAGGACAGGCGCTGAGAGGCAAACCGTGTAAAACTCGCTCAGCAGCGCCTGCCTGCCTACCTGCGGGTTTTCTTCTATGCAAGTGAGTCGCTGCTTTGGCAAAAACGAAGGCACATGTTTTTTTTGCCATAATATTCCATCTGTGCCTTCTGAATCCATTTCCAGACCAAATCCTCACTACAACCTTTCGTATGATTAATTATTGTGCACAGAAGATTCACAGCTGTGGTGGTGGCTCCGGCAAGAGGCACTGGCAGCTCCTGGGCACGCTGCTCTGAAGCGGCTGCCCTTCCCCGGGGTACGTCTACCCGCTCGGAGCCCGGGAATATTCTGCAGTAGCTTCTTTTGATTAGTGCCCGTGGTGACTTTTAGAAAACGCAGCCTCAAAATCCCAAGGGCTGACTTCTGTTTACTGTGGAAAATGGATGGAAATGCTGCTTTTATTCAAGATTACCATCAAAAATGTTTTCAATTTTTAGTAATACGTTGAGAGAAAGCCTGCCACACTGCGGCTATAAACCTGCGGGATTTAAAACAAACCAAGAAGGACGGTGTTTTCAAGTTCTGGGTGTCTGAATGCAATTCAGTCTTCCTTATGATCTTGGGCACATCTTTAAATTTCCCAGTATTCCTGGGCCTGATAACTTAAACAGAAAGGCTTTCGGGTTGCGGACTGTCTTTGCGCGTTTTGTCCCGAACCTTCCTTCAGGCAAAAAGTGAGAGAATGAGCAGAGAATCAGAACGTTCCTGCAACGGCTAAAAATGCCTGCTCTCCCCAGCCGAGGTCCGCGGGGTCTGCCCGGGGTGCCACGTTCTCTGTCAGCGCACTGAAGTTTTCCTTGCCCCTTTCAACCTGCCGCAACCCCTGCTAAGGGAAAACGCACTTACGGATTGTTTTCGTGTTGAAATGCTGCTACATGAGGGGGGGAAAGGAACTGGGGAAAGTCGGCGGCGTTTCAGGGTTGTATGATCTCCTTGGTGCAAACAAAGGGGAGAGGAAGAAAAGGCAAATTTATGGGGTGCATTAATCCGCCAGGAATCTGCACAGGGCAGAACGTACTGTTAATAAACTAATGAAGATTACTAATGAAGAATAATTCTAACTCTTATAAAATAATGTTTCCTAAGAGTTATACATGATTAATGTTTTAAGGACACTGTTGGAATGAAAATACCCTTAATATTTTGACTCCTATCTTTGAACTTCATATCGAGAGTCATATTTTGAACATCATATTACCTTTAAGTTAATGTTATGTACTTAATATATAAACATATAGCAAGACCTGAGGGAGTCGACTGTACTTTACCACTAAGCCACCTGTTCTGACGACTCTGTATTTCAAGCAGATGGCACTGTGATGAATCACCCGACATTCACCAATCATGGCAGATTCCTAAAACATTTGCACAGATGTTTGTAATGCGATTTTCGTGATTATACAACAATTGCACACCCGCAGAACGAAGGGGCCTGCTGTTAAAAAGTCACTCAGCCTGAGAAGTTCGCTTCTCTGATGGGACCGCGACAGTGCTCGGCAGCGCCTGCGCTTTCCCGAGCGTAATGGTCTCTGGGCACGACCCGATGGCAGCGGCCAGCGCGCGCCTACGCGTGCTGGGGCGCAGCGGTAACAAAATAAGCACAACGTCTTCCAGAGTCATCTGTTTTTTTCCAAAGTTATATTTCTTTCATGAAACACATAGGCAAAGAGATCAAATCAGCTGTGAATTATAGAAAATAAAGGAAAAATGACTCTGGACTATTTTTGAGCTTTGCCCTGATGCAATCCTAGCGAGGAAAAGTAAAACGTGACGTGGTGTTGGCCGACATTGACGCTGCCTTCCCCCTGCTTGAGCAAAGCCATTGCAAAGGTGCAGCCCGGCTGCCTTCATTGCACGTGGGCTGCAGTAACCTCTCAAACCTCCTCTCCCACGGGCTTCAGACCCACGCGGAGCAATGACAGGGCACCAGTGGATCTGAAGTTTTATCTCCTGACAAACACCTAATTATTTCCACTAAAATCCATAGTTGTGACCTATTCAGGTGCTGTGACCCATTTACTGGAGAGTGGACTAGGGCACGTTGAACTGGTTTCCTCCGTACCTTCTCACTCACGGGTCCCAGCAGGTCCTGATGTAAGGCTCGATTCTTTCATTCCCATTTTCAATGTTGGATGAAACTGAAATCTGACAACTGCAGTGGCTTAAGCTAAACCTTTGAACATCTCTATGGTTTTTTTCATTGGAGATGCGTCTCTCTCTTGTTGATGCAGAAACTGAAAGACGGAGGATCGTATTAGTGATGAGGCCTAAGATAAAGAGTGAGAATTGGGAGAAATGGGAAGAGTTCCCACCTCCCAGGTATAAGTTCTACTTAAGATTCAAATGAGTTCATTTATCCATCAAACTTCTTAGTTATTCACAGAGTTTGGGTATGAGAGGACATAGTATTGCCGTGAACTTCACACTGCTGTCAGCAGGTGATTACCAGCAACCAAGCTTGGTTATTCAGATATCTTTACATAATTTTAAACAATTAGAGCTTTACTATCCATAGGAAAGAAAAAGGAAACAGAAATGGAAAACAGTTATATTGTCAATTAATTAATCTTCTGCAGAAATCTGTGAAACCTAACTTATAACTTAATTAGCTTTATCATGCTCACACAAGTTTTCAGCTCTTTGCTGACACTCCAATTTCCTCTGTTTTCTTACAAGCCAAACACTAGGCTATAATAACATCATATGAGACACATTGTGTATACATTAATCATTTTTTATTGTCTTTATTGAATCTGATTTCTATATAAGAGAAAATATTCAGTTGTGTAAGAGTACCATAAGGAATTAAGAGTAATTGAACATTCAAAAGAAATAATAATAATACCTTTATCTTTTAACTGGCTGTATTTGCTCATTGGCTCTGATTTCTCCAAGAATTTTATAAAAGTACAGACCATAACTGTGCTAATAAAGAGGAAATTATACCAACCTATAATTAGAGTAATAAGCAGAAAGGTACGGCAGATCGTAATTGAACCAATAAGAGGAAAATATAATCATGTTTAATAGCTTATATGAGTGCTAGTGTCTTCTGTATACTTAATAAATTGGTATCCATTTTCATGGCATGTATCTAAGACACCTTTCCTAATATTATCAGTACCCTTCAGATCTATTGTTGGGAACTTCTACTCGTTCTGGAAGCTCCTCTGGAGTGAGGCTTCTTTGAATAACCAGGATAACAATAGAATACTGAGTGCACCCCCAGCGAGTTTGCTGACGACACCAAGCTGTGTGGTGCAGTTGACATGCTGGAGGGAAGAGATGCCATCCAGAGGGACCTTGACAGGCTTGAGAGGTGGGCCCATGTGAACCTCATCAAGTTCAACAAGGCCAAGTGCAAGGTGCTGCACATGGGTCAAGGCAATGCCAAGCACAAGTACAGGCTGGGTGGAGAACGGATTGAGAGCAGCCCTGAGGAGAAGGACTTGGCAGTGTTGGTTGACGAGAAGCTCAACATGACCCAGCAATGAGCACTTGCAGCCCAGAAGGCCAACCGTATCTTGGGCTGCATCAAAAGAAGCGTGATGAGTAGTTCAAGGAAGGTGATTCTGCCCCTCTACTCTGCTCTCATGAGATCCCACCTGGAGTACTGCGTACAGCTCTGGGGCCCCCAACATAAGAACAGCATAGACCTTTTGAAGCAAGTCCAGAGGAGGACCATGAAGATGATCAGAGGGCTGGAGCGCTTCTCCTGTGAAGACAGGCTGAGAGAGTTGGGCTTGTTCAGCCTGGAAAAGAGAAGGCTCCAGGGAGACCTTATTGCAGCCTTCCAGTCCCTAAAGGGGGCCTACAAGAAAGCTGGAGAGGGACTTTTGACAAGGGCATGGAGTGCTAGGACACGGGGTAATGGCTTTAAACTGGAAGAGGGGAGATTTACATGAGCTAGAAGGAAGAAATTCTTCACCCTGAGGGTGGTGAGGCACTGGCACAGGTTGCCCAGAGAAGCTGTGGATGCCCCATCCCTGGAAGTGTTCAAGGCCAGGCTGGATGGGGCTTGGAGCAACCTGGTCTAGAGGAAGGTGTCCCTGCCCATGGCAGGGGGGTTGGAACTAGATGATTTTTAAGGTCCCTTCCAACCCAAACCATTCTATGATTCTATGAATTTCAGATGGGTTTGACCACCAGCTACAATCACCTGTAGCAACAATTAAGCTCTCTCCAGGTTTATTTAGGGTGTCCTTGTTTTACATTCATGGGTATACAGAGGTGTTGCGTGCGGTACCAAGTGTGAGATTTGCAAAAGGAATATAGAAAAAGGAGAAAGGTGTAACATCCTGGGGTCCTGTATTTGGGCAACTGGCATGGAAAGAAGCTCTGCAAGCAGGGTATACTCAACTTAAAAGCAAAGGCAATGATTTATTTCCTAATATGCACAGTAGCATAATGTGAATACAAGCCCCAAAGCTGAGCATTAGTAGTTCCTTGCTGCTGCTGAGCTCGCGTCTCCTGTATTTTTTACCTGAAGATTTCACAGCTTGCGGCTTTGGTGTTTTTCCTTCTGAGTCCTTGAGCTGCTAACTATCCCCATCTCAGCAATCTTACCTCTGCCTGCAATTTCACCTTTCCTATCTTGTACAGCTTGAGTTTACTTGTTTTCCTCACGTTTTTTTTCTCACAATGTAGCAGTTTTCTTAGAGGTTCGAGCCAAGGTCACACAGATGCTCAGCGTGAAAACTCAGCCGGGGATGAGAGACGGCCGAGCCCCCTGAGGGAGCTTACCAAGGCTGGAGTTTAAACAAAACCTCCTCACATTTTCATACAAATGACATTTCGTATAGCTTAGCTATAATTTGCCTTTTTGATTTTCCTCTCAGCAATTGAAAAAATAAGAACGTTTCCTACTTCTATATACTATTAGCATGTAAATATTTCCTCACACACGCACACACTTCATATGTGATATCCTTTACTTTGCAGTGACATTTGCAAAGCCTTTCAGCCCAGTTATCCTTCCAGGAGCCCAGGTGCTCTTTCTGAGGCTGTACATGTCTTGGAAGGGCAGGATCAAATCTGGTCAATGGGTCTCTTCACGTGCAAATAGACCTTGAAAGCTCAGAGGACACCTTGGGACACAGGCACGTGTTTCCCGCTAGAAATATCAGAGATGATATATCTTTTTTTTTAAACAGTTTTGTCGCTCATAGATTTCTCAGCTCTATTAGGTAAGCCCTGAAGATAACCCAGAATGCGTATAATTTTAGGGTATTCATAAGTGTAAACATCTGCATATGCTTAGGTAATACCCTGAAGGGCAGTTTAATAATGAACCAAATCATATCAAAAATGTTTGATATTTCTATAATACATATTGTTTAAATTCTCTAAGCTTCTTAGGCTACTAAATGTCAGTCTTTCCTAGAGCTGGCCTTTGCTTTCATTTCTTAAGAGACTTGGACATCTCTCCTATGAAAATTCCTGCTTCAGTGTGAGATCTATTTCATATGTACACGTTAAGTGATGAAAAGAGACTTTTATCTTTGGTGGTGATGTTTAAGAACCTTGCCTTAAATAAAAACTTTGATGATCTCAAAAAACACCGGTATTATACATAGGTAGATGGATAGAGATATTTGAAAGTACCAGTATATGTACGTATATGTATGTATGTATAACAGCTTTATATATATACACTCACATACATATATATATGGTGCTGTATCTGCTGGTTTGTACCTCCTTTCCTTTCAAGCTCCCAAAGGAAAACTAAGAAAATGACCACTCTACACAGAATTACTAAAGGAATTAAGTGTTATTTAATCTCTAATTTTCGCGCAGGTATTTTTAGTAAGCTAAGTAATAACTAAAATAAGTGTTTCCTCTCACAGCACACAGTTGCGAAACTTTAATTTATATGTTAATTTTTTAATTAAAGGAAAAAATTATAGAAGAGGGCTTAGTTTCCTCGGAAAGTACAGCATAATATTCTAACATTAGACTAAAGTGTAACAGTTGAGAAGTATAACAGTCTGACCAGCCTGTCCTAATGCCCCCCTTCCCTGAAGATGTCCAGGTAACCCCAAGGCTGAACTCAGTGTTTCCGACCGCCTGGGAAACAGCCTGAGCGAGTCCATTCGCTTATCCCGGGGTCACCTTGTCAGGGCCCATAGACACGCTCCACATTTTGCACCCAGTAACTGCGCCCGCCTCAGCGGAGGCGGCAGTTTTGGGTGCCTTGGGCACTGCAAAGGGGGGCGGGGGGGTGGTGGCAGCAGACGTAGGACAACATGGCCAATGCTGGAAAACAGAAGAACCCAGAAACAGCATTTTTCGTGTTTTGAGTCTCCTGCTGTTTCTCTGCTGCTGAAGGCAGTGATGAGGTTGGTCATAAGCCTCAGAAATACCTTATTTAAAAATGGCCTCTAACAAGATTTGGGGCTTATGATTCATGCCTCTGATGTCATGGAAATGAAGCAAGCGTGTGTCACCTGGCCATGTTTCCAAATGGGTTGAAGAGGCATTAGAGAAAGTCAGCGAATACACACGTCAGAGAACATTGCAAACTGCCTTAATTTAAAGAGCACAACTTAACATTTCCTGCAGAAAAGTGCGCTTGAGAAGTTTTGACCAGCAAGAGTTGCTGCTAGAGTTGATTCCAAATTAATCCTATTTTGTTATTAAATATTTCTATTTACATTAGTGAGACAACAATCTCGGCTAAGAATTCTGAATTCCCAACTAGCAACGATATTGGACACTTCCATGCTGAAAGCTTAGGGATTTATAGCCTGGTTTAGGTTTAGACTGGGCCAGATTCTCTCGGACATGTCCCTGCAATATACCTATCAAATGTCTGATCCTAAAGGCAGCCTGTAAAATTACTGGGAGAAGCTGAATGACCATGCTTCCTTGAGCTTTTCTCTATTAAAACACTATTTCACATGCTAGCTTTTCAAAATCATTTGTAGTCTCCATGTTAAGGTCTATAAACTTCATACTTAACTTTTTATTTCTGCTTCATTCCTGTTCTGTGCATTGCCAAATATTGCTTTTGTGTAATTGAAACAGAGCTGTAGTTTGATTATTAAACAGAGGAAAAGTAATTGTCTTCTGCTCTAACGGGGGAAGGAAAGGCTCTCGGTAGAAGAAAACCTTAAATTGTGGAAAAGTTGCTTTTTTCAGAGCAGAGCTAGAGAGCAGACGCTGCTGGGGGCCGGCAGCCCCACCACCAAGGGCTGGTCTTCTGGTTTCACGTGCTGGCTCAGGGATGTGGGTTTGACAAGACATTTCGTAAGGGGGGTGTATGTCATTTATTTATTTTCTCCACCCCTCTTCTCTATTCTGCCTTCATTTGTACCTCGAAATATTTGCGATTTAAACATTCCCCCTGCGTCGTGGGACATGCCCCCAGCTGCGCTGCAACCCTGACAACTCTGCCCTGTGCTTTAGCCTGGCTTTGCACCTGCAGTGCCGAATTCTGGTGGAAACAATGCTTAAGAGGTTCAGGGAAAAGGAGGATATCGGGTATACTAAGCAGCATGGGTGATTCCCTATTTGAAGCCTAAGAACAGAGAGAAAACAGTGTGCGACACCATGTGGGTACCATTTTTAACCCTAACCTCAGAAGAGGACAACGCAGATTTCTGCCGTAGCCTGCAGATGGCCATGAGTCAAGTAACACAACTGATGCTTGCCAGTTGTTGACGTGTCTGTGCAGAGCACTCTCCTTTTTTATCTGCCACAGTTGCTTAAAACCAAAAATAACTACTTATGCGACAGTGAAAAGTTTGAGGTTCTTTAAAATGGTGCTAATCTGGAGCTGTACAACAGAAAAAAGTACAGGTGAGATCGGTGCTCTAAGCAAGATAAAGCAAAGAGAGGCAGGATTTTATTGTGTTTATAATTCTGTTTATCTTTCCAGATTATAAAATTGTTGCCCCGTGCTAAGAACAAATCGCTGCATCTTCCCTTATAAAAAGCTCATGCCTGATTTTCTGCAAAGCGGGTTTCTCTCCGCAGCTTTTCTACAACTATACCATTAGCCTTTGAGCAGATGTCAGATAGTAAGGAACGGCTGCCTGCAGATCAAGTTGCTGCTGCCAACTCTCGCGAGCTTTGTGTCAGAAACAGTTGATTATAATGTCACTACTGTCCAATTTACGGGCTTAAAGCAGCAGCTGCATACTGCATTTTCCCTGAAGTATTCAAAGATCCTGACTCTTAAAAACTTTGTAGTTCTTGTAATAGAAGTGGGGTAAGTGATTCTCTATTTACACGTCTCTGTCTGCCAGGATAATTTACAGTTCAGCTTGATTTGCACGGGGATTGTGATCTTTTAAAACGTTACGCTCTGCCCATTTGTTGCTCTCTTGGGAAAACTCACTCTGCTCCGCAAATGGAACGAGTAAGCAGGCGTGTGTATCAGACCTTGGTATTATTCAAGAGATCCTGGGCTAAGTAAATCAAGCTGAGCTAGAAATCACTTATTAATTCAACCATCTTTTCTATTTAAATAGTGGTTATATAGTCTTGTGTACAGATTTTTTGGCCGGGCAAAGATTTGCAAGGAGAGGAAACAGTCATTGAAATAAATTGTGTTCCCTTGCTGAATAAGAATACAAAAGTATGGTCTGTTTAACTTTTGCCGGAGGAAACTACTACAGAAGCAGCTTTTTAAAGTATGCAAATACATTATATGATATATCTCTGCTCGGTTAAGATTCATGAGCTAAAGCAATCTGCTGACCCTTTTACTCTCATAGTGATAACCGAGTAACGTTTGTTTTGCTCAGTGTGCTTTACGTTGTTGAGTTTGTTTTAATGCAGCATTAAAAACCTTATTAAATGTAATATTTGCCATACATTCAAGGTGTAATAATAATCCTCTGTCACTTGCTACTTTTGTTAATATTAGCAGAGTAACTTGAGTCTAGACAAGTCCTCTCATTCAGTAGTACAATACTTCTGCATTTTTCAAGCTTGATCTATTGCAAACTTTTTCTTTAACATGCCACCTGCTCTTTTGCAGAGCTAATTAAAAAGGTACAGAATTGAATTTTTTGTTAATTTCTTTCTTCCTAAAATTCTTGTTTAAAACTTCTTAGGGTCAAAAGTTATGCCTCTGTGTTTTGCAGTGCTACAGGGTTTTCCTCCTGTCCCATTCCTTTTTAGTTAACAGGAAAGTGCAGAGAGGAATTAATTTTAATTACTATTTAGATATTAAAAGCTTTAGGAACTTTAACATCTCTTGCTTTTCTTAGTGTCGTTTTCTCTTCTTCATGATGACAATGTTTGAAATCTCCTATTATTTCCAGCTGGTTGTTGTGGTTCGGTCCCGGGTGGTATGTTAGAAGTGAGGATGTGAAAAAAGACAGCGCCAGTGAAACGACAGACTTATAGAAATGACTGTTCCCATCTCACAGTGCCGTGCATTGGGTGCACACATCTCCGACTAGATCCCTGCTGTTAACATTTCTCGCAGCCACCCCAGTTGCCTTGGTTGACAGTGAGATCGGGTGAAAGAGTTTAGCGCTAAGCTATTCTTTACATACCTTTTCTGATCCAGCTCTTAAAAGATTTTATTACAGGAATGAATGGAAAAAAAAAAATGACTGGCACGTAGAGAGGGGAGTTAAATGCCACTAAATGATGCGAGCCTCCCGTGCGGGTACCGCGGGCTGCTGGAGCGAGCCTCTGCTCACCCAGACTCCTCGGGAGCTGCTGGACCACATGCGTTGTCCAGGCCGAGCACTCGCATCTCTAAAGTTCAGCGTACATGGGGGCGTTTGCAGGTTTCGCTAAATCGAGCTGAAGGCTAGGTGGAGTGTTAGACCAGCTCTGAAGTCTATTGCCCCCATTCACCACCCTTTTTTTTTAACAAAAAGACAAGAACGTAAGTGTTCATGTTTTCTAAAACTTAGCTGTTTTCTATGTGCTTACATGAATACTAAAAATATTGTCTCTGAAGATCCTTCCCTGCTCCTTTGATGCTATCTCAAAGTTAGGAACCTCTGCGCAAAATCATCCTTTTTCCTCCCTGCATGTTCTTAGCTGATTTCCAGGAATGCGCAAACAAGCAGGAGGAGCTCAGATTAGGCCCCAGCTGTACTTTCCACAGAAATTAGCCTCATTCCTTTTAAGGACACAAGTGCTTCCCATTAACAAAGAATGGCCTGTTTAAAGTGGCCGGACAGAGCACACTATGTACGACAGGGCAACAAGCGAAAAATAGAAGGAAGCTTTGTCGAGCATTTTCAAATATGTAAGCCGTAGAAATGGGTTTATGCAAATGGTCTTTTTCTGACTTTTCACTTTCAAGGGGAAGATACTGGGGTTTTTATAGAATTTGAAAAGGTTGGGGTCAATAGGACTATTAGTATGCTTAAATGGGGTACATAATCAGCACCTATACCCTTAGCTTTAAGATAATATTAATTATCCCTTTGAAAAATTCTCAGGAAGCAAAGACCAGGCCCTACTTAAATTATTATGCACCACCTACATATATTAAAAATCCTTGGCTTTTTAGCATTTTAATGTTCATTCTAAGTAGTGCAAGTATGACTACTTGTCATGACTATGATGGCCGTAGACTTGGTTACGTGGCTTTAGAGAAAAAAGATCTCGAAAGAAATGTTTCATTTAGGTCTCGGTGTGCCTCTGTATGCAGTCACCCGCAGGAGCTGACGAACTGACGGTCAGTTCAGAGCTCCTTCATGTGGTCCATTTGTTAACACACCTTCAGATCTTGAGACATATGAGTAGGACAGTGAAATCACCCGATGCTTTCCGTTTATGGCAATGCCAGCTCAATGCTTCAGCACAGGCATCTACACAAGCATATAGTTCAAAACTTAGGTGGACCTGGAAATCCTTGGATTAAAACTTCGCTTCGAGCTCCTTTTCAGTGTTCACGGGATGTGTGTTTATGCGTGGAAAAATCTGTGCCTCGTAATGTTTGTTATCACTCTTTATTGATCTGAGAATACAAATTGCCAGAGTAACCTCTGACAGAATAATGGCTAGTCGAGCATGGCATTTTCCGTCACAGATCATAAAATGTCCCGTTCGTCATGCCAGTGGAAATGCAAGTGGTTAAGTCATCTGCTAACTGAAGTAGCCAGAGTTTGCTTATATGACTTTACCTTCCCTGGTCTGGCTTCTTCAGTTCTATGTTTTTTTAGCAACAGAATTTTTCTGAAGCACAAATACTAAATACTAAACACAGTCTTTGCAACACAACTAACTAACAAGAACTTATGGTTAAAGACTGCAGAGCTTTGTGCGGCAGCACCATCTTATTTTCAATGCCCTGGGATGACCTACACCCTTTCTGAAGGAACTGGTTTGGCTCTGGTACTAATACATCGCAAGACTAATTCCGAATTTCTTTTTTCCTGTGTTTCAGGCATCATGTCTTGGACAAATGGTACAAGTCTCTACACGAAATTTCTTATGTGGCTTCTTCTCCTGTTTATGTTCATCAGGAAGGTAACACCTGAAGATAACATCATTACAACCAAGAAAGGCAGAGTCAGAGGGACGAACCTGCAGGTACTGGGCGCAACAGTGACGGCCTTCCTTGGAATACCTTATGGACAGCCACCCATTGGTAGACTGAGATTTCAAAAACCAGAACCTCGTGAGGAGTGGTCAGATGTTTGGGATGCCACAAAGCACGCAAACTCTTGTTACCAGCTTATAGATAAAACTTACCCGGGATTTCCTGGATCAGAGATGTGGAATCCAAAAACTAACCTAAGCGAAGACTGCTTATACCTTAATGTATGGGTTCCTTCTCCCAAACCCAAGAACGCAACTGTCATGGTGTGGATATATGGTGGTGGCTTTGAGACTGGGTCAACTTCCCTACCGGTCTACGATAGCAAGTTTCTGGCCAGGGTAGAAAGAGTCATTGTGGTTTCCATGAACTACAGGACTGGCGCGTTAGGATTTTTGGCTTTGCCAGGAAACCAGGAAGCTCCTGGAAACGCAGGTTTATTTGATCAAAGATTGGCACTTCAGTGGGTCCAGGAGAACATAGCAGCATTTGGAGGCAATCCAAAAAGTGTGACTATATTTGGAGAGAGTGCTGGCTCGGCTTCTGTCAGCTACCATATCCTTTCTCCTAAAAGCCATCCTTTATTCACAAGAGCCATCATGCAAAGTGGATCTGCAAACGCCCCTTGGGCTGCAATAACAGCGTCTGAAGCCAGAAACAGAACAGTGGCTTTAGCTAAACAGCTCCAGTGTCCCACCAGCAATGAGACAGAGCTCATTCTCTGCCTCCAGGACAAGGACCCAAAGGATATAGTGGAGAACGAAGTTTTTGTTGTAACATTTAAGCCTCTTTTACAAGTATATTTTTGTCCAACTGTAGATGGCGATTTTCTCTCGGACATGCCAGAAACATTGATTGAGAATGGCCTTTTCAAACAAACACAGATCTTAGTCGGTGTTAATAAAGATGAAGGATCAGCATTTCTAGCATATGGAGTCCCTGGCTTCAGCAAGGATAGTGATGGCTTGATCAATAAAACAGACTTTAAAGCAGCTTTAACTCTGTCCTTCCCAGAAGCAAGCCAACTTGCAATAGAATCGATCATTTTTCAGTACACAGAATGGGAAAATGAGCAAAAGCCAGAATACTACCGTGATGCCATGGATGATGTTGTTGGTGACTACAATATAATATGTCCTGCAATGAAATTCACCAAAAAATTTGCACAGCTAGGACACAACGCCTTTTTTTATTTCTTTGAACATCGATCCTCAAAGCTCCCTTGGCCAGAGTGGATGGGAGTAATGCATGGTTATGAGATCGAGTTTGTGTTCGGATTGCCCCTAGAAAGGAGAGTGAATTACACCAAAGCTGAAGAAATCTTAAGCCGGTCTATGTTGAAATACTGGGCAACTTTTGCGAAAACTGGGTAAGTTTACCACGGAAGTTTGTTTGGTTGGTCAGATGCTTGTTGTTTCACAGGCGGAAAAAGCTTAACTGTTTTGGTGGCGACTTGAAGCTTGATGAGAGTGATGAGGAAGGATTAATTGTTCGGCTATTCAGAATTCCTGTTTTAGTTCTGATAAAAACACCATCTTAGTAAAATAAACGCTTGATGCGTAGCTCATTCATTGTATTAGATGAGCTTAAGAAAACAATGTGTCTCTACCTATAAAAGCAAATACAAAACGGTTTTGGTTTTTTTTTTTGCCATGACAGCAGTTGTTACGAAGGATGGTAATGGTTTCAAGTTTTAGAAATATAATATTTCAAATTCTGGGAAAGACTTCCAACAGCAGAAGTAGGAGCAAAAAGCCCAATTTGCTTTAAGAAGTAGTTTGCTCAGAACATGCAGGTGTATAATTGGGAGGTACGTTACGTTCACATGACGAAGCGATGGGGATTGCAGGACGTTCTTTTCCGAAAGCCTATTTTCCCATGTGTACTGTAAGCATAATCCTGGGTTTCACTGAAGCCGATGACAAATCATTTGCTATTTCCATTAGGCTCATCTTTAAGTGAAATATGTCCTAGGCTGTATAAGAAGCAAATAAGCATATTTCATTTGGATGTTTGAGATGGATTAAATACAACCCCTGATTCGGTCTGTTTAGCTGGAGTCCAAGAGAAGTGAGACAAGCCTCGCTCTGCTTGGCAGGGTTGTGGGGCTCTCAATGCAATATTCAGTTTGAAATGAAAACATTTCAGTGCGGTAAGAAAAACAGCCACTACTACAGTCATGTACGATTAGTCTCAAGGCTGCAAGCCTGATGAGATGGGGACGTATCTTGTCTTCTCAGAAGCTCGGTTTGTGCTCTCTCCTGAGAAAATTACAAATATAAAAATCTGTACCTGGGAAAACATACAATCAAACACGTAATTCACGTGTTAAAAATGTTTAATTAACTTAAATTTTAAAATCCTGCATTAATTTTACTTCCACGGTGGACTTTTCCTTTGATTTGTGGAGGATAGATAGGTTTGTAAAGGCTGAAATCAACTTTGGAACAGGATCTAATTATTTTTCTTAATAGATTAGAAATCAGAGGAGACCCCTGTGCTCATTTAGTCCATATGACCTCATACGTAACACAGAACACAGGTGGGACTTAATAATTTCCAGTGATGGAAAATCCAAAACAAATGTTGGTACATTGTCCTAAAGCTTAATTCCACTTAAAAGAGTTACAGTTATAAAAGCAAGTTTTGTGTCTGGTCTGAATTTGCCTATTCTACTTCTCCATTTTCCAGGTGCTATATTTTGTTTGACAATTTCTAAGCTTTATATTATGATTTGTGTTCCATATAGAGATAATTCTAGGGTCTATTCAAATAACCCTTAATCCTTTTTCTTTCTGGTTAAATACAACAGGTTATACTCTTGAGGCTTTCACTATAACGCATTTTTTCAAGTCCTTAAATAATAACTACGCATCTTCTCTAAAACTGTGATTCACCAACACCTTGTTGGAGCTTTCCTTGTTGGAATCAAACGGTTGTCCCCAAAGAGTCCTAATTACAGGTGTCACCCCTCCCCTCTAGTTCAACCTGGTATCCCCCTGTTTACTCATCCGAGGAAAGGACCGTGGTGTAGGAGGAGGAGCGGCTGCGTGCCCGCCCGCGCGCGGTGGCTCTGCGGTCTGCCCCCATCCCGCGGCTCCGCTCCGGCTCTGAAACGCTGGGCTTGGGGGCTGGCACCAGCGCGCGGGCAGCCCGGCTGCTGCCCAGCCGGCCCGCGCCCCTCACGCCGCGCCCCAGGGTGAGCTAACACCTTACTCTTACACGCATCCTCCTTTTAACAGATTTCCTTATGGATAGGCGCGACTGATTGTTTGCCTTGATATGTAGGAGTATTCATTCTATCATCTCCTTTGTATGTTGGAGCCTGTAATATTTTTTTTACCGTAAGTGAAGAGCATATTAAAACGCAGCAAATAACTATACAGCTAGCTATGCTCATCAAACGCATAATGTTTTAGTACAGGTTTTATTCTTGCAAAATTTAATCTAAAATTTAATCTGTGAGCTCTTCCTGCTTCCCTCTTTACTCAGAGCCTGAACACACCACTCCACACGAATCCGGTACGAAAGACCGTAGCACAGAAAAGCATTCAGCAGGGGTGTACGTTCTGGAATTGAGCTGTGCGGTTGATTTATCAATGCCAAAAATGCATCTGATAGATTCCCAAGATGAAGTCTGTACAATGAGGTCAGGTGAAGCTTGGTAACGGTTCCTGCATCACGAAGACACGCTATGACAGCGTTGCTTTGAAGCCAGTGTCATTAGGCCCTTAGTGGAGAGCGAACTGAGTGAAAGCTCCTTATTACACACGGCAGCTTTACAACCTGCCCTACAGGAGTCTGCAATCAGGATCTTACACCAGAGACAGCAGATCTTTCCATTAAACAGAACTATTCCTTAGTAGGAAAAGAGAAATTCAGGTCTATATTAGATCTTGCAGAACAATATTTACATTTCTGTGAACTACAGGTTTCCACTGGATTATATATATTTTTTAAATTTTTATCTATATATATATATTTTTATGTATATATATATAAATCTGAATAACCTGCTGTGCAAAATAGAGTACACTGTCCCTGTCACTGTAGCTAGCTAAAATTAAACATAAGGTACATTCAGGTTTTAGTTTATAGAAGACAGTCCCGTCATCTAGTCTGATTATCATTCGCACTATAATTAGATTAGCCTACAGATTGAATTTCAAGTGGTTTCCACCACAAACAGCAAATAATCCCTCCTTCTGCTTCACCACAAGTGTCAAAACCGCTGCGATTAGGGTAGACAATACAATCAGGCAATTTACGGACCAGGAAAAGACCAGATCAGTATTAACCCATTACGTGACACTTTCCTCATCGTCCAGAACACAGACCCCTTCAGCTCTGTAACACATTATTCATAGTGTATGATGAGTGGGGAAGTAAAAAAAAAAAGTTAATAAGTCCAAAAGTAATAGCTGATCCTTGTTTTCCTGGCACTTTTCAGCACATGGTAAATATTTATAAAGAATTGGGGAAGCCCCATTTGACATAATGTTTTTAGTAAACTCTGGCATGATCAAAGGGCAAACATCTGAGGGGAAAATTACTTTACCATTGATGTCTCCAGTAGATGAGGAGAAAATCAAGCGAAATATGAAAATCAGCAATATTGCACAGCACAATATTTAGTGAAGGCGTTTTACCTAATATTCTAATGTGCAGAAGTACAAAAGCGCAAGGGAGGGAAGAGCAGCCTGCAGAGGAAAGGAGATAAGGTAGAGTCAACAAAAGCTGCAAGAAATGGGGTTTCTCCTGGTACTTTCTGGTTGGGAGGGACCGAGAGGCGGCTGAGCTCACCGCATCCGTGTGCCGCTGGCACCGCAGCCCCTGGCTCCGTGTTTCTCACGAGGGGTCTTCCAGCCCATACTTGGACCCTCCTGATCTCTGGTTTTCATTCTCACATGAGCACTAGGAATAAAAACAGTGATATGAAAAGTCAAAGGCATGCCCTTCAGGAGAGTTTTCTGTTTCTTAGAAATACCTAATGTCATGTAAGGACAAAAGAAAAGATGGAGAGAAAAGGAGAAGTGACTCCTTCAAAGGATCCCAAAAATGTATGTGAAATTCTTGATTTTTACATTTCTCAGTAAACAAAAGGAGACTGTCAGCCGGCCCAAGAGTTTCCCACTCGACCACCACCCCCATCAATAGCTGATGCAATTTTCCAAGTCTCTAGGCTTCTTATTTCACATCCTTGCTAAAAATGAAGATCAGTAATAACTGACCATTTTTGGTGGAAAATTAACCGGGATAAAGATTTTCTATTTTTGAATATGAATGGGGAATGGATAATGCAGATGATTCAGTAGGAGACGGGAAGAGTCATTTCGCCTGTGAGGCTGGAAGTTAGACGCCAGCGTTATACACCAGTATCTCTCCTAGCGCCCAAGGGAATAGTGCCATTCTTAGGAATCTGCCATGTATTTACATGGTCTGTAACATCTGTGAAGACCCCGCTGAAATAGTCGTCTTTGACAATAAGCCACTGCTTTTCAGTCATGTCATTCCCTGTGGATTCGTTACCCAGAACAGGATTCAGCGGCTTGGGAACCCCTGGGAACTATGGATACCATCACTACCTCTGTTACCGCACACAGGGACAGGCTGCTAATCACTGTCTGCAGTATTTACCCGTATAAATCATGGCACTTCATATCACATAGTCTGAGAGGAATAAAAAAAAAAAGGCACATTACCTCATGGGTCTGACTGTTCAAGCAGTTAACAGGGAGCAGCCTGAAGAAAGGACAGGCTGGGAGGCCCATAAGATTCCTGGTAGCGATGCTTAGGATCAGCCCTTTGGGTTGTTTCTAGCTAATGCTAACCCTGATGCTCGCAGATAGCCCAGAGGACACAGGTAAGCACCCACCGTGGAGCTGTGGCTAAGTAGGTTGGCAGTGTGGGTAATTTACCCTCCAGTTACACTCGCAGCATCTCTTCTCCTCAGAAATACGCATACAATTTATTTCAAGAGCAGATCTAAGTAATCACCGGTACAGATTAGCTGTTGGACTCTTGCAAGGATGTGCTACATGTGGACAAAAATACCACGCTCTAATTCACGGTGTTTAGAAGAGCATCACTCCAATAATGAGTCTTTTATTCTGCGAGACATGAAGCCAGTTCCTGCCCTTCCCGGCACGGCTGAAGTGCCTCTGCCCTCCAGTCCTGGGCATTCCCGACCCCCCAGCGTGCTGGTATCTGAACTCTGCTGGCAGCTGAACACTTGTATCTTCCCATGACCTTTTCACTTTAACATTGGATTCAAGGCACTGAGGGAGAAAGTGCATAGGTAGGAACGCCCTGGCTGAAGTCATCTTGAGGTGGGTACTGGTGTCCGCTAAGGTGCGGGGAAAGGCAACTCTTACTAAACTGCCAATAAATTCCTGGGATTGGAAGACAAAAGCTTCCAGGTGCGGCAATTCCTTTTCCATCACTTGAACTCTGCTGCTGTTTCATTATCACTACGATTTTTAATGACTGAACTTTTGGTATCAAATAAGGGTCACCAAGTATCCCAGCCTTTCCTAGCGCTGTTGGCATAATTGCATAAAATAAAATACTTTTTTTTTTTTTTTTTGCATGTATTTGAGCTTTGAAAGAACAACATTGTCATCACACCCTCAAAAATCTCTGTTCTACCAGCAAGGGGAAAAAGAGGGTTATTACTGGTGCTGCCTGAATAAATCAAGTATAATAAAATATTTGGGTTATAGGAAAGAATAGATTCCAAAATTGATGTTCTTGATTTACACTTTGATTTAAAATTCCTCCATTTACCCTGAGCTGGGGTATCCTCAGCTGATTCTTGTATTTAAGAACATTGGCAGTTGAATATCAATTAGTAGCCTTAAAATCATTTGATAAAATGCCAGACATCATCAAAATTAAACAGGCAAAGAGATGTCGCCAGACTGTGTTCAGCAGAAAACCGTAGCGTGTTATTGTATGGAAGGGGGTGGATCAGGCTCAGTGTGATTATGCTTGTGTATAGGTGAAGTTCATTTTAACAATATTAAGTTAGTTTTCAGCGGCCTTCTCCTGAATGCTTTCCAGCACTCTTTATTTTAAGTGATGTCCATGGTGAAAGAATTTAAATTTCTCTTTCTAAACACTTTTAAAATTCATTTCTCTGCGGCACTTCTGTTACTCTTCAGAAAGCTTTTGGAAGGAAGCAAGTGACGCTAACAGGTACTATCCATCATAAGCACCAGAATGCTCTGCTAACTCGAGTAAGAGGAAGTTTTATTTATCGTGAAAAAATATACGGCATCCCAAAAGGCTGGTTGCTAGGTTATGCCTTTTGCATTACTTTATCCATTAGGTTTGGTAACAGTATTCTGTAGACGTGAGTGACGTAAAGTGACAAGGAGACAGACAAATCAGATGAGATGAAAACTCAAATAAGAATGTAGTGGAACATACAACGATAATATTTTTAAGGCTTTGTGAAAAATGTTTTGGATAAAAGGAAACTGGCAAAACTTGTCTCACTGCCAGTTTTACAACTGCTGAAACAAATCTTTGCAGCTTTTTCTATAAAGTGAAGCCTTTGAAATATTTCCTCCTATGTTTTAGGGGAATTTGTGAGGCTTTGATTGTCCCACTAAAGCTCTGAAGCACTTTGCCTGGTTATTATTGCCTTTCCCTGATGCTCCACTGGTAGACATATAATAAATTTCAGTGCTTTTGTTACCAACTTATCTCAACGTGTTTATAGAGAGTAGTTTCAGAACAGTGAGAACAAAAACAACAGCCTCATATAGAGTCCAGACAGCAGATTGAACTGGGGACCTATATACTCTATGTATGGAAGGGAATGAATATACTGGGGGAAGGGAAAAAAAAAAAGAAAATAAAGAACTCCAACCACTTTTAATTTTCTAATACTTCAGAAACTAGAAAGTTTTACGTACCACTCAGCCATTTCATGGGAAGAAATTTACTGTGGGTTGTATTTTTTCCTGAGATCCGCCCACGCGCACGAGGACAGAGGCAGATGCCCGGGTTCGATCGACTCAGCTCAGACCCGGTGCTGGTCCTCACGGGGTCTTCCAACACGCCGGAGCTGCAGCTCGGCAGGACCACGAGGAGCCGTTCCCTGGGGCTGCCACTTCTGGCATCTCACGTGTACCTAAAATAAGTCATTTGTCATCTTAACCAGTGATTTGACTGGATCAGGTCAAGAATCCAGAACAAAAGATTTCTGAGTGCGAGGTAAAACCCGAAGGAGTATAAACGCAGCATGAGAGAGGTTTCTAAAAATACAAAAACATATACGGAAAGGAAAGCCTTCCCTTCCCATGTTAGGGAAAAGCAAAGCTTTAATTTTGACCCAAAAGGGCACGTGCATTCTCACACTCACTCTTTCACAGGAATCATTTCTGAACCATGAAAAAAAATTGTGGAAATCATAGTAATGAACAAAAAAAAGGCCAAATTTTACGAAACTTACTCCCATTTCTCCACTTTCACTTCTGGGTTTTGGGTTCTTAAAAGTGACTCATCATCTTTCCAGGGTCCATACATATTGTTATATTGAGAAGCAGCAATGGAAACATCTTTTAGCAATCTATTTGGAAATAGTGCATCATGGAAAAAATCGGTAACTAGAGACTCGCATTTGGCAGTCGTCTCTCTCTTTCTGGCTTGCAAGCTGACAAGCTGTCATTGAATTTCAGAATTGAAAACAGGAGTATTTGATTCAGTCATCTTTTGAAAATAGGTCTTGATAACAAATTGTTTAGATTGGCTTAATATTATTACAAATATTGTAAAATTACAAGAAGATGTCTTGTTATTTTCCATATGTGCAGCAAATGCAATTGCGTCCATACAGAATTTGTTCTCTACAACAGATGAGTCAAACCATTATTTTCAAACACGAGATGAGAACATCTATTAAGGAAATGTCGAAATATTGTAGGAGTAATTGAATGAGACATAAAACTAAAACCGAAAACTATAATGCAAAGGTTTGCCTTGAATATAACACCGGTAATGCTTTATAGAAAAGGATAAGCCCTAATACAGTTGTCAGAGGCTGGAGGATCAAAACCACAGCGATAACGCACAGTCCTGGGACTGAGCAAAGTGGGTTTGCAGTCGGAGGCAGCGCCGCACAACGCGTACGCACAGGCACGAGAGAAGAAATGATAAAGCGGATCTCTTTGAGGTGGGTTTTTGTAGAGCTATGCTGCCTTTGGCTGACCCTGTAAAAAAAAAAAAAAAAAGGAGAGGGAAATGTCTTGGATGTGTCTTTTCCTGTTCTCGCAAGAGACAGAGGTAGAAGAGCCTGTCCTGGACGTGGTTCCCTGCTGTGCCCAGAACCTGGCAGAGAGCCTACACGGATAGGTTTTGGGGAAAGGAGAGGAACGCAGTGATACAACTGTTCAAAGAGCTGAAATAAAATCATAGTATGATTTCTACCTCAAATTTGGGAGTGGGAATAAAAAGCCTGGATAGAAATCATTTAGTGTTTGATGCAAAGTACACAAGTAAGGAAGATGGGAAAACAAGAGAGGGAAATGCTAACTGATGCAAGAGGCTAGGTGAACAGCAAAAGACGTAAAGAAGGCAGAAAGAACAAAAAGGGATGGAAAGATAAAAGAAGAAAATGTCCGAGAGACTTGCTAACCATTTTGGGGGGGTGAAAGAATCGGTCAACAATGAAATGAAGGAAAAGCATGCATGAACTTATTATGAGCTATGTATAAGGCAGGTTCACATATAAAAGCAACACACTTCGGAGATAATCTAGGATTAGGGATTACTTTCACTATATCGTAACTTTTGCAGGCATGTAAACACATGGCTGCAAAAGTCACTGTGAAATTCGAATTAGTGTTCCCCCACAGTTAATCCTCTTTTTAGGGACACTCTTCTTCCGTGCTGCTTTTCTGGAGGCTTAGTCCTTGTTTCATCATCAAAAGACAGAAATTGAAGTTTAAAAGGTCTGCAAACCCCATTTTTCCAGGTGGTTCTGGAACAGTAATCTGAAGTCCTACTGAGAAATTTCACATGAAGAATGGAAACCTTTTGGTACACATTTTAATTTACTCCCCAACACAAGAGATTGGCTTGTTTCAGGGAAGTGGCAAAGGGGAGAGAAGAGGAAATGAGGAGCAGCAGAGGTTACCTAACACCATAGGTTTGAAGGTAGCTCAATATGGTGTTTAATTTTTTTTCAATCAGCTGCAAGAGAAGTCAGTTGTGGGTAAATGTAGGTAGCAATTTAGTCACAGGATTTGTGAGATTCTGTCCCCACGAATCTAGAAGTTCCATAAGTAGAAATCAGGCATTTCATGCTTACAGTTAGTGATGTTACACAATTATATGCTAGTGCAGCTGTAAAATTAAAAGTCGCCATCGTCTGCTTTCCCAGACATCTCTGGCCGCCATCTGTGTTCTCTACCTTTCCTTGAGGGAACGTAAGACAACTTTCTAATTTCATACAATACAAACTCTAAAGAGTGTTGCCTCAAATTTACACCAGAGAGAGCCTTTTTCTACTGGAGCTGCTGTTCAAATACCGTGATTTTTAGTTTAACTAATGAAGTTTTAAATACCTGCCTCTCATGAATGTTATTCACCATGATGTTCTCAAGGAGTAGCCTCCAAGTGAATTTTCTATATAACTGGAAATGCTTAGAGGTTTAAACAGTTGTTCTTTCCTAGGTATGAAGTAGTCTACATACCATAATTTCCACAAAAGCCCTCTCAGTTTTGAAAGGGAAGGACTTGGAATAGGCTTAGATATCCTCCCCTCTTCACATGCTATTTCTTCTTGAGAGCACGACTTTCATGACTCTCAGCCCAAATGTTTATATTTGGAGCTCTCCCTCTTGGTGCCACAGTGTAGGTCAAATCAGATTCACAGGATGTTATAATGCTGAGACAGCATTTGAATGTGTTTATCATAGAAAGACACGTGATGTCCACTTGTAGATCTCAAACCTACAATGAATTTATAACAGAGGTAAGAAAATAACTTAATCACTTTTTTTTAAATCTCTTACAGTGTTCATGAACCCCCAAATAACTTATTTACATTTCCCATCATGAAGTATCAGCGGTTCTGTTTCAGATGAAACAATAACACATATACACGCTGCTGAAAGCTACCTAATAGTTTCATTTATAGGATTGCTCAATTTGGCCTAGATTACATGGTGGTTGAAGTATGTGACTCATGCTCTTCCTACCATTCACAGAAATAAAACAGTGGCAGTAGTGGAAAATACCAAGAAAAATGCTACTATGAAGTAGTCCGTCAGGACACAATGAATCTAGATGATTTTATTTGGTGCAGGGCTATGTGGAGCATCCATCTTGAAAAGAAATCATGATTAGGGCAATTACAATTGAAAATAAATCTTAAATATTATATCCTAGTATAGCATCTACTACACAGTCTGTAGTGAAAATTTAGTCTCTAGAGATAAGGAAAGCATTGAATCCATTTATCTAACAATTTCTGAGTGTCTGGGATGAACTCTATTAATGGGAGAGAAAGCAAGAGATGGAAACAGCAATCATATACATATGAGTACGGTATTTACTCTTTTCCACAACCAACTGGGCTGACAAATTTTACCAAAGCCACTGGGAATTTAAAACACAGTATTAATAGTTCCATGGCAATAAAAACATTTTTCTCTCCCTTTACGCACTCTCTTTAGGTTTGTCCCAGGGAGCAATTCTGGTTAAGATACTATTTAAGTTTATGTTTTTCCAGGTCATGAGAAGGAGAAGTGAGGTTGTAGAGGAGATAAGCCAGCTTCAGAGGATGAGTAAAAGGGCAAGTGCCATGTGCCTTCCTGTCTACTTATTCTTTTACTTGCTTTCTATGGAAGTTACTTCCTCCTTCAAGGTCTCAATAGGGTTCAGCACCTTCTTCCATTTCCAAATAGCCCTCTTCAGCCTCTACAAGTAAGACTAAAACCTATAGTTTCATCTGATTTCTTGCTGCAGCCAAGAGTGTAAAAAAAAATAACAGCTTTGAAAAGTGATCCTTGAAAGCTGAAATTGATACCATATGAAAGGGCGTAAGGATCCTACAAAACACTTTACAGGAACAGTAAAAAAAAAAAAAAAAAGACAAAAAAGATTTCCTTTAGAATAAAGAAAGACTAAGCCATAGCGTTGCCTCTCTTATGTCTATTCAAAAGTGACGTAAACATGAACTGTCAATATTCACATCAGAACCTGGAGTCCTGGAGAAGGTGTGAAATCATCATTGTGAATTCTGTCCAGGAGAGCAGCAGCTTCTTTTGTAAACAGCTACAGGTATTTCTCCAGCTGGGACCTGATCCAAAGCTTTTGAAGTCAATCTGTTCCATTTGTTTAAATTTGGATCAGCCCCTAACTAGTAAGTTGAGTCACCTCAAAAAGTGCTGGCCTGGTCTTCAAACACCATGCAAAATACCACACCAGATGCAAGGCCTGTTAAGCAGAAGGAATAAAATACTTTTGAAAATTCTTTACTGCTTTATCCCAATACATAATCTAAATGTGTAAATGACTACAACTATATGTTGTAGGTATGTTAGATTAGACACTTGTCACATTCAGCTTAGTGTGAACTGTAAGCATCACACTGAGTGAGTGACAAGTATTTCTTAAAACAAGACAGAATAAAACATATTTTTGGTGGTTTAAAATTATCTCTGCATTAATGTCAAAATTTCATCCAATTCCCTGAACTCAATTTAACTTCAAATCTTTGGTCTTCTTGAAGTCATACCGTTAGGTTGAAGATTATTTGCTGATTTGGGGTGGTTTGGTTTGGTTTCTTGTTTTTCTTCTCTTTTCCTCCTGCCAATCGCTCTTCTCGCTGTGGCAGCCTCCAGCGTCACAGGCTCTTTCCATTTTCAGTGCTTGCTTTCTTTTCTTTGGCCAGAGACCGTGCTCTGTGACGAGAAAGCTGTGAGATTCAGCATGGTCTCGCTCTATTCTTTACACTCTCTTCAAAGCTGTGCAGAACTTGCCTGTATTTGGGACGTCCCATCTGAGATATTGAGGGAGCTCTGCGTATCAGGGGTTTAGGACCGTAGTATAGACTCGCTGAGAGGACAGGAGACACTGGTCTGATAATCCTCACTCAGAGGGACCCAGAGGATATCGGGACAGCATTGTTCTCCTTTAAATCAATGTGGATCTTCATTATTAGTTAGAGCTAAATTTAGAGAAAGGTCTGGTCATGTTTAACTTTACCAGTTGCTCAGGAAAAGACATTTTAACTCGCTTTCAAGTTTCTAGTGCTAGTGACTCTTAGAACAGTGGGACTGCTGTTCCAGACCTTGTATGATAATCACATCTCATGATATGCTATAAAGATAGGGGAGTTTGGGGCAGGGGTTCCTGAAATAGCACCAAGCTTTGCTGGAACATTTTCGCGGTGGAGGAGCCCTACGTGCAGGAGTGCCAGCGTGGGCCCAGGAGGTTAGAAATACACAGCCAGGGTCTGAAGGGCTCATTAGCTCTGCCTTGACTGACCCAGCTTATTATTACTCCTGATACCAGAGCAGACTCCAAACCAGGAGCCAGGGATTTGAGGCACTGAGCTCCTAAATGCATTGCAAGCATGCCCAAAGAGCTAAGGCAGAACATCCTGGATCTAAATTTCTCAAATACTATATTATTTATGGCCAATACCTTAAGACCTACCTTGTCAATCTCATATATATAGCAGGAATTCACAAATAACTACCAAGACACGCAGAAGCAAGAATCGTTTCAACTTCATGGGCGCTTCACGAGGCTGTTTTGAGCGGAACACAATAAGACCAAAAAAGAAGCAGCAGCTTGTTGCTTCATTTCCTGAAACTGATATCGGTTGTAATAGTGCATACCACGATAATTTATAGTTTAAGACATTTAAACACACAACTGCTGTCACCAGGCTGGAATCTGGAAGGAATATCCTGAGCTTTATTTAGCCCGTGAAGGTGTAAGAAAGCCTAGCTGCAAAGGTCCTTCTCCAATTTCTGTCAGTTAAAAAGTATGCCAGCAAGATCCTACAGGTTTCTTCAAGGATCAGCAGAAGAAATAATATTTACCTACAATACAACCTGCAAAGCGGTTTCCTTTTGCTGTGGCTCAGGGGTGTGATCTGTGAGAGAGAACTGAGCACAACAGAATACAATGAACTTTCCTTGAACAGCTGCTTAAGAAAAGTAATTCAAAGGATTCAAATCTGCAACCTCTCTCAGACTCGTAGTACTCAACCACGAGTCCTTTCATTCATTACAGTGGAATCTGCGTAAGACTCAAATGTCGCAGTCAGCACCAACAATTTTTGCATCATTAAGAAACAAGTAAATGAGAAAAGTTTAATTACTACAGATTTTCAGAAACTGGTTACTACTTTCTCGCAAGAATTAAATTCTAACAATGTTTTTAAACATGACCAATTCCCCCCCCCCCCCCTTAGTTCCCCAGTTCTTCATAGTGTCACAGGAGCAGAGGCCTCATGCCTTGAGAATGCTGATGCCACAAGGCTGCAAGGAAGCTTAGTGCATGAAACAGATACCGGGTGGTTGGAAAGCACCCACGATTATTGCGCAGGCTGACAATACCCTGAGTTGTCGCCTTTTGGTATGGTAGTTTTTAGAGCTTGGTTATTATAAATGGCACCACTCCCCCTTTGCAGCGGATAGATTAGATATACTAATGGGAAAGGCAGCAGCTAAGACGATAAAGACCTTAAGAGAATATTTTAAAATAAAATATCAAGTGTGGCAGCGCATTTGTACAGAGGGTCCGTCGGTTCCATAGATAGGATAGTTAATGATTAGCTGATATAAAGGAATGCTCTGAAGACCTGTCTCAATTAAATAAAAACTAGCAAGGTAACTTGTTACGCAGTATCATGTATAAAGAGCACTGACGGGGAGCAGCGGTGACATCAAAAGTAATGTATGTATTTGTGAAGTGAAAGCACGTCAGCTTTCCAGTAATTTAGGGGTGGCACTTCCCCTTGTCTTGTTATTCTAAATTGGTCAATTCATAAACTTTGGATGATGGACAGAAAAGTGCTTCTGTCATCTTGTCTTTGCTTTTGCAGTTTCTAATATTGGAAAGCCTCAAAGTACACAATTGAATGTAAAATATCTTGGCATAACGTAAAGATTTCATCCAGGGAGTCCACCAAATCATTTTAGTAGGTGGTAGACGATTAGCTGACCTGGGAAAATGTTCTGGGTAACTATCTGAGTTTCAAACACATCTGAGAGTAAATTCATTATACTGAACCATACGTAGGTGGACCATGATATTGCATCAGATGCAATCCATGTATGCACACAGTGAGAGCCCTTCAAATTTATACAGGTCCCAATCTCTGAACAGAAAGCTTATACAGTAATTAGAGCTTCTGGGGATGTTTTTACAGTTAATAGGGTTGGGGTTTTTTTTTAACAGGCGTTACAGATATTTCTTCATCCTTTCCCTTGCTAACCTTTCTAAGGAAAGTTTCCAGAACAGGTTCATTTCCTTTGTTCCAATAGCTAAGACCGCTCCTCAGGTTAAGGTCTTTGAGTCTTCAACCTCACAGCCCTCTCCCGTGTCTACTTAACAGTGAGCCATCTGAAACTAATAGCCTGGTATGAAGAAACCAGCATTAAGCCAAATTGTTTGAGGATTTGAGAAGATTCAACCAGTACTTAACAGTAAAATCTGCTCTTCTTTTTAATAGGACTGGGCTAGAAAGTATCTGTTAAGCTCCCAGTGGTACCATCTGAGCAAAGCCTTACACAAATACGCGCTGTCGCTACTCTGTCGTCCCCCTGGGGAACCACACCACGACCTAAAATTGCTGTTAACCTGGCAGTTGTTGTGTTGCAACGAGAAAATGAACATAGGTATAAATATCATGCATTGTGGCCTTTAGAAATTATGTGAGACATACGTTTGCCTGACTAACGCCGCAAACGCTTCCCGGCCCTCGGCAGCGAGCAGTGCTCCGGAGGGCTGAGGCAGCAGGTGCCTGGTGCTCCTCCGCAGCTCTCCGGCTAATTAGGAGTGCCCTTCTGTCCCTGTGGAAAAGAGGGAAAGCAACAAGATGTTTTCTTCCAGGAACCCCCCACATTTCATCCATTTGGATTATATAAAGAAAAATATTTTGATTGGGTATGTTGTTTAGTGTCAGCACGATTAATGGAGGCATTCCACATGACATAATTACTAATAATGCAATTATAAAACTGAGATAAATTTTTAGGATACCAATCTTGTGGCCTTTCTTGAAAGCGTACGATATCCCTGTTGTGACTCTTCTGAAGTCAACGGGATCACTTCTTGATTGAGGCATCAGCAGGAGGGACTTGGGCTTTGGCCATCCTGCAGAAAGAAGCACAAAAGGCTGGCAAAAAGTTGGAGGCCAGAGCTTTGATGGGGACCCGTCACATGAGGATGTTGTCCAGGAGCCCTTAACATCCTATCTTTTTTTTTAATTTACCTGGAGCTTCATTAAAGCAAGCAGGCATGTTTGCTCGTGGCGCAGTGACAGCTTCACCTGTAGTACCAGTTGCTAGTTTGGCATCTTTGCTTCTGTTGTAAACCACGTCTCTGCTTCCAACCCCTTACTCACTGAGATCAACTGTTGACAGCCCACCTGATGTCTTCTCACCTTTTTGTTCGTTTTTCCTGAACCTTGGGTTTCTCTACCCTGTGCTACCTTACTCCCTTTCACTTGGCACAAAATGTATACAGGAGACGACACAACCAAAATTTACAATGCCATAGAAAAAGCACTGCATTATGTATTCCTACAAGCACAAAGATATTAATAATTATATTCATTCCTGTCAGGTTCTATACCTCTACTGCGGTGCTGCACAGGCGTTTGCAGGGGTGGAAACCACGCTGTGGTGCCGGTAGCCTTCGCGTGCCGGCTCTGAAGCCACCTCGGGTAGAGCTGCATGAGCTTCGGCAGCTCCTTTTGATTGCAGCATAGGCACGTGCACAACCATCCCTCATTCCCTGGGCTGCCCCTGGGGTGAAACATTTACAATACACTGCTTATTTGATGCTGACCTGACTATTTCCATAATTCTTAAAGGCTTTGTAGTGCAACTGTAGAAAATGTGCGAGAGAGGGGGTTATTGTGGCTGTTGCATTCGCTCTAAGGCCATTCCCCCTCCCCGTTATCTTGTGCCCATGGTAACACACCATAAAACGTCATCCCATGAAAAACAGCTGATTGCCAGTACTGCCCGATAGCTACAAGGAATCATGAAAGCTAATAAAAATGACTCACATTCACTCTCTCCTCCCTCTAAACCAGCTGTTTAAAAGAAAAGGGGGCCAAATTGAAAACAAGCATCAAGCGGTTACAACCCAGGTGAAGTCAAAGTCGCACCGAGGAGGAACAGGTCTCCGTTTGATTTCAGTTCCTACTGCGCGGGGGGAGCAGAGGGTGCAGCAGCAGCATTATCATAGCTTTTCATTAATCTCGGTGGGCAACTCGCTCAGCTAACAAGCCCCACGCCGGCAGGATGCCGGCCTGGCCACAACCTGCAGAAGGCACCGAGGAAGAAATTGCCTTACTGTGAACGTAGCGTCTTTGGTGGGGTTGGTGCTACCCCGATGAGAGCGGGAGTGAGGCAGGCTGTGCACGGAGAGGCCGCCTTCCCGCTGCTCCGCACGCCGGGGAGGAGTGGGAAATCCTCTACGGGGTGAGCTGCAGGCAAAGGAGCTTGCTGAGCTCTCCTCCGAGCGGGTCGGAGGGAAGCCTGCTGTGGCTGAGGAGACAATTAAGAGCAATAACACACTGCTCAGGTGAAATTAGTGTAGGCTTCCTCTCGGGGAGCAGCATCTCTATGAACAGCTTCAGCCAGGCAGAACAAATATTTGTCTGTCTGGAGAAGGGGCTACCAGGGACTGGAGGTAAAATCGTGTTTCAGCCCGTGAATCTCTTAGTGAGTTTGGGTTGGCATAATTCATCTGTGTTAGACAGCTAAAATGATGTGGGTTTTGTTTTTCTTTTCCTCTAGAGAAACACACAATGTATTAACCTGATCCATTTACAAATAGAGCAGCTAAATAGGAATACGGTGAAAGCCTGGGACAATCTAAGCTAGCGTGTGGTACAGTTAGTGTTTACAACACTCATTAGGAAGGTAAATGATGCCTAAAACTGTTTTCAAGAGACTTATCAGGCAAATTTTTTCTTTGTGGACTATATCAAAATATAGCTTAACATTACAAAAGAACCTCTCTGTTAAATGGTGATAGATACCACAGCAGAGTGAAAACTATTCAGAGCTCACACACAAAAATAAAGCAAACATTTTATAGGTACTTTATATAATGAATGCTTACCCAAAAAAAACCCCAAGAAACAAACAAACAAATTAGAAGATGAATTAAATTTTTGTGTTTATGTGTTTGATAAACCATCTGTAAAAGTAATGCTCTGTAAAAATTAATAAATATGCAGTGAGCTAGTATTGTATTTCAGGCTATATTGATCATATTAATGAGAATGGTAATGTATGTATGTTTATTATGATTAACAAAACTGTGTTCAGGTTGTTGCATTTTCCATCAGAATCAAATTATCTTTCTAAAATTGTTGAAGATGAACATTAAATATACAGAAATTATCAGGGAATAAGCTCCTCTAAAACCCTCCTCACTCCTATGTCAAATCTAGCACATTTACTATAAATGAGCCTTGAGAATTAAATGTTATTGACAGTTATGGACATACAAAACCCAAAAGGGGAAGAACCTGGTCTTAGTAACAGTGAGTAACACCAAGCAACTTCCACTGAGCACAAGGTTAAAAAAGGCTCATGAACTTCACTGAGAGCACATATATGTATAAAGGTAGAACGTGAGAGCAGCTTTACTGGAAACTGAGCTCAAAAAGATACTCTGTTTTTCAAGTTAATGAGAAACTAAAGTTTGGCTGCCTTAAAGACATACCTTAACAAAATAATTAACTATAAATGAGCTGCTGTACCACTGCTGGAGAGTAGAGAGTCCAGCCTATAACTTCAGGGCATATGTAAAGAAAAAAAAAATAGGTGAAATAATGAAACTAATTCCATTTACTTTAACATTTAAACACAGGTGGTTTGGTTTTGTGGTTGTTTTTTTTCCTCCCTCTTATATTTCTTCTCTGGGAGCAATTCAAATAATTGTAGTTCTTAATTGCCATAAGACTTGCTCCTGCAAACATTAAAAGGTGTGGAGAAAAGGAGCTAGTTTCTTTCTAAAACATTCAGCGAAGCAGCTCACATTTTCTCCAAACAAAATGAAGGTCTTCCCTGACTAGAGCTTGCAGGTACGGACAGAGGTCTAAGAAAGGGGATTAGCGTTTGACGAGGTAAATGCACAAGACGGAGGTTTGTCCTGAAGAAGGGTGGCCCAAGCCCTTTCGGGACACACCTTCAGGCCCCACTGACAGCACTGAGGTGGGTAAACCTGGAACGCGCTGAAGAAGAGATGATTGAGTAGTACCAGAAGGTGAAAGAGCAGAGGTTTGAGAAATTGATAAAGATGATAGAATGGAGGTTTCCATGGAAATTTTGAGCTTTGTTTCAGTAGAAGCAGATTCCTGTAATCTATCAGCAAAGATTTTCCATCCAAATATAGATGGAGAGAGACAAGGTTGCCCAGTGTGTTGGATTCCTTTCTGTTCAGTAAGGATATTCTCACAATACTCAATTTTCTGTACGAGTATTGTTAAACTTTGAGTTTGGTGCAAAGACCAGGGAATTTTACAGCTTATTCTGGGCACTCCAATTCTCATCATGAAGTTATTAGCAAGAAGGAACGAACAGTAATTGTGATAGAACAACGAGGTTATAATCATAACTTGTTCTTACCAGTTAAAAATTATACTCCTGTGCTCTCTCTGTTTTGCTGTAACTGGGAGCTACTTTTTAACTCGGGAAATTTTCAATAATGGAGCCAAGAAGGGAATGACTGGACATTTCTTTGAACAGTAAGCTCCCTAGAAATGCAGAGAGAATGTAATAATCAGCAGGCTCACGTATTTCAAAGTGCTGTGTTCATCTGACAGTTCTTTCAATCATTTTTAGTAAAATACATCTGTAGCCATTGTGTAACCCCCCACACACCTGTAAATTATAATGCGGAATGTCATGATTTATTTCATAGCATAAAAGCTGTTAAATGAATACTGACAGCACCATTAGCGTTCTGATCTTGAACTGAAGTGCAAGTCGGCTCTGCTTAAGTCATCTTTCTCATGAGCCACAAAAAAATGTGCAGTTAAAGAGGGTGCCATAGGTTAATCAGAGCCAAATTAGTAAAGAAAAATTAGTAAAGAAGCGAGCAACTCAGGAAATGACAGGCTGAATCTCTTACTCTAACAGCTTGTTTCCGTAA
Organism: Phoenicopterus ruber ruber; assembly: GCA_009819775.1. Taxonomy (NCBI): domain Eukaryota; kingdom Metazoa; phylum Chordata; class Aves; order Phoenicopteriformes; family Phoenicopteridae; genus Phoenicopterus; species Phoenicopterus ruber. The sequence goes on along the minus strand of CM020223.1, from coordinate 4,595,582 downwards.
GCAGCCAACGCCTGATGCTAAAGGCTCCAGAGTAAAGCAGAATAGTAAAACATGGGCCGAAAACTTGATGCATTCTGAATGAACTAAGAAGTATCGATATTATTTCAGCAGCTGAATCGTGTGCTCTGACTGCTCCCACCTACACCCTGTACCTTCTTCCCACTCTTGGCAAGCAGAACTCAAGTGGGCTCCACACACCCTGGGCTCCTCTCTGACCGCTGCCTTCTGGGAAGAGTCCTGGTGAAAAGTAAAGTAGAGAGAACCAAACTAACTTAGCTAATAATTTATCCCACCAAGCTCCTTAATTTATCCCACCAAGAATCATCAAATACTGTTGTTCTGCCCTGAACCCCAGATTCCTTGATATCAGCTCCTAGAAAGAGAGTCCTTCTGCTTGCGCTGCAATAAGATGTTTAATTTGTATTCTTAGCCTCTTCTGAGCTAAGATAGATTTATACTTTAAAGTGACAAATCCTCTTCTTTTTCTGAAAATCATGTTCCATCTCATTTGTTCCCTATGCAACGCTCCCCATTTTGTTCTTTTTCTACACACACAAACCAATTATTTTTTTCTCTAGTCATACAGATGCTACATATTGTCCTTTTTGGAGGGGAAAAACTGGATGTCTGTCCCTAGAACCTTATGAATCCTGTTGTATTATAAATATTTATCACAACTATTTTAATACTAACAGCTGTGATCCTTTAACGTGCGGAGCCTGTTTTATAAAGGGCCGAGTGCTCTGTACCTCTGCCCGGTTTCCAAAAGACGTGAGATTGCTCACGTCTGGCACTCCACTGAGGGGACTCGGCATACTTCAAGGAGGAACTGCTCCTTCTTAGTGAGGAATAATTGTTTTCTCTCCCAATATAGGTCTCATCCAAAGTTTAGATGTTATTTGTACCTTTACTTGCATTTTTATCTGAGCTTTTTATTCCGATCCATTATTTCAAACTAAAACATAAGAGTAAACTAACCAACCAATTGGGGGGGTTGAGTGGTTTAAGTCATCCATAATAATTTACAGCTTCTGCAAGAATCTCCAAATTCAACAAGTGTAGTTTGTATATGGTTGTTTATTATCTTTGTTCTCTTAGGTGAACCCAGAACACCCCAAAAGGGGAATATAAATAATTTTCTTTTTTCCTAAATGAAGTTAAACCAAATTTACCTTCCTTTTGTCCCCTGTTGCTTACAAAATGGTTGGACCCGATGATCTTGGAGGTCTCTTCCAACCGGAACAATTCTATGATTCTATGAAAAGTATACTTCAGTAATTCCAAACTAACATACTTGAGCTGAAATAACTGTTACATGAAAACAAATAATGCTTTATTGATGCGCTGAGGTAATTTCTCATTTCAAATTAAATGCTTCTTTTCTCATTTAGAACTCCAAATGCAACTCCGGTTAATGGAACAAGATGGCCAGTCTTCACCAGTGCTGAACAAAAATATTTGACATTAAATACCAACACTTCAAAGATACTGACAAAGTTACGTGCTCAGCCCTGTCGATTCTGGAATGTTTTTTTTCCCAAAGTCCTGGAAATGACAGGTAAAAATGCTTTTGTAGATGCTTTTATATAACTTTTACACAAGGATTATTTGCTTGATATTAATGTAATACTTTAGTTCAACTCTCTATGTTCCTACTTGTAACTGAATTTCCGCGAGATGTTCGGATGTCGGACAAAACTGGCCGTGCTGCGGTGAGGGTGTACCCTGTAAGGTCCCACGGGCTCCCCACCCTCCAGCACCCCGTTGTGTGCTAGGACAGACCCTGGGGACAGGCCGAGGCCCAGGACTTGCGCAGCACGGACCTTCTCTGCCCCAAAGTGTGGATGCGGCCGCAATATGGGACATCTTAGGAACGCTGCATCTCCCTGTTCTCAAGCTGCCCGCTGCAAGGGTCAGCACCGCCTGGCTCCGGGGTACCAGAGAGAGCAGGAAAGACAATGTTGAAGTGGGAGCTTGCACTGGGTTTCTGGAGGCTTTAGATGTTCTATATAAAGCTCATGGATCTAAGGTACGTTGTGGGATGTTATATTATCTATTATTGATGGGACTATATTATTACGCAGCTAACCCACAGAGGATATCAAGCACGTTGCTGTTGCCAAAAGGGGATTCTGTTCTACACCTCACACGAGAGAACCTTGTGGTTTATTCCTAGAGTGTCAGTCATTGATGACAACCACGAGACTTCAGGATTTGCCTATGCAAAACAGAACTGAGGCATTTGTGCCTGACCGTGTATACAATGGGTTGATGAGATTTCATTACCCAGAAAAATATACCAGGCTGTTTGAAACTTTAAGCTCAGTAGAACACAAAGGACTCAGATTTTCTTTAGTAGCCCCATGCCGCTGTTCTGGCAAAGCCCACCAAACAGACCCAGCCTCTGTTCTTCTGGACTTTGAAAGGAATTGATTTTATAAAGTGATTTTGCAGCTCTGGAACTGCATTCTGCAGTTTGACTAGGGGGAAAAAAAAAAAGAAAGTCTCATTTCAAAAATAAGATACAGTTTTTAAATGTTAATTAGTAATTTACAAGCTTTCTGTAAGATTCAGTTTGAATGTTAGTCTTAAAAATATGTAAACTTTCATGGTGCACAGATGATTCTTTCTGAAATGATTTATTCCTTCCTCATTTGAGCCTATAACTGTATTATGGCTCAACTTTTATCCCCTCTCAATTCAATAGATGTTTTTCAATTAAATCAAGAGAAGCAAAATCAGTAGGTAAAATGAATAATTTATAAAGCATACTCTGCGATTTTAAAATCACAGTATACCACATTATGGATGGATTTTAGGGAGGTTTCTCAAATTCTGACAAGCCCTTTACGCCGAGCCAGGAGAACTGAACTAGTTTACACATTTCTTTAACCTGGTTGTGAACCCCCACTGAGTATTGTGCGTCTTACAAACGGGCTGCGCGTAACCAGAGGCTGCGTGGCAGAGCAAGGAGAGCACATCGCCAGGCACAGCTCAACACATCTTGGCAGGACAGTGGAGTCGCTTTGCATGGTCCTGCGGTGCGAGCGATGATGGAGCAACACTCGGAATCTGCCAGGAGACATAAATACATCGCTTTGCCATATTCAGTAATTTACAACATCAATTTACATAATTTAATTAAAAGAGATTCCTGAGCATATTCTTAGTAAAAAGGAAAGAACCGCTGTGCCTGGATCCTAATATAGAAATGAGACAAGACGCTTGTCAAGAGGTAGCGCTGCTTTGTCATGTATCTACATCTACCAGTCCTCGAAATATTGTAACAGAAATACTATGCTTTTATATTTATGTTCCCTATACAATCTTATACAATGCTGACAAAGAAACGTTTAAGACTCTGCTTACAAACATGATCTAATGCTTTATATTTTAATAATTCTCTTCACTGAAATATTATTTTGGATTTCCTATCTCCTTTCATGTCCAAAGGACAGTGCATGCCGTAAATACACATATTTCCTCATTTTCTGGGGGTCTGTCTTTTCTATTCTTAGAAAAAGAAGGTTGCTTTAACATGATATGATGGAAGATGACAGAGAACAAGTAGTAAGGAAATTTTATGTTATTCTTATGACAAGTTATAGTTCAAGCAGGGTTCAGATAGACAAAGTGGAATTATATCAGGTAGAACCTGAAGAGGACAATCAAACCAGCTTATTTTGCAGAAATTGCAAGGGGATTTCTCATTGCGCCAAGTGCTCAGAATTTGACACGGATGTGCTTGGTAACGAACTGCGTGTTTAGTTACTGATCCACTCCTCACACAAGCCTTGCTACCCCCTTGAGATCTTCTCGGCATGTAATGGCTGGCTCCGAACGCGTTCCGCATCTGAGCCAGCTTGTTCCCACGACAGGCTGGGTAAGACAGGTTTCTCGAGGCAGTTAAATATATGAGAGAGGAAAATATTTAGCCCCTGCCATCTTTATGGTTAGATATTTTCCATTTTCCTCAAGGAACCAAATCAGATACGTTCCTAAAAAAAATTGTCATGGTTATGGATTGAGAAAACTAGTAAGAAAAAAAAATAGGCTTCACGCACTAATGCAATGATAACAACCATACATAAAATACTGGCCTTTATATCTCCAGAGTAGTTTGTATGGTTTTGGAAGATTTCTCCATGTCTTCCCCAAGTCAAAACTTGTAGTTTCGTGTCTAGCTTAATAATATTCACTAGCCAGCTAAACTAGACCTGGACATGCCTTACGCGGGCTCTCAATTCCAACTAGAGACAATTTCCACACAGATTTCACCCCTATTGCAAAGGCACGGGAACACCCTCCGTTCCCGCTCACCCCGAGACAAGCTGGGAGCGTTCAGCGTTGAACGGTTCATTCGAGGGCGCGAGCACTGGGACAATCACCAGAACTTTTTCTGATGACTGCTTCTAAAAGAAACACGCTGGAGGGACAGTGAACAGTAAGTGACTCTTCAGTGGCTTTTAGAGCAATCATATGCTAATTATAAAAGCATCTATGTTAGACTCTGCCTCCTTAACACAATCTTTAAGGCATCTAGAGCCCTAACTATTTATATACGCCCATTTCCTCTTGATTATAGAAAGCTGCAGGCAGCCAAGCTTTCCATTTATTGTTCCATTACTGTTTTAGTGTGCCTAATATATGTAATACATATTTTTCTATTTTATTTGATATTACTGCATCATATGTCATCTATAGAGAAATCAAACAGCAAAGTAGCTAATATAAATAAATTGCAGAAGAACCCTAAAAAGATTTTGAACGTGGAGACAGAGAAAAGTTCAACCTCTTGACCAGTGAATATCCAAAATAATTGTATTTGCTATGATCCTCCAAACAGTAGCTGGATTCTATAGAGCTTAATACTCAGGGTAGTAAGACTTAAAAATGTGACTGATTAGAAAATTCATCATCAGAATCAGTTTTCAGTTTCCATAGAGCTAGATGCTGTACTCGTTGTGCACACAGAAAGGTCCACTAGTCAAAAGTAACCTCCCCACTACTACTGCACCTGCCGACAGAGTGAGACTGTACTCAGTGCACCTATGGGCCATAAGCTACGTACCTTAACAATCCGAGTTCTTTCTGACTCCCATACCTTGCATCCCAGGCCGTAGGAGAGAGAACAGCCCTTGCAATGTTTCATCTCCCAGAGCGGTCTATTGACTTTCGGAAGAAGAAAATAAAAAGCACATTTAAAAATCTGAAGTCCTTAAAAATACATATGAAAACAAATATACTGGTAAATCTGTGGGTAAAAAAGCACTGATATTCAGAGTGTGCAATTAAAGAACATTGACTAGAGATACTGAATTATAGATACTATTTGTTTTCTTCTTTCTGAACATTTGTGTAGGAACTGTCACCATGAGAACCTACAGCATAGATAACTTGCAGCATTTATCATACTAATGAACCAAGGAGTTTGCAGGTACCCACATTTATGGGCTGTTAAGGACAGAAAAATTAATTCCAACTTGTCATCCCTTATTAATTATACTATATCATAGCAGCTATATGGCCTTTGTCCTAATCTTAATACCACAAAAATACATTTAAGATCAGCACTTTATTGGCACATCTAGCAGTTCAACAAATGATGGTGTGGAGCTAAATTTAACTTTGCTATAATGCCATTAAAGTAAGGGCTGTATGCCTGTGCGGAAAGAAAAGAAATGCCAGCTGTCTGCACCGATACTGCCAAAGAATCAAAAAAACCCGAAACAAAACACTTTCTTTTTATTTTTTTGTCTGTTAAACTGGGACCTTTCTGAGCACTGAGGTGTGATTCATTGCCTACCGAAATCTCTCCTTTTCTCCTTGTAAACTTCACTGGGCATCGCATTAGGTTAATTGGTATGGCTGCAAAGTTTGGGATTACCTAAATGACTGCATATAGCAGAATAACCTCCCTGGATTATTAGCTGACTTCCCCAGTACTGCAGCGCATTGGAGTAACCCAGCGCTCTGAGCTGTAATTATCGGCGAAGCCGAATTCTCCAATTTTTTTTTTTGTGTGTGCGCCTTCTAGCTGTCAGCTCATCTAAGTCATGGGTGGTTGCTTCAAAGAGATTGATGATGTTGGTGATAATGGGATGCACTGACTTGTGACTTCAATTTGGATCTTATCACTGAAAAAAGCAAACAAATGGGAATCCAAGTTCTTCTTTCAGTGTTTTCCTTCCCCCTTTTGTCTTTTAGATTCATAATGGTGGCTACTCTGAATTTCTCGTTGTCTACTTTCTCTAGCTGACTCACTTCTTCACCGTGATCTTTAAGTAGCACTGAAATGCCTCATAATTTATACTCTAGAACAGTGACTTTTAATTGAAGGGATACGTAGGGTAGAGGTATTCCAGTTTCTAAAGTCTTTGGGCAGACCTCAAACACATCTGAACCTGAATAATTAAAGAAGGAACAGAGGGGTTTTTTAATTCATAAGTGGAGGCTTTGCCTGGATAAATAAAACTGGATACCCATAATAAAGCGTAAGACAAGAAAAACAGTTGAGACATTTTTCTCCAAGTAATACTAATACTGGTTCATACGCTAAATTACCAATCCATTTGACATAAGTGGAAAATTTGGCTTTACCTGAGACCCTGGCTACATCTTTAAATTAAGAAACCTGCAGGGGCGAGTTCTTAGAGCCAGGAAAGCAAGATGTTGTGCATGTCTTCTCCCCATAGTTCTGCGAGTCACACCTGCATAGCCTAGTAATCAAAACGTGGTTTTATTGTGACCAGCATTTACAAATCCTCTTTGACTTACTGACAATTGTGGCCTGCAGAAAAATTTTAAAAATTATCTGAACTTTTCTTTGATCTCCCATATAACCAAGCTTATTTACATCTTTGAACCGAGGGAGAGGTGTGTGGTTAATTTTTAAATATTTTGTTCCTATATTTGTTCTTCACTATTTCCCTTTTGACTACAAGCAGAAGTACAGAACCTCCCCAAGAAAAAGTATCTTGGTTTTATTTCTGGTCTCACTGAAACCAAGAAGTAATGTAAACCTCATTTCAAAGTCTCATTAAATTGCCATCTGGATTTCCAGACCAAAAAGGTTTGGAAATGTTGAGCTAAACTGCAGATAAGCAACCAAATTACTGGATGCTTCTCCAAACTAAATCTCTGAATCTGTTAACTTTCTTTCCAGAATATTCTCTCTACTGATGTGTAAAACATAAAAGTATTTCATTTTCACATAACCAGTTAAACTTGCAGTGCTGGCAGATCGTAAAAAGAGGGGAAAAGGGTGTATTTATGGAGGGAAAAGGCCTATGCTCTACTGCAGCAGAAGAACATAAAGTCAAAAGAGCATAAAGAAACCACGGAACTGTTATCTCATGAACACAATTACCAAATTTTTTTGGAAGCAAGCTGCGTCAATATGGGACACTGAGATAATTAGGTCCAGAATGAATAGAGGCATTCATAGGTCATAAATGGCTTCTAAACTTTAAGAAAAAGTCTACAACTGATCCAGAACACTAAGCCCCAGTACGCGATACAGCCCACATATGTTATCTTTCCTTTAGTTGTTGTATGGATGGTTCCTGCAAGGTCACCGCATTTCTCCCCAGCGTTAAGTACCTTTTGGGGCTGGAGGAAGTGATCCCTGTCCGTAAAATACTCTGGGAACCTTGTGAAATGATATAATTTTATTACCCTTCTCATTCTCACCCTCTGCTCTGATGCCTATCACAAATTTGCCAATAAATATCGCCTTAGGACACTGGATTAGTTGGCAAATGCTTTATAGGCTAGAACGAAAGAGGAAAGAGAAGATGTTGACAAGTGCACATTTTACAGTATCCTTCTCCAAACTTGTGCCCCTTACACATTAAATTTGGGGATTTTATTCCGCAGCAGGGTGAAATCCTGGCCGTCCGTTGAAACTAATGGCAGTACTGTCGTTGCCTCGAACAAAGCTGCGACTTCACGGTATCTTTACAAGCACCTATCTCCGTTTGCATATCGTAGCCTTTGGGGTGTGGAGGTTTCAGTGTGGAGTATACTGAACCAAAGTAATATTTTTGAGGATTTAAAAAAAAAAAAAAGATGGTTTTAAAATGACAGATTTGATGAACAAAAGTATTATCCAAAAGCAACAGGCCCATACGTAAGTATATTTATTACCCTGCGGTGTGCCAGAATGATATCTTTGCAGTCCTTCCTTCCTGATGTAAAGATAAAGTGTTAATCACCGAATTTTCAGTCATTCCAGGTTTAAGAAAAGAGGCAAAAGACCATCCTATCATGTATTTGGAGCAAATGACATTGATAATCAACATTATTTTTCAATTAGCATATAAAGAGATTCAAATTTAGATTAATGTAACCCATTTCATGTTTTACAGGAAATACTGATGAAGCAGAACGAGAGTGGAAAGCAGGATTCCATCGCTGGAACAATTACATGTCAGACTGGAAAAATCAATTTAATGATTACACTAGCAAGAAGGAGAGATGTGCAGGCTCTAATTAATATGTTTACCCTCTCCAGTATGTCCGTATTACTGTTCATCAGGCAAATATACAGGTAGCTTTCTAACACGTCTAGCATTAAATATGTTACGCAGATTAAAAAAATGTTATGGATATAATTCTGATTCCCCAGATCTTTCATTTATATTTTACCTCATATCTCAATAAACAATATAAGGCATCCGTACCCTTTGAAGCTTCACTGTGTTAAATAGGACTATAGAGATTAAAGTCTGAAGATTAATGATGTACATATTCTTACAAACACTAGCTGCTTAAATTCACACTTCAAAGAAACAATGTAATCTGTTATAGAAAATTGGATTTTTTTTTTTAATAGAAATCGCAGTGTTTTACAGTATTGCCATGCAGAACACAATCGGTTTTGATCTTTAACTGCAATGCCACCGCACTTAAACCTTGCTTCAGACATAATTGAATTGACATAAACATAAAGAGATAACAACTTTGCTGGACACACCAAATGGTATTTGCTTGTTAGACCAAAAAGTTTTGAGACTGTCATTAAAGCCCAAATCATTGCTTCTTTATGGCCAAATCTGTTGGGCGAAGCCACAGCAGGAGAGTATTCAAACTACGTATTGAAGGCCTAAATCATCAGCACTCTGTGCACTAGTGCAATGGCAAAACAAGTCAGAACAACTGGCACCTCTGCTTCCACTGTCCTCGTTTTCCAAGGAGTAAAGACCTACAGATTCACAAAGTAATGAACTCGCAGCTTTCCCTGCTCAGACATCCACTGTCTTCAGCTGGCACAAGTCTCTGCTGTGGAGGTGAGCTCCAATCATGGTATATTTTGTCCACCGAGTTTCCTCCCGGTCAAGGAACAGCCCCACGTTTACTGGAACATGATGGACAAATTTTTATACCTGCAGAAGAGCATCGATCTGCATGTTGGCATGTTCATCAGAAACCAGCCATGAAAGCCCTGCTTGGCCAGCCAGCTCTCGGCAGGAGAGCGGGACCTGGCCGCAAAGCCCTCGCTCCTTTTGGAGGCTGGGAAGGATATCGCTGCAGAGGGACATCGTGACCTTGGCAGGAAGGACCAGTTCTTCGACATGGTCAAGCGAGCTCCATTCGCCATGCAAGTAGGCATCTCTTGGATCCCTTTCTACCTGCTCCAGCTGAATCTGTTAGAAGCTTCTAAAAAAACCCCCTTGGATAATCCTTCTTCCTACTTCTCTGCTTCTGGACGGGGTTGGAAATTGTATGCCTGAATAACACCTTAATTAGCTGCTTTTCACTGGCCCAGCTGGGAAGAATAAATACCAAAAATTTGATAAACATAAGGAGTATGTAAAAGCAACAACTCATCTCATAAACAAATTATCCTGAAGCTTTCTGTAAATGTAATAGCATTTCAGTGCACCTATTTTCTGTTCTAGTGCTTGCAAGCTCTTGCAAAATTCCTTCTCGAATTGAGCAGACTGAAGAGATCTAGGTAATGAACAGGGAGTGTTCTCGTTCTGGCAATCAGTTTGACCACACAGAATCCCTACGCTGAAAGGATTTATTTTTTCGGAAAGGCCAAATTCTGCAACAGATGATGGTTTATCATCTTTTCAGTTATTTATAAAGAATACAATTATTTCCTGACTAAATTATGGAAAACCACCTTTTAGCACAGTATTTCCAAAGACTACAATCAAACCTATGCAATCAAAAAACCTGGTTATTTTTGAGCAAGCTGATTAAAATTTGAGATTATCTGGGCTTAAAAAGCCCTCTTTATGCAGCACTTCATGTTTATACCACAGGTAATTAGCTAATTACATACATTAGCATAGTTACTGCTATTAATAGTCTCATGGAGAGCTGTGTCAGTCTGCAGTGTATTGGGTATTTATTGGATATTCCTTATGCCACTGATGAGCTACTGAAAAAAAAAAACACAGAGGGATAAACTTTCTGTCCATCACTGAGCCAGTTCTGGCACTCAATTTTATTTACGTGGTGTGCTTCATAGACGTGTCGGTTGCTGATCTGCCACAGCGAGCCTTGACAGCACCAGCAACACCTAAGCACGTTTAAAAACAGCATTTGTCTCTTTTGATACCCTCTTCTTAGCTATATTTCACTATCTGTATGTCTAATCAGGCTAATCAATGGAGAAAAAAAATCTGAGCTAATTAAAATGCACAAACAATCTTTGGGAAGGGCAGGTTGCAAAGTAGGTTATAAAATATTTCGCTGGGAAGGTGTCCTTTGTCTGGATGTGCTGATAAGGTCTATTTGAGGACTAATATCCTTTCCACAGTATGCACACCTTGCCTGCGATGTTCTTAAGAAGGAATAAGGATAGAGGGAAGAGGAAAGAAAAGAATAAAATAAAGGTTAAACCACTTTGTGAAGTGTGGTTTTACTGATTGTCTTGGTGTGAATAAATTGCTAGCTTTGTATTTTTTCATATGCTGGGAAATAATATTTCCATTCATCACTCATATGAAATCAATATATCATATAGTCATACATTCATATCCCACACTTATGCAAAAATAGGAGAGCCCTAAGTACTTGGATGTAAGTGCCTAAGGTAATGAAGAGTGAAAAAAGACCAGTCCCCATTGTGGGTAGTTTCAAACTAAAGGTCAAACAAACTTATGCTGGAAATTGTTTGAGGATACCGTGTCATTGCTTACAATGATGATTACGTATTAGAGGGATATCTCACCCAGACCTCACTGAAGATGTGATGTTGTTAATTAATGTTTTCTTTTGGCTCAAAAGAGGCAAGAAACCAAGGTTTCTGTGTGAAACCAGAGAAAATGTGTCGATTCTTTCTTATCATTCTTGATATCCGAAACAAGAATTCTGAATTTAGTCCCAGACTTGCTGAAAGATTATAATAAAATGAACTGCAGTGCCAACAAAAAAGTTGGCATTAAACCAGTTGTCATTAGGTTTATAAGCTAACAGCACACTGATTAAATTACAGACATTTCACACATATTTTAGAGATAGTCATAGGAGGACTGAAGTCAGAAATTTCCCAGCAAAACTCCGTTTAATTAAAACCACCAATTTTTGCATTTTAAATGTTTTGTCTAAAGGAATTTGGGTGAGATAAGCTTTCAGCAAAGTTAAGTGTTATTTAAGTGAAATCCCATCTGTGCTCCTGCTGGGGTGCGCAGGGTATCTGGTCTAGGGTACCTTGGTCTAGGTCTATGGGCTCTGCAGAGCTGGACCAGCCAAAGCTGAAGCTTTCTGGCTTTGAACAGAGGCCCTCAGACCCCAAATGTTGTCTCTGGCAGAACTAAGACCCCTCCAAGGTTTCCAGGCTTCCTCCCAATTGCAGATTTTACATCATAGCTTGGATTTTTGGGACAGGCGTTCAGGCCTTGCTGTCCTAAGCCCTGTCCATCGCTCTAGGTTTGTCATACTGATAAAGCCAAATTTCTGTTGAAGTGGAAGCCTGGCTTTTTGGCCCTCCTTGGTCACTAGAGGCTCAGGCTATTTACAGAGCAGAGATTACTGCTCTATAAACACATAGATATAGGTGCAGAATTTAGATCTTCATGAATCGACAGCTCAGATATGTCTGTTAACAGCAAAGAGCAGAGGCAAATCTCTACCAGCTCATAGCTGGAAAGGTAATTTTGCAACATAAGGAATATAAGTCCTTTTTTTTTCTATTTTTAAGTAGAGTGCTGGAGAGAAAATTATCTTAGATTATGAAAAACTGATGGGGCTGTCAGAAAAACGTATACATATTTCATGACGTACAAGCTTACTATGACCTCTGTAGGCCTCTCTAATGTTCCTATCACAACGGATCATCAGCAAGTGATTTGGCCCGTTGTCATATGCAGATATCACATAGATTAATCTGAACGTAACATTAACAGTGGAGAGATACATATTTGTCTCTGTCAACGTCATAACGTTGTCTTCTCGGGCTTGATTATGGTTCACGCATTTCCACTGGCTCAGCACCAGTTCTGCAACATCAGCAGCAGCTATTTCGAGGGACGTAATAAACGTCACCGTACTTCAGTTACACCTGCAGCGTGTCCAGCTAGTAAAGAGCAGCCTGTGCTGCCAGTGCCAAATGCCAGGCTGGCCACACAGGGCTCTTGCCCGCCCTTCCCCTCCAGCTGGGGTGGGGAAAAAAGGAAAAAAAAAAAAAAAGAAAAAAGACAAGGAAGAAGGGCAGAAAAAGGCCATAAAAACCCCCACACAAGCACTTTTGCCCCAGAATGATCAACAACTGAAGGGCTTGATAGTGTACACAGAGGTAATAAGTATCCCAGTGCCTCTGTTCTGATCGCTCCAGCCAAAAAACCCTCCCACTGTATTGCGAAATAAGTTTCGGAATTTGACAGTGATTTGATATGGGGCGAGGAATGAGACCGGCAGGTTTGGCTCTGGCTTGGGGGCTGCTATGGAAAGCGCTAGTGCCAGCTGACTGCTTTCGCACGGTCTTTTCTCTTCCAATCCGTGGAGCTACGGGCATTTGCCAAAAGCTCTGCCTGCTCTTGGCTAGCCAGCGAGTCTACAACCAAGCACCTGTGTAACAGATATGTGCAGCTGGATATGTTTACCACGGCTGATCCATCTGTAGTACATGCCACATGCCAGTTGATTTACTCTGGGTGGATTGGGAGCAAGAATCCGTTAGGAAAAAAACACGTTCCTGGCTGAATTACAAGTATTTCTCTTTCTCATTGCTCTGTTTTTATTTGTCCTCATCTGCCTAAGGTTCTAGGTGGGTTTTCCATTGCTAGGTGATGGCTGCTGTATGAGGGTGAAGAAACTCCTGGTTTTAAAAATAATCCCTAGCAATATAGAAAATTTTAGACTATTTGAGTACTGTATCTTTGGGATCCTCAAGAGGTATTTGGAAACAGCGTGTGCGTATGGTTAATATTTAACAGCCTTGACTCTGTTCTGTGAGCTGAGGGGACCACTGCTTTAAACCACGCGTCTCTTAGAGAATGTGCATCCATGCACACAGACACACACAGAAACACAGGTTCGTCACCAATTGCCTCTCGACAGTATGTTTCCAACCTTTGCCAGCAACACGGAGATGGAGGCTTACACGTTATTGGTTTTGTGTTTTCAAAGTGTATCTTTTTGGTCTCTACTGAAGACTAAAATGATCAGAGGACTTTCTGATATAAATCAACACCTCAGCCAAATTAGTCATTCACAGTTAAAAGTTCAAAAGCTTTTACTCTGATTTCAATTGTTTTAGGACCAAATTTTATGAACAAACATAATTAGCCATTTTGAAATGCTTCATAAGACAAGATAATTCCTTCCTGACCCCTGCTGAAATCTTGAAGTATGAATACTGATTATCTTGTTTTAGCACGTAAACCTTCCAGCATTTTGTTGATAAACTAGATTAGCTGCACTCATAAAAACTTTAACTCATAGACTTAATGACTACAAAGCAGTGATGTGAATCTACAATTAGCGCAGGTGTGAATTTTTGAGAGGTTTTTAATTGGATTGCAGGTGAGATTAAATAAGGCTTCTGGGCATGTTGCAAGCAGAAGTGCTGGGCTGGGGGGTGAGGGGGGGTTAGTCGCATAAGGATTTCAGTTAGTTTGGGGAGAAATAAGAGGAAAAATTAAGTTCGGTCCTAGCACAGGATCTGTTACGCAAACATGAGTGATGAGGAAGTTTCTTTCCTGATAGCATCGCAGCAGCTTGAGGACACTTACAGAGGCTGCGGGGGTCTGTCTTTTGAGATTTACTGAGTCTGGTCATTACACCGATATCACCGTCTTTTTAAAGAGGGATCTGGAGATAGCCAGAAAATTATTGTTGTTCTAAAACTGAAAATTATCTAGTCCCTCAAAATCCACGTATTTGCCTGGAAAAGAACACCAGCTTCTGATCTTTTCAATTCTGCTCCATTTTAATATATGCCACGGTTGCAGGAGCTAATGTTTTAGCCACTATTAATAGAACAATGTACAAATGGTGTAGGTGGTTCTGGCAGTTTGGGAGTGCTGTGGTTAATTTCTTTAATTTATAAAGTATTTATAAGTCCTCAGTTATACTGAGCAGTGGTAAAAGTGTGTAGGCAGAAAGCAGTTATCTCCACACCTCTCAATCTTCCAAATTAAATTCACTCTTGCAGCATGTCTAATCACTTCAGGGTACCTCATCATCCTCTCCCTATTACAGGCTATGCAGCACCAGTTCTTACAAAATAGATACATTTCAACTGAGTTTTTAGATTGATCCTATTTTATTATCTCATGTGTGAGACAATTAGGGTATTAACCCAGAAAAAGCAGCAAGAGATGTGACTGATCATTTATCAAGAATTGTTTAGAAAGTAATTCACAAGGACCTTATTTAGGTCTGTGAGAACCAGCTGGAATTACACATCCAAAGTCATACTTCTGAAATATTAAACTTTTCTCACTCACTAATTACAGACCTACAAATTATATAGATACTACTAGCTGAAGTCACATCTCTCATTAAATAATGTTAACCATGCCTCATTTTTCCTGACTTAAAGCCAATATATATTTAACTTTTTTTTTTATTAGGAGTTAGAATTGCAGAAAAATGTTGCTTTGTTGTCTTTCAGCATATTTTTTTATCTGGATATTCATCCTATTTTCTGTTTCATTTTCGGTGCTACAGTGATTTGGATAGTTATAGTTTTCCCCATCTCTGCTCTCTAAAAGAGCTTGATCTCGCAGCTCTCACTGCCGGTATAATTCTGGTTCCAGGAATGATCATTACAAACCAAAACTGCAAGTATATACTTATGTACACACGGTTGCCTCCGTTCAATAAGACACTTATATTGCATCTATCTTTGGGAATGACCTCAGCACTCCCAGTTTTAGACCATTGGGTGACTTTCAGTTAAAGTTTTGTCATTGCCTTCAGCAGAAGCACAAGAGTTCCTTTGACTGACATTTTCAATCTTCTCTATCACTTAGTAATCTGGGAGGTGTTTACTATATAAGAAAAAAATTCCACACCTCCAAACCTACTTTTTTCACAGATTTCTCTTAACTACAAGCTAAATGGGAGAGTAAAGCGGTGGACAAACCACATTTATGTACTCCTCTTTGCAGAGGTAGATCCATTAGGTGCTAACTAAAACCACCACCAATTAATTTACTTTACATTTTACATGTTTCTATTATTTTGCTAATGAATGGACTCTGAAAAATGGGAGCAGAAACCAAAATTATCCTCTGCCAATCCCTGGCAAGACTGACAGCACGCCTTCATCTCACCTGAGGGTCCTCTGCACCCTCATCAAGGCTCTCAACAGGTTAGTTGAATTGTGCCATAGATCTGATCCACTGTAGCAGGTCCCATCCTTATGCACACTCAGATAGTGTTTGTATCATTAAAAATATTAAGATCAGCATATCCGAGAACTCATTTCTAGACAGGGGTACTGCCAACCGACCACTACAGGAGCTCCCAAGGCTGTGACTATCCCCTGTGAGTCCAGAACTGCAGAGAGGGAACTTAGTCAAAACTCAGCCTACAAGTCTCTATTCTTAGTCCAAGAAATAGCTGGATGGGGTCTGAGCCGTGCAATTTGACAACACTTCAGAGCAAGGAAAGCAATAAAGAAAACCTCATTGAGTTTTCTTTCCTACCCCCAGGCACAAAAATGCCAGATTAACAGCCTTAGCTACCTCAAACAGTGGTAAGGCAGCAATGGTATGAGGTTTCTTACAACACTTCGTGCTAAGTCGCTAAGTATAGAGTACAAACAGGGTCTTACCTGCTTTTTCCACCTAGTTAACCTCTGGCTACCTGTGTCCCATGGTTTTGGCCATAGCAGGACCCAATGCCTGTAGCCCCACAGGCTGATGAAAACAGGACTGAAATCTCCACTTAGGTAGAGGTCTCGCTCTTTTAGCAAGACAGTGCTTTAGGGGATGATTGAAAACCCCTGGATCCCCATTAGCTTTTCACTCATTCAATCTGGCCCTCGTTACTGGTGAGGCAGGAGTGCTGTAGCATGAAAATAGATGGTCTTCTGTTGGTGGACTTTTGACCCTTTTGAATAACGGAGGGAATAAAACTCACTCAGAGCAATGGAGAGGATTCACAGAGGCTTTAGCCCAGGATGTCACCCACTCCAGAATAAACTATGCTATTCATGTTGATATAAGAACAAGCCTTACGCCAAATCCCTGAAAATTACCCTCTATGTTATTTCTATATTCAAAAGAAGCTCCCTTGACCACGTAACCAGCCACTGCAGCTGGAATTCCTTTGCTTTCCCTTTGGGATTACTGTTACAAACGCCTAAAAACTAGGTTACTGTTAGTGCACTCTGGCTCTACAACAAATTCATGGCATTTGACATTCATAACTCCACATTTATAAAAATAGACTAGTCCATTAAAAACCCTGTTAATAATGGTTCTAGCAAAGCATACATTGCCTAAAGCAGTACAATTATTGGTCAATAATTCCTCTTTAGCTGTCTGTATTACTACCACTTTATTTCAACATTTGGCTTCTTACCCTTTGATCTGCTAATTATCCTTTTACCCTCTGATCCTCTGTGCAATTCCTTGGCAATTTGATCCATTAATTACAGTACCCGTATTCCCTATTTTGGGTAGAATGTGTATTTTTTCTGACCCTCTTCACCTTTCTTCATACAAATACTTGACATCTTTCTGTAGGGTGTATCTACTCTGTAAATATATATATTGACAGAAAATGCTATAATTAAAAGTATCTTTACACTTCCCTTGCAATCCTTTGGACTTCATGAAAATGTCTTAATAGTTTGTCATTAACTTAAATTTTGACGGAAATGTGCACTCATTCTTTGGCAGTCCATCTTCAATTACCATAAACTCTTAGATTTTTTTCAAATGTTAATAAACATTGGTTGTATTTCCATCCTGGAGACTCTATTAAAAACACAGTTTCTGCTATGTTTTGGATATATATTATAAAAAAAAAATTCTGATATAAGGCTTTTCTCACTTTATGAGCATATGACTCATGAATTACTGAATTTTCTGCATTGCCAGTTTCCTGGTCCCTTCTAAGACAGATGTAGACTTTCAATGCAACCTAAATATGTTTTAGAGCTGTAGAATTTTAGGAAGATAAACTCAGGCTGTTAACTTGTACATTGCAGAAACGATGGTGCTACGGGAGGGGGACATTTCTGAGACTGGGAAGCAAAGGTTTGGCAGTTGGGACGCAGCCTCGGCGTTTGAAAGCCAGATTTCATTCATTTACTGTGATCAGGATATCCGATAAGAATTAAAACCAGTCACTTATTCTACGAGGCATCCTCCGACACTGCACTAAAGGCAGCTCTATAGCCATGTTACGGGCAGCACTGCAGCAACTGCTCGTGAGGAAGAGTGGGGCAGCATGAAAAAGGGGTTCACACTCAACACGCATCAGTTTAGGATACAAACCCGTGGTGCTGGGTGTCCTTTGGGAGTCCGTGGTGGATGGCCTCTCTCTGGGCAAGCCAGGCAACTGGGCCAACCTGGGGTCTCGGCGCAAAGAGGAATGGGCCCAGGTCAGAGTCCTTCCTCCTACTCCTGGCTGACCCAGACCCACTATTCCCATAGGGACGTGCCACGGGCTAGCTCAGAAGCTGCTCACTCACATACACCTTGTTCAGTGCAGTCCTGTGGTTTCACAGTGAAGTTGTGTCCCCCCGCTCCCCCCGCCCCCGCTGTAAATTACCCCTTTTGCAAACCTTGCGGATAAAAGCGTGCAAGCTCAGAACGGAGGGCAGCGGTTCCTCCTGCCCGCTTCACACGGGGGAGAAACCGAGTGCACGCTGGGTCTCTTCGGAGTTCGTGCAAAAGAAGGACACACTCATTTAAACCTTCTGTGTCTCAGTTTGCCTGTCGATGTTGTGGGAATTCATCCGTTAATATTTACCTACCTTTTTAACCTCAGAGCGAGCAGATTTAGTTCAGTACTGAGGGCTTGGGAAATCTCAATCGATAAAGCGCAGCAAAACACAGTCTCGACAATTCTAAGTTTTATTCCGTTTTTATGTGGCACTTAGTTGCAAATGCTCACTTAGTCCTTTGGCCAAAGTTGTCAGCCATGTAATGTAATGGTTTTGTGGTGTGTCCACTCAAACGAGCTCAACAGCTTCTCATTCCAGAGAAACCCCTGCAGAGTTGCCAAATAACTATCTTTAATGCAACATCTTTCTTTTTGACCTTGTTTCTGCTTTAAAAGTGATTGGTTGAACACCTCTTTTCTTGTATAAACAATCTTTGCAATTTTTAATATGGAGGATTCATTTTAGCTTCTCCAGTGTAAAAAAATTGCTCATTTCTGTGCATCCAATTCTTTTCAATCAGATTACTCTTACAAACTATGGGGATTGCAAGGGCAAAATACATGTTAAAGGGTAGCGGTATCTTCCTTTACAACCCAAAGGAAAACCTCCTAAGAAATAATACTCTTCTCTCACAATTTCAAAACAAAAGTGCGCTTATTGAATACAGTCCTGTCTAATCATATTGACTTACTCGTCCTTTTTTCCCTTTTTAGACCTACCTGGTAGCATGTAAGATGCCATTTTGCACGTTAGTTCTTAAATAGCTCACACTTCCTTGCACCACAAGGCACTTAACAGCTTTTCAGTAATCTGATTGTTCAATTGTCTGGATATTTCTTGACATAGAAAAGTGAAGTACAAGATCAGCTTGAAATATCTTGAAATACAGTAGGCCATTTCACTGTAACTGAAGCAAGTAATGGAGAATTTGTAAAATAAAATGTAAAAAAACGAATTGTGGTTTGCAATAAATACGTGTACTGCTTCAAGGGTATTTCTGTTTGAATTATGGAACTTCTCATTCATTGTTTGGGAATCAGGACTTATCTGCTTGACTTCACTTTATAGTCCCCCAGCCAGGTATCTTAGCTGCTTCTGAGGCACACTATAATTCAGTGCTATACGGAGAAGCTCAGTTCATTGATTGATTGTAGATCTCAGATTTGCCAAACATAAGCAGAAAGGTGGTCAGAACTGCTGACAGTGTGGGTTTTCTTCACTACCCCCTGCATTATGAAGGAAAACTTTTTGCTTCTTCCTTTGATGGAACTCAGTCTCATCAAGTATTGCACCCAGAGGAGTAACCTTACCAACGACCAGGTTAAACATCTACTGAACTTCAGGCCTGGATTTGTGTATAACCTGAAATGTAAAATTGTAAAAGAAGAAACTTATTAATCAAGAACATCTTCAAAGAGGAGAAGTACCATCTCCTCTAGTCAGTAGTCTTTCTTTTGTGTGTGTGTGTAATACTTATCTCAGTCAATATTTAGATTATTAAAATCCAGCAAGCCACATAATGTGAGTACATTTGTTTTTTCTACAGCAGAATCCAGAGTTCACCTGATTGTGATATTTTTTTGAGATATTATTTATCTCCAGTTTCAATCAAAATTCATGTAACCAAAACACTTAGGTCATTTTCCTTTGTCCTTAATTAATATCTCTCACTAATAACTAAGTAATCTCTCTATTTTCTTTTCATATCCCTCTAGAAAATTGCTTCAAGTAGTTTTCAGTTACTCGGTTATTTTTTCCCCTTTCCTTTCTATTTCTTACTTTTCCTCTCTGTGTTGCCTGGACTGTAATTCAGTGTTATGGAACCTTAAGAAATCTGCAGGATACCTCTGTATTGTTTTGCTTTATCATAAGAAAAAAAAAAAAAAAGAGAAGGTGATTTTCCATAATGGTTGCCAACCAGGGTGTTCCCATACACAGAATTCAGCTGCAGTCCAATTCTTAACAAATACCGTTTTGCCTTTCCTACCACTCCAAGTTGTTTATAACTATTAAAGCTTCAGGCTAGCAGAGCTTACCCTGGCTCTTGTGTTTGCCCTTTTAGCTCTGAGCAGCAATTAAAAACCAAGATTCCAAGAAAACTTTATGATTTCTTTTCAATCATCTTTTGATTTTATTCTCTCAGATTTTTTTTTTGCGGTAAACAGGTTCAATATTTTGCACTAGAAACTTCATCTAGAGGTGATCGAAGTCAATGAAAGCCTTTCAGTTAAGTTTGTAGGCTTTCCAGTGAACCCTAATTTAGCAGCTGAGCCAGCCCCGACTCTTTCAACAGAAGTCAGTAACTCTTTCAACAGAAGTCAACGTGCAGGTTACGCTTTGGCACACACGCACAAAAACTCCAAAACAATGAAACGTGTATTAATAACTAAGATGAATGTACAAGTAATAGCATGTCACACATGCCCAAGAATTGCAATGCTTTGTTGACTATAGCGTTCACCGCAGGAAGGTTTAGAAAAGAGTGAGGTGCCAACCTCACTTTTGCAGCGTGCAGGGTTGCCTCTCCGATTACCGCTGGGAGGGGCACAGACTTCAGATGTTGTTTATCACTGAAATGTTTAGATATCCCTTCTCTCTTCTTTTCTTTCTGTGCTATTTAAGCAAGCTTTATGGCAACAAGAGCTCTTTAACCTTATCACAGTGGGGTTTTTTCTCATTTCAACCTTCTTATTCATGAATATAAAATCCAGTGATCTTGCTGCTCCTACCTTGAGATTACCTGATACTTTGCCTTTTGATGAAGACAGCTAAGGAGGAAGCATTCTCCAGACAGAGCTGGGACCGTTCAGCCTACAGAAGAGAAGGCTGAAGTGGGGTCTTATTAATGTATGTAAGTACTTGAAGGGAGGGTGCAAAGAGGACAGAGCCCGGCTCTTTCCAGTGGTGCCCAGTGACAGGGCAGAGGACCTGGGCAAAAACTGAGACAAAGGAACATCAGGAAACACTTTTTTACTGTGAGGGTGACCGAGCAAAGGAACTGGTTGCCCAGGGAGGTTGTGGAGTCTCCATCCTTGGAGATATTCAAAACCCGCCTGGACATGGTCCTCAGCAAGTGGCTCTAGGTGGCCCTGCTTGGGCAGGGAGGTGGGACCAGATGACTCCTCAGGTTCTTTCCAACCTCAGCCATTCTGTGAAGCATGGCCATTAGTTCGGTGCCTCAACATGAAGGTTATCAGATCTGAAATGTCAAGATGCTGAGTGCCTTTGAGGCCACACTAGAATGAATATGTGTTGCCAAGACCCATTAAAAAAAAAAAAAAGGCAAAAGTCATATTAGATTGGGTTCCCCATATCCAATGGGGTTCCCAAACTGTGCAGTACCCCAAATATCATAAGATTCTGAACAATTTTTTAAATGTCTTTGTTCTCTTATCAAGCCTCTCGTCTCATTCATCTTCACTTTCCTATTTCTATAATAAGAAATAAACGTACCTTTGCCTGACCACTTTCTATGAACTGAAAAATAAACCTGTAACTTGGGGCATACTTGGAAATGTTTGCAGATGCTCAGTAACCCCATGAAGACTCTCATGTCCCTTTGAATTTAATGGAAGTTGACACTGAATTCAATGAAGTGCGAATTTCCCTCTCAATTTCGCTAGCACTTTCTCCGGATTTATTACGCCCGTGATTTCACACAGTGCTGTAAATAGTGTTATAATACAGCCACCAACTCAGCCATAGTATTTCATTTGAGAAGTTAGAGACCAAAGTCTTTTGCCATTAGCTGCCTCCAGTTCACATCTGTGATGGATAAGCTGGATTCAACGCTCTTGAGATCTGTCTTTTATTACTAATTGGTTTCATTTCTTTTCTAGCAGCTTCTTATAATTAGAAAGGGTGAATCCCCCTCCTTTAGGGAAGTATCAATAATATGCTATAAGACAAGATTAACTGCTGCAGAAGGGCCTTATAAACCAGAGGGATGTCAGCGGCTTCAGCTTGCTCCTGCAGGGCCTGGGTTAGGAGCGGCAGCACGGTACCAAACCTCATCACGGGATGATCCACCCGCTCCTCCGTACGTCTTCCCATCTCCGGAATAGCGATGTGTGGCACTGCGGTGTCCGGTGTGTTAGCTGGTGATCCTATGGAGGTCACCTGCTTTGCAACGGCTTCCACACTGCAATGAATACTAAGATGGTAAATCATAGCTGTGTAACAGTAGACTTAAGAACATGGATTTTTTTCCTTCTTTTTTACTTGTGTGTGTGTGTAAGTAAATTGCCATCAAGAGGATTACTGCAATCCTGGATCGTATGTGGTACAGAATTTTTGGAGTTTAAGTCCCCCTAGTTCCTTCACAACCAGCCTGGCAGATCTGGCAGGGAAAGGTTTTAGCTTGTTATCCTTCTAATCCTGTCGCAGTGCTTGCTGCCCTTCATATTTTTCAAGCAAGCAGGTGCCTGGAAGGAAATGGAGTTAGATATCTGATTATTGTCTCTGCCGTGCTCTGAGGAGTGATGAGAAGAGTTATGCCGGGGTAGGTGGAAGTGGGAAACGGAAGGGAATAGCAGAAATGCCTTTGCCCTGGGTCATGTACCAACGTGAAGCTGCTCTGGTAGAAGCATCTCCTCCCCAGCCTGGCACAGTGACAGACCTGTCTCTCGGCCAGCAAACCAGCCAAGGATTATTCGGAGAAAGGCAAAGGTGCAGGGAGCAAAATCTCCTCTCTGCTTCGGGGTCTCAAAAGAGGGGAGCTAATGTAAGAGCTAATGTCTCCCGGCCTCTGCCAGGAAAACTGCATGGCCCTTGCTAAACTGGTTTTCTGTTTTTAGTTTCAACAAGCCGCGCCTGTGCAGCAAAGCCCTATTAAAATAAACTGACTTATGTTGGTGCTTAAAGCTACCCGCAAAAATAAGTGCTTTGCCGAAAAAGGATGGACTTAAGCTGAAGCACTTTGCTGCATAAAGTTCTGAGTCAGTATTTTAGCCGGGCTGTGTAATTTCCCATCGGTTAATGCGAGGCACCTCCTTGTGCCTTCGGTTCAGAATAGTCTTATACATATCATTGGGAAGACTGTGCTCATCCTATGCCTCACTACATCTTATTAAGAAATTATAATGCCGCTCTATAACCTTGCTGGAGGGAGAGTTTCAAGCTAATGCAAGAAAGCTGGCCTCCCATACTGATGAACAAATATTTTAAAGTAGGTATCTCTGAATATCCATCTAGTACCTCGATGCAGCCAGCCTCGGTGGATTTCTGTTGTTTATCTTAAGAGAGCTGGAGTTTAAACTATGTTTAACTATTACCACCCAGTCCCAAATTCTGCTCGGAGTTTTAGGAACTTAGTTCTTGCAGTTTTATCTTACATGTCAATTGTCGCGTTGCTTAATCCTGTTGTTTACGCATTTCAGACCTGAAATTATACAAGATTATGGACTGCAGAGCAATCTCTGGGAAATATTTTGCATGTTTGCTTGTTTCTGATAAAAATTTGCAAAAAGTTCAGCCCCACTCTTAGTCAAAAAACATTAAAACATAAAATTAAAGAGTCAGTGCTTTTTAAAAGCCTAATCTAGTCTGAGCTCTTCAAAGCAGGAGAACTTCAACAGTGCAATAAACAGTCACACATTCCCTCTGAGCCTGATAAAACCTATTGACGTCTGCAGGGAACTATGCTACTGTAGGAATATTGTACCTACTCCATCGCTGCTAGCATTGCATATACACTCCTAGAGCCAGCTTGAAAATATTCAGGCAAGATATTACCACTCTCTTTGACAATAACCACTTGTCTCATGTAAAATATCTATGTGGACTGCACTGTGTGCTCATAACAGATATAGGCGCCGCAGTTTCTTTTCCTACACTGTGACAGTCAGGATGTCTTATTGTCTGAGTGGCTACCAAATATGTACAAGTATAGGGAGAAGGAAAGTCTATGGAAAGTTGTAAAAACATTATGTGCAGTCTCCGAAGTAACTGAAATAATTCTGTGAAAATTATTCTACCTTTCTTCATGCAGTCCCAACCTTTGTATTGCAGTGCCAGAAAAGTATATTTGGAAAGCAGACTGGCGTAATTACAGTACAGATGAACCTGTAAGAAATGCCAAAATAGCACTAAAAAGATAGCCACCGGGAATAACACGAGCAAAGGCGAAAAAGAAAATAGTTATTTGTACAAAGAAGTGTTTGTGTGTAACAAATGCAGAAAGGAGAACTCTGCTAAGTGAATTCACTGCAGAATTGTTCTGCTGACCTGTGCTGTATATTAGGAGGAGTTCAGCTAGGACACTCGCAACGTGATACGTACTATTTACTCTGCAACTGCTTTCTGGGTACGTAGAATTTCTGAAAGACTTTAGATTTTGCTTAGAACGCTGCTAAAAAATCTGTGTTATTTTAAAACATCAGCACGATGACAATGTAAAGTTTTGCCTTTGCATAGACAGTTTGAAAGGTGCCCTCCAGAGCAAGCGAGGATCAGCAAATGGGCGCATAACATGCAGAAACACCCTTGGAGTTTGTATAGCTCTGACTCTCGTTCCGTGCTTCCTCTTACTTAAGCAATAGGAAACACCAAAGAGGAGAAGGAGAAGTATTTTCTGAGAAAAGACCCCTGGAGTTGATAATGTGTGTACCTGGGTAACAGCCCGTCACGCCTGCCTTGTGCGGCCGCGGAGCTGAGGGCCGGCTGTCCCCTCTGTCACCCACCGATCCCAGTAACTTGAGCCGTTGCGTGTTTTCTTAAAGTCCTTTCAAGTGGAGATCAGTTATCTCCACACCTCATGTCTGGAGTGGTTTCTGCTCCCTCCACGTGCCGGCGGAAACCAGCTGCAGCGTTCCTGCTCTGCCCCGTCTCTCCCAGGGACGGTGCCCTCCCTCCATCCCAGGATGTTTTACAAGGGACACCGAGGCGCAGGAATGGCACGTCTCAAAATGCCGGAGGAAATCTGGGGATCCTGAGGTTCCTGTCTGAGCTGTCACACCGTCCTCGCTGACACTACCCCTACTTCGGTCTGACCCAGACGAGAGGAGCGGAAGAAATGCAAATGTTATTTCGCGCGCCTGCAGGGAGGAGGACCGTATGCACGGCTCGAATACGGCAGGTTCAGGCCAGCCCGAGCCCCCTGAATATTAAAATCAGAGAGAACAGCGAGTTGAGCATGTTAATTATTTGAGATGTTGTAAGCTGGCTTTTCAGTTAATTTTCCCTTTCTCTCGCTTGAACCCCGGCTTACTTGACCTGTGTTGCACTGCCCGTTTTCTGATAGAAACACCACAGATAAGCCTCTCGCTGGCAGTGGCCTTGGTGATCTGGGTCTGTTTGGGAACAGAAATGTGCTATCAGCATCTGAAAAAAAGGTCTGCTTAATGTTAGGGAGTATGCCAAATTATCTCATGAGAAAAAGAGAAAATCTCTTGATACGATTTTCTTTTTTGTATAAGCTAAAGCAGAAGAGAGAAAAAGCTGTTTATCAAAGACAAATAGAGAAACAAAATTTTGCTAGCCACTAAGATGCATCCCTATGTGCAGGACAGGTAGATTGTTCTCGGAATTCTTAATTTAGTTATTTGTTCTGTGGTCTAGAGTTATCACCAGCCCTGTACCACTCCTGTCGGCTCCAACGGGGCCAGAAGCAGTTTGGGACCAAGAGCCGGAGCCTCTCTTTTTGACTCGGTGCTATGTGCAAGGTTGTTTTAAGAGGGTAAGTATTTACCAAGCTGCAGAGAGAGGGCAACAGAAGCAAGGAGGGCTTGGCCTCTCAGAGAACGCATCAAATTGAACTTTTCATAAATTTTTCCAGATGGGCAGAATCTTTGTCATTCACAAATTATTTGTGCGTGTTCTGGGCCCAATTCCCCCAATGAATTCCTGTTTCTGTGCATCCTGATGGATTTGCTTCTGTCTACCCTTCACACATTTCAATTTCTATAACATTTTTACATTATATATAAGATAGCCATAGTCTGCAAAGGGATAGCTAGATCAAGAAAAGAACGAGATTATTCTCTTTGCTCATCAGAACAAACAGAAACAACATTTCTCTTTTTTTGCTTGTGGACTGACAATGTGTGATAGAAACAGAAACACGGCAAGTATATTCATTTTTCTGTCTTTTAAAGCTAGATATGGTTCTTATGAAAAGTTCTCAGTGCCTTCTAGCTGGTGGAACTGTTTGGTCTAAAATAGAGACACTTGTAACTATTAAAGGGGAAAAAAGAAATAGCAATGGCAGGAATAAAAATGCTGACAATAATGTAGTGCCTTAGTCCACTGAGATTTGGCAATAATCAATACGTGATGCCCTCCCTAAAAATACTTTGGCTTTTGGCAGCTTTAAAAATTTTACTTCCCGTGGGTGTAGATTGTCTAAGGATTAGGCAAGTTGCAAAACTCACAGAAACTTTGAGAAATTACCGACAGAACAATAAATATTTAAATTTCAGAAATTCACAGAACACCTCCAGCTGGGCAGGAGCAGACAATATTCCAGATCTGCAGTAACACAGAAAATCAATAGGATGGAGGCCATGGTTATTCCTCCTGCAAATGTAATTCTGGTTGCTTTATCTTCAGGCAAGAAGCAAAGTTTATTGCAAACACTATGGACCTTCCTTTTTCACAGCTATATGAATAAGGAGTGGCTCCACTGAGACCTAGAAAATTATCTCAGTTAGTGGAAAATCAACGGCTGTTTC
Organism: Phoenicopterus ruber ruber; assembly: GCA_009819775.1. Taxonomy (NCBI): domain Eukaryota; kingdom Metazoa; phylum Chordata; class Aves; order Phoenicopteriformes; family Phoenicopteridae; genus Phoenicopterus; species Phoenicopterus ruber. The sequence continues at coordinate 4,568,609 of CM020223.1, read as the reverse complement.
TGCAGAAATGAGTGCCTAGAATGCATGTGTTAAACTTCAGTAACTCCATTGAAGCACAACATTGCAACATCTTTTTTTCCTTCGTGTTTGGTACAAAGGGTCAGAGAGCATCATCATAGATGTCTAATATCCTCTATTAAGAAAAACTAACTAGCAAGAGAAATCAAACAGTACTGGTTTTAATTACTTACAATAATTTAATCATTGTTTATAAACCAGGGATGTTTGAAGCCTTTAGACTAATTTATCGATTCGGGTACAAACACTTCTCTTCACCCTTTTGAGCTGCAACATAATCTCTGCTTTCAGAGCACCAAAAACTTTTCCTCACAATATTTTTTCCCATGGTTCTTCACTTCAGACTTCCAGCCTGGACTAGAAATAGAAATTACCAACTACCACGACGAGAACTGTCGTCATAACACTCCCAGTCCATCTAAAATTAAATCCTACACCCCAGGACGGAACACCAGTTGAAGTCCAAGTCTCAGTCCTACCCAGCCTGGGGCTCATTTTCTTCAGAAACAGTGTCCCCAAAATACCATGGCCATTCGTGCTTATATTTGATTACCTATAGACATGATGTCACCCTGCCACTTTAACCATCTCATATGAAACATGTCCTTTGGCTCATGGAACCATCAAACCCTGGGGATCTTTCTTCCTTTTAAGAATATTTAATGAGTATTTTTAGGAGTTCCCCCTACACCCTTAGAGAGGTCCCTTGCCGGTGTGAAGAGAAGACTGATTTTGCAGGAGAGCTGCGAAGCGTGCGTGAGGATGCTATGGCACGCAGCCCAACAGGGCTTCAGGAGAACTCGGGAATTGCCCCAAAATAGAGTTTACTGCAGGGATCACAAGTTGAAAGCTGGTTTCTTGTCTTCCCATGTGTTAGTGCCAAATATCACGTATATGTAAATGATGACGATGATGAAAAATTATCTGACAAATGCAGAGTCAAACTTAGGCAAATATTTCTTAGTGTGAGATTGGCTTTTACATTCAAAAAAGGGGAATATAGGAAGAAGGACGTGATTATTTGATCCCACAAAATATGTCATTTTTTTTCATACTTAGATGAAACAGCAGAAGTTTTTAATATTCAGCAATTCACTCGATGGCTGCAGAGCATTCATGGCAAACCACAAGTTTCTAAGTGAAGCATTTGTGTACAGTTCTTTAGTGCCCAGTTAGTCACAAAGATACAAAATATGACGGGAAAACAGGGTATGTTGGCAATAACTGCAATCTATTTGATGTAAATGGTTCGATTGTGTGCCAGGCTACCAGTACTTGTGCTTCAGATCATGTTGTTTTACATTTATAGCAAGTATTTGTTTTCTTCAGATAAATGTAAGTAACATAATCATGAGGCAATGAAGGCAGTAGCTTGGTACTTTCCATATTTTTTTTAATGCAGCTGGTTTTCACTCTTTTTTGCTGTCTAAGAGAATCCACCTGGGAATTCTGACTGTGAAGGATTATTTTTTTTTCCCTGACTAGTGGTACTAGTGATTAATACAGTAAAGATCTGAAAAGCTTTTATTAATGAAATATCTTTTATTTTATTGCCTTTCATTCATTTTTCACATATACATAAAAGAGAGCAAAGAGGAAAAAAAGCCACCAAAATGCACCTGCACACAGAACTACCCTGCAAAGTCTAAAAAAAAAGATTGTTGAAGTAATAGAGATAACATTTTTAGATTGTAAGGATGGAAGGTGAGGAAACACAGAGCCTTTGGGAAAGAAAAGTTCCCTTTAAACCTTTTCCCACCGCTTCCTGTACCACAATGATCTTCTTTGGGTTGTGACAGTATTTAGCTGCGACATAACTTATTCTGGCAGTAACGCCCGTTCGTTTGTCTCAAGGGCCATGTACTTCCTAAGATACTGCATACAATAAATACTTTGGTCTGGGTATAGGTTACACCAAGCACAAAAGAGCTACCACGTGTATACCCTGCAATCACCTCTAGCTGGCAGAGATCGAAGAAAATAGGTCCTCGTTCATATCTTGATATGTCACCTATTTCTAAAGCTGACCTGACAACACTAGGAAACAGTACCCTGAAGGATTAAACGCAGTACATTAAAGGCAATATCACTGAGCTTCCCTTTCAAACATGAGGGCTTTGCAAGGACTCGTCTTCATGGCTCAATCCTAGTGCATTTAGGAGAAATTTTGGATGGCATCCTCATATCTACAGACCACCTCTCCTAGACAGCTTTGGAGATTTACAGTTATAGTGGGTATCTAAAGTGCCTGCAGCTCATTTGGGGGGAGAAAATGAGAAGGGGAAGCGAACAAGTATTACTCAGTTGGGGATTGTGTGTTCCTGCATAGGTAAGTTCGTTTAACAGAAAATTAATTGGTGTGCAGTTACGCAAAACAAAATGAATAATAACAGGGTTTATGAGGGCAACAAACACCAAGGGGTAACTACTGTGTATTGATATTTCCTAAAAACTTCTAAAATCAGGTGTTTTATTGCAAGATAAAATGCAGGAGATACCATAATTGCTACTTTTAAAAGAGATACGGGAAGCACTTTGCCGCCAATTTGTCCGAAACGTGAGCTATATAACTATATAGCTACAGTTACCATGGTTGCCATCTTTACAGTGGATGCTCTCGTGCTGTGGCAAGCAGAAGAGGGATGGACAAGCTGCCCGTGGTAATAAATTCCCTTCTCATCAGGGAACCTAATGAGAGGCTGCCTGTCTCCAAGCACCCGTGATGGAGCAGGTCCAGCTTCATCCGTGGGGGTGCAGGCGGCGGGGTCGAGGGTGAAGGGACAGTGCCAGTGGGTCACAGTGCCTGTAGCCTTTTGGGTAGCTGAAGTGTGGGGACCACGTACGGACTGATGGGTTGGGCATCTCATGCAGGTCCTTTAGAGAGGAATTGACTCTCCTCTTTCCACAATCTGGATAAACTCCATCTGAGTCTCTTCTGGTGCTTTCACATATAAACTCAGTGAGTTTTTTAGGTCTCATTGCATTCTACTCAGTGTTTTGAGAATTTTTTGCATCTTTGTCATATCACTTGGGTATATGCTAGGTACAAAATAACCTTCTTCTACCCCTGCCCCCAAGGTGCTATAAAACGTAGTTGTTATCCACTTGCCAACTTTGTTTGAATTCTCTTGTTCCTGAATTTGTCTGTAGGTGTGTACCCATGGGTCTGGTCCAGTATGCAACACATTTTAAAAAATATAAAATAAATCACAAAGGACTGCCATAAATATACCGCTTTCATCCCACCTCCTTTTGAAAAAGTGATGAGAGTGAAAAGAGTGGGGAAAAAAAGGCTCTGCAACCAACCCAGAGCAAGAGGAAATAAATTAGGGCATAATTGAATCCTGAATTTGGATGTTCAACAAGAAGAACTAGCACAAGATGTAGAAAAGAACTAGGAGGAGCAGAAGTAGGTCTCATTTAAAAGTACATTCCAGTCAAAAATACCTCCCAAGTTTCATGTCAGCCTTGTAGTTTTCCTCTAAAAACGAAACCAAGCGAGCAATAGTTATTCAATAACAGAGTGACCTATTTTGGAAATAAAATTAATGTGGAAGTGTTCTTCTGAGAACAGGAACAATTTTTCTGAACCTTTCCCCACCGTTTCATGGTTAAATTCTATGATGAGCATTTAATATTTTTTATTTTGACTCTCTCTGCATATCTCACAGAATCCAAACTAAATTTCTGGTGTTTGGTCTTCTTCTAGGGCTGAAACCTGCTTGATTATGCACTAACTATTAAATTCCCATTAAAAATATTTCCATATTACATTTATTATTTTCAGAACAAATTTCTGCACACTCTTCCCTTTAAATAAGATGTGGTCACAGATCTTCAGAACTTCAGAAATGTTTGGATTAAATAAAACATGGTGCAACTCCAGTGTGGTTAATGAGGTAGGCCTAGGAGAGATCCTGATTTAGCATGCTCAGATTTTAAATGGTGACGTTGGAGAGACTGTTCAGTGAAAAACAGCAAAACAATGTATTGACTTCTATAAAAGAATGGTTTTATGAAATCTGCTAAAAGAGATTAATAAGACTGATTGACTTCGTCACATATTTATGTGTTACACCAAATTATTTATCAGCTTTGCAGAAGATATGCTAGCACCAAATGTTATTCTAATACATCACGGGAGGTAAGCTGTTTTCCAAAATAGAAGTACAATTAATCATTATTAGCATAAAGAAGCTGCTGATATTGTACATTAATAATGTACAATGATGTTAATGTTAATAAAACAATCACTGTAACATTGATCTATTGAATGCAATGTGGTGAATATATTGTGCCTTGCATAAGCAATGCATATGATTTACCAATTTACGCGTACAGCACACTGTTTGGGGGCAAAACGAACACAATTAGAGAATGCAAAATGTTTTCCCGAGATGAGATTTTCAGCATTGTCCTTCACCTTCTTTCCAAAAATGAGAGAGAGGCTCTGTGTACAAGGGACAGCCAAAGACTCAGCTTTGGTAGAAACACTAATGGATGATTAGCTCTAAGAAACAGTGCAACCGTATCATGGTTCTTTATTGTACAACAATCCAGTATTTCTCATAATAACTTTAATAATTTACCTAGGACGGTTTATAAGGAAGATCCTGAATTAAAATTACCATTTGCATTTGTTTACCTTTATCTCTGCCCTTCTCCAGCAGCTATATCCTTCTCCCTGATTAGCCTGAGCATACAAATACTTCCAGTCCCAAGACAATCACTCGTTTTATCTACAAACAGATTTCCTGAACGCCGATAATTTCCAAATTGCTTCCATGGACGTTTGTCTCAGTAAGACGTTACTCAAACACCAACAGCCCCAGTCCCAAAAGACGAGTGCCGAGGCACAAGCAATACCAAAGTGAGCTTATTTAAACCCAACGCGGAGCAGAACACTGGCCATTCGTTTAACACCGTTTTCAAGGGGCTTGGTTCCATGACACTGCCGTGACTCATCGTTATCACACATGTGATTTAATGATATTAAATGATGTTGAAGCTTTAGTTTAAGCATGAGCCCTTACTCAAATCCACAGATTCAAGAAGAGACACAGGTAGGGCTGAAATGGTAGAAGAAGGAAGGGCCCTAAGGTGGAAATAGCAGAGACACTGAACTTTATACTCAGCCAGTTCCAAGGGATTGTTTTTTGTTTGCTGAGTAGTTTCTTTAAACCTCATATTTAAAATGGCTCCTTTCTCTTTTTCTCCCCAGTCACGCTTATGATCTCTTTTCAGATAAATATAGATAAACTGCATATTCCAAAAAACTCAGAGAAATATTGAAAAAAAAAAAAAAGGTGGGTTTTGTTTTAGCAGTTTATCCTTTGGTAATAAGGTTGAAAAATAGCATTTATCAGATACACTCTTGCAGGCTCATATTTGATTGCTGGGTTGCACGTGACATGGAAAGATTTGACAGTTTTTTTAGTAATCAGGTTTGTCAGAATTTTGTGGAGGGATTTGCAGCCTCCGGCCGCGATGCTGATGAGCTCTACAGATGCCAAAGGGCTCTGGCTTTGCATCTATTACACACAGAGACAATGTTTGGTTTTGAAATAATTTCTGTGCTTCATGCATAATCTCATGACATGGAGAGGATTGGAAGTTCAAAAGCCTGTATTCTCTTTCATCGCTTTTATTACAGGCCAGAAATTTTGTTTCGCCAAAAAGATTCCTTAAAGCATTGTAGAGTCCGCGGACAAAAACACCATGACAAATTCATCACTATTCTCCAAAGTTTTGTAACATACTTCAAAAAACAACAAAAAAAGAAAATTAATTAGCTGATGGGCAAGATCAGGAATACCACGTAAATACATCTGTTTAAATCTCAGTACTCGCACAGCAGTGGTTTCTGCTGCAAAATATAATAATATGTCATTCAATGACATTCTGAAAAGTGCCGGATGGAAAGCAGTCTCTGTGCTTTTGCCAGGCTTTATTTTATGTAGGACTATTTCTGATTTTGCTGACTATATATTAAGCATTGTTGACAGATAAATACTGATGTTTTATTTTCGTGGAGATTATAGAGTGGCATGCTCTAAAGTCTGGTGAAGTAGATTACTTAAACCACTATTACTTCTAGTGGATTTTTATTATTATTTGGTTTTTCCGGAATCATCATCTTGCATCTGCTGTCCTTTCCCTTCTGTCAACTCTGGCAAAACTGATAGCCAGGTGACTTGTCTGAATAAAATAAGGTTTTCACTTCGTAGGCTACCATTTCACTCCAGCTTCACGCTTATGAAAAACGGAGGCGTTTGGGTCGTGCCTTTGGGCCACCGACGCTGTTCTGCGACCGCTGCCCAGCTACACAATGGAGAGATTATTTCTTGCTGCATTTTCATGAACCGAATGAAATTGGCTTGACTCCTACTCTTTATCAAGTTATCCTGGATATAAAAAAAAATAATTAGCTGTTACAAACTAATGTTATTTGCCCTTTTAGAGGCAGGTCAGATATGATAATCCATTTATGCACAGACATTTTGTTAAGACCTGCATACCCAGGCAGAGAGAGCCCCCCTTGAGAAAGCTGGATTTGCAAGTAGCATCATTATTGCCTTTCGCTTGTGTTTGTCCTTTCTGATTCCACCTGAGAGGAGAAAAAATCATGCCAAAATACTATGATAAAACTTTTCCCTATCTTCTCTTTGGTGGAAGTGTTAGCATTCCGATTAAACCCTCCAGCTGAAATAGCTTTCAACCAAATGGATAAACATTTGAAACGTTTTTATCTGGTTAAGGAAGTTTTGACATAAATTTCAATACGGGAAAGATAAAGCTCTAAATCTGTGCTTGTGTCTGTTGTCATCATAAAAACAATTTCCCTTCCAAGCCCCTGGTAACCAAGATTATGCAGCCACATTCTCTGCCTGTAACAGGCCCACGATCCCACAGGTGGCTGTGGAGGTATTTTGTTATTTTAGTGGCACTTTTTCTGAGCTCAGTTAAATTGATGGCTTATGACCATATTGTCCCTTCCGTCAAAGACTTGGTATTCAAGGACTATGCTGAAGGACTTGCCTCCAAACCGGAGAGTTATATAGAGCCAAAAAAAAAGGGTAAATACAATAGCAGATGGTTTATATCAGCTTGACAGCATCGTTTTTGGCCAGCACCCAGAACGACAAACTTCTTCTGAGTTGGAAGTTTGAGCTGCTGTTGTTTGAAGTTGGGAGCCGAGGCTCGGGAAGCTGCAATGCTCTGTAGCTGATCCACGCGTACGTGGCAGGGACATCTCGCAGGAGGTTAGAGCAGTGCTCCGGGCAGGTCAGTGTCAAAATAAGGTGAAGAATGATCTAAGAAAGTAACACGTATCCAGCTAAGGAGACAGGAATGATATTTTAAATCAAATACCAGGATGCAAAATAAAAGGAGTGGACTGATCATGTAGAAATGCCTAGAGAAGCTTCATTTACACAGGTCTTTTGAGGAAGGACCGGTTAGAGACTTCAGCTATAATCACACTTTTACAGAAATTATTTTCACTTACTACCAAACGGTTAGAATATTTTAAGCACGCAATGTGTATGAGTTGTTTGGGTTAGAAGTTTTTACAAGCATACCCATGAGCATGTTAGATGATTATAATTTATTGATGACCTATCTGATGGAGACTTTCTGAAACTTCAGTTCACCACAAATATAAAAATTAAACCCAGCATGTTCAAAAAGAGCATACGCAAAAAAAGAAAAGCAATCCCCTTTTCCAGCTATCTGTAAGACATGCTTGTAACTCCATTAAAAGGTTCTGAATCAGGCCCAAGTCAGCAATTCAAATTTACTAGTAATTATTACTGCATCAACAACACATACAGCTTGATTTTACCTTCTTTCAGCATTTTTCATGCACAGGCTGAAAAATGTCCCTGAAATTTCTCAGCTGCCACAGAAGCAGCGCTGTCTATTCCCTCCCTTCAGAAAGATGAGGCTATTAGAAACTAATAGGCTCCTTCAGGAATTGGAGATGTCCCCCCATCTCAGATGTGTTCCTTCATCCCCCCAAAGGAGGGTTTTTTTCTGTTCTGCAAATATGTAATGTCCTTGTAAAAGACATTTTACTGTACAGCAGAAGCAAACTACCTCAAGGAAAAATGAAGAAAGAAAAAGTGGCTTAATTTTCTTTTCCTCGTGCAAGTCGTCACGGTGGTTGGAGTCGTAGCTGGATGGTCCAGCAGAGAGCCTGGAAAATGAAGACGAGTCAAGCTCCCCACACAGGAGGAACTGTGAAGGTATCTTTTAAGTTTCTTCCTGTGAATTCCACGTTGCAGCCATGGGCCGAATGAAATCTTCACTTGATCTAAAAATATATGGGATTAAGAATCCCATGGGCAGTGTGATCAAAAGACAAAGAGATTTGATGCTACCCACATAATTTCCAAGTATGCTTTTGATTTATCAACTGGTGGGCTTTAATCATAGTGGCTTGGAGTGCTGCTTGTCTCAAGGTGGACCTTTGGCTTTTTTTTGACTGTTACATAAAGCAAATACTGAATCTTGAATAAAAGCATTCTCCAAGGACACCTTGATATCTTGCTGCCCAAAGGAGGATTGAGTTTCGAGATCCTTGCGTGGGATACAGTGAGCCACATCCTCTGAAGAGAAGGGAATTTCCTCCGCCGCCAGATTTGATCTTTATCCTCGGCCAGTGCTTGGTACCACAGAGGAGGAATATCCTTTGCTTAAGTTCTCCACCAGAACCATTTTATCTGGCTACATAATAAAACCAGTAGACAATAAATCCAGGCTTGAGTGAAATATATGCAGGAAGGGAATGGGGAGTCTCAAATGTATGAGTGAAGCTGCTTTTTCAGTGGAAAATTAGGACTTTGTCTTCAATTCCGAGGCACTCTGCTGCCAAGTTTCCTCGTACACTCCTCATCACCAATATTGTACCAAAAATGAGGTCTACACTGAAGCCTCGCTGAAGATGGAGGGACCAACGAATGCTTGAACTGTAATTCTGAAGCAGTATCTCTGTATCCTTAAATCACAGTGTTTAGATTCTGATTACAAAATGTCAGTTTTCTATATTTTTGTGAAAAGCCTCAATTTCCACATGTACAAATCTTCCAAAAATCTTCTCTGTTGCTATTTGGACTTCACCTGCTTTTAATTTCGTGAAAATATCTTATGGTATAAATAAGTAACAAGCTACGTGGGATTTAAAAAATTTCATATCTTCCATTTCAGGTATTGCTGGTTTGCTCCCAAAAGGAAATTCTGTCCTCCCTGCAGCATTTGAGGACGTTTGTACAGGACACAGCCAAATACAATTCTCTTCTCTTCTTTTTTTTTTTTAAGAGACCAGGATGTCAGGGGAGTTTCTGACATACACCTTCTTGAATTTATCATATATGCAGCTAACCGTGAATTGAGCAGAGTTTCATCCTCCCAGGTTTGGAGCAGCCGGTGCTCCCCACTGCAGCGAAATCAATTGCTTTCCCAGGGAAGCAAAGTGGTATTTAAGTTTCTAACTGGGCACAATATCACCTTTCAGCGAGATAATCTCCAGCCTCCCTCTGAAGTCCATTCTGTAATATGATTTACTTTACTCCTCTCTCGTGAGCAGTGCTCTGAGCTAATACTAATTGGATCTGGCTTTTATTTTCCAGTTCTGCCACTGAGCAGGCTACGCCACCCCTTTGCCCACTTCCCCTGCTATTCTTCCTCCGCTTTGCCTGCTGTGACTGCCAGCTCTTCAATGTATCTGCGATGTGTCTGCACAATTCCCAGCATAACAGGACCGTGATCTCAAATGCAGCTAGGAGGCATAGCCATCAGGATAGCAAAGAATTAAAAATGAATTGAGCTTTTCCAAGCAATAAATTTTTCCTGGGTGAAGCAGAAGAAGCCAAACTTGTCTTCTGCTGCTCGATAAGAGACGCCCTAAAACTCAGAGAGACAAACCAGTAAAGCTAACATTTACAGTTCCACAGCATGATGTAACATTGTTGTTTTCAGCCGCATATGTAAATAAAGAACGAATTAGCACTTACTGTTTGAAATAGGAATGTGCCTGGTATTGTTGCCATTACCAGAGTTTATTGTCCTGTACTCTGGAGTTGGAGCGGGAAATGACAGTTTGTTACAGCTGTTGGAATATGTACTACACTGCTGGATTGTGAATCCATTGTGTGACAATTAATTCCATCTCTGTAAAGGCCCCTTTTCTTGTTTGCTTTATTCTTTTCTTTTTTTTTTTTTTTTATAGTTAGCCAGCAATTAATTTTTTAATCAAGATTCAGATACAGTGTCATTGCTGGTTCAGGTCTAATAATGAGCATTATACGACTACCAGGGAAAGTGGGTGTTTGCTTGCCTTTTTGTTCTTTCCCATTCACATTTGCCAGGTTAATATTGTGTATGCAAATTTTCATTTGGACCGTATTAGTGTACAATCTTAAAGTTAAAAAGCCAGAATATTTTGAATTCCAGTAATCCTCAACTGTACCAAGTACAATAGGCTTTCTCCTTGTACATTAACTAATTATCTCTGTGCAGCACTCTAGGTGAATTTCAACACAAGCGCTCTAATAATGTAATTAAAAATGTATAAAGGAATTAAAAATGAATTAAAAGGAGATCATACAAAAACTTCCAAATTTGGACTAAATTAAATTACTAGATTTAAGCCTCTCAGTTTTAAAGGACCTGCAGTCAGTAGATTAAGAATGTTGGGATGCCACTAAGACCTCATGCGAAATAACATAAGCTTCAAATCAAGCAGAAGAAAAAAAAAATCTCCAAATCTCCTGGGCTCTCATTCCCTTAAAGGCCACTTTTACCTTGCAAACAGAAATACCATGCAAATAAATTTTGCCACCGATAAGGATCATCCCTATTTAACATGCATTTGAAGGCGGTAAGAGAGAAGCTGCGTTGAACACCTTGAAGCAGAGGTTGAGTCCCGGGGCAGGAGGGACTCTGCTGTTGATTTGCCCCGGTTCTGGGTAGGGTTGGGTGTCGACACTCATCGAGGACACGTTGTCTCTGGCTCTCGCTCATGCAACCAGGCCGAGGTAGCACTCCAAGGGCAGCACGCAGCAAAGCTGGCCCTGACCATCCCTCCCATCGTTTCCAGCTTTCCCCCCAGCAAGCCTCAGCCCGGGTATGCCCCGAGCTTGCGCAAAAGCATGAAGTTATAGTTCATCCTGCCATCTATGCAAACTTCTGCTCTTGCTCTGCTCTCCTCCGAGCACTTTTCAGCAGCGCATGGAGAAGGGGCAGCCCTGGCACGTCCCACGTCCTGGGGACGGCTATGGGGAGCGCGGGCAGAGCATCCCGGGCTCTCCCCTCCCGCCGGCACATCCTTGGCAGCAGGCGTGGATGGAGGCACAGGGGTCACTTCGACCTGGAGGCACATTTAATGCCCGGGGAGCCACGAGGACAGCGATAGCTGCCTGCCTTGGCAGTGACTACTAAGGACGCCTGGCTGCGTAGGAAAGGCTCTGGAAAGTAAAATAATTAAATTAGGACAGGTCAACTAAACTAACGTATCTATTTTTATAATCACAACATTATCGAATGCATTCCTCAAGTAAACACAGCAACCAGCTTCCATTAAGGCTCCCTTTGTAATCTGCCATAGGTCAGGCACGTCTATTTTGGAAAAAACCCTAACAAGCTATTTTTTAGTTCTGCCAGACTTCTGTCTCAGGGCTATATACTTCCCTTCAGCGCCGTGTGTGACTGTTTTCTGAATTGAGGACATGAAATGACCTAAGCCAGCAATATCACATAAAGTCCAAGTGTACAGACAGTGGAATTTACTGAGAAACTGGGAATAATAACAAACAAACATCTGTAACAAAACATCAAAGTCAAAATGCACTCTAAGTGATGTGCGCATGGACAGCAACATGGATAATATAGAACATTATTTATCACACTGGACATCTGTGTTTTTCTATTACTGCTCCCTTCCTTCAGGTATCTCTATGGATCCAGCTGGTTATTTTGTTTATTTTTTTGTTGTTGTCAGGCTTTTTTTTTTCGGAGCAAGATAATGAGATGTTTACTCCTCCTTTTGAGAATTCTAATACATGAAATATCTCTCTGTAAAAATCACATTCCTGAAGGTCTGGCAGAGGAAATAACCCAATCATCATGCAGACAAGAGGGACTTAAAATACCCTGCATCCAGAAATGCCTTCTGAAGCCACTCAGAGTGTTGTTTAAAAACGGCGATAGAAATTGTATCACCGTACGTAATCACACACGCATATAGGTTCAAAGTCTTTCTTTTAAACCAGTTCTCCCTGTTGGCTTATTTTCGTTTATAAATTAATGGTTATGAGGATTTCAGAGTGATATCCAACAAGGGTTTTCCCAGCTAAAGGCCCTGCAAGGAAAATGCCTTCCTCGGGCTTCTGGGAGGCTGAGGCCAATCCCTCCCGCCTCTGAACAGAGGCAAGGCAGAGCTGTGAGCAACCCAAGGTAAATTCAGGGCAAGTGCTTTCAAAATGAAGGAGTGTTTTGCCACCAACTTTTTTTTTTTGTTTCCTCCTGTAGGTTTTATTCAATGCAGAGTTCGCAACACAAACTGAATGCTAATATTTTCAACAGGAAAAAGCATTAAGAAAACATGTTCAAAACATGCTTTTGGGCAAGAATTTTAAAAGGTTTTAAGTCCTTAAAGCCCACAGAAACTAACGGAGCTGTACAGGGTGATTAGTTACTCTTGATTGTGTCTGGATCCCAGATTCATTCAGGACCCAGATGGGATCAGACCCTGCTTTTTGTTTCTCCTCTCACCTCTAACGTACCCGGCATATGCAGGCTGAGCGTCCCACTCCGTAGTCTTCCTCTGGTTTTGGTGTCTGGATGCACCTAGTTGGATGGGGAACAACGTGATACGGTTAATTACTAATCTCCTTTGAAGAAAGAGGATTAAGAAAAACATGCAGACACCCGCTCCAAAATACTTCTTGCAGTTTGATACTTCTCTAGCAGATCTCTCTCTGTGCAGGGTGACCCCAGCGTGGACTCACCACCAGCTCTCCCTCAGCAGTGTTTCGGGCCCGGGCATTGCTAACCAGCCCCTCATGCACCGTTTTCTGTTTGCATTCCCTTCGTAGGCTCCATGACTTCTTTTATACTTCTTTTCCTGTTTAGACAGATCCCTGGGTACACAAAATACAAGTCATTCAGTAGACAGCAGGTAAGCTCCTCATCTTAGAGAACCTATCCCAGCCACACAAGAAGATCCATTCCTCATGTTAAACTCACCTGGAGGACAAAAGACCCATAAGGACTCCCAGCTCGCTCCCTAATCTGATAAAATGATCCTGTCTCAGACTTGATTTTGCATCTTAGCTAGTCAGGAGTGCTCCAGATGGGAAAGCATCACTAAATTGGCTTACTTAGAATAATGATAGTGATAATGAGACCTTGCCCCACCTGGAGGAGAATGCCCCCATGCAAAGGTGTCAGAGAAACAAGCAGTGAGATCTTGGAGCAATTTTATGTTATATAGACACACAGGATGACCTTTAAAGACTTTGCTCACCAGGGAGAAGTTAGGTAGCTAAGGAAGCTGGGAAAACATACGAACCCGAAGAATTATTTCCTCTGGAAATAGCTAATATATTACCGGCAAAATAGACCCACCACGTTTCAGAACATTATTCTGACCATGTTCACAGTTTCTAGCTGAGTTGAAAATCAGCCTGCCATACGTTAAAACAAAATGTGAGACAGATCTCCATCAGGAAAAGAGTGTTGTTATTGCGCAGGCAAAATCGAATCTGCTTTGAAGACGATAAAAGTGACAGAAGCAGAGCGCTGTTTGACAAGCCTTACATACCCCGCTCGCCAAGTGCAAGACCTAGGATAAAACTTGAAAGAAGAAAAAGAGGTTACGCACAGAGGGCTTTTTTTTGCAAAGTCTGTGTGGTATCCCGCTACACTTGCAATCTCTTTTCCTATTTGGGTGCAGAAATAGCAATCTTTTCTGTCTTGATAAGGATTTCTACCATAAAGCCAAGGACAAATGCTTATTAGCACAAATTGATGAGCTGAAAAGAGGCAAAAGCTTAGAAGAGTGGAATCCCACCGAGTAAGACTCTGTCCCAGCAAACTTTATACATTGACAGTGCAGACATCTGCATTTGAACTAGTCACCGAAATGAATGACTAGTAAGCAGTGTCACTCTTACAACTCTTTGACCAATTTTAAATGTCTGGTTTAAGATGACTGGACCAATCCCGAAAAATACATTTCCTTCTGTCGACTCCCAAGGTGCTTGTAGCAGTACGTGCTGGGATACAGCACATGCTGAAGCTTTACAGCCTTGTTGCAGCACTTACCAATCATAGGCAGTTCAAGGTCAGGATTTTACCAGGTTGTCTGTAGGTTTCTTTTATCTGGTTGATTTGAATGTACATGTTCTTCGCTAATATGCATTTACATTCTGCATCTGGGTGCTAGAGATCATTTTGCTCCCGTAAAAATCTAATCTGCCCAAACACTGTTGTGTATGTTAAATATGAAAATAGGTTATTACAAAGCTGTGCAGAATATTTCTGCATCTAAAAAATAATTGGATCTGCAGAAGGATGTAAGTGGTATAAGAATTGTCAGTAAATGCTGAAGAGAAGATATGTTTGGATGTTCTGGAGAAGATGAGGAAAGAATAGGTTCTTGCATTACCAGGAAACAAAATCATTCCAAGCATGAAATATCAGAGAGGCACAGTCTGATGACTGTGGACACGTGAAAAGCCGATGTGGATAGAGAGGGACTTGAGAGTGATCAGAAGTAGAAATGTAAGTGGGATCTCTTATTAGCTGTGATCAAATCTGGGCAGTAGGTCTGGGCAAAGGAGCGAACGATGAGAAGCGAAATCTGCGGGTGCCGGCTCAGCCAAACAAGGAGGAAGGGAAAAGAAAAAAACCAACCAGACTAAAGTAGAATTTCTGGGAAAAATCAGAGGAAAAGAGCTCTTTAGAATAGTTGTAAATATTTGTAATTTTTTTTTTCTGATATGCATTTTGAATTTGAGGATATAGTTGATGGGTGACTTTACAGGCTGAGCACACTGCCCTTTCCATAGTGGGACTCGTTGTCTCCCTCTGATGCTGGGTTATGTATATACATGAGTTTGTGGCAGGTGTGGTCCCGGCATGGGGATCTTCCTCCTCTCTCTCATGAAATAGCATTTCGTGATTTCGCATCCCGAGTTCTCTGCTTGCAGATAGCTCAGATAGATGAGTCACGATTATGCAAAGATATTGAACCTGCTGCTTACAACTTTTATTTGTACACCAGGCATCATTTCGACTTTATTGCTCCCATTTGCTTTCTATCTCTAATAACAGGCCTGCCTACAAAACCCACGGAATCCTTTAAAACACACAGTTCATTAGTTCTGTTTTGAAAAGCATTGTAAACACTGCAAATACATCTCAGACATAGATGTCTGGAATTGATAATGAAATTATGGTTCATAATTTCATGAAGGAGGAATCATAAACCAGATATTAATGTGGAACTTGGGTCCCTGGATCCTGCAATATTAAGAAAACTCTTGGATAAAGTGCTATTAATTAGGTGTGGCTTCTGCTTTACTTTCTCTGTAGAAGACTCTCAGAAACGATACTGTTTATCCCAATATTAGTATGCTTTTTCCTCTTTTCAGCTTTAAAAGCAATGTGGTTTGTATTGGGTTACAACCTCAGAAGAGCAGTACTGCTTCAGCGTGACATAAGGAATTAACTTCTGCCACTTGCTGCATAGTTTTCTATAGGTTTCTACAGACTACTGTGTATTCGATACATATGCTGCTGGCTTGGGACACAAGAGAGGTAGATAACTAATTTAGGTCATCCTGAGTTAACAAACCTGGAGGGAATGCATTCATTGCTTAAACATGTAATTCCCAAACTGTTGGTAGTTCATCTGTGTAAAATGCAGTCTTTGTGCCTTGTCATTTTGGAGAATGAGTCTAAGACAAAATTAGCTTTAACTGTATTTGCGGCTAGTAAAGCTTTTTCTTTCTAATATTACTAGAGAAGTAGGAAAAGATTGCTAACATGACCAAGGAGAAATTTATTTTTAGATATGTATGAGCTACATATATAAGCTATATATATAAGCTTGCCCACTAATGTGTCTGTTTGCCAGTCTGGCTATCTGTACTAATGCCTTTTTAAGCTATTAAGTATTTATAATGAAATTTAACAGAGATGGAGTCCACAGAGGTATTAGATTCCTTCCGATTTCATAAAAGCCAGAAGCTGGAGGAGAGGGAGGATATTAGTGCCGGCACCAAGAATAAAGATAAGTTCACCCTGTATTAGACACCAGAGAATCCAGGTGGGTGTAAGAACCCACCCTCGTGAGCTCAGCTGCTCCTCGTGCACTCCTCACTGATGTCGTTTTAGCCCGACCTTGTTCCAGCCAAATCAATATTCAATGAGGGGAATAAATGTCTGGCTTGAGCTAATTCAGCACTTGTACACATGCAGAGGCGCTGTGCAGGAGGGATGTCGAACGTGACTCACAGTGGCTTTGGTTTACTGAGGAATTTCTTTCAATTGAAGTATCTCAAAGCAACTTCGAGGCACTTCTGCACACTTTATCATGTTTGGCTGCTTACTGCCTTCATGTGAATAATCTTAATTAAATTGACTAAATTAATGGCATTTCAGTGCTAAAATAGTGTCAAAAATATGGCTTGAACACTTTTGAGGCTGTTGGTTGCTTTTCCATGTACCTTTACAGTGAAGAATAGAGACTCTGTCTATATCTCAGTACGAAGAAGAGTTTAGTGCCCCTTTTCACATCAACACATTCATATCTACTCACGATATAGGGCCGCCACAGCAATAAGCGACCGGTCTCTATCTGTGGTATTTAGTGCTGTATTCCCAAATACCTTGTTCCCATCAAGTCAGCGTGTCTTACAACAGTCCCAAACCAGCCAAACTGGACGTGTCTGGCTTTCTGGGATGAGCAGTAAGGGTCCATGAGTCTGGATTCGCATTAACTTCCCAGGATCACTCAAATTATCCTGCAAAGTAACCAGTCCTGCTAAATGGGGGAACAATTAGCATTGTTTGATCATTTGGTTATTATCTCGCTAACCGTCTGTATGGAGTGATTGATTGTAAGGTATGGTGGAAATAAACACAGCTCATCGGGCTTTCTGGAAAAACGGTATCATTAGAAAAATGAGTTTGATTGTCCCAGCTCATATGGTATTGATCAACACTCCTCTTCGTAAAAGAAATACGACTTGGTGAAAGTTGCTATCCATCTATGCCTGGAGAAGACAAATGAAGAGTCAGCAGGGAGAGCAAATTGCAAGCACATTTAAGTAATAAGACACAGCAGGACCTGCTATTGTTAGGGTAGACACCCTGAAGTGTCTTAATGTGATTATAATGTGGCTTCCTGAAACACAACAATTATAACTATCTTAGATAAAATATTATTATCAATATTCCGCAGGGTTAACTGAAAGCCAAGCAATTAAATTTTTATTTTTCAACCTATACCTACAGTTTTAAAAGGCAGTTCCAAAGACAGCTTGTCACAAACACCTTTGTTCTTGGTAGTGGTATTCAATGTGTTATAGGCCCACTGAAAAACAGAGCTAGTCTCTAGGTTTAGCACGGACACAGAGGTCAACACGACTAAGATTTAATTTCAAAACACATTGTTAAAAATTTATATGTAAATTCTTTTTTGCTTGGTTAGTTGGCTAACAAATTGAATGTTCCTTCATGATGCAGCCATCGAGTTTAAAAAGAGATTGGATGTATTATGAAAGATATTTAGAGCTTGTTTTCAAGATGCAAAAAAACTTATTTGACTATATTAATTTTTTTCCCCAAGGTGCACTTGTGGTCTATTCTGTACTGCTAGTGAGGGGGAAAATGGGAAAAAATGTATGCATCGTTTTCATTCAATGAGCATTTATTTTACGTAGCAATCTAATTTATTACTGTTGAGGGTATAGCATCTACTTCCCTTGGTACAGACACTGTTTAATCTCTTCAGTAACGACCTCGGATGGGACAGAGTGCAACCTCAGCAAGTCTGCAGATGACACAAAACTGGGAGGCGTGGCTGCCACACCGGGAGGTCGTGCTGCCATCCAGCAGGACCTGGACGTGCTGGAGAAATGCACTGACAGGAACCTCATTAAGTTCATCAAGGGGAAGTGCAAAGTCCTGCACCTGGGGAGGAACAAGCCCATGCACCAGTACACACTGGGACCAACCAGCTGGAAAGCTGCTGGCAGAGAAGGTGGTAGGGGTCCTGGTGGACACCAAGCTGACCATAAGCCATCAATGTGCCTTTGCAGCAAAGGTGGACAATGATATCCTGGGCTGTACTAGGCAGAGTGTTGCCAGCAGGTCAAGGGAGGTGATCTTTCCCCTCTGCTCAGCGCTTGGGAGACATAGCTGGAGTGTTGGGTCCAGTGCCGATCTCCCCAGTACAAGACAGACAAGGACATACTGGAGCAAGTCCAGCAAAGGGCCCTGAAGATGATTAAGGGATTGGAGCAAGAAGCTGAGTGAACTGGGATTGTTCAGACAAAGGTTCTTCTCAGTGGTGCCCAGTGAATGCCCACGAGTCAACAAGCACAAAGTGAAATACAGGAGATTCTGTTTAAACATAAGAGGAGGTGGGCAAGCACAGGACCAGGTTGCCCAGAGAGGTTGTGGAGTCTCCATCCTTGTTGATATTCAAAGCTGAGCCTGCTCTGGCTGCCCTTGCTCAAGCAGGGGTTAGGCTAGATGGTCTCCAGAGGCACCTCCAAACTCAGTCCCTCTGTGAGTCTGATGTGACAAAGAAAATGAACCCCTTGGGTGTCCTGATTTCCAAGTAGGTGGCTGGAAAAATGTTTTGTGTGAAGCCCACCTTGGGGCATGGTGTTTCCACTTTTTACCTGCACGTCTAATGGCATTACACATAGTCTTTGCAATGAAGCAATGGTGTTGTGACTTAGTAAGTCTTCTCGGTTTCCACTGGTAGGATGTGTAGCTTTGCCTTTTTCTTCCTTCCAGGTTAATTTGGCCTATTTAAGATCTTGTCTATTTTGTAAGACTTCTCTATGGGTGGATCTCTGTTACTGAACATATCATATATTCTTAAAAGAATAACAAAGCCAAGAATTCAATATCCACAAGATTTGTTCTGGCAATTTTGTTTAAACTTTATATTAAAATCTGTCACGGAAGCTTTAAAAATGCATCTGTGAATCATTTTTAGTTGAATATTTACTTTATGTGTTTATATATTTAAACATCTTTTCATTAAAGAAACCCAAGATGACTAAACTTGCTGGATCATTTATATTAATAAATTTTTAAAACCTACATTCCATGAAATTGCTGGGAGCCTTAACTCCTCCGTTACCACCAACAGAGACTAACTGAGCATTCATTTTCAAAACTTTACCAGATTAATTAAATTCACATGTGGTATTTCAGGTATTAATATCTGTACGAGGATGGTCTTGAAGTTGGCAGGCACACAGCAGCAAAATGAAGCTGACGTGAGTTCAAAATGACCAACGATTTAAAATTTAGAGAAAATAATACGAGAGCTTATTTGCAGAGACCATCTATGCGACTGTCTAGATTTTTCACAGCAGGTTACTTATCAACCTAATAGAAATGCTGACATGCACAACCTTAACTCCTGTGTCACCCAGTCGCTGCTCTAATCTAATTGATTTGTGGTTGTTTCCTTGGATGAAGACATAAAGTGGATGTGCTTTCCAAAATATCTTCAGTTCTTCTTTAGGACAAAGAGGCTGTCCTGGAGGTACCTGTGATTACATGATTCAAACAGATTTTTATGATTTTTGTGGGCCTGTTAAATGACAGTGCATCATATTTCACACCAGCTGAACTGCAGCCCTATGAATAACGACAGTCTTTTCAGGTGGTGGTACCCTTCCCTGACCTCTGTGGGCAAGAAGGCATCCCTGCATTCACTCACTTTTTAAGTTAACACTGCAGTAGCAGCAATTTTTATGAACTATGCCGGGTGATTATGTTGTCTTGCATTTTTCAATTATCTAAATTAGCATATAGCATTTGCAGCAATGGGTATGTCACACTGCATTTTCTCCTCAAGTTCTTGTTTTCCAAACTACAAAACATAGTAACAGCTATGAATTTTCTTCCTTTTCATTCAGCTTCATTATGCTGAGGAAAACAATCCATTATATTAAAGGGAGAATGGAAATAAAAACAGAACAAAAGAGTAAATCTAACAATAAATAACTTTACTAAAATATGCATGTTTTTGCTGTGGCTAAGATTTGCTCATCAGTGTAAATACAATTTTGATCATGGCCTGTCAGTCTTTCCTTCATTCAAGCTCTGTTTCACCTGGGGTCTGGGGAGGCAGCACTCCATTGCCATTCCGATCGCCCAGACGGATTTCGGCTGTAGGATGTGGCCCTACAGACCAATTTTTAGCAGATATTGTTAAATACAGACTTTCACGACCTATCTTTTCATTAGGAGCTCCTCCAACTTTGCTAACCTGGGCTGCATTAACCGGGAATGTGATGGAGCACTGATTCTGCACCACTAATCCTACACAACCGGGGTAGGATTCTTCTTCTCCTCCACCCAGGAAGGGTGGGATGAGGAATTGCCAGCAAACCTACAGGCATCGCTCGTGGCAGACGCTGGCACTCACAGGCTGCTGTTGATACTATCTTTTGGGCCAAGTCCTAGTAGGATATATACTTTCAAGGTCTGAAAAACACGTAGAGTGGCATAGGTGGGTTTAGCAATCGCTACGTAAATGTGGACGTGGCATTAAGGGTCACGTCATGACTGCGGTTTCATGATGAGGGTTTACTCTCCAGGTAGTAACGTCTTGCTTGTGCATTTGGTTCATTCTGTCATTTCGGGTTTCCTGAATTAAATGTATGATTCGAAGCCAAAAGATATTTTATAGTCAGTGTTACTTTCTGTACCAAACAGATATTTTATAGTCAGTGTTACTTTCTGTAGCAAACATTTATGGAAGTCTGAAACTTGATACACAAATATTTGAACATTTTCCCACATCCGTATGGTGAATCACTTATATAAATACATTCTGCAGTCTTAGCAAGTAAGGATCCGTTTCAGTAAATCCCCCTTTTTAGAAAATCTCTGTCATTCTCTAATCAACTTTCTCTTTTTAGTTTTCATCCATATGTACATTACAAAGTTCAGTAAATAATGAGTTCAGGAATGTAACTAGAAAAACAGTTTCCAAAATAATTTTAAAACATTCTTAATCAAAACCAAGCAAGAATCATAATCAATTTGTCTTACGGAATTTTTCATTAAACTGATTTTTATTTATAAAATACATTCTTGTTTGCTTCCCCTTTGAAAATGTTTGAAATGAGATGCTTAAGGGCAATCAATAATTTAAGCCACAAAAAATGGTTCCACTCATCGCTTTGCTAGGAATAAGGTTATTAATTTTTTATTTTTTTTTCAAGTGAAGGTTGTTAAAAGTGATAGGCCTGGACTGAATATGGCCAATAGATGCTTCTATTTGACAGTATCTGTGCTGGGGAAAGGAATCACATTTCAAATGTTTGGGGATCAAAGGAAGCGAATGCAATCACGTAAGCTCCAAATTGGATTGTTATGGCTTGTTTTATTTATGTAAGCATTGGTAAAGGAATCAAACCCCTGCAATTGAAATACCTTAGTCAAAGGGCTATCTTGCAGAAATAAGAGCAGATTATAGGGATGGCAAAGGATAAAACTCTGCACCTGCTCATGCAGTGCTTAGTGGCAGTGAAGGAAGGAAACAAGTAATATTCTAGGCTGAAAAGCAATGCTACAAAGATAGAAGTCATCAGTCTAAAGAAATGTACCTCTCAATTACAATGATCAAGTATGATTTGCTCTGGGAGAGTACAGAGGTTTAATATGATCCCCTTGTCAAAATAATCACAATCCACCATGGCCATTGCTCTTTCACAGTTCCTTAATGACAAGGTGAAGAGATCCAGCCTCTAATTTAGACCTGTAGTACTTGTAGAAATGACAGCAAATGACAGTAGATCTGATTAAATAGATTGGCAGCTGAAGCCCAAGGATAGTGTATTAGTCGCCAGTAACTTTAACAGCAACAGGAGCTCGATGGTGCCGACTCCCTTTGCAACCAGCGTGTAATTTCGGTTGCACGCTGACAGCAGTTTCACACCAAAGTAGATGGGAGCCATCTTAAACAGGTTGAAAAACACAGACTTTGGGATTGTCTTATTTAATGATAAATTCAAAAGCCTGCAAGAAAAGATGCTTTCTCCCTGCCCTTGCAAGCATTGTTTTTTTCCTCCGCAGTCGCTGTTTGGGTCTCTGGGAACGCTGTGGAGCAGTCACCTGAAAGCAGGTGCTCTCCATGTTGAGTGACGGGACAGACTGTGTCAGCAATGCCCCGATCTTCTCATCATCTCCGCTTTGCCAGCATTCAATTTTAGTTTTCTTTTGTTTATCTGTTTGCTGCAGTGAAGCCGAATAGCGTGGATAACTACACCTAAGTGTAGCAACCAGCAGCGCTGTCTGCTCTATAGAAATAAAAGTAAATACAGTCTAATTTTGCTGTTATAACCTGGCAATAGTATGTTTTGCATTTTCATTGATGGCAGATTTATTTTTTCAGCAGAGACAAACAGCTATCTCTGTCCTAGGTACAGCCAATACCTTCGCTTAGCCCATGAATTTCCAGATGCCTTCTTTAATCTCTGATGCTTTTTGGATTAAGGTCTGGAAGATTTTCAGCGATGGCCAATTCATTGCGCACATTTCTATCAGAAAGTTGGGTATGGACTGACACTATTTAAAAGAACACGTGGGGTAGGGGGTAAGCAGATCTTGGCTCAGTGCCCCAAGTGTATGTGTCTCACAGTCAAACTTTCCAATATTTCACTCTATTCCTCACTATATCACAAATTATCCATTAGCATCTGTAGGAGCTCTTTGCCAGTTAAAGATTTTTAGTTCTTGTCTCACCAGTGAATCTGTCGCAAGACTGGATGTCCTCGGTGGATTTGTTTTGCAACGGGATGGCCTCTCTGACAATTTGGGTCTTGCCCGGATAAGATAACATATCTATTTCCCTCTTTATTGCTCTTGGCCTGTGGTATAACAAATAGCTGGTGGGGACAGGACAAACAACTTCATGTGTCATAGGATTCCTCTTTACTTCTTTTCCCTATCCACCGTACCTACGGGAAAAGCACTAAAAATGTACTAAGATGTTTATAGGAGAGAGCCGGTAGGATATTCCAGCATTACGACGGTCAGTGCCACTCGGGCAGGGGTGGGAGTGGAGCATTGCCCCGTGCCGTGCAACAGCGACAGGTAGACGGTAGCAAGACACGGTCAGAGAGATTAGGCTCCGGCTCTGACCCCTCTTGATAGCACTGTAATCTGCTGAGGAATTTTCCCCTGGAACCTAAGCACCAATTTGTTTTAAAATCTATCACTGTCACCAAGAAATTGCAAAGGAGCAACAGCCACCGTCACCGCCTGACCCTGCAGTATTTTGTTCTTGCTGCTGGTGGAGGCAGATGTCCGACCCACAAAACGCACAGCGGCTGCCAAACAACAGCCTCGCATTCAGAAATATTTTCTTAAAATCCCTATAATATTTCCCAACTTTTGTGTTTAGTTTTATAAAGCAATTTAACGTATTCACAGAGAATGAATGAGCAGCAGGTTGGGCAGTCGTTGGCCTGGACACCAGATAAATTTAAATTAATGTCTCAAATCCATCCCCCTACCTGCCAAAAGACAGAAGAAATGAGATAACCACAGGTTCCTTAGTCTTCTCTGCTTAATTTGCAGATTTTGGGGGTGAGGAACTGTATCCTCAGGCATATGTCCAGTGCTTTTAACTATTGGAGCACCTTTAACTTCCAAAAGCGACAGCACTACATCTCCCAGGGGACCACAGCATCACTGCTTGGAATAGATGCCATCAGCACAGTGCTGCTTTTTTTATATTCATATCCAAGCATCTCCATGGGCTTTCGGGTCTCTTTGAAGGCTTGCTGTGAAGCCAAAGGCAGGCACCGCGGTGCCGGTCCGGCTGCCGCGGCCGTACCCCCGGGTGCGGGCTTACGAGTGCCTTCGGGACCTGAGGAGCAGAGGCAGCCGTGCAGGAATCCTGCAAAAAAAATAGGCTGGTTTGGAGGTTTCCTGTCAGAATCAAAAGCAAGGAGTACAGCAATTGTTTTTGTCAACAATAAATCCTGCTTCTCAAGAGATTTCCGGACTGTTTTTGCAGACTGAAGTGTTTGATAGTTCAAATAAGCGTTTGATAAACAACAAGGAGGTATTTTCCAGAAGAGACTGTAACCAGGCTGACTTCGCTCTGCCGAGCTCAATGAGAGCATCGGCCGTTGTTCAAGTCATCCCTGCCAGGCTGAACATACGCTTGTAGAAACCCTCTTCCTTGTGTCTCCGTTGACTGTCAGAATCCTACCTGCCTATTCCACGTTCCTGACAGTTATTGATGCCTAAGAAAAGCCGCCTCAAAAAAAAACCCGCTTAAAATTATATCTGGGAGCTTTACATGTGAATAAAAGGCAACTGATATTTACTACTATAAAGTAAAATATGTGCATTTTAATGGCTTGAGAACCAGGTGAGGACCTCTGATTTGTTTTGGGACACACTTACTAGAAAATCTAATTTTATTTCACCTTTATTAATTATCCATTCCCCTTCACACCCAAATCAGTAATTTAACTTAAATGTTCTAGATTAACGTCATAAAATGCTTCTGAATATGTGCAACTTTCCTGCACTTGGTATATTTTTATTACTAACAATAATACAGCCTCAAGTATTTAACCACTCCAGGAGTAACTTTTGACAGTCAGCAATACCAGTACATTTATTAACATTTATATTGTAATAAAATTGGATGCATTAATACTACCTTTAGTGAGAAAAATGTGGTCAAGAATAATAACATTTTTATTCCTTGTATGTGGCTTGGGAGTGTATATTTACACTCTGTTTTCTGATCTTTTTTGAAAGCCAGGCTTGCAAAACCATAAGTAATTTTTTCATACTATGGTAAAGAATATTATATCATTTAATCTCACTGTAAATAACTCAATAATGGCAATGGATTATTTCTGCTGATACTGAATCTTGCGACACTGAGCTGTGGTTAAGTAGAGAGTTATAGTTTCACAGAGTACCACAGCAGCAACCCAGCTCACCCCAGTCCAAGGTATTCACCTGGCAGTCTTCAGACCTGGTGAAGACATAGGAGAGGTTTTAGATTTCAAGGCAACACCCACACAATAAACTTCACACCCTGAAATACTCTTTGTTTATGTCAACAATATGGATATTTAGTCAAAAATACAGGAGATCTATATAAAACTGCAGAGTGATAATCATAGTCAAACAATTTGTACATGCCTATCCATCCATCCACCCACCCATCCATCCATCCACCCACCCATCATCTATTAACTCATTTTCTTCTCTACTGTACATCTGTTACCAGTGGCTAAGAGAAAAAATTCCCAGCCATTGCCAAGTAGTTCAGGAAGGGTGGTCAGCACATCTGAAACACATTTACCGTCTGGAGGTAATCTGGAGTGACTCTAGTTAAAGCTTGAAATTAAGAAAAAGCTATGAAAATTATATTTTTGCCATGGGAGTTAAAGTAAAAGAATTGACTTGGGAACAAAGTACTGCTGTGAACCTTGTTATGGGGCATTTTATAGTTTACACTGAGGGCTGATCCTGAAAGCACAGGTTTGGTGATTCATGTGTACCTGCGAGGTGTAAAGCAATGAACAAGGAAAAATGATGATGAGAGCAAATGTTTTTTTTACGGTCAATCTCCTGCCAGGTGCCTGAGGCTGGTATTGGTAGTGAAATGTAGCGCTAGACCTCGTCTCCGAGCTCCCAGACACACGCATGGCACCTTCTCTTTGTTCTTACCCAAACCCATGGTCACTCTGCCCACCACTGAGTAACAAAAACAACCAGCCAAAATCCCCTCAGTAGTTAGTCATGTATAACGTTAGGTTGAAACAAGCAAAGGCAAAGAGCTTTCCCAACTAATTGGAACCAGAGCAGGAGCTCCATGTGCATAAATCTAGGACAGAAACACAAACTCCAGCTCCAGGTCTTTGGGAGTTTATTGGGTCTCTTTAACAAATGCAGAATCCCTTCCTCCTCTCTCCTCTCTTTCTTTCTCGTTCGAGGCAAGGAGGGCTGGCTATTTGGAGACCAAATTTCCTGCATTAGGTGGCCTCAAGTCCCCCACCTTCATCCCCCAGGGTCTGAGAGCCAGCCTGGCTGGGCGCTCCCTGCGCTCAGCGTCCCGTCACTCATTCCCATGCCTTCTCTCCATCTGCGTTCATCCACCTTGTTTCATAATACATGAAAGAGACCAAGTCTTTCTCGTCCTTCTAATGCAATACTGCATTTCCCATTTTGAAAGAATTCCCCTCAAACCCAGGATTTACAGGATTTTGTAAATTAGCAGGAAGGAGGCAATTGTTTCTGTACCTTTTCTCTGAAGCTGAATTTTTTAAGAATCTTTTTCCATCTGTCAAAAAGATTCCAGAAAAGTCTAACTTAATGCGAGCAATTTCTAATTAATGTGTAGTGGGTTAACTTCAAGTAATTCCTGGTCTAATAGTGCCTATGAGCACTACTGAGAAATTACAGTAGTTTTTTTTCTGTAGAAATGAGAAATAATAGCTGCTCTATAAAAAACCCTCATATCCACAACTTCCCACCTCATTTGTTTAAAACCTGGTAGTTTTATGGCCTGTCTGCATCTCTCCTGAAATTGGACTAATAAGAGGAAATTATATGACTTGTCCACTGTTTCAGCATAAAAAACCTCTTATCTCTGCTACAACCGTCTACAACCAGCGCACGCCTTTAAAAGACACAACAGCAAATTAATCAAGGTCTCTTCAGCCTAAGGGCCCTGTGTAAAAGGGTAAATAATCAAAAGGAATGCTACAGCTGATTTATATTTCTTTATGATGATCAAAGGCAAACGGACTCCAACTCAGCAAAGAATATAAATGCTGTTTGAAAACCCACTTTTTCTGCTGCAGATAAAATTGAAAAGCCTTCTCCACTGAGCTATACCTAGTTTAAAATCCATTACCTAATACTGCATGCCCCAAGGTTAAAAAAGGAGCAAAAATCCAATGGTGGACTAGACATTTCAGATAGGTTTTTATGCATGCCCCAAGTTTTATGCATCCTTCTTGCTTCCTAGCTGGAGATGAACAGATTTTGAGATGTCTGACTTGTTTCAATAATTGTTGTTGTTGCAAAGTTTCTCATATATAATCAGCTAATGAAGTGAGTTTCTCTATTAAAAATAAAAAAAATCAATATCTAACCCCCCCCCCAATACCCAACCAACCCTACCCTGAAACGCGTGATGGCTTTGGTCTCCTTTGAGCGGTGGGAGAGCAGGCAGGAGCCCTGAGCCTCCCCGGGTCCCAGCTGAGTCCCCGTGGCCACGGCTCTGGGGGATCCACGGGCAGAGCGAGGGGGTCCCTCTCACGGACCCCGCTGTGGCACACGCGGCTTGTTCACTGCGACGGGGCGTTGGGTTGAAGATTAAGCAGGCTAGAAAGCAGAAAGCAAATCATCAGCCAGCGTAGCTCCAGAGAAGCCAAATAGTTCTTTTTTAGAACTCAGTGATTTTTATGGGTTTTAGATTTTGGGGGCAGTGGAAGGATGCTACTAAACCTGATGATTAGAGGAAAATAAAACCAGTGAAATGGAAAGGTACATACTCCTCCGGTGCTGGGTGCTGAGTAGTTTTAAAACTTTTATTACCAGGAAAACAAAGCAAAAATATTCCACAAAAGTTTCTACAACTGTTTCAAAAAGTAGAAGTGTGCCAAATCTGTCACTATTTTACACTTCCAGGCCATGTGCTGTTAAATTTATTTCTACTTTCTATATTATTTTCTGCTTTATTTAACCTTAAGCATCCAGAACTCAATATTTTGTATCAACATTTTTTGCTAGGATCTCAAAGTCCTCTCTTCTTCGCAAGCTTTGCATCCTGCAGTACCCTGAGGCATCTTGCAAGGCAATGTTCTACTCTAAAATCATTTTTTTTTGTCATAAAAGACTCCTCACCACAAGGCTCTGTTGTCAGTCCATCATTTTTTAGATGGTGATATTTTCAGAAGTCACTGCATTGTCCTAATTCTACTCCCATCAAAATCCATAGGTAATTCATTTGGAACGGAAGGAGACCAAGGCAAACGCTGGGCGCTCCTGAAAAATCTCATCAGTAATGTGTATGGAGGTTTCCAAGAATTTATCCATGTATCAGAGACTTAATTTGGTTTGACACCTTCAAGCAAAGTATTATGCAAGCGAAATTTATGTGCACAAATGTGTTACATGTTTAAAATTCCTGCATGCATGGGAAAGTATGGAAGCCGCCCGGGTTGGACGACCACAGTTTTCAGCTCTAGTGCTCAGCTGCCAATTTCACTGTGCATATTTGATCAGGCACGCTATTGTTTAAAGTGCTTCATTTAAATTCTTCAATTAATTAAAAAAAAATCATAAAAAACTCTTGTAGAATTATCCTGCCTTTGCCAAGAATAATTAAAACAATTTAGCAGAAAGAACCTACTAATTTTCCGTACTCAGCATTCTTAATTCACCATAAAGCTGTATGTTCCTATGTGAAGCAAATCACTGATATATCTACTTTATTTTATTTTTCAGTGGATGAAATCTAGAATACTTTAGTCACTGCATCTCTGATCTTTCTGGGTTTTTCTCTCACGCTTAGACTTTCCTGGAATTGCATTTCTCTGCTTCTTAAATAGAACACCATCAAATTAAAGACCTCATTGTGCTCCATATGTATTTTTTAACAGATCAATTTCTCCATCAGATGTTAATTGATTCATCATTTCTCTCATTTTTGCTGCTTTATGAAAAAGGAAAATGGGAGCAGTGATTGGATATGGGAAAATACATTCTTTTAGGCAATGTGGTACCTTAGCAGATACAACTATACAAAAGAAAGCAGATGTTTCATGTTGCTGGTCTCCCTCTCAAACTGCAACATGTACTCTAATTTCCAGCGGGAGCTCTGAAATGCACACCCGTGTCTGTCTGGGATACACTAAGGGTCGAAGGTGGTGTCTGTTAATCCCTTGAAGGAGCAATATCTGCAGAAATGATGACCAATATTCAAGGGGAGAGAGAGTTTCCCGTAAGAGAGGAGTTACTTTGCCTTGCTTTTAGCCTGTGCCTCCTCAAATGATTCCTGACATGTTTGCAACTGTCTTTAAATAATACATAAACTCCCTGAAATCAATACGAAGACTCCTGTTGACTGTAAGGACCTTATGTCTAATCTGCATCCTGCTTTCTTTCAAATCCCTTTCCAAAAATGTCTCATGCCGCAAATCTCGGGAGCGTGAGCTACGGCCAGCAAAGGGACGCCCCACCCTTCACCAAAAAAGAAAAGTGCTGTAGAACTAACCGTCCTCTGAGGTTTTGGACATGCTGCCGCCTTGTTTACCTACCCAGGGCAAAAGTGTCTTCATTGACAATAATTCTGCAATTATAAAATAAAAGCAAACTTTAAAAAATAATAAGCGTATAAAACACATTTTAAAAGTACATAGGACCTTGTCCACGTAAAAACTCCTGTTGCTTATAGACAACTATTTATTGGATACCTAAATTTAATCTGACCTATTATATCTCCTTTTAGTCAGACATCTTAGCCTTAGCAGATATTAGCAGTCCAATCTTTCCACAATTTACAGAGAGTGCAATAGGGTCCCGTAGCAAAATGATAAGAAAAAACCCTTGTATCTAGTCAAGTTCCTCTTAAAAACCACTGTTTCTTGGGTTTCCCTTTCTTAGCGCCCAGTTCTTTTTCAAGACAGTGGACATTTCTGCCTACAAGCCTTTCAGCTCCCTTGAGGTAATTTAGCATCACATATCAGAACTGGAAGATGGAAAAAAGAAAGTGGGTTCAAGGGCATCATTTAAGACAAGGTCATGCAATCAAGAATCACCTAGGCCATCTCTCTTCCCTAAGCCTTGATCAACTAAACATCCTTCCTTGTTTATCTAGCTTTTCCGTGCAATGCTGAAGACCTACAGCCTCCTCCTACGTCAGAAAAATTCTGTAATGCCGGAG
The DNA here is from genome assembly GCA_009819775.1 of Phoenicopterus ruber ruber. Classification (NCBI taxonomy): domain Eukaryota; kingdom Metazoa; phylum Chordata; class Aves; order Phoenicopteriformes; family Phoenicopteridae; genus Phoenicopterus; species Phoenicopterus ruber. The sequence goes on along the minus strand of CM020223.1, from coordinate 4,538,395 downwards.
CAGAATCCCCCTCCCTACCATTTAAGCTCATTACTTCTTGTCCTGCTCTCTGTGGACACGGCAAAAAGGTTTTTCCCTTCTTTTCCAGAGCATTAAAAAGCAGTAATTCAGCACGGCTGTGTAATTTTTTTAAACAGTTTTTTGCCCCCTTTAAGAAAGGGTAATGCACGTGATGAATAGGAACAGTCAGCGGTAGAAAAGAAATTATTTGCACTCAGTGCTTTAAATGTCTGTTGTAGTGCTGTATAAACACACAAAAATTTAGCTGATATGTAAAACACTGAGCCGGTGTTGCTGCCTTAACCTATGTCAAACATCCTCCGTATTTTGTACGGCTTGGGAAGCATTGCAGACAGGTTTTCTGTGCGTTAAGACCACCTTTGGTTTAAACTCAATATTAAGAATTAATTAATTTAGGGGAAAAAACAACCTTTTGACTTTAGTCCTGTATGTGTCATCTCATGTTGAGAATATTACAGTTTTGAGGAGCCTTAAGCTACTTATTTGGTTTTTAATTCTAACGTCCATCCTAAAGGTTAGACAAACTTTTAACCTTGACCTGATTGTTCTATACCAGGCTTTGGGTCAGGAATGGGGACGTAAATGTGCTGCACACTCAGCAAAATGGAGATGCCACATGTCTTTTGCTAGAGAAACTGCCTACCAAACGGCAGGCACAACAAAGTAACCTAAGGCAGATTTTATGGAGGTACGTTACGAGTGGGAAACATCTCCAGAGACTGAACGCACGTGTTGTATCATTGTGCTTGGGAAAATATAACGATCCCGGAGCCTATTTCCTCTCGCTGCTGACAAACACTTTTAGCCCTTGCCACAATACCCCGGGCATTAATCCTTTAATTTATGCACTGCTCAAGTATAACCGGCTCGTCCCCTTCCGTCACAAATCCCTCCCTGCCTCAGTGTATTTCAAGACGCCATGAAATTTCTTGTGGTGTTTATTTTTTATTTGTGTAGCTTTTGGTAATATCATTTATTGCATGTTTGTGAGAAACAGCCACCTGCTCCCACTGGGGAATAGGCTGAGGCATGGATGACAGATCCTAGAGAAAATCTTGCAGAAGATAAAAGCAGCAATAGCTTCCCATGTATTGCCTGCTACTTCTTGTTCATAATAAGATGCTCTACCCTGTGACTCTGGGGCCAGGACTCAGAGATTCGCAGATAGGAAGTGTAATCTTTTAGCATACAAAACATCGAGTTGTTAACCAGAAAAATTCTGCTTACAAATATTTACATGCTGGGAAAGAGGAGTTTGCGGTTAACATACTGAGGCTAGGAGACTGGGATTTAATCCTCCGTGCCATCGACTCACAGTATAGTTTTAAGTAAGCCATTTATCTCCCTATGCATAAATTTCACACCTGCAGCATAGGTGATAGCAGCGATACCTTATCTACACACTGTATGTCCTCCCTGCCCCCGTTTCTGAACATTTTATAGATGCTCTCTTTTACTATGTGTTCACATGCTGTTACCCCAAATATTAATCTCTAGGTGCTGTGACCAGCAACATGTAGAAATTTCTATAAATAGCTATTTTCAAACAAAACACAGCGATGACGGAGGTCCAGTCTCATTAAAGCCATTACATGGTAAGAATGAATAACGCCAAATAACATTAAAATGACCAAAGGGAGGGGAAGATTGTCGAATGTATTCACATCAAGTACCGTAAGATGCACAGCTTACGTGTCTGAGGAGACTGCAACATCATCTGGAGGTCTTGCTGGAGCACGTGGAGGACGTGCAGACACTGAGGAGGGCAGAGCTTGGCTCCAGCAGTGTGTTTTTAAGTGCTTGAAACAAGTCAGGAGACGGGGGTTAGAGTTCAGCCAAGGCTTCCTGTAATCTACATAACAATCAAAACAATGTACCAGAATTGCAAAATTTTAGCCCCTGTCAGCATCTCCTGCAGAAATGGAACTGTAACACGACAGCTGGGATTTCTCCCTAGGTAAGGCAACAGCACACGGCGCCAACGCTTTCCCCGCGCGGGACCTTGACCCCCCCCTCCCCGCGCTGCTGGGCTTCCGAAGCAGCCTGCTTTCGGAAAAGTGATTTCAGACTGATTTGTGGGATACAGAGGAATAGTGTGACACAGCAACGCGGCCGAAGCTGGCCAAAGCTCTGCTACGGCAGGAAACATTGGCAAAGGCGGTCTGGGCAAGCGGGGGAGTGAGGGCCCATCCAGGAGGGGAATGTTATCCCTGGGGAGTCAGGTCGCTCCGCAGAGCCGGGTGGTTTGAATCCAGCGGGTCCCTGAAGGCTGTTAAACCACCGAGCAGCCATCGCAACGGAGCTGATGGTCTCCAAGCAGTTCTTGCTGCTCTGCGGCCGGAGGAGATGTCCCCATGGCCGCCTTCCCACCGAGCTCCAGCTCGCTGGCACCTGCTCCCGGGGAGCCGAGCTGCAGCCGGCTTGTCAAAACAACAGTATCCAGCCGGGATAAAAATAGAAGGAGAAGGGGGAGCATGAAAGGTTGCAGTAGATTCATGCAGTCACAGCCCTTGAAGAAACTGGCTGCGCATATTCACGCTCGGACCAGGGAACGCTGCAGTGCATTGGTATTTCTCAAGGTTTTTTTCCCCGCATGGTTTATTTACTCACGCCCCGCGTGCTGGAGGTCCCGGGGGAGCCGCAAGCACCCACGGCCTCAGGCTACCGACAGCTCGAATTTTGGAGGAAAGCCGGAGCATCAACACGTTACACATTCCCCCAGACGCAGCCCCGCTTGGCAGATTTTCTCCACAACCCTAATCTGGATTTGCTCGAGGGCTTTAGCAGAATAGATCCGCCTGGGGAAACGTTGCAGGGGGAGGATTTAATCACTTAGCCTTCAAAGGAGGATGCTTTTGTGTTTGGAGAGGGAGATGCGTATCTGCATGCAGATATACCGCAGGCTTCCAAGAGAAACGTAATCATTATTCTTAACAGGAGAACTGGTAATGTATCTAACAAAACAGTTCTGTCTGTGGATCAGCTTTACTATCAATGAGGTGAATTTTTGTTTGCTGGACGTGTTATGTTAAATTCCCAAAATGCTTAAAAGGGTTTTTGTCTCCTTTTTCTCTTTTTTTTTGTGTTTTTTTTATTTGAAAACGGGCCTCTAATACTTGCAAATTCTTAAACATTTATGGATAAACTTATGAATCTGCAAGCACTTGCAGATTTCCCATGAGAGCTTGAATCCCTATATTAAACCTCATCTGGTAACGGCAAGTGTCAAAATTATTTCTACTCTGCTGAATCAGCCTAAGCTTGTCATTGCATCCAAGAGAAGTGGAAAATTAAAGTGAATTTCATTGCTCCATAGCTTGCTACATGAAAAAGCATGTAGAAATGAACAGCATATACAAAATTAAAATTTTAAGTCAGATTAATGCATGTTCCCTGGCGAGTTTCCTACGCCACCAGGCAGGTGGATCGTCTTCCCCAGCAACCACTATTATTTATTGATTTTTCTCTTTTAAAATACTTTGGGAAGAAAAGAAAACAAACCTTTTCTCAGGTTGTGATGGCGTTTCCAGGACTCCAGCTGAATGTTTTCCTAATGTTTCTAATGAGAAACCGTCACATTCAGGAAGGATGGGAAGGGGGAGATGGTACACCCAGTGCCACGGCAAAAAGAGGACCTTAATCCCTGCGGGTATGATGAGATTCAGCAGAGAAACTCTCATCCCACCTAAATTTTTGTTAGGTGCATTAGACCTTTTGTCCATGCACCGCTGTTTTCCAGACAGGATCACGAGAAATAGTGAAGTGTCAGAAAAAGAGTGGAAGATGGGGAAGCTCCTTTTCACGCTACCTTGTAATTATTGGTGATTCCCCTCTCCCTAGTTGGTAAAATGCCTTACGATCTTATGTGAGTGAAAGATATTAATTTAAATTTAATTAATTCATTCCAAAATACACACACCTAGAAGTGCTTTTGGGGAATCACAAAGCTTGAAAGAGTCAAAATATCAAATATTCAATTATTTGTGCTTCTGACATTTTGTGTATAAGTTAATATTTTATGCCTCATACCATTTTCTCTCTGCCTCTTATCTCTTTTTTCCAGTCTCTCAGATGAATGTGGGTGAAATAAAATGCATTTTAAAGTGTTGTGAAGTTTCCACAATGATCTCTTCCTCTGACAGTCCCTTGGGATGCTTTTTTTTTGGTGTGTTCAGTAGCAGGGATAGGAAAGGAAAAACAATTTTCAGTGTTGTTTTGGAGCTTCTTTTCCCCTCCCTGCTCTCTGGATCCAGCTTGTACTTTGCCCTCTCTTTTCTTTCTCACTTGGCTTGATTCTCCTGTCATTTATGTTGGGTTTACGTCAGTGCAAGGAGGTTGATTTTGATGTGCTGACTCTGATTTCAGCATATTTGCCTTAGATCCATGGATATGGGAAAAGCTCTGTGCTATAAATCAGGGCTTGATTAGATATAAGTAGATTATTTATGTCAGTCCACATTCTTCTGATGTAGAAAAGGTATTAATCTCTTGTACTAAGAGTACTCTTGTACTTTCAGGGGAAAAAAAGTCTTCAATACTCCTTTTTTATCCTTTACTGCCTGGATATTTGCAGGAAAAATGGTTTGGGGAAGACTCTGATCATTCCGTCTTTTCTCTTTGTGCCTTGTATAACAATCTCTGTTCTTTCCGTGTTGAGCCCTGGTCTCAGAGAGACCCTGAAGGACTGACTGAAGCACCCCAGGTCTCCCTGGGGTAGGTTCCTTCTCCACAGCATTTCCAACAAGGAGTACGTCTGAAGCATCAAACAGCACTGAAGCACTTGCTTTCCTAAGGTAAACTGTCCAGGACTAGCTCCTGCTAGGAACAAATTGTGGTTTGGGTTCTCCGTCAAAATGCCACCGTTAACTTTGCCTTGATAATATGCTTTCACGTATTTTTCCTACAGCCCTAATAATGAGTAAGCCTTACAGAGAGGTCTGGTTCCACTAAGCAATCTAAGCTTTTGAACAAACTTTTTGAAGAATGATTGCCTTAATTTATACTCCTTAGCTGCACTGAGGCATCTCATTGAATGGTCTCATTAAGTCCAAAAGAGGACATCAGTCACCCAGCGTGACACTAAATTAGACCTTGTATTTAGATGTTTGAATGTCGACACAAAGTTCTGACTGAGTGACTCACTTTTCCAAACGCCTGGTTTCGCTGGTCCTGGGGATGATTTGGTTCTGGCAATTTAAAGACAAAATTTCTCAAGAACACCTTTTGCAGTCCTGCTGCACTCTCATTTCCCAGGACTCACCAGCTGAGATTGGAGGAGGCTTGATTTCCAGCCTGACTTTTTACTCAAGAAAAAGACATTTTTCAAGTATTATGAAAGAAAAAGGATAGTAAAGAGACAACATTAACATGTTTTAGAAGTCCAATTCATCCTGCTTTATAACTCCTCTCATTTTAGTGCAGGCACACAGAGAACGTATTTTTACCCATCTGGTTGATAGCCTCCTTCCTTTAAATTGGGCTCTTTTTTGCTTGTCTTGACTGGAAATTTAGAAGAGAAGACTACATTCGCTTGAAAACGCCATTTAAATATGAGAGTTTTATCAGCAGAAAGCCTTCATTATTGGAAACGCATGAATATGAGCTACTAAAGAGACTTGGAGAAAAGGCAGGAGACAGAAGGTGAGGATTACTGTTCCGCTGCCTATCAGTGATGCTTAAAGGATGGGGAGGCTAGAGGAAATTTAAATAATGTTCTATCTTTGGCAGCATACATGCTGTGAAGGGACGGAGCAAAGGTATGAAACTTAAAAGCTCTACAAACTGGTGCAGAAACGAAACCACCTTTCCTACTTAGTGTTTTATGGCTGCTTCTTTCCACTTCATTTTATAGCCTGGCAAGGTAGATAATTCCTTGAATCTTCTCTGTCATCTCACATGAACATTTTCTTTTGTTTAAACCCATACTCATATAATACTGCTTACTCCCATTTTTGCCTTAGGGTTTTAGAGGTGTTAAGCTTTTATTGTCCTCCTTTTGTAACAAAAGCACAACCACATCTTATATTGTGGTATGTGCTGTTAGACATACATGCCCATATATATTAATCAGTTTATAGCATAACAAAGAAAAAGGTGAGATTTAGGGCAAAGGGATGGGCAGCAGACAGTGACTTTCGGACTCTTCACTCCGCAAGAGGTAGGATTGTTAACCTCAAACAATTCATTTAAAATCTGCAACTGATTTTCACCTTATGTAAAATAAGGCAATGTGAAGGCAAAACAACTATGCCTACAGACTGCGAAAGCTCTATATTCTATTATTATCAATATTTATGTGTAGTGTGGCATTAAACTTACAAATATCAAATGGGATTTTTTCATAAAGTATCAATAATTAGCATTGCTTTATTTCAACTACGACATCTGTTAGTTCTCTTTTGCTAGTATTTTTTTGCTGCTTTTTATGCTGCAGAGTCAGAGAAGAGAGCAATTAAATGACATAACATGCTTAATTTCATAACCTGGGGTAATTTCATGAAAAGTAAGAAAAAGAAAAATGAAGGTTGAACATCAGGACAGCAGGTAAAGAAGTATCATTATAAAAATCCCCCAGGGTATCTCATCACTTGGGAGTCTTAAAACTCGTCTGGAAAATTGACTTCAGTGTCTATTCTAGGAAACAGCCCCGCTAGCTGACACAGGGCGGGCTGGGAAAACCTCACCACTTTGTTTTCCTGCTGTTCGCTGTGTTGTTCTCCGAGACACGACCATGCAAGTTCTCTCTGTTTGCAACGGAGGTCTAGCCAAGTGACACGGACAGTATCTCTCCTTTTTACAGCCATTATTTCCAGCTCCCATCAGGCCCGTTACAGCTACGTGAAGACCCCAAGCCATGAGCGAGCTCAAGGGGTGGCTCAGAGCCAGCAGAGAGTGGAGAAATCCCTCCCTGTCTCCATACCAGGGAGAATATCTTTCCTGATGCTCTCTCGCTCGAGCCTGCTGACTTCCAGAACTACCAAAACCTGTCTGGAGAATATTTGTAACAAAAAGCTTTGTAAACACATCTCCGTCTTGGTCATAGTAAATGATACAACAACAGCTGTTTCCTCCCAATTAGTTGCACTTAATGGTGCCCAGAATGAGATGCAGAGGCAGTTCCTTAAAATGAAGATGTCAGAACTAATGGAGGGAACTATAGCAAGGTGTGATTAATTCTTTGGCAAACATTTTTCTTTATTAGGGTGCTAATTGGATTACTTTCCGAATTCTCAGTTAATAAAAATATTAATATTTGATATTTATCTACTGCCAGATTCTAATAGCTGGCATGTTAAATAGAACTTTCCTAGAACTGTATTTTATCTTTTTTTTATTAGCTCTGAGCTTTGCCACCGTCGGAGCGGGCTCAGGCAGGCTTTATGCTGATTTCAGCATTGCATGCTATAGTAGTCATAACACTACATAGTAGTACACCAGGGTGCCAAGAAAATCAGAGCCCTATTATGCTAGGTGTGCTCTTACAGAGAAGTGTCGAGCCCTGAAGAGCTAGTATCTAAATTGAAGCCAGGCAAAAAAAATGAGGGAATGTATAGAAGTCCACACTTGGTAGAGTTAATGCAACAAAGAAAGTAAGGCAGTGGTAAAGGCAGGAATCAAAATATACATAGCAAGGCTTTGAGTTCAGTTCAACTGTCCTGTGTCCTCGCCTGATGCCCTGAGGAAAATTATAACACAGCAGTTTACTCAGAGGTTGCATTACAATGAGCTTTCTAACATTATTTGATGGTGGAGAACCACCTGGGTGCAAATAGGATCGTGCAGACAAACCCCAGATGACTGGTGAGCCATCAGCTGGACACCAGCACGTCCACTGAGATGCCTGAAGAGCGAAGTGGGTTTGCAGAGGTGAGAGCAGATCCAGATTCTTAAGTCTGGTTTCAGTCGCAATGTTGATAAAAGTTATTAAATATTGAGAAAAAAAGAAAGAAAAGTAGAAAAATGGACTAACGGCACTTACTTCTTTTACTTGTAAAATGCAGTTGTAAAATTCTTAACTCTTTAGTTGAAAAGCTTCTGCCCTTTACGCCTGAAGGCTGCAATATAATAGTTTCTTGTCGTCTGTGTCATAACTTATATCAATAAAAGGTTTTCAAAAAATCCTTATTCCGATGTAGTCGCATCCGAGGAACCTGTGAGTCCACAGAGATGTCGGCAGAAAGTGCACGCTTGTATTTGATCTCCTGCAGGCTTACTACGAGCAAATACAACATTGGAATAATCTGTTCCGTTGCTCCCATAATATACTTTTTTTCTGAATGTGTCACACGTGGCACATACCTTATAGCACCTTGGCAACGCGTTTAGAAGAACTGTTACCCCGCAGGAATAGCCCGAGTTTGACATTTACACTGTAACTGTTGCAAAAGCTCGCGCAGGTATGATTGATTTATTATTTTTTTTAAAAGGCAAGTATTTAGACACCGTTCGGAAACCGCTAGGAGTCCTGAACAGGGTCTTTTGTATATCTTGCTGATGGACAAGCCAAAAAAAGGTTTGATATTGCCCGTAATTCCTGGGAAAGCCTGCATTAAGTGGACACAACCAGAGCTGAGCAGCAAAAATAGAGGAAAACAACAACATTGGGAGCCCACAAGCACTCCCAGTAATTTATATTATCACGGGCCTATTCAGGTTTCGTCTGGTAAAGTTTTAACTTAAAAAAAAATGGTTTGCTCAACTGTCACTAGAGCCAATTTTTTGTGTTGCTGACGAACTTCAGAAGCAGCGATGCGCTCTCCGGCGTCGGCACCTGATAAAGGCTGAATTACAGATACGGAAATTCATCTCCGCACACAATTAATGTTTATATTTTGAGAAAAGTCTATTTTGGATGGAAACTCTTCTTCCCCTACCTAGTACTCTCCTGGTCACATGGATCTTTTTCACAAAGACATAAATTTTTGTCTAGTCCACAGCTTGTGTATATCACCATAGCTTCATTTTCTTTTATTTATTGGAGATCTGATTTAGCTGTGAACTTCCAACACAATATATGCAATTATATTTCGTTATTCACATTTCTAAGAATGTTGAGGAGATGTTAATTCATTAATAATTCTTGTCATAGTACTAATTAATGTAATACCACCAGCTGTACCCGAGCACATTTATTCCTCTCAGGAAAGAAGAGAAGCTGGGTGAGAATTTTCCTGTTATAAGGAGCGGGGATATAAATATTTTCACAAAAAGCCTTTTTTCACAAAGGTTTGCCATGAGTTCGATCTAAAGCAAAGTGCTGCAAAAACAAATAAAGATGAAGAACCTTAGCAAGGGGTAAACCAGGCTCTCCCCGTTGCCTGCCCTGGTGTCAGTGGAAGCAGGCAAATATACCCCAGGCAAAGAAAGAGCTCATTATTGCCGAGAGAGAGAAAAGGAAAGGGATTTACTAATTTCAGGTCAAGCCAAGCCAAGGCTGCGAATGCGTGTAGGTGTTCCTAGGTCATCTGATGGCCCCATGGGACATATTAAAGTGCCGCTTTGTGAGAAATTGAAAAGCCATATATATATATATCTTGTGTTATTGATGCTCAAAATGGAGTGAGCCATTTAAAACCAGACTGTAAAGCTGGAGCAATGACAGAAAATGCGAGTTGAATCTCCCATCATGGCTGGGAGTTAAATGCCGTTATTACGTTGTTACTAAATGGAAGAGGGCTGAAGTGCAAGAAATCCAAAGTACATGTCAGTCTGGAGTAATTAGGAGGATGAAAGCTGGTGCCTTGATGCAAGAAGCTGCGGTGAAACGAAAATCACGTTCTACTTGTCAGACGACAGACAATGAAAATAGTTCTGAGAACAATTTAATGATAAACATTTGGGCCAGGAAAGATGTGGTTGATTGATTGGTGGCTTCTACAGCCCACTCTGCTCATGCACCGCTGAAAACCTCGAGTAACGACAGCGGGGTTTAAGAAGCTAGTCTATCCCCGCTCTCGTGTCAGGGAGCAGAAACGGGCCAGTATCCATAACGTAAATACAATCTGTTAGGTGTTGTATGATACACATAAGGAGAAATAACCTTTAAATATGATAACCTTAAATGGCCACGGACAGAACTCCTAAAGCTCACCGCAGACCTTCCCAAAACTGCAAAAGCCGCGTTAGCCGAGCAGCGAAAGGCCGGCGAGAGGCACCGTACCGGAGCGGAGGCGGGAGAGGCGGCGGCTCGCCAGTGGCTTCGAAACGGTCGGGACTGGTCCGAAACAGGAGAAAAGGAAACAGCTCCAGAAATCTGGAGAGGAGTTAGCAAAGGAGTGGGACGGCGAAATGCTGGTACAGAAACGCAGAGGAGGAGGAAAGCAAAAGCTTTTGGAGGTGAAGGAAATTAAGACCTTTCTCAGGAAAAATATAAGAGGGTTTCAGGTAGATTATTTTGAGCAGAGAGAGAATAACTAAGGCAGAATATTCACACGCAAACGTGCCGTTTCAGCTATAAATAGTTCAGGTTCCCGAAAAGCTCGATTTGCTTAGACATTACCTAGTATGAGGACACCCCGTTCCAGCCGTGAATCTGGTTGATGCCGTCACTGTGTGAATAGTAGGGAGAGGAATAAATACAGTACGAAAAAAATCAGCTATGCTCTTGAATATAAAGCTTTGTTAATTTTTGCTACTAAATAATACCAAGGTAAAATTGTGTTACTAAATTTCAACGAAATCTGGAGTTCTTCTTTGGAAGAAAATTTAAATTGCTATTTGCTTTTTGAATCCAAGCGAAACATTGATAATTTCAACAAAATCAGACTATCATATTAAACAATAAAAATTCAAAAAGTACTTCTTTTAGGAACATACTTCATCTTTTATTCTCTCATGACATTTGTACCAGGTTACACAATATAGTGTCCACTACCACGGGCATGTCATCCTTTTATCTGTTATAAAGCATGATAACCTTTGTTCTGTTATTAAAGACATCAAAACATGCAGTTTAGCATTTTTAAACATCATGTTTTCTGTATCAAATTATTTTCCGGCTGTTGTAATGGAACTGTTTAGCACTGTGACACTCTGATTAAGGGAAAAAAATAATCTTTCAGCGTTCTAATTAGAGGAACAGCTGCATTACTATGAAATCATTTTTTCCTTGCTATTGAAAACAGCTGCTCCTGCTCAGCTCTTACATTATGTCATAACACGGTGCGTTATGTCATACTGTGGGGTTTTAACTAACGCTTTTCATATCACATTTACGGCAGACGACCGCACACGGTCATTTACAGTGGTTCTGCTGTTAAACTTTGGTAACCTGCTGACATTTGAGCCCTGATTTGTACAGCTGAGGACGTGGCCTTTTCTTTTCCTATGCAATAACCTCATTATTACTCTCTTAAATCACCCAGAGAAAAAGGTAATGCAAGGAAAACGCTTGCCGATAGAGCAGCGTTCTTTACGTTGAGTTTTTAAATGATCTGATTTTGCACAAAGCTATATCCTCCTTGCACGTATTCATAATTAATGGCAGTCGATTGCTCTTTTTTTATGCCAAGGTTATTTTGAACAGCACATTGGTTCAAAAAGTTTCAGCAGAGAACTTTTATAAACACTCTTGGGTCACCTATGACAAGATTGCTGTATAACAGATTATCTTACAAGCTGGTCCTTGATGTCTCCACTATAGTCTAAACACTGTCTGCTTTGATTGCTTCTATTTACAAATGGTCTCCGCTGTTCCAGAGTTTAAATACGTTCTACATGTCTGGATTTAATTTATTCCAATAAATGAAACTTTTCAATAAAAGCTGCCCTTTGAGTTATAAACATACCAGGATAATCCAAAGTCAAACGAAGTTTTACGCGTGTTTTTCTGAGCACAGAACATCATCCGTCAAACACAGCGTAAGCCTGTGGCCCACGGGGCGGTGGATCACCGTCCCTGGGAGGCGTCAGGACCTGGCAGAGCGACCAGCCTCCCTTAGCGGGAGGGCTCCGAGGCCCTCGCTGCACGAGGTTTGCGGCCGTTCTGTAAAAGGGAGAAGCGTGCAGACGCCCAGGAGAGTTCGGAGCGGTTTGATCGCTCAGCGGCCGCCGGGTGACTGACAGCCACCCTCGAGTCCCGAGCAGCACCACCGGCCCCACTCCCGCTCCACCTCCCCAGCTTTTATTGTCCCCATGCTGCAGGAGCCCTAAATCCTCAGTGCAAACCCAGGTAGTATTTTCTTTAACGTTGCTGCTTGATCACAGTAGAAATTTGAATGACTGAGCTTTTTTTCATGTACCTACCGCATGCCCAGCAGGCTGGATCTAGCCAGGTCCAGCCCATGACCTTTGCGGAGGGAGGCTGGAAAAATCGCATTAAGAATAAAATGGTTTGAGGATAATTTTCCGAGTAAAGCGTTTCGTGTTGCCTGGATAAAATAATCCCAAAGGGAGCTTATTAGGACAATCTTTCAGTTTTCTAACAGTAAGGATGGCTAAAAGCTAGAGTAGATTGCGGAAAATATAGATTTTCTGTGAAGTAAAGACATTCAAATATGATTAAATAAACATCTACCAGTAATGTTTTCAGGACAGGTGGCCCTGGCTTGTGTTAGTGATGGACTGAATAGATGTGTCACATCTTTTCTTCCTTTTATTTATTCTTTGACAGTTTTTTCCATTTTTTTTTAATACCAATTTTGACACTTAAATGAATTCCAGTGGGTTGTATTTCAAAACTTTTCAGTAAGATGAAAAAAAATACACCTGAGTTTCCCTGGCTGTGAGATAGTTTCTTGAAGCTGATCTGCAGGACATCAGCTCAAGGGTACCTTTACAATACTAGAAGCAACTTTCTCCAAGTTTTCAATGCTTTAAAAAATAAGTCAACAAATGTAACCAGTATTATCAGATTTTCAATAGGAGCAATTAGGAGCTTGCCTATGCAAGAGAAAAAATGCAACAGCCAAACTTACTTGATGGTTCCCAAGGTAGTTATGAGCTTTTGGTTGAAACACCTTTGTGAAGCGATGAGCTATTTGCTATGACATTACTTCAAACGTCATTGACTTCAGTGATTAAAAATTATGGATTTTCCCTTTTCTTGAGCGACCCAGACCTTGATCTGACTATGAAGATTTAATGGTCAAATTCTTGCAGCTGCTGTCACAGTAATGTGGCACCTTATCGCACGTTGCCGTGCTGTTGACATCTCCACGGTTTCTCGGGGGACCATCGCAGATACGGTTATACAAAGAATTTTGAAAGCATTTTTAAAATTTTATCGTTTTGCCTGATGCACTTACACAGCGAATCGTTGCTGATGGCTTCATCTGGATTGTATTTCTAGGTGAGTGTTTCACTCCCGTGTTTGCTTGGGATACAATATCACATAGTCTGCCCTCCACATTACAAATTATGTGTAAACAGTGATGTACAAATTCAGAGGATTTTGAACTCACTGCTTTTCTACTTGCATGTTTCAGTTACTGAGCTCTAGATAATAATGAAAACAACACTGAAAATATTTTTTTAGCTTAGGTGAAGCGAAAGACTTGTCCTCTCCACGGTTTTCAGAAAAGTGATCCCTTTGAATCTCGGATGCCCGTTGCTGCATCGCTGGGACGCTGTGTGCCGCGGTACGTGAACGCGAGCGGGGACGGCACACAAAGCCAGTCCTGCGCTAAACCAGAGATGCTCAAAAGAGATGGGGTGTGCTGGGAATTGCCTCTTCAGCACTTGTCCAATACTCTTTTCCTCTCCTCCAAGTAAAAAATTATTTTACCTTTATGAAGTCATTGCAATTAATTCCTACGCTAACTGCTTCGTCTGAGGGAGTTGCTCTATCCACTCCTTGGTGAACCCCGACAAGACAAGAGGGTGTGCAGGGTCCTCTGCCCACCCTTCCAGTCCGCACACATACATGCTTTTCAGGAATAACATAATTAAACATATGTTGGTTATTGTTATCCCTGGGTAAGGGAGAGGCCTAATAGCGGCTAACGAAAAGCAAGGTGATTTTTTTTTCCCTTGTGCATACTGTCATTGCTTTTCTCGTCTGGCAATCAGACTTGTCCTTAGGAAAATTTTTTGCCTATAGCTTTTCCAAAAAAACAGAGATAACTCAATTTGTATTACTAATATAATACTTTGCCAGCTCCACTAAATTTTTTAATCAGAAAAAGGGTGATAAAATTTGGGGAAAAAATCCCAAGCTAATAATTTCAAAGTTTTACTAAATGAAATGCATTCATCTCTTTAAAAATTTAATATTAAACAATCTCAAACTTTTTAGGAGCCCAGAACAAGCGGAGGTTTTAATTTCACAAGAAAACCTTTAGTTTTACTTTTTTGTTCAAAAGATTTTAAAATGCTTTTGTTAAAGCCAATCCAAAATGATTTCCCCTGATTTTTCAGAACTAGCAGCTAAACAAAAAATCAGCTCATACTATTCCGAGGTTATTTGAGGAGCTCTTTGTTGTTACTCTTACGCTTCCAGTTTCCTTCTCCCCTTTTGAGTAGCAGTTAATTATTTTATCAAAAATCGAAACAGACCTTAGCAACATGAAAGTAATGAAGAAATTCAATGGATTGCATTCACTCAACTGGGTAAAATTTCTGAAGCCTGAAAATTTCCTGCACTGGAGAGTGAAAGGCCACTAATAACCTATTGTCCTTGAGAGCGACACTGGAAAGAAAGAGGGAAAAAACACTTGCTTTGCTGCAAAGTGGTGTTTCATTTTCTCTCTCCTGTAGATACTGCAGCAGACACATGCAAAAAAAAAAAAAACCCTCTAAGAAGTGCTCCTTAGCAAGTTAACAAGATCTCGGAAGAAGAAAGCGTACGTCTTTCATTATGATCCTGTTGTGATAAACCTTTAGTCCTATTCTTCTTCAAGGGCTTGCAAGTGATACTTGAAGTTCAATAAAAGCGAAGGCTTGCTGATGCGGTTGGGGTTTAAAAGGAGAAGAAAGAGCTGGTGTCAGTCGTATCACCTCACATCCTTTTTAGGTTTACATCCTTTTCTGTAAATATTGTAATATTTAGCTACAGCCTAGTCATGTGGGGGTTTTCTTCCATTAAATCTAGCGAGCAAAAGCTTATCTTTACTCTGTAAAACTTGTAATTCATTCTTAATGAGGGTACTGCTTTGCTTGGCACACAGCCTAGGACAAGGGCTAGGAAATGACTTTGAATGTGCATAAGTGACGTTCCACATTTCGCAAACTTATTACATCCTTCTTGATCTATTGCCTTTTCTCACCTGGGGTCTCATCCTGAAGCCCTTACTAAGGGAAAATTCTCTCTGACTTAAAAGCTAAGCAAAGGCTTTATGAATAAATCACCTGAGCTTTTGGTGTCGTTGATCGCTGAACCAAACTTCCCAATCGTTGCGGACTTTTTGGTGACAGGAGCGTGGTACCAAGCTTTGCTGCTTGGCATCGTTGTCGCTGCGTTTTCCAAGCCCCGCTCCTGTTTGCTGTGGCTTTGCTAATTCACTTTATCATTTCACTGCTTGGCTTTTCCAGATTAAGTAAGCTTACAGCAACCGGTTTAATCTCTATATTTAAATATTTAAACCATTTGTCCTACCCAGGATTTTCCTCTTATTATAAAAATTACTATTAGAAAGAAAGAATGTTGGAAGCTAAAGAGAAAATAAAATAATTTAAGGGGTATTTTACCTTTATTGAAGCAGCTTAAACAAATGCAGCATCTTGCTGTTACCGACATAAACAGTTTATATTGTTTAAAGTAGGAGCGAGATTCTCGTGGGTGTAATGAGACTGTGAGCCCAGGCAGATTTCCCATTTAAAGCAGCTGAGGAAGTCGTCCTCAATTTTTAAGTAACATGAAATACTATTAGTGTCTGATGGAAATAACGAAGGGGATAATCAGATGTTGGATTGTCGAAATGGGTAGAAAAGTCCAATAAGCTTTTATGAAAGCTATGCTGAGATTTCTTCAGATGTATTAATAGCAAAACCAAATCATTTCATTGTAAGTGTTATTATTGCAGGAACTATCACACATCCTTCTGTAGCTGTTACATTACAATTATTTGAAGGCAAAAGTGAAGAGCTGCAAATTAACAAACTTCAATTATTGTTTTTAAATCTCAAGACTTCTTCCTTTCTTGTCTGAGAGATATAGCAAGTTCTAGAGAAACCGACAGCTAATTTTCTCTACACTCTGAAATCAAAGCAGCTTTCTTATTAAACATTAAAAAAGGCAGGTGATACACAGCAATTTTTGTAATATCACTCCTATTGACACTAACTTTCAAATTTACAGCTTAACAGGTTATCGTTTTCTCTCCTTGATTCGTTCTAACTTCTCCCAAAAGATTCATCCTTGTTTCTCCGAAAACGTAAGTCTGAGGATGGATGTGTGTGTACCTGGGGCTGGGATGAAGCGCCCGACGTCAAAGCTCAGCACCTGACCGTGCCACAGCCTATTTTATATGAACTTGGACAAGTCTGCCCGCACCTCAGCTCTGCGTCTGTGAAAGAGGCTGGTGATAATTTTTCTTCCACATGTTTTACCTCTCTCATCCAGACCACGAGATCGAGTGTCAATACACGTCCCGTTACGAAGCACAGCACCTAGCCCAGGAGAGCCTGAATTGCCGTTCACTCTTTCAAAAGCAGTAATGCAAAGAGATTCAGCGTTAGATTAATAAATGTACTGTGTCCTAAAATGAGGGAAATAATTTCCACAGTAAGCAACTTTATTTTCCTTGGGAAACTTTACGGGGACATTCAGAGTCACTGACGAGCAACAGAAGCAACGCTAAAAGACCAATAAAATATGTGAAAGTCAACACAGGCAGATGCCAGCAGGTCACCTTAGATGGCTTTGTTTAAATTAAAGAGAAATATGAAACAATTTAAAACTGGCCTTTCTGCTAGATAATTCTTTAGAAAATTGATTAGTAATCTCACAGGCTACCCTTTTCTTTGCCTTAATAATTTACAACTCGTATCATCCATCCACCGGCAAAGCACACGAGATCAGCAGCTACCACAAATCAGTAGCTAGATAAGATCACAGGGTACTCGCTCACCTTTAAAAACCTGCACAGCCGGGGCCTCATTCCAGGCTGGGGGGCCGTGCTGGGGCGCAGGACAGGCTGCCCCAGGACCGAGGTGCCTGTCAGAGGTACGACATCCCTGCACGGTGATGTCCTGGAGGCTGAGAATCTCAATACAGACTATTTATATTTTAAAAATTACCCAGTATCCGTTCCGAGAACAAAATAAAATAAAATGTAACAGGGGCGATTTCCCCTGTGAAATGTGAGCGAGCGGGTGTAAACAGTTACAGAAGCGCGGGCTTCGGTTGCTCTGAAATGAGATTCCTGAGGGCTTATTCCTGACCTTTCCTGTTTAAACATATGCTATCCTGACCATATTTATAAATATATTTATGGCATATATATTCATACTGTTTATGTACTCAGAGAATGATCTTCCAGTCTCGGAGACTGATCATCTGGCAGTGATATCATTCTTCTTCCTAGCCAAAAAAATCCATCCGAGCTGTCAGGCTACAGAAGTTAGCAGTTATGAAAGCTCAGTACCTTTTTTTTTAAAACTAACTGCTAATAAAAAATAAGATGTATCCACTGCCTGACGTATACTTTAAATACTCTTAGTTCTTGAGTGTGCAGGGTGATAGACTTCTCAGCTCATCGTAATATTAAGCCCCATTCTGCATCACTGCCTACCCAGAACTTGCACGAGATGGGGCTGAGATGTAGCTGCATGCTGACATGTTCTCAGCTAAGTCCTAATCTTAAATTTTGCTGAACAACCTCCTGCAGCCTTCAATTACCACTGCAGAACTTTGAAATTGGATCGGTGATGGCTTTTCTGACGAGGAGAACATGATGTGATTTTTATTGTACACAGCCAGCTATAGAGTGCCAGGTTATACTGTAACCAGTTTTAATACTTATTTTTAATTATAACTTTGCAGTAAGGAGTAGAAATCAATAAAGTAGTCTCTTTTGTCTGAGTTCCACAAGAGACAATGACCGTCGTTCCTCTAAGGAGCATTTTGCTAAAAAAAAAAAGAAAAGAAGAAAAAAAAAAAGTGGAAACCTATGATTCCTCCTTGAAAAAAGAGTGCAATGTATTTTCTCAATGCTCAGCAAGTTCACCTCATTTTTTAGGTAACATAAGTCCCATCATCGTCTTTTATTTTCTATCATGAGCCGAATGGCTGAAGCAGTCTCTTCAAAACAGCCCCTTTTTTGTTTGCTTGCGATGTGTCTGCGGGTAGGTCTTGATTTGCATCTGCATTTGCCATTTGTCACGTTCATTCGATGAAAACCACTCGGTGCCACAATTCAGGCCATGGCAGCAACTAATCTTCATTCCACATACGCTGCTCGGAGTTTTCCTTTTCCATGTGATTGAATATTTCCCACGTTATTGTCAGTGGTTTACGAATTCAGCCAGTTGCAGACTCGCGAAGAAGGCGGGCAGCGGAGTCACGCAGTGGAGGGGTGGGGGGAGATGCTCCTTCCCCAGCCGTGCGCCCTTGCTCAAGGGTCTGCAAATGCGCTTGCAATTACCCAGTAACGATCCATACCTGCTCCTTTCGCAGGGAAGGCAGATGCTGCTGCTAATCGGCGGAGAAAAATCCCTTTATTTCTAAGAGAGCTCTTAAATGGTTTGCTGCATTGCAACCCGTAATGCTAGAGATTTGCGTGGAGGGGCAAGGTAACCCGGACTCACGTGGGTCACGCTTTGCCGTACTGACTGTACACCTAAAATAGGAAACGCTCTTGGAAAATTAGTAGTGGCTATTTTTTTCTAGTTATTAATCACCTGATTTATATTTTAAGGCATTGGAGTGAGTTACTGGAATATAGGAAGGAAAAAACGCTGCTTGGGATGTGTTGTGCAGGTGAACTTTGTTTCGGAGAAAGAAGAAAGAAATAAAATCCTCTATACTGCATTGCCATCGTACAGTGGTATCGTCCACTGTGTCATTAATCCTTAGTAATAAATACCAACGTACTACAGAGAGTACTGCAAGCCAAACACTGCTTTTTCCCTTAAAGCTCTGCTTAGACTTGGGAGTTTAGAGGACTTTTCTCAGGGGACATTACCCCATAGTCAGCTTTTCCTCACCTTTCTAGCTTAAGCCAAAACTCGGCACGGATTTCACCTTCCTCTCTGCCTCTCTCCTCTTTGGATGGCCATTGCTGAGCCTTAGGACTTAATGTCATATGAAGCATGAGGCAGAGTTTACCTGAGAAATATTTGATAAGAAATATAGCTATAGTACAATTATAAAGCTACCATAATACTATATACAGTTGGCAAACTTGGAAAGACCTCTTTCAGAATGAATTTAAAAAGGCTTCATATATTAATGTTGCCTATAAACGTTGTAATTTTTATAATATTTTTAAGGATTCTCAGGCACCTTTCTTATTCTTTTCTCTATGCATTGGCCGAAATGCATGATCTGCTTTTCATTAAAAGAGTACCCTTTTCTTCTCCAAACTAAACTCATCGTGTTCAACTTATCAGGATTTTCACCTGCATTTCTGGAGCAGGAAGATCCATATTCTAAATGCTGTGTGCCCCTTTGGACAACCAAAGGAGCCTAAATAGGCAGTGATTTCTGAGTTTGTGCCAGCAGCTATGGTAGTTATCATCCCTTGAAGGGACAGCTGTTCATCATGCGTTCTTTGTCTTCGTTTCACAGATTTAACTCAAAACTGTCTTTTGCCTCCCTTCAATGGGTTGTTAGAAAATCGATGTTATAAGAAGTCCATTCCTGATAAGATTATCTCAAGAACATGACGCCCAAACGAGCAGATCCTTTGTCAGCAAACAGGAGAATTGTGGGCAGTGTCGACATCTCCAGAAAAACTACTTCAGATTTATATTGCCATCAGTCTTGTACAAAGAGTCTATGGCATAATTATAGTCTAAAAAAAACCCTCACACTTCAACTTTCTAAACTAAATTAGTGTGCAATTGGAATAAAAATGTTGATTAAGATTACTAAAGAAAGATATATTTTCCAAAGAAAATAGTATTACTGTTACAATACCCCAGGTTTGGGGATTTGGGTTTTTTATAGTGAGCATCACTCACGGCATTCAGAAGACTATTTCTAAGGCCAAGGTAATACTGGAAGAAGCAGCTCAACACCACAAGGATGAAAAAAATATGCTTTTGCTGGGATAAGCAAGGTTTCTTTTCTTCCTTTTTTCTTCTTCCTTTTTCAGATGAGAGAGACTAGAAAATTGATCCAAATGAAAGTTTCATGTTTCATGCAAGACTACATCAGACATTACCTTTTCCAAAGGTTAATAAATCAAGGGTTACCTAAAATAAAAGCAGGCAAACAAACAAGCAAAGACTCTGTTGGACAAGCTTACTTCACAGAAAATATAATAAACACGTGAAATCTGATATACCACAAGCAAAATAAAGATTCATATTTTATTCATGGATTCATCAATGGTTTCAAGAGACTACCAGCACAGACGGATTTTTTTATGCCACATTAATATTTTATTGTTTTTTATGGAAGGGGAAAAAATGAACAGCGAGGATAAAATGGTACAAATAACATTTAAAAGACAAAGGAAGAAGAGGGATTTAGAATTAATAAGACTGAAGAGAAATGAGAGGGAAATGGTCAGAACATACTGGGCAGGTCTGGGCGTCACACGCATCCAGGGTCTTCACGCAGAGCTCACAAGGCTTCGCTTTCCTTGTCTCCATGTGCAAGAAACTCATCAGACGTGGCTCTGACAGCGGCCAAATTGGTGTTCAGAGAAGTGGCTTGCTCCTTGCTTGGGAAAAAGGAACGGTCAGAGAGAAAAAAAAATAGTGTATCTGAACCTAATTAAACTTTTTGCAACAGAAATGGCAAGTGAGCACACGGAGCAGCGTGCCGAAGCCCAGGGAGTGCCTGGCCCTGGTGCTTTCCCTCTCCCTGCCCAAATTTGAACTATATTTTTGCTGCAGAGTAGGACTTTTCCCTCAAACATGCTCCCATGCACGGAGCTCCAGGACCCCTAGCTCAGTAAGGCCGTACCTGTCCTGCTCTCCCCGCCTTGCTGGTGCTGCACTTTTAGCTCATCTGTTAATGACCTAAAAATTTTGCAAACTGGAAGATGCCTTTACTCCTTACAGGGTCACAGCTTCTTCCAGCTTTGAACCAGTGCTTTTTTTTTTGCCTTTTTTTTGGCAGAGGTATTACAGCTGAAAAATGACAGACTGTCATTTCTTATTTGCGTTGGAAAGTCTGTGCCAGCGCCAAAACTCATTGGAGAAATAAGTAGTTTCTTCTAAGTGGCAGAAAATGTATTGTTAAGGTGAAAAGAAAGCGAGGAGAGGAAACTAAAGCCCAGGCTGAGGTAGCTGCCCCTCAGCCGGCCGGGGAGCAGCGCCGAGACCCGGGACGCGGCGCGCGGGGGGCAGGGGCAGGGGCATCGCTGCCTTCGCTGCGCACGCCCCGACCCCCCGCGAGACGCTCCGCTCCCGCCCGGCACCGGCCCTGGTGGAAACAAGGAAACTCCTGAGAAACAGAGGTTTGACAGACTTAACTTCAGCTTTAGCCTTGATTTCTAGAGGCTGGCTTTGCTCCTGATTTGTACTCACGTGAGGAAGGCTGCACAAAAGGTTTTTCCAAGCGTCCGAGTCCCTGCTTATTATCCCCCAGGTACCAAGCCGAGTAAGATGGTTTGAGTAAAATATCTGTGTGCAGGGTCCTGCATCCTTCATCCTTTACATCACAAAATGATTAAGAAAGCTAGAAAGTATTCTGTTATATACTCTGTCACGTTACAGTCTTTAAAAATATTATCTCTGACTATGTATAACCTGTCCTGTATGGAAAGAAAATCTATTCCTGAGAATGCCTGATCTACAAGACTTCACTGCGTGGGTGAATAAGCCCCACCTGCAAGATCTAAATGTCCCGTACTCTGCCCTTACACCTCGGGCTCTCAGACATATTTCTGCAAAAAGATACTGTACAAGCACGATCTGCCATTGTGGGGTGGGAAAACAACCTGCAGACATTCATAGACGTAGTCCATTTAAAATTATTTCTCTAAAGATATAAAGAAAATTGATCCTGGAAGAATTCTGAAATACAGTAATTAATTAGCTGAATAATTACATCATAGCACTTGCTGATTTTGTGTCTTTAAAAGGGCTCTCCCAAAGCTACTAGTCTCAGAACTTGTCCAGTGTGAACAGAAATAAGGCATAACCCAAATTCTGTTTGTGTTTAAATTTGTTTTGATCTGGCAGTCTGTTGATACAGCTACTCCAAACTTACACTGAGGCAACTGTTGGCACAATTTCTCCCGCAGTTAAATCAGTCTAAACATTTTCCATAAATGATTTAAATGTTTTCATTTCCATAAACATAAATCCATCAGCAACATTTTAAACTTTTCGTATCTTTAATGAAACGTTCGAGACTTCAGCTTAATTTATATTTAAAAATGCAAAACCTTCTAAAAAAATTGAAAATGCTAGCTGTTTCTCCATAATTTTACAGTAGAATAACAAGATAAACTGAGATCAAGAACAATTAAGTAAGAAAACATATTATGTTTTAAATAATTTAAGGATCGTGGTACACAGTGATAACAATATAACTATAAAAGCATCTTGTTAATCTAGAAACACGATAACTATACAGTGGTCCACACATAGTATCTTTGCAAAGAACATTTCATTCTGAATGCAAAATTTAAAAATATACCCATCGTTTATCATCTATTCTTTGGTGATAATTGTTAGTATTTACTATTTGTGCCACAGCCATAATTACCTCTGGGAACGCGAGTTTAGCATTACAAATACACATAGGAAGATACAAATCCTCCCCTGAGGCGTTTATAATCTACCTTTTTACTATAAAGTGTGGGAAATGTACTATATTTCTCCCTAGAAATGTGTTTCGGGGGTTTGGTTTGGTTTTTATCCCCTAGTAGCCAACTCTTAATTGAGCAGCACTGACTAATGAACTTTGAGAGGATGAGCATGAGCCCGGGGTCTCACACTCAGGCGGGGGGTTGCGTCTGTTCTACGTGGAGACCAGAAGCCTTGTTCTGTGGTAGAAACACGCTACGTTTGACAAAGCCGCTCTGCCCACGCACGTTTTCTTTTAAGCCATCCTTACGCACGCTTTGGCCTCACTGGGAACCACTTCGGTCCCAGGGCTTCAATGCCAAATGCACGTTACTCAAGCACCATGTATTACTCCTCGAGCGTGGTTCATCCTTGCTTGCAGAAATAGACACATCTCGTATACCTGGCCAAGGAGGAAAGGCAGCCAGTCTTCTTCTGATACTGGATCAAAGACGGATTAACCCCTAGACTGGACGTGGGGCTCAGATACACCATGCCAGATCATGACCTCGCAACTGAAAGGGAGCGTCTGAGGGAGCCTCTGTGGAGCGGAGAGAGGCAAAGGGTGCCTCGTTCCATTAAAGATATGATTTTCCTTCTGAAGATTTTTATTTCTGCTCTTTCTATGCCACTCTGAAGTCATGTGGGATTCATCCAGGCTTAGGGAGACGTGGATAACTGCACTGAATTTGAAAAGAGAGGATTTTCTTTTTTCTATTTTGGGAAATTTAATGTAAGCTGGTTTGGACAGAGGCCATTTTTGTCATGTATTTGTAAAGCACTTTAATGTGCACCTCATCCATGACCAGGCACTACAGCAACAAGATAAGATGGAGAATAATTGGTATGTGAATTCTCCTTTTCTTCAGTCTCCTCAGTCTACTCCCCTGTTGTTTCCTCTGCTGATAAACCCTATTCGAGAAAAGGATTAATGCCAGTAATGTCAGGTCTAACGTTACGATACTACCTCAGAGACTGACCTCCAGGGTAGGTGTTGCTCAGAAAATAAAATGAATAGTATCAATAAATGTGGTTGCTGTCTGTGCTGCCATTACAAGGTGCTCAGTATAGTTCAATACCTAAATGTAAATATCTTTGTTCTTTTATATAGTTTCGTAGTCTGCATATACAGTCTGTGTGCATAATTGTGTAATTCTAATGCTAGGAATGGAAGAGGTCATTTGATCCGAAGATCTTGCAATGGATAGTGGGTTTATCCGTGTTGGCTCCTGATGTTCAGCTCACTGAACCAGAACTTTTCTCTTCAATGGGTTCACAGATCTTGTCACGTCTCTGATGGGTTTTCTGTCCTACCTAGTCCTGGATAACCTAAGCCAAAATATTTTTGCCCGCTTTCCACCATATTTTCTCACTGCAGTTGTTGTTCCTTGATCCTAGAATTTTTTTTTTGGAAAATGAGAACCAAAAACCTGATCTATTTCAATGTGGGATCCACTTTCAAAACAAAATAGTGTTGGTGAATGCCCAAAGTTGAAGACTTTAGGATTCAGATCCCACTTCTTTTTTTCTTTTTTTTTCCCCCTTTTTTCTTTTTTTTTCCTTTTTTTCCATTTTTTTCAATTTTTCTTCTTTTCTTTTCTTTTCACAGAATCATATCATAGTAGAAGTGTTGATTGGAAAGGCCCTCTGAAGGTCACCTAACCCAACCTCCTGCCTGATGCAGGACTCTCACCAGCATGGGATCAGGTCAGCAGTGTCTTTTATCTGGGTGGATCTTGAAACCCTCCAAGTCTGGAGATGTCACAGTTACTCCGGGTGACTTGATCCAGTGCTGCCTGGTCAGGAAGTCTCTATAATGTCCATCCACTTCCCAGCTGCCAGTGCTGAGAAGAGTTTGGCTCCACAGTTTTATAATTTCCTTTCCAGAGAACCTCTCAGGCAAGGCTGGGCCACCCTAAAGGACTGGTTTACAGAGGAGGAGGTTGGGAAAGCTCCATGTAGGCTCGAGCTCGCCACGGAGGGCAGCCAGGTTAGCCAAGCATGGGTTGCTCTTGGTAAACCCTTGCTGGCTGAAGGACTTCTCATCCTGCCCATATTAGACAACAAATTTAATGAGTATGTGTTCTAGGACCTTTCCGGGGACTGCAAGGAAGCGGACCAGCCTCCATCAGCTTGGCTACAACTGGATATGACCGTTGCATACAATACGCATCAGTCGATCTACCTCTACAGAAAAGATAGCCAGAGAAATGGAGCTCAATTTCTTTGGGTTCTCTGAGATATCATAACCATCTCATATGATGCTGCATTACTTTACTAATTATAACAGCAGCTATATATCTCTTTCTTCTTTCGGGAGTTTCTAAACAAGTTCTTAGCTTCCCAGCCAAAGCTTTGCAGTTCAATTTCTCCTGGAGCACTAGAAAAAAGAGCGAGCAGTCATTTGCTGGAATCATGAGCAGTTAATTTGCTGAGTTTAGTGGCAGGAAGCCTGAAGATAATCAATCCAGTTCTTCTCTACATATATGAATGCAACACAGCATGCTGAGTATGGTAAATTATGCCGTTCAAAACAAGATGAAAAATCTTATCAGGTGAAACTGTAGATAAATCTTCACTGGCAGAACATTATGCTTCAGAATATCTCCAGGTTCTTGGAAGACTTTCTGAGTGTCTCACATAGTCAAAATCCAGGCACAATTGGATAATTACACTGAATTAGGATATGTTTATATTTTTATCTAGAACAGCAGTCACTGTTGCAGCACAACCCTCCAGATCGCTGCAGTCTTTCCTCCTCCAAGTTCAGGCAGTAATTTGGACATAACTAAGTTCACATGGAAGCGTTTAACTTTTAAAAATTCCTAGCTCTTTACTGAGTCTTTGTTTTCCTCCATGTACAATTTTTTTTTGGAGCTTTATCTAGCTCTTGCTTACGTGAAATGTATTATAGCAAAGTTCATCTTCTGTGCAGCTAGCAACCCTCTTTTCTGTTTCATCCAGCCATATCCAAACCAGATTTCTTAGGTACATCAGTCAGTAGAGGTACTTTTCTCTATCAAGCAGCTTAGCTCATTTCAGGCACTGAGACAGATGATATAAATGTGAGCTGAGCTGGGCAGTATAAAACTGCCTGAAATCCTTCTGAGGCTATATAACTTCATAATTCTCCTGAGGTTCACTGAACAGTCATTTCTCTCTTTCTTTCTCCTTCTTTTAGGTGGGTTTAACTGACATGACCAAAACTCATTGCCTGGAAGTAAAAAGGAAAAAACCCCACTGTATATTTTACAGCTAGGCTGTAATTGGAGAACTGCACTTTACTAGACCTGCCGTAAAACCCCTTCATTGACTTCTGAGCAGTGAAATATATACAGACTTCAGATGGAAAAAAAACCCAAACCAACCAAAAAAACCCCACAAATAGAGGAACCATTTCCACACGGTTGACATTTAGGGCTGTACTGGGTCTCTAAAGTGAAATCCTGAGTAGGGAATTGATTCAAAACGTCCCTCAAAATGCCAAAGAGTTATGACTCTTCAAGGCATGGAAAAGGAGGATTTGGGGCAGTTTGTACCCTCTCTGGTATTAATAGCTTGCGGCATGATGAGACTTCTTCACAGTTGTCCAGAAACTTTTTGGGAACCCAGAAATGTTCCATATTTTGTTCTCTTCAAGTACAGGTTTTATACTCTGCTATGAATAACAATTCTTATGAAAGGAAAAACCACAAAGCAACAATCAATTGCAAAAGTTAAATTCCCTTGGTCAAGTTTTAGGCACGTACAAAGCAATGGCTTCACTCTTCAGTCCCCTGTGATAGTTCCACGTTACCGTACAAAGCCAGGTTACCTGCTGGAGAGCACAAAAGGGTAAGGTGAGTTCCCGTATTCAGGTACTTGAGTTTGAACAATTTTGCCAACATCGCTATTTTTTTACGTTTTTCACTTGATGGCTGTGTATACTTTTAAAAATAAAACCCCAAATAAGCTTTGATTGCAAAGTTTCAGCTCAGCTCTTTTAAACAGAAAAACAAATGAACAGATTGCTCAGCCTCCCCGTTTCTTTTCACGTGTGTAGGTAAGGTCACAGGATTAAAGCAGACTCTTATTAAAATATTGTGGCCCACTGGCCGCTGCGCAGAAAAAGCGAAAAGGAAAAGGAGTGTTATTCAGCCTTACTGCACTAATACACCTTCTCGTGGCACCTGAAAAGCCTGCGCGCATCCGAACCGAAGAGTAAAAACGAGCGTAACGATGTTGTGCTCTCTAATTAGAGAATTGTGAATAATGCAGGTGATAAAAACAGTGTCATAAAAGGGTGAGAAAATTGCTTCCCCATAATAAAAAATGTCTCCGTTGGGGTCACATTTAGTTTTTATGGAGTGACAAGGAAATCCGTCTCAGTAATATATTGTTAACTGACTGTTCCTCTGATCCCGAAATGTCTTCTCCGCTCACATACATATTTCTAGCTTGTTAGGGTGGCAGCATGACAGTACAAAGGACTGGGATGTATGTCTGTGCATTGTAAGCATAACTTTTAGATGCTCTGAGTCAGGATTTTATAATAAGATAGCAGAGCTAAGTAAATGGTTATGTTCTACATCTTCCCCCAAAATAATAAAAGACAAGTCTGAAGCAGCTCTGGATACAGGGAGACTCTGCAAAGCTCTTTTGAGTGTTTAAAATGTATGATTGGAAATATCTGCTGCTTTTTTGTCTCGTGTTCCTCAAAACCTGATCAAACGTTAAAGATGATCTGAATTTACATGGGGGAAAAAAGCACAAACTTCCGCCATTATATCCTTTTCTGCTTCCTTATAAATCCAAACTGGATAGCATCCAATTTCTCATCGCAACTGCCTCTGGAAATGAAAGAGAGCCTGAATAGAGGAGGAGATGAGCTGCTTTAAATGCTTTTTCATAGTTCTTCTCACTGCTATGAAAGCTTCATTAAAAGCTGCAGCTTGCTTGTTTTCTAACTCTTCCAAAGTAATAAGCATATAATTGTGCTGGAAACTTGGGAGGAGTGTATCACTGCAAGTCATTATGGCATCGCTTTATTTCAAGGTCCTCTTGCGTTTTCTTGGGAATCAGAGACCTCTGTCATTCACATCCGAAGAAAATTCAGAAGAAATAGTGTCTTTTTAAAGAGGACATTGAAAATTTGCAGTGTCGATATGTCTACATAAATTACTTCTTCATGGACTATTGACTGTGAGTATGTGTTGTGTAGCATAACAATTATTTTGCCTTTTTTTTTCTTCTTAACCTACATTCAAAATACGTCAGATACAGTGCTCGCTGCTAACATGCTAGGAGCCCTTTTTGCATTTATTTGTCGAGATGGAGAAACATGAGTAATGATGAAGAAAATTTATGATGCCAGAATATATTACAGCCTATTCTAAAAAATTCAGCTACAGTGCTAAGACCCGCACATGTTGCAAATGATTACATAGGCTTCCTTCTAATATCTGCTGCGGCGCAAAACAATCTTGCCTGCAGATGATAATAACTGCTCTTTTGAAACAGCTGGAAGGGATCTCAGACGGCACGGCTAGATGCACGCATTTCATAACGCTGGGGACCACAACAAGATTCAAAGCTCTTAAATCACCCTCCAAAATGACAGTCCTTCAGTATCGAAAGTCCACGTTATGGATTCACCACATTCAATCCAATCTCGTATTTACTTATCAAATTCCACTTGTGACGTCCTGGGACGTACTCTGCATGCATGACGGAGGAAAACAGAGACTTTGGCATTGTTCAAGGCTGAAGCTCTGTGTTATTTCTTTTTTGATTTGCCCCACGTATGACAGCCCCAAGCATCCCAGTGTGCAACGCAGCGTAGGAGGAATGTATTATTTACAATATTCTAGATTGCTCCCACCTAAAATGTAAGGGTAATTCTTGGGGTGAACTTATATTAGCTAAGTAAGCCTAGTGGGAATGCTGACAAACATATTTAGAAAGTCAGATGTGGATTCTGTCAAAGTGAATGTACGTTTCTGTAGAATATATTTTCTGTGGAATATGTTTCCTAGCTGTGTGTCCTTGTCTTCTTTCAGTCTGCAGCATTAATTTTCCTATGTAAAGATCACAGCTCCCAAATAGTCATTCTGCATCTCTGTTCCATCTTCTTGTTTTCAGCTTACATCTGGGATCCCAGTGAAAAATCCCTTCTAGTTTATAATGAAACAGAATGGATTCATATCTCATAAAAACTGAAACCATGAATTTTAAATGGTTTTATTTTTCCACAGAATCTTGATAGCATCAGTTTTCAAGCTTTCCCCAAGCTAACTCCACACCAGCATTCAGAAATAGGGAAGTATATTTCCATTTGTTAATTTTCTTTCACCATTTGAGAAAAATAAATGAATATTCCAGAATAATAAAAGCAAAAGCCATAGTGAGGCCAAACATAACTCCTGCTCCCACTGAACCAGTGGAAATTTTCTGGTGCATTAAATAAAGATGGGTAAAGCGGGTGATGGGAAAGTCATTGCTTTGTTATTCTTCTCTTTTTTTATCAATAAAAATCTAACAACTCAAAAACTAGCTTTAGGATTTTATTCACTGATTGAGGGGCTTTCCTGATAGAAAGGAAAGAATATGTGAAGTGAAACAATGACTTTTACTTTACCCTAAGTCAGAGAAAACATCCACAGAAGCCAAATCTCATTGTGGAATCAAGGATGGAGGGTGGCCCTAGAAGAAAATACTGAGACACTTTCCCCCTTTTTTTTTTTTCCTCCTGACTTCCTAATTTTCAAGCAAGAAATGCCCAAAGAGGAGTAAGCACTTGAGGTTCTAGAAGTAAATCCCAAATTTTGACCTACTCTACTCAATGAAAAGACTGTCCAGCCATGCAAGCCAACACAGCTGGACAGGGAGTTTTGAAAGGGACTCCGGAACAGAGAAGTGCCCTTTTTTTTTTTAAATACAACCTCCATTTTTCTTCCCTTTGTGCTTAATTTCAAACTCCAGAGAGTAAATGAGGGAAATGTTTGCTTTGCTGTCTGTGTGCCACAATATATGAGTTTTCATCAAAAACCTCAAATATTTTCAGGTAGAGTAATCTCTAGACGCTCCCGGATGCAATTAACAGCGTCTGGTGTTGTAAATGCATTCTGCCCATGCCTGTTTGTCAGGTGAACTGTGCAAATATTATTTTCAGGGTTTCTGGTAAAGCTGTGATTGCTTGTCCCAGAGTCACGGAACCGACTAGGCACGGTGAGCTTATAGAACAGTTTGGCATTGCTGTTCGGAGCCAGGACATTTTGCTAACGAGCATCGTTGGGGGCTGAGCCGGGTAAGTCTCTCGCTTGACACCAAATGAGGGAAGAAGGGAGAAGGTTGTTCCAACCACAAATGGCTGACGTGGGTTTTTTCCCTTTCCTAAACAAAATTTCATGAAGAAAAGAACCTTGAATTGTGGCCTGCGGCCATTTTTTTTTTCTCCATCCCCTCATGGTTGACATATAAATAGAGGGACAAGGTTGGCTATTAGAAATTATAAAAAAAAAAAAAGAAAAGGGAACGTTTGTGGAATTTTACTGAGAAACAAAAATAAATTCAAAAAATATGACCCATTATCATAAGCTTATCAACATCCTTTTTTGTTTTATTTTCCATTATGGATAGCAATTTGCAAGCTGTTTTTTGCCAACTGCAACAGAGAAGGATCTGATGCTGAAGAAGAAGTACTTAGGGTTTATCCTTAAATATTTATTAGTACAAGAAGCCACGTACCGCAATGTTCTGGCTTTGTGTCACATTCGATTCGCTTGTGTAGGTACAACCTGTAGGCAGCTGTTACACCTCAGAAACAAATCGGTCAAAGGACTGAGAGACGCTAATGCAAACCAGCCCTTGCCCACGAGATGCGCAGCTTTCTAAAGAGGCTGGCACGTATTTGCTTTGTGCTTTGCATTTTTGCTACGTTTCATAGGCTTAGCAGCTTGCAGCGCAGGAATTGAATGTGGCTACGTGTCACTTTAGGTGTTTGAGACGCTTATTTGATTTATATGTATTTTTATGTAATGCCAGTGTTTCCAAGGTATATGAGCAGAAGCTTTTTTGTTCCATTTATTGCCTTGTGATTTTATATGAATTGGGCAATTATATAAGTTAGTGTTTCAACGAGAGGGAGAAAGAAATCTGATAGGATAGAGTAGTACAGAAAACCAGGGCTTATAAGTGTCCTCAGGCCCAGCTAAGGTCTTAACCCTTTTAATGTTCTCATAACCCTTCCTGCAATGACAGTGGTATCCACTGTGTCAATATAAAATACTCTGGAAAATAGACAACTTAGTGCGTCAAACCCCTCTGCCTCAGACTTGCCAGTCGTGGCCCATTTTCAGGATTACTGAAAGAAAAAGGAAATTATTCTGTCCAATGCTTTTTTCTTGTGCAGCTGCTGCATTCTGGGAGTTGTAGGAGCCCTTGCTCAACAGTGTAGAAGGCGGCGCCCAAATCTGACATTAAGACTAATAAGATGAAATCATTGTCTGTGGGCAAAGGAAAGCTGTGTGGTGCCTCCATCAGTGGGGCTTTCATACGCAGTGACTTAAAACCCTTAAATAAATGGAGCTGATTAAGGTGAGCCAGAGGCAATTCAGCCACCAGCTCCTCTAGAGCCAAGCAAGGAGAGGATATAGTTCAGCGGAAGGAGGGCAACGCTCCTTCGTTAGCAGTGAACTCCTCCAAGCTCAGCAACAGCTTCCACAGTGGTAATGAGGAGACCCATAACTACAAGGCACTTGCTGAGCAGCTGCCTTGTCCACAGGTCCAGCTTCCAGATGGTGCGTCTCAGCCTCAGGACCTCAAAGCATATACTGGAGATGAGGGAAAGTCAGGCAGTCCCACGAGCTGTCAAGTAGAGAAAGTGTCCCCAGGAGGTGACTGGCAGTTTAACAGAGCAGACGAGACAGTATAAACGTAGAAATGGAGACAAACAGAACAGAAGCAGGGAAGCCAGCTCATCATTTTTCTCTTGTGAAATATCTGTGCTCCAGTTCCAATTAGATAGGAGAGGAGCAAATTGTCATACCAATTCAGACTTCCAGGTTTGGGGAGAGAGCTGTGCCAAAGATTAAGGCAGATCTCTTACAAAGAGCATGAAAAAGGAAAAGAGCAGCTTTATGGCACACCTGCAGGTGATACATATTACCATCTCAATGCCTGCCAACACTTTAATTCAAAGATAGCAAATTACTAGCTGTGCCGACGTAGTCTCCACAGTTTGAGATTAGCCGTTAGCATTGCCTCGTGGCCCAGGGCTTCACCTCACTGCAAGATGTCTGAGCAGCAGCATCGGGTGTGTTGGGAGACCCCCACACCCAGCTCTCCTGCCCAAGTCTGGGGAGGCTTTGCTCTGATCCTGCTTGCACTTGGCTCCATGGCCAACCTTCCTGGCACTGACAATGCCAAATACGAGTTTACGTTGAGCGTGCAAGCTAACTGAAGTGGTAACTGTCCTCTACAGCCTTTCCAGGATTCCCCCATGAATGCTGAAAGAGAAAAATACCTGCTCATGGGCATGCGGGTGTATGAAAATGCTGAGACAGTGAAATCATTTTTAAAGGTTATTCTCCAAGAGAAGTAATGTCACTGGTTACCCTTGTACAACACAGGCTAAATACCCGCGAACATGTTCATGGGCTTCAAAAACTCCAGCTCTGGGCACCCAGAAATGTCCAAAGCTGGTCTTAACAACTCAGCTCTAAATTACTCCCTTTATTTGCAAATACAGGGTTCTTGGGGAAGGTCTTTGGATACATGTAAGCAGCCAAGCAGCACTGTCAGGCCTCTTCTTCACTAATCCTTCATGTCTCGGTCCAATAAAATCCAATCTAACGGCTTTTTTTTCTGGACACAGGGAGCCCTTTTTGTCTGTAGTTAGCTTCACATTACCAGATAATATTAGCTGAGCATCTCTTTTCTTCCCATCTTCAGAGACAAGAGCCTGTGTCCAAGATTTTGTCACTAAATGTAGGGGTTTTGATTCCAATGTGTGATTCCCAGTCTCCCTTGTGTGCCCTGTCTGGGACAATTTCCAAGCTGCAGTGATTACAGGATTTACTATGTGCAATGGCAAAAGAAATCTGTGTACAGAAACCAGGCGGTTCCAGGACCTCTCTGCTGCGGGGGTGGCTGCGTACGCTGGAATTTGTGTATGCAGTCACGTACCCCGTCATGGTAAAAGTAACTAAAACAAAGTACAGAGTAAAGCAAGCTGGTATTTAATGATTTTATGGTGACTGTTTCATACCCAGGCAGAGGTCACTGCGCAGAGGCTGGTGGTGGTTAAAAGTGTGGGGGAATGGAAATGTGTGGAAAGCACCAGAAGAAACAGCAAAACAGGGGTTAAAAGAACGACATCTTTTAATTGCTACAGAAGATGGAGACCAAATGATATAAAGATAAGGTGACAGGATGATGAAGAACAGAACTGGAACCATAAAATAATGAGGCAAAATATTCCGGCCAACATCAATTTCTAAAGCGTATAAAAGGCACATCCAGAATTAGTTTACTGTCTTCACTTGAGAATAACCCAGGAGATAAAGTGAGGATGTCAGCAATGTCCCTTGTCCTCTGTCACACACTAGTGATCCTGACCAGACCACTTGGGCACACGCATCTCGGTGCTCAGGAGAGCGCGGGGCTGACTGAGCAGATCAAACCCACCATGCGAGAGGGTTGGCCAAATGCTTCCCCTTCTTAAGGTTTTGCATTTTTGTATTAAATCTTGTTACACCGATTTCCTGCAGCTATGCTCCTTCTAGCCGGGTCTACTTATATTTCAGCTTAGTTAGGAAATATGCTCTTTTCTTAATTGGTTCATTTGAGAGATTTCCATCAAAACCAATTCTTTAAAAGAAAAAATGCCTTTGCACATTTGAACTTCTTCACCGGGGAGAACAGGAGACATAAAGCTCAGAGCGGTGCTGGCCACAATCCTCCCCAGGGACAGCAGAGTACAAGCAACAGAAATGACTGTAACAGAGGTTGCAAAAGCAGGGTTAATTTCATAAGGTAGGATATTTTTATTATCACAGATATTTGTTATCCTTTGCAACCTATGATTTTTGATTGGATTGATGGGGATACTTTAAATGAATTACCACATTTTTATATGCTTTTAGAGAATTACAAAAGCAGTTTATGGATTAGTTTAAAATAAAAAACTTATGCCACGTGAGTTCAGATGTTCATCATCTCCATGCATTTGATTAGAATGCCACTGACTTCTGCTTTATAATTTTACTAATACAACAAAATTGTTTATTTCCCTTAGTTTTCAGTGCTAATTTTGAAGTAAAGCTTGAACCTCTACTGGATTATTGCAAAAATCAGAGCACCTAAACCCCACTGTATATGAAGTGAATTTATACCTCTATCAAGACTTTAACTGGGTGAAGAAGCCTACATTTATTCTGGAAAAAAAGTCTGATTAAAAAAGTGTGTCACTGATGACTGCATTATCCACTGTATATATTTGGTAAAAAACATCTGTGCATGCTTTTCAACAAGAAGATACAAGTTTGTTTTTTCCCTACTTTCCAATTTTTGGGTTAAATCTGTACAGGGGATTGAGAGGAGGAGGCTCACGTAGCCGGGATTTAGAAGACGTTGTAAATTGGACATCAGCTTTTCGGTGATGAGGCATACAGACTAAAAGGCAGGTTTGCAGGGAGGAAGAAGTCGTCTGCAAATTGTTATGTCAGCTGGGTAGAAATCTTGCTAGGAACTTTTCTCTACTGCTATTACCTTGGGGGCTGAAAAGGAAAGGAATAGGAGGTTATTTGCCCCAACTGAGAATATTTTACAATAGTCGCCAGTATAACAATGGGTAGAAAAATAGACTGATCAGGGAACAAGGGATATATAATGGGCAAAAATTGCTCTATGGCAGCCCAGCTGGGGCAACTGATGGCTTTAGGTGGCTGGTATTCAAGACTTTTGGAGTTTTATAGCTATTTGCATATCAAAAGCTGTAATTTTGCTTGAAAATGAATGGAAGTCGCTCTGACTGAGCCCACCTGGTTTTTATTTTCTCTAGTAAGACTCTTCAACCGTTGGCCTTTTGTATTAACTCTTCTTTGGTGTGGGCTTTTTCCCTGAATTAGAGCTGCTATTTTGGAAAAAAGGCAAACCTCTTCCTCCATTTCTCCACCTCAGGCTTAAAGCTTTGGTTACTTACTATCTTACTCCTCCTTGACTTTTAAAACTTATGTTTTGTTGCATGGTGACCGTTCAGCCCGCATTTCCGCGCAAGCTCAGGAGAAGGTGACTATGTTAAATAGCTCTTTTACTCACTCTAGAATTAGAGCTCCAGTAGCAGAGGTCTCCCAAAGAAGAGGCTCTGATAAGCTTGGCTTTTAAGTAGGGTTTCTGTTAAACAGCCCTTAATCTTCTTTATCCAGCCCTTTTTAGAACAGAGAACACATGAGTTGTATGCCTAGCATGAAGACTTCTTTTCTAATTGAAATACAGTTTGAATCTTCGTGGGGACTAACTGAAGGGACCATGTCCAACTAAGCACTTCCTCAGAGGGAGCAGTGGGTCACCAAAGGGTCGAAGCTTGCCCTAGTAAATGGGCAGATGTGGTTGCATGATGCAAGACAGAACTTTCCTCAGTACTAGAAAGCTGGTATCTTTAGGACATATGAAGTACGTATAGATGAAGGATGCCTCAGATCATGGAAGACCTTGAAACAGTAGTTCTTATTATTCAGTAGCTACAGATTTTAAAGGAAAGGAATTATTTTCCTTTACTTTACTGGCTTCATAGAATCACAGAACAGTTTGGGTGGGAAGGGACCTTTCAAGGCCATCTAGTCCAACCCCCCTGCCATGAGCAGGGACATCCCCAACTAGATCAGGTTGCCCAGAGCCCCGTCCAGCCTGACCTGGAATGTTTCCAGGGATGGGGCTTCTACCACCTCTCTGGGCAACTGTGCCAGCGTTTCACCGCCCTCATCATAAAAAATTTCTTCCTTAAATCTATTCTGAATCTCCCCTCTTTTAGTTTAAAACCGTTACCCCTCGTCCTGTCGCAACAGGCCCTAGAGGCTTGTTGGGTAGAAGTTTAGAGGATGGTTCACTGTTTTAAAAAATGATAATTACATCCAAATTCCATTAGTTGAGTCTGTGAGTATGCTCTTTTGTGGCTAACTCTGCATTTCTGCCTCTGCAAGATTAATCTCTCTAGGAAATGGAGAAAGAAGCCATGCGACTTTTCAGATGCTGATGATCTATTTATTTATGTATTACCTTGATGAAGCCACTAGGATACCAGAGCCTCTGATAAATTTCTCACTCATCTTACAGTGCTTTAATGTTTTTTTCTCCCAGCTGCACACATAATGGTCTTGTGAGGTTATTAAATGATTTTTCAGGAAACTGTAGTATTTTTTACGGTTGTCATGTTCATACATATGGATAAACTGACTAGTTAATCCACTCTTTGTCAATTAAACTGAGTGGAAGGGGTGGGGATGGGGAGAGGATCAGCAATAACCCGAAAAGAGAAATTAAATAAGAGGAGGTCATTTTTGATAGAGCAGCCTTTATGGGAGCTTGGCTGCCCAAGAGTTTTCCTACACTGAGCTGCATTTGAAATGAAAGTCTCCTCACTCTGGTCGAACACGAATTATCTACTGAGCAATGGGAGGACTCAGTCCCTTGAGTGAGTTTGATTACATACTTCAGGTGATGTATGCAAGTGCACGAGCAGTTGGTGGTCGCGACCTTATAGAACGTACTAATTAGATATCCCTCTTCCTGTTGTCTTTGGCAAATAAATTGCCATCATCATTTTCACAGATGATCATGAAAAAAACCCTGCAAATACAACATCTGCTTTTGGTTAAACACATGCAGAGATATTTCAACACATACCCATTAATCAAACTTAAACTTTGCTTTTCACCTCTTTTAGTTAGTCCAACAATTCTTATAAAGATCTACTTTTTCTCCTATATAGCAGTAGTTAAAAGTTTACGGGAGGGTGGTGAGGTCGGGCAAGGACCTGGAAACATTAAAGACTTTTTTCCCCTATATATTCCCTCACTTGTACCATTCACTTTGGTCTAATTTTCAAAATGGGTGACCAGCTATTTGAGATAACACAGCTAGGGCTGAATGCCTCTAAAACCAGCTCTTCTAGAGGTTCATCACTGCCGGCATTATTGAGCTCATTGCTGAGGCAAGAGCGATTTGCTGCCTGCAGAGGCAACTGCAAAGCTGATTTGGGAGCCTGGGGAAGAGTCATATGAGGGAAGAGCTGAAGGAACATTTTCTGTCTCCAACTGTGCTGAGTTTTGTCAGAATTAGCTGAAGAGTCAAAGTTGACAATGCCTTAAATACGAAAGTGGTAGAACATCCTAAAATGTAGGGTCAAAATGTGCTAATTAGGTAACAATTAATTTTGAGTGACCTCTAGTGGTGCTTTCCCAGTTTACTTTCAAACAGATAACTGGGATCTCTAATAGTAACTGAAGTTCAGGCTCTACATTTAATAGCACTCCCCCAGCAACAGGGTAAATAGTGTGTAGCTAATGGGGAGGCCACGTCGTACGTTTCTTTTTCTAAGAAAAGTTCTGATAACTTGGTAAAGAAAATCAAAGTGCTCTTTATGCATACCTTTCTGCTAAAATTATTTATTATTACACCAGGCAGAGCAGCACACTGGAACCCAGTCCACGATACAAGCTTTCGTTGCATGAATAAGGACAAGTGTGCCTGTGCAGCAATAGGAAGATATGATTTTTACCAAATTCAGGCACGCTGTTACTAGCTTTAACCAAACCTATATGGGCAATAACATCTGTGACGCTGGTTAAATCCATCTCCCATGGTATTCCTACCTGCAGCAGCTGTAGCAAAGCTGGAGCGGGACTGCAGGCGTGGATGTGGGTCGTGGCTTGCAGACATGCACGGGATGCAGCCACGCAAGCTGCAAGACGAAGATCAGAACAGAGCTGTGCGCAGCAAAAAGTGAGGGATTTGCCACCTTCGAATAAGCAATTGCAGCTCTAACAGCTATTTGAGGTTTCAGGTGATGTAAAACTATTTTTTATTACCCTGACATTTGAGAATGCACCATCTAGCAGTGGGTCAGCTGTAAGTGAGTGCGTTGCAGTGATTGCATTTACCGCTTGCCCCGTCCGATGGGAAGGCAGGGCAGCTATTAGCTAATTAGCCATCACGTACACAGAGACCTGTATGAACATCCGTGGCTCTGCCTCTTTTCTGAGTCTCTGTCTCAGCACTCCCACACACCTGGGATTCTTCCATTGACACTCGTGCAACCCAAATATCTCATTCCAAAAACATGTCCGGAGAAGTGCCAAGGGTCACCTGGAGGTGACCTCTTCTGATGAGACATAAGGGCAGGTCCCTGACTACTTATCATTGCAAAAAAATCCCATGAGGTGGTTTATAAACGTGGTAGAACGAGCCCAGGTGTCCACATTAAAAGGGTCAAGTCTCATTCTCCAAGTGAGATGCGCATATGCATTTTAATGGTTATGCACCTCAAAGTGGTGTTGGGAGAGGCTGCAGACAGACAGACAGACCGACCGCTGCTGCGGCTGCCTCTGCTCTCCCATAGGCGTGCCTAGCATTGCCTTACAGGCCAGCATCTTTCCTGCGGGGAGACAAACCTGCCCCCCAAAGAAGAGATAAATAGATATTAAATCCCAGGAAGGTCGAAGTTGTCGCTCAGATAATATTGTGCAAGAGCCGAGCTGGTGGGAGCGACGCGACGCTCAGGCTCCCTGCGGGGCAGTGTCTAATTGCAGGAGGTGAGGCTTTATGCTAAGCGCAAGTTTCAGTTAAATGAGGCAAATATTATTTTTTTCAAATGCTCCAGAACACCAGTCAGGTAATAAATTAATCCCTGTAACTTTTCCTAAGTTCTTACCTTAGGGGAATTTTGAAGCACATCCCAAGCAGAAACACTCAGTGTTTGTTCTGTAAAACTAAGGGGCAGCAAACCGTGTCTCATGGGGGCCGGGGACTTCAAAATCAACACGCAAGTAATCATAGACTGTAAAGATTTACTGTCTTCACAATTACAATCCCACAACCTCGTGAAAAGTCACAGTAAAATATATGCGTTAGGTCTGATGTACAGATTTGCAGAGATTAAATTTGCACAGGTACTGATGCTGGCTTCAAAATACATAAATAAATATTCAAATGCCTTCCCCAAAATGCACCAGCCCGGTACGATGACAGGTGACCTGTCATTTAGATGTTCATTTTTATGAATGGTCTTGAATTATTGTGATACATAGAAAAGTCACTTTTTATTTGCATTCCCTATGTGCAGCGGCTTTTGATCAAGATTTTTGATCAAATTGTAGCTGACTGACAGTTTCCTTCACTAAAAAGATTTAGTCCAAAGACACTGTTAGAATATATGACATAATTATTTTGCCTAATGGAAAAACATTCATTTTGATTGCAGGCTTAAATTACTGCTGCCTTAAAGGCAAATGCTTTAGTATATTAAGGATTTGAAAATTGGCTGATTAGCGGTGTAAATCTTGAGCAGGGGGGGCAAGGAAGGCTTGTATTTGGTTCATTATTTAATTCATCGTTGAACAACTTGCAAGTATTTAATCCCCTCTTTATTTATTGGGGTTTTTTTCCATGTCCTGCTTGTCTTATGAGCTGAATTTATTTGTTTCTCACTTAATTAAAAATCTTTTAGCTCTTTTATTTCATGAATAACAGAACTATCCAATAGTACCCTATGGATGATGCAGGAAGTTTTACTAAATACCAAAAAATTGGAATTTTTAATCTTCTTAAGGTGAAAGTATTTCTATAATTAAATCTGGCTCTGTGAGGTAAAAGGTCACGGTAATTTATTTAAAAAATACATTTATTAATTCTCAATTATTTCCTAATAATAGGCATGTTTGGTTTTAATATCAGTGGGAGATCGCTATTATTAACTGACTCGGCCCTAGGACAAAGTTGTGATCCTTTCAAAACACACAAGAGAAAAAAAATGTCTCCGTAGCTTTATGGCAATATAAAAGTAAGTAATTTGATCTCTTCCTCTAGAATCTTACTGCTCTGAAAAGACTTTTAAATCTATTTTACTTGCAGTCAATGGTTAACTTTGGCGTGACACGTGTGAGTTTGCACTTAAATTTTGTGGCCATCTGCTCCTTTTCGCTCTCTCTGCCAGAGCGGGAGAAACACGGTTAAACACAGGAGCTGATGGAAACTCTTCAAATGTCACTTTTCAGAGCAAGGCAGGGCAGCTCCGAGAGCCAGATTTACCCACCAGAGGAGAGAGAGTTGCAACTGGGGGGTACTGACCACAGGCAGAAATGGGCATGAGGGTCTTGGGCAATGGTTTAGCTTTAAAAAAAAAAAAGAAAATAAGCAAGAAAGAACCATTCAGATTTCCAGGCTGTAGCAACTCCTACAAAGCCATGGAAATACAGAAAATTTATTTGTACAGCTCCTGTGGGCTAGCACAGCCTTTGCAGCGTGGCAGCCCTGCATTTCGGGGAACAAATGAGACCTTCTAGAAGAAGATCATGTCCAGAAGCAAAAATCCCATGGACTTTCCTAACAATTCCGTGCCAGTACCGGCCATAGCCCCCAGTCCGCCAGGTACCAGGGGACAAATTAAAATCCTCAGGGTAGAAAGCAAATTAAGAGTAGTTATGGGTTTGGTGCATCCCTTGAAACAAGTCTTCCTTACCAGCGTAAATCAGAACTGACTGTGCAGGAGTCGGTGGAAGTTATACAATGAAAATGTAGGAATTTTTAGTGATCCTGCCCTAATCTCCTGCTACTTGGGTAATATAGAGGGTGAAGAAGGGAATCTGGCAATGCATTGAGGGAATGAAAAGCTGTTCTCACCCATAAGTGTGTTCATTTACTGGTTTTAGGGGAAGTACATAATCTGAATCTCTTCTTTCTGCTTCGGTTATCATTTCAGCTTGCAGCGGTGGGGCGGGCTTGGCTGAAACTCTGGTGCTTATTAGGATCCAAGTCGATAGCTTTCCAGTAAATAAAGTGCAGATTTGAAGCTGCTTCTTCACAAAGATTGCCACTGTCTTCTGTATCTGTTTGGGGGGATTTTTTTTTTAATTCATCAGAAAAATAGCAATGAAAGAAGGATTTAAAAAAAAAATTCATAGATACAAAAGCCATATATGACAGACTTTTCAGATAAACAAAAAAGAGAGAAAGATTTTGAAACCTTCTTATTCTTGAATATTATTTTATGTAAATGCTGTCAAAAATAATACAACTATGCAAAGGAATTTTTGCTTACCAGTAAACCTACAGTTTAAAGATTTATGCTGCAGTTGCAATGCTCAAAGTCTCAGGCTTTCTGCAAGGCAGCGAGATGGATTCTAAAGTCCTTATAAAGCCTCTGCAAAACATCGTGCGTCTACCACAAATTCCTGAATAGAACAATTTAAGTCGCATCTCAGAAACCAGCTAGAAACTCTGAATTTTTGGCACGCTTTAAATGACTGTGCTTGTTGTTATGGTAATTCTATGAAAAAGACTCTCAGAAATCAATTTGTTGTTTGCGTATAATTCCCCAAACTGAGAAAGAAGCTGCTGGATGTTGGGTAGATGAAGGAACTGCCACTAGAGAAGCTGTTGAGTTCAATTTAAGCCTACAAAATGTGCCAGCATTTAAAAATCAATGGGCTTGATTGCACCGTGTCCGGAGGGTGGGAGGGAGTGAAGACGCTCATGGCACGGCTCAGATGATCGCAAAGGTCGTCTCACAGCATTTCTTTCCTAAACTAGGATGCACGAAGCCCAGTAAGGGCAGGACCACGGCTTGCATTTACTGCAGGATATATAGAGCGAAGGCACCTACAGATGTGAGCCGTTAAACTATGAAAATTAGACAAAACTTCGAGCTAGGTTGGAAAGTAGCATCATAATGCCAACGGGAAAAGAATGAGTCAAAGCTGAATTTACCAAGCCAAAATCTGTGCTGAAGGAAAAGTGGTAAGAACATTTACGTAGCTAAAGGTATAATTGTACCGAACACAGGCAAAGAAACCGTGGAAGAGCAATAGCAGGGGTTGGAAGAGTGGGAATAATTTTACACGTGGAAGTCAGGGCGTGAGCTGCATTCAATGTGCCCATTAAAAATCCCCAAACCACAGGATTTACTCATAGAACTGGCAGAGGGAATAGAGTTTTCCAAACCACACTTGTCCAAAGCCTGGCAGCAGCACAGGAATCAGAATTTTAAAAAATACTAATTCTGACTGAACTCACACATACGTGCCTATTGAAGTATGAAAGATTACCCTGGGGGGGAGCCAGTTACCTGCAGGATTTCAAAGAAGAATGGATTGAGTCCCGTGGAGAATAAATAGTATTTTCTGGTTTTTGGATGACATACTAATACCTGGGAGGAATTCAGAGGAGTATTTACAAAACCTTGAGGAAATTCCAACGCGTTATAAAGCTATGCTTTAAAGCGAACTAAAATAAGACAGTAGGTGTGGGATTTTTTTTTTTCACCTCCCTAAAACCAAGTTCCTTGCCTAAGTTTCAGGAATAAAGGCTTTAAAAGAGAAGACAAAAACTATGGAGTATGCATAAGTACCTCGACGTTGCACAATTTCTGTTGGTTTTATCCATGTTAAATGTTTCTTATGGAAGTTCCAAATTATTGCTGCTAATTAGGTTGATGTCTTTCCTGATACAGGAAGCATAAAATAGATGTGGATGGAACATTAAAATTAGATTTTTGGAGGAAGACAACAAAAAAATCCAATACCTCTACCCTACTGGCATCCTTTAATTTGAGGTCATCCAGGACAGCCTTAAACTGTAATTTTCTGAAGGAAAAAGGGCTGTTGTTTCATAAGACTGTAGGAGCAAAAAGCTCCCAATCATTCGTCTTTTAGATCATTATCAAAATCTGAAACTACATCTAAATTTTTAAAAGAGACTTGCAGTCTCCTTTAGGAATTAATGAATTCTATGAGCATCTATTTTAAAAAGTACCCAATGCAAATAATAAACTATTGAGAAAAAAGAGGGATGACTAATTTACCTATTTTTGGAGGCAGGCAGTTTTGGGGGCTCAGTCTTTTTATTGGTGGCTTGCTA
Source organism: Phoenicopterus ruber ruber (assembly GCA_009819775.1). Classification (NCBI taxonomy): domain Eukaryota; kingdom Metazoa; phylum Chordata; class Aves; order Phoenicopteriformes; family Phoenicopteridae; genus Phoenicopterus; species Phoenicopterus ruber. The sequence continues at coordinate 4,495,420 of CM020223.1, read as the reverse complement.
TTGTAAAATTCCTGGTAGACCATCAGAAACATGTGTCAGTCACGTCTCTCCTTCCAGTCACCGACAAATTCAGCTGGAGACGGAGAAGAAAATATGGCTTTCTGAAAAGAAGCCTGATTTTCTGTGTGGTTTTGGAACAGCCACATGACAGGAGCCGTTCAAGCTTCGGTGCTTCGCAGAGCAGCGTTACCTGGGCAGGAGAGGCTGTTTTCCAGAAGGGACTTGTAGTAGTAGCACCAAGGAGCTTACGAAACTCTTTACTAGCAGTATGATACAAGTAGCATCGGGGAGAAATAAAAAAGGATAGTAAGAAGTTATTCTTGGTGGCAAGCTTTGAGCGAGGCGTCTGAGCCGTCGGCAGCCTGCAGGAGCAAGGGATGGAGGTGTTCCGGCCGGTGCCTGCGGATCGTACATCTTCTGCCTGGTTGCCTGGACTTGCAGCGGACTCCTCTGCCAGCACCGTTTGCTACGGAGGGCTTTCCCGAACATCTCTGCCAGGCTCTCCTGGGGCACACGGTGGCCCCGAGGACACTTGCGTGCGCTTCTGCCTTGGCTCCATCCAAGACGCGCTGCAGAGAGGCTCTTTGGTCATGTCCGTTCACTCCCCAGACTCAAGAGAAACGGGGTCCTGCATATTTTAGTACAATCTCGTGGCCTGTGCGTTCAGCTCAGTAGCAGGGAGGAAAAGAAAACATTATTGTCCTCAGTTAATTGCTTCTTTGTGACAGAATACACTTCAAAGACACTTTAGTCTCAAGTGCATCTTAGCAGAGAAAAACCCATATTACTGATTTTAAAACCCCCTATTTCCAGCAACACAGATGAATGAATTCCATATAATAGAAAATTCTCCACCGAGCATCTCCACATGCGAAAATGGAATGCGAAATTAGTTTGGGGTTTGGTTGGGATTTTTTTGTTTTGTTTTTTAAAGTACTGTTTTAATGAGGTGTTTAGTTTAGCACATTTGGCTCCTCCAAATTACCTCAAGGGGATTCATATGTTAACGAACTACCCAGCTGTTGTTTGTGAAACCAGCCTAGCACAAGCAGAGCATGTTGTGCAAAGATTTAAATGCTCTGTTGGAGAGGTCACTGCACTCCTTTGTCTGCTGTCGGTTATTAATAATGAGCCTGCTACTTAATTTTAAACACTAAGTTAATTTTTTTTCAGCCTCAAATATGTTCCAGATTGGTTTGGTTTGGTGTTGAATGCCTGGGTCGAGATAGGAAAGTTGCATTCAAAGGATGACCTGATTTTATGCAATTGCTGAAACATTTTGGGGTGGGGAAGATTGGCAATGAAGTTTCAGGCTTTGGTGGTGGCCTGAAGAGGCTGTATTGAGCAGAGATAACGTTTGCAATGATAATTGTTTTATAAACATGCCCTGATATGCTTCAAAAGCTTTAATTCTGAATTTCTTAAATTAGGCAGGCTTTGCTCCTGGCAAGCAATAAACTGTTTTCATTTTAGAGATGTCACTTTACATTTAAGGAAATTAATAACTGGGAAAGAAAAAAAAAATCCTGTTTGGTAAATAAGGGCAAAGAATCTCTTTCTTTTATTTCAATTCAAGTATCCAATTAAAATCAACAGAACTCCTTGTTGAACAAACCCTTGATTTTTAAGGGCCAGAGTGACAGAATTTATGTGCTAAAACAGGCATCCCAGTTCTCAGCATCTCATGGGAGGCAGGGTTGGCCGGGTGATGTGCTGGCAATGCTCCGCTGCTCCCGGAGCCTGCCTGGCCGCCGTGGCTGCAAGGCGGCATTGGAAAACCCCGCGGGCAGCAAGTCGTCCAGAAGACATGGGCTAGGGGCTGCTGCTTCACAAGCTACTCACACGCAGCACGTTCCGTAGCATTCTGGCTCATAGATCATTTAAATATTTGTGTTTGATTTCCTTCATGCGCTTTATTACTGAAAATAAGTTCCATGATTAATCGTTAACGTCAGAGCAACCTCTGCTGGCTGGTGGAGACGGAGCTCCTTTCTTAGCGGCGTAGCACGTTAAGGGATTTGATTTCGATATCTCTGCTGCTCAATCCAGGCTTTTTTTTTCTCCCTCGAAGGCATTACTATTTAAGTATAAGAAATGATATTTTGCCTAGAATTTAGGTAGAATATAAAATAGATGTACAGCTGGAGCTTTGCCAATTTTAAGCACTCCATATTGGCACTGTAGTACTGAGAACAGTGGCTGCTGTCAAAGCAAATGCAAAGGCAGAGCGACTTTCTTGAACGCAAGGCAAGAATTTCATCTAGGCCTCCGTGATACGGTTCCGAAAACATAATTAAGCTCAGACTGGAGAATAAAGCTTTTGCCTTGCTGAAGACAGAGAGTTTACCAACTATTGTCAAGGGTCTTTTGTAAACCAAGTTTTCAGAAAGATTTGGTGTTTCTAGAAGAGCCCTTCTAAAAAGAAAACAATCCACGTTAGGGGAAAATACAATGTTTTACCAGTGTCCTTGTATTGCTGTTTTACTGATGGGAAACTGAGGCACAGAGTGTCCCTGAGACCCGGCTCTCCCAGGTTATTTAGCTTGGAAATAACATTGGGGATCAGTGCGAGCTCACAGCTGTTCAGAGCACAGCCAGTTTTTAAGATTGTGGGACACTTCCCATCCTATGCCAATGCAACCACCTGAGAAGGATGGTAGGGATGGCAGTTAATGTCACCTACAGTATCTGCTCATTGAATGGCCATTTGTCCCCAAGGAAGTGGGCTAAAATCAGCCACTCCTTTAGCATGGGCTATTGAGAGACATCCACGCACAAGCTTTTTACTTCAGCAGATGAGCTGGATGCGAACCGACAAACTGGATTGCTAAAACTACATTCATCCTTTCCAGTTTGCAAGCCCCTCTTCCGAAATACAGAATCCCAGAATGGCAGGGGTTGGAAGGGACCTCTGGAGCCCACCCAGCCCAGCCCCTGCCAGAGCAGGGTCACCCAGCGCAGGCTGCACAGGGCCGCGTCCAGGCGGGTTGGAATCTCTCCAGAGAAGGAGACTCCACACCCTCCCTGGGCAGCCTGTGCCAGGGCTCGGGCACCTCACAGCGAAGACGGTTTTCCTCGTGTTCAGGCGGAACTTCCCATGTTCCAGTTTGTGCCCGTTGCCCCTTGTCCTGTCGCTGGGCACCACTGAGAAGAGTCTGGCCCCGTCCTCTTGACACCCGCCCTTGAGATATTGATAAGCGTTGGTGAGGTCCCCTCTCAGTCTCCTCTTCCTCAGGCTGAACAGCCCCAGCTCCCTCAGCCTTTCCCCACAGGAGAGATGCTCCAGTCCCTTAATCATCTTTGTACCCTCCGCTGGACTCTCTCCAGTAGTTCCTTGTCCCTCTTGAACTGGGGAGCCCAGAACTGGACGCAGGACTCCAGATGGGGCCTCACTAGGGCAGAGTAGAGGGGGAGGAGAACCTCCCTCGACCTGCTGCTCATTGAACGGGGATATACAGAAAGTGGGGGGGGATTTTTGCTTTATTTTTTATTGCTAACTCTGTACAATGGAAGTATACCAACCGCAGCAGATAGGCTGTTATTTGGACATTACGAGTACTCGGTGCAAAGATATTTGTAACGTAGTGAATAAGAGGCTGTTCCCTTGCTCAGCATGGAACCAGAATGACTGCCAAACGGGAATGAAGTCACCTTCCATTTCAGGCTCTTTTATCGAAAAAGGATGAGTTTTCCTGTGGATTTGCCACGTATGTTCCTTAGGAAATGGTTGAGAAACCCAATATTTCTGGAAGGTGGGGAGCTGGGAAGTACATTTACACCCTCTTCCCCACCGTTCAGCCCAGCCACTTGTGTTCAGCGGATGAGAAACCCTCTCCTCCGGAGGACAGCTCTCGTCCCCACTGTGACTTAGCGGCTCCGGTAGCTTTATGGCTATCTCCTAGGATGTGACAGGCCTTGCCAGGAGTGGGATTGGTAATGGGTCAGCAGAAACCACTAATGATTTCAGGACCTCCAAATACTTCACCTTATTCATTTACAAATTCCCCAAAATATATCTGTTAACAGAGATAAGAGGTTCAGGAGGGGATGGATGGGCAGTGGATACTGGGGGTTCACCAATATTCCTAACAGTAGAAACCCCTAGCCAAGAGAGAAGGATTTCCCATAAATATTTAAGTAACAAAATTCGAGGTTCTTTTAATAAGTAATTACAATTTTCTAGGTATTTCTACTGACAAAGCTAGCAAAAAACTAATGACATCTGAAGGCATAACAAATCCTGTAGAAAGGAACTTTGTCAACTCCTTCAGAAGAGAACATATCTAGTGCTAAAGGTGCGGAGCCATCTCGCTTGTGGCCATCCCACAGAGCAGCTAACATATACACAACCGTTTCCCATTTACATGACCCAGCACTGACTTTTGAGATGGTTGCTAGACCCTTCCAGTTAAATCCTAACAGCTCACCGATGCATCACCACTGATGCAGGGTGTCATTTCTGATAAAAACTCAACTCTTTTCCTGTACAAAAATGCACTTATTGTGCGGTAATTTAATGGCATAACTCTTCCTTTTTATGAGCTCCGAAAATATCTCATTAAGAGTTTCACAAATTACCACAATAACTTAACGCTGACACGCTCATTTGTTCTCATCTCTGAATAAATCCGGTGGACAACTTGAACAGAATAAAGCAGGGATTTCCCAGCCTGTGATTCAGCATTGAGCTTCACTCAGACACCTCGACGTTGTCTCGAGCTTGAACGTTTGATTAAGCCGAGGTGCGAGGTGCCACTTCAGGCAAGCTCAGAGCAGAGCTGCGCGTGCTCCACGGCGCTGGTGCCACAAAGCCGTCGAGACGTTTCTCCTCCTCTCTCAGATCTACTATTTCAGCACTCTTCACCATCTGGTGAAACACTTCAGAGGAGAAAACAGTCTTGCAATGTCTAATTTTGCCATGTTTTTGGAACATTATTTTAATGATCTTTGTGTCATTTAAGTATGATTACTTGTCCTCCGAGGCTTTTCCTGTTTACACTTAAATAGTATTGGAGCATGGCCAGATACACTTTAAACGAAACCATACAAAATACTACATTTTTATCATAAAAGCTTAAAAGCAACATTTACAATTAGGGGACATAGCTGGCACTTTGCATTCGGGTACAGTTTTTGTTTTGATCTTATTGTAGTAGTAGATAAATAAAATTAATTAAGCAAGCGTAATTACCAGTTAAGTTTTACAAAATACCGAAGAAACGGAGGGCCTAATTCAAAGGAGTGGTAATGGTGTAAATAATTAAGCCAAATTGTTTTCATTTTCATGCTGCATATTGTTTCCTTCAGCCTGTAATGGTACAAGGCAAAGTATACACAGTGCTAGAACTAGGCAAATAATAGATAAATTTATTCATAAACACTTTGTGGATTGTAATTAGAAGTTCACTGCAGCAGCTTTCACTAGTCTTTATTTTTTTCTCTGGTTTCTGTAAATATTTGCCTGAGTAAATTTCTGCTCTGAAGAATGTAGACACAAGCAGGAGACACCGCAAAAGGGTTGCGAAACCGTCTTTGCTTCTCGGTTCGAATGGCAACCGGGTCCCCAGCACAGCGCGGGCAAGCAGGGTCCTCTGCCTGCAGCGTTCTTAGTGGAGGCTGGGGCTCGGAGGGGTCTTTTGAGTCGGTGTGAGATGAGTTTCCCTTCTTTCATTGCTTAATGCCCTAAATAGAGCTTTTCCAACAAGAAGATACAAATTACCGGGCAGATACTGCCAATAAACCCACCGAACCTCCAGGCTCCAACAGTGATGTCTGCTGGAAAATGGAGCCTGGCAAATGAAATGACTGTGCAGGGTAAATACAGCGCTGAACACGGGAGGAGAATATGGTCCCTCCCGTTCGGTGCTGGTGTACTTTTCTTCAATGAACCCACTTCGGTGCAGAGCCGCGCTAACACGGGGAGAGCACAAGCTCGGGAGATCCTTTGGGGGTCGGCGCTTACCGTGGCAAGGCTGAACGCCGGGTAATGACACTGAAAGGAGCACTCGGAGCAGATACCACATCGGCAGCTCCTGGGCTGAAACCTGCCCGTGTAACTACCTCGCGGCTTATTTTGAGCATAGTACAAATTTATTAAAATTATAGTTTTGAAAATTCAGGGACACAGAAGCAGATGAAACCTCCTGAAGGAATCTGCCATTCAGCATGCTCTAAATACCTTCACATCTAATGAAACCAGAGATAACATTAGGATTACCTGCACTTCCTCAGGTTAGGGGGACCTTATTCTGCCCCGATGCGTCCACTTAGATCCTGTTAGTGTTATTAAGCCCCAACGTGAGCGGCAGAAGATGTTGTAGCACTGCTTGGAGCTCTCGCCCGCAGGTAGCCTGCACGTGTCGACACCTCGGTCGTCTCCTGAGCACGGCGTGGAGCACTAGGCAATGCAAACCACTGACTAAAAAGCTCTGAACGGAGAGCAAAACAACAGACTCCTCGGGTCTGCTCATTCATCGCGTGTTCTTCCAGCAGCCCGAGGGAGAGCTGCAAAATAACGTGGGGCTTTCGCTCACCTCTTGCTGCAGTGGAGCACAGTTTCTGCATAGCACTACTGGCCTCTGCTGCCAGCATGGGAGAGGAGGCGAGGAGAGAGACCGTACAGGGACTTACCACGTTTCTGCTTCTCCAGAGGGCCTCTTGATCCCTGCGTATGAGCTGGAGGAAAAACAATCTTTCATCTTCACCTTATTTTCATGCTTACAAATAAAGGTCAAGGCTCCTGTGCTGTAGTCAGCGCTGTACTAGCTTTAAACAACCACTCTGAAATGTGATTGTAATTAGTTTCCTTTCAATCTTGATGTGAACAGTGATCTTAAAATGCCAGGACTGTAGCAGTGCATATGATTAACAAGCACACGGAAAGGCAGTCTATGGAAAAATATGGATAGAAACGAACAAAATGCAAATGTTGCACTGCTTTAAATTTTATTATCCTCTCAGCTCTTCATAAAATACTGTAGACATCGTTTGATTATATTTTTAGTCTAGGGAATTAATTTTTAACTAGGGAACTCGTTTCTGTCTTATGATTACTCTTCTCTGCAATGGCCTGTAGGTCTGAACTAAAAAATCACAGTTTTAATTGAGCTAATGATGCCCAGAACTCAAATTAATCTCACTTATGTGTGTGTCATGCCATGCAATATGTGCTATAGCTGCAGGCAACCTGTGCATCTTTTCATATCAATGATTTCTCCAGGAGACCGAGGGTGTAAATCCTGGCCAGGGGTAAGTCTGCATCCCTCTATTGTCACTGCCTGGGAGACTCCTTGGAAGCGGTTGATGTCTGTGCAACCAGCGGAGGGGAAGCAAAAACAACAAAACCAGTGATATTTCGTGATCGCTTCTCTGATTTCACCCCCGCCCTCTCAAGGACATGACCGTAACTCGCAGAAGAGCCAAGGAGGCGGTGAACACGAGCGTGCTCTGGCCACGTCTGCTCGCAGCCCCTGGCCCAGCTCCCGCCTGCACCCGCGGATGGGTGGGAACCGCTCCGGGAGAGGCAGCGACTCCCTTACGCAGCCGAGGAAGCACAGCCGGGCTGCTCCTCCACTTGTAGCAGAAAGAAACGGGAAGGGGAGAGAAAAAGAAGAAACTGCATGGAGACTACTTTGCTTGTGAAACTAGCAGGCTGTATTTTCTGTTGGGAAAAACACAGTATTTTTTTTCCAACTGCCAAGAAAATTCACTTTATCAAGATACAGGTCTTTTTAAAAAAAATTTAGAGAAAGAACAGAACTAGAAGGCCATGGTAGAGGCATAGGGAGTTTGTTTCTATCCTGAGATTAAAGAGAAAAGAGTATACGGAGGAGGAACGTGGTTTAGCGCTCTGCAGATGGCTGTTGCCTGCAGCCCCCTGCCCCAGGCACGCGCGGGTGGCTGAACCCTGACGTCAGCCAAAACTGCACACCGATACCCACCCAAACATTACTTACTCTCTTCTCCAAATAATCTGAACTTAGCTACCGCTGTTTTAGAATAGCATCATAGCTTGATACAGCTGGGAGAGTCTCTTCACTCGGAGTAAGAGGTACCCGATGTTTAGAGCGGTTGGTTATCTAATCCCATTCCCACCATCCCGCTGCCTTGGGCTTTCACTCTCTACGCTGAAATCTGCATTAAATGGAAAAGTAACATTCCAGTCGTTTTGTTGTCAAAAAGTTTCAGTTTTGTGATGAAAGATGTGACCTTGTGAAAGCAAGAGCCTTTTGTGATTGATTAGTAAACATGAGGTAAAATGCGGGAGCACGCCAGTGTTAACTTGATACTGCCACAGGCTCTGCGCATCAAATATTTTTGCTTTATTTTGAACATCCTGTTAATGAGAAAAATATTCTAATCAAAGAAACGTGTTTCCTTCGATTCTCTTCAGAGTGTTATTTGCAGCTTCAGAATAGCATGCTCAATTATGTCTGTTTTATTCCTAAATTAGGAAAAAAAAGCTTCAGAAAATTATTAAGTAAGCCTCTTAGCAACTGTTAAGCAACATCCAGTATTAATTATTTAATCACTTTTTTATTATTTTTCATCAGGTAAGAAGAGAATAGCACGCTCGCTCAAAGGATTTCGTTTCACCAAACGCCTTCACACCCCAGACCAAGCTCTCAAAGCGAGCTCGAGGTGCGACGCCCTTGCCTAGGCAGACGGGCAGAAACCGTTCCTCGGAAGCCGCTGGAGAGGCTGGGGTGACCGCGAGCAAGAAGCGGCGTTTCTTTACGCATTCTGGCACTTCAGTAAATGGCTGGTGACGGATCACATCCAGACTGAGCATAAGAGGGATGTGCAAATGCTGCAGAGACTTCAGCAGCCGACGGGGCTCCTCGGTGCTTAGCAGCTTCTCAGGGTGGGCTCTTTGGGTATTGGAGCTTGGGGTCTTTTTTGGGTTTGTTTTACCGAAAGCAGTTACCTACCCTTTGGAAGGGGGTTCGCTCATGCCAGCTCTCCTCAGCTGCTGGGAGAAGCCTCTCGCCCTGCTGTCTCATTGCATTTTGGGGAACCCAACCATGCCGGGGCTTCCCCTCCCGGTGCTCCCTGCCCTGCATCCCCGCGGAGGCACCGGCCCATGCTCGGCTTACGGACGAGGCAGCAGAAACTGCTGATCGCTGATGCGAGATCCCAGCCCGTCGCCACATCTTCAGGAGGCTGCCCGAGGCAAGAAGGCTCCTGAGGTTTCCTGAGAAGAGGGAACAATGTCGTCACAAAACCCAGCGATACTGGCTGCTCCCAGAGCACGCGCTGGCAGGGGATTCACCGAGCGTTTGGGGGACTCATGCAAAACAGTCCTGCTTCCCCAATTCCCCGTGAGCCAGGCTGAACTAATTCCTCAAATACAATACATCTGAACGATATTGGCTGAGATGGCATAGATGAAAGTAAACTTACATTTTGTTTTGTTCCTTTTTTCTTCTTCTTTTGCAATTATACCGGTTTTTCTCTCCTCTTTTTGGGCTGCGTGCTGCTACCTGCATGAACGTGCAGGTAGGTTACGCGCATTTCACGTGCACGTATTTCTCAGGTGCATCATCTAATCATGAGCATTATTGCTAACATTTATTGCTGTTTTTATAAAATACATCTGGACAAATGTTGCAAACTGCTGATCGAGACTGAACGGCAAATGGCTGAATGGGAAGAGCCTTGGAAATTCCCTCTGCGAGGGGTGGGAAGGCAAAGGATGGTATGCATTGCTGCCATAATACGAACTTGCATTTTGACATATATAGCTTTCTTTTCAGAATCCTGCAAATTATTGTTTTCTTCTTGTTCTTTTCTCTAGCACTTCATCTATGCACTTACGACTACATTTCCATATGGGTGGGATACAGAAAATCACCTGGCAGCTGGCCTGTCTCTCTGGCTCCATCACCAGAAACGGATAATTTCCAAGGCCACATGCAATTTTTTCCATACTTCAACAGCCAGGCCCTATGCCATTGAGCTTCACTAGCACCGCTGAAGCCCTCTTTGATACCTGGAACGAGGTTCTCTCATCCTAATTTCTGCTAGAACAGATTGTACCAAAACACATCATGGTTCTGTAGCTGTCCAAGACCTGCTCCGTGGGTTGGAAGTCGTCATCTAGGTCAGGACTGATGCTTATAAAAATCCTTGTATGGCAAGGCCTGCACCACAGCTGCCCGGCTTATACTTGACTACTTGATTTACTTACTTATCTTCATGAACATGCACTTCTTTCCTCAACTTGTTTTAGAAGTATTACCATGAAATAGTTCCTCCAAGAGCAATATAGAAGTCTCAATATTTTTAAGTCCATCAAAAAGACTTTGCCACACTATAAAGTATAGGTGCCTTCAGGGATAAGCTTCTTGCTACCTAAAATAGTCCCTCTCTATAAATAAATACAGAGTCCTGACACTCTCTTTTGTGTGGTTGACAATTTCGTTCATATAAAAACTGTTTACAGCAATTCCATCAACTGACATTTAAGAGCGCTTCTGTACCAAGTATACCAAGATGTGATTAGTCCCTCATGTGCAAGTCATGAGTTATGTCAAAATCAATGACAACCAACTGGTCAAACTACTTAGAGCAGGGAAGGAAATGCCGAGAAAGAGGAGCTGAGGACAGGAGTAACCATCAACAGGACGAGTACCGGGTACGTGACAAGGAACTTTCAGATTTACATTGGATGCTGTTCCTTGGTGAGTCCACGTCCATCTGTCAGCTTCGTTTGGGACCACGCTCCCTGATTCAAACTGATAGCAAGTATCTGAGTCAAATAAGTGAATACTTTTGCTAAATGTTGTCTGTCACATCATGTTACTCCACTTTGGTTTCTTCACCGTATGTACTAACATGATGTGGTATAACGTAGCATGATGCAGCGTAAATGATTTAATGCAACATGACAGAAAAACGTTGCTGCAGCTTTCGGAATAAACACCTGCTTTTAGCAGTTATTTTAACTGCTGGAATCAATTGCTTAAAACATGTAACCTGGGTCCTGCTAAAATACATTGCACTTCGCTGTTTGCATATCTCTGATACTTTCCATAACATGTACTTCGTTCATTCTCTTTTATTCCAGAGGCCACGTTCCCTTATAGGGTTGGTTTTTTTTGTGATTTTTCTTTTCATTAGAAGGAAAAAATTATCTTACAAAAATTGGGGCGGAAGGAACTAATCTAAACTATGAATGGAGACACATGGAAAAAGTTCTTATTATGGAATGAAAACACTGGCTCTATTAACAGCAAAGAACATATTTACCCACAGGTAATAATAATAACAGTAGAAGCTTAGAAGACTTGTTTTTCCTTCAAAAAATTCAGCAGAATGTTATACGTGAAAACTAGGTAAAAGTCATCTCTCCTTGGAGAAATATGGGCACAGATAAGGCAAACATTTAACTGTTGATTCTGTATTTGCAAATGTAGGTTTTATGAATGGGAACATTTTCAATAAGAAAAGCCAAGGTTTGGGTGAGCCTTCCTAGAATTTTGGTTCATTATCCTTGACCCTCTGACAGAAATATTAGCAGTGGGAAATAAAACCGCTGGTTTAGTTATTTAAAAAATAAAGTCATTTATTCATATTTAATATATTCTTTCCTTCCAAAAATCCTTCCATCTGTGTGTGAATGTGTGAAAGCTAATTAAATTGGCAGCCATAGCTCTGTACTTCTCATCTGGAGGACCTTCATCTCAAGCTAGAAGAGCTTCATCCTCCAGGTCCTCGTTACAGAAGTGTTTTTCCCAAGCAGAGGGAAGGGGCTTGAAATGCAGGTGACCTTCACCTAATCAGATCACAGAGTCTAAACCAGAGATGGATTTCAGAAAAAAATAAAATACATAATTTTGGGTCACCACGATCTCTTCAAAAGGAATAAAAGTCTTCCCACGAAGCTAGATATATGGTCTCTGCAAGCCGGGGCTTGCAGAGGCATTTGGCCTGTACTTTGTATACCTGGCCCCTTTTGAAGAAAAGCCTACAAGTGCCACTGGGTGCCTATAAGGTCTCCACCAGCTGTCCTTCTCGCCCCTTGCCCAGAAGAAGACACCACCTTGATACACGGCATGCAACCCTAACGTTACGTTTCAAAGAGGTACCACAAATGCAGGGCTGGGGCTGTGGCCAGCGAGGAGGAAAGGGCCTTCGGCGCTGCCGGGAGTGGGGAAACAGGCTGATGATCGCACAAAATCTGCCCACCCCCGGGACCTGGGCTGTCGTGCCGGCAGCGTGGTGGCCCTGGGGACCCTGGGGTCCTGCGCTGGCCGCAGCCGGCCCCGGCAGCGCAGCAGGAGAGCGGCTCCTCCTCGGGAAGGGGAGATACGCGGGGCTGAAGGTTGAGAGCACAGAGAGCCAAATCCTGCATTTTTTCCAAAAGCAAAGCACCTTTTGACCCTTGATAAAAATTAAACGCTCAGAGGGATTGGGCAAAGCAGATTTCAATTTATAATAAAAGCGAGGACACCGTTGCCTGTATTTTTACAAAGGCCCTGAAGAGCTCCCTTGCTATGCGAGTCCAGCAAGCTGGCAATGTATTTTAATGTATTTATTTGATTATGCATTCATTCTTTCATTCATTCATCTATTCAGTCATTCATTCAGACACTTGTTCATTCATCCCTGTCCTTTTGCAGGAAGAGAACATAAGCCAGCAGTGGCATACTTCTTCACTGTCCTGATTTACAGCGACGTCTCTGAGTTTGTATCAATAAATCTCTTTGGCCCTCCTCAATCCAGCATTATCCCTCATTAGCGACTGGGATTTAAAAAAGGGATTAAAAATAATATCAGATTATAGATAGATAGATAGATACGTATATTGGTTACAGTGCTTTGATTAAAGTGCTGGGTTGTTGGTGCTTTACTTTCTTTTATTTAAGACCTCTCATATTCACAGTTCTCTACATCTTGCAATTATTTTCACAGACAATCCCTGACTTTTTATTAAGTGGCCCAATAATTCTGCTCTCGGTACTGAGTGATAAGGTCCCCGGTGCCCTCCCGGTGCCTGCCCAGCGGCTGCCGAGGTAGAGGGGATCTCCGGTGAGCCTGGCTCTCGCGTCTGCCTTCCTTGCCTCTGCGGGACCTTTTGGTGTTTTCTGAGAAATGTTTATTTAAAAATAACCTCTCTGGAGGGGCCGCCCCTGCCCTGGTTGCCAGCAGGTAGTGACCGTATGGGCTGTGCCCAGAATTGCCTCACCGGCACCGCGCGGCTCAGCCCAAACACGTACGTTTTATCTGTTTCTGAGTATGCCTTAAACACGGGAATATTTTCTCTGAAGAGGATTGAAACGAAGGGGAACTACTCTTTGAGTCCGGATTACTCACACTCTAATAGCTGCTGGACCAATTTTTCTCTCATATCTCTGAAATACCCTTAATTAATCTTGCAGACATAATTGTGTCCCTAAACTGTTAACCTTGAAAAATATTTGACAGTGTACTAACATCTCAGAAGCTTGTTATCGCAGGGAATATAATAAATCCATAAATATCCTAGTTTCTCTCAAAAGTCCCAGAATAATTCTTTGTTGTCAGGCTTTTTTTTTTTTTCCTTATTTTTCTTTTTGACCTGGTGGCAGGAGATGCAGGAGAGGAAGAGGGCATGTTGAAAAAAAAAAAGGCAGTTTGGAAGAAAAGGTAGTTATATATTATATGTAACTTCATGGGTTTTATAAAAAGGAGATGTCCCTTGCATTTCTCACTCATTTGCAGGTCTTCAGGACAGCAGGGGACAGGGACACGGGATGGCACAACCTGCCATCCGCAATCGGGTCAGTCCCTGGTAAACAGAAAAGACAGCACCGCAATTCACGTAGCGCAGAGCCATAGTTGGCCTATAGTTGCAACTGCGTCTTCTTAAACAAACACCTCCTATTTTACGAGAATTATGATGCCATATAGGTTGACAATGCACTTAAATGTCATGTTCACTTTGGCTGAGAAAACGAGAAATTTAAAATACACGCATTCCTCTGACATCAGTGACCTTATGAAAGTCACGGAAATCCTGAATAACTGAATAACTTTAATTAAAGTTATTAAAGTTTCTTCTATTGTTTAGCCCTTACACGCTCAGAAGCTCCGTTATATTTAACAGTCTGGCATCGACTGCTGTTGATAACGGAGCCGGTCCTCTTCCAGGCCTGGCTGCTCTTCTTACTATGCTGCCATTTGAAATCATCAGGAAAAAATAATCATAAGCTTAAAAAAGCTAAAGCAGACAGGCTGTTTCAGATTATTTCAGTACGTGTGTTTGCTACAACCACCGAATGTTCCTGTTAAAATCGTAGTCTGGTTTTCCTCCTGAAAATCAGGTTACAAACAAAAGGATTAGACAAAGACAGACCCAGGGAGAGAATTTAGATCTGGGTTCAAATGTGCATTGGAAATTGTGGAAACTCTTTGGTTTGAGGCCCTCTCTATTTTAATAATAATTGTTTTCCTAAATATATGTATTCTTTATGTATTTCTGTACCAGGGATTAACTATGTAGCTTAGGAGAAAACAGAAAAGGAGATCATTATTTTACAATTTAATTTAGAGGAATTTGAAGGCTGGGGATCAGTAGGGAAAGCAAGCACAGCTGCATTTCTTATAATTTTCCCATTAGAATATACTAATTTCCACACTGCTGCTCCCTTATTTTCGGTGTGTTTGTAGGTATTATTCTCATATTTGGATCCAGCAGCCCAGAAAGCTTGAAAAGCACGACTCTCTTTTTCGCTAAATTAACACTTTCTCACTTAGTTCAGACATGCCTTCAGCTTTTATTTGCTAATCTTCATATAAAATGGTAAAACCGTGCAGCTAAAATGGCATTATTACACATTTGCAAACTTGTAATGCGTATTCCAGAAAAGAAACTCGCTATATCACAGCTACTTGCAAAACTTGGCCACCCTGGAGGTGCTCCACAGTCTGGATCATGTTTTGCCTTATGATAAATCTTCACGATAGGGAACAACTTTCGTCTCCACCAGACAAAGAGCTGGAGCTCGGAAGGGGTGACTGTGTTCAAGGTGGTTCAGGAAACGTGTGACACCGCGCGGAGATGAACCTGCATCTTCCAAGCCTGGAAACCCCAACTGCCGCCGCATCCCCCCGCGCGTCTGGCTTTTCCTCCCAATTGCCTTCTCCTCAATCCCCTTTAATGCAGGTTTTTAAGCCAGCAAACAGCCAAAATTTTTAAATGGCTTAAACTTTTAAACTATCCAACACGTTAAGACGTTTACCAGGAAAATATCAGGGCTGTTGTGTATACTCTAAGCATGTCCTCACCCATGGTATCACATTTTGGAATGCTGGATTTCCTCTTCGAGGGAAGGGTTTCTTCAACTCACGCCTTTTCACATACTAGAACTCTTAAAAGGAGCTTTTTTACTTCTCGCTAAACATAGTCACTAAACATAGCAGATGACTGAATTTTTTTTTTTTTTAAAAAAAAAGCTTTTCAAATATTTGAATTAACATTGACAGAACACATTTGATCTGGACATACTCTGAGGGCAGGATATGAGCCATCACCAAATATCTGAAAGCTCGCAAAAGAGGTATTTATGAAATCTTTCTACAAAGTCAGATATTTCTATAATAAGTGCAATTACCATTTAGTACCCTAGTGTTCAGCGTTATCACCTGCCAGTGATAACTACGGTACCCAGTTGTGATATCCAGTCCTATCTTTCCCAGATATTATCGCTTTGACCAAAAATAAAATCAGGTGACCTGAACACACATATTCCCCACTCGACAGCCAGTTATCTAACATAAGCTCAGAGGTCCCTAGCTCTTTGTTCAGGCTTCTCTTAGGTATTTTCAAATATATTTTTAAAGCATGAGATTTGTTTCCAAAGCTTAGCAACCCCCCTACAGCCTCTTATTGGCTTTTTTAACTTATTTAAATCAGCTAGCTCTAACAATAGTAATTTCACCATCAGGATAATACCAATCGTATCGATATATTCACACCAAGAATACCTTTAGCCCAGTGATACGTTAGTCTGCATTACCAGCTCCTTTGTTAGAGGTTTATTTTTTTTTGCGCAGCGCTCTGTTTGTCCTACGTACGCCGCAGCTGCCTATTGAAGCAGCACAGCAAAGGCTTCGGGGATTTCCCAACAATAAAGTTGAAATCTCTTTCCTGGTTAGTATTCAGCAAGGCTATAACATTTAGCAGACATTTTCTCTTCTCCCAGCTTTCAATAGGCTACATTTATCAGCATGGAGTAGCAATCAACATGTATTTGCTCATGTATTTATATAAGTCAGCTGTATGCTTCCTCATTATTTGCAATTCTTCCCTTAAAAAACTTTGCTTTCTCTGTCTTCAGTAAGGAAATTCTGGGTATATATTATGTGTACGTGGTTGTGTGTGGAAAGTACTTTTCGGTGTACAGTAAATATATCAGTATTATCACAGGTATTGCATTCGTAGCTAAGTGAATTATTTACATAACCCCTTATTTCATCCCCAGATGTATTTGATGTTGGCATTATAGTATTAGATAAGTTATCTTTTTTAAAAAAAAAGGATTGTTATTTGTATCTCTGCACTTAAAATGCCAGTTTCCTACTGGAAGCTTAATTCTAATACTACTGGATTCTTGAGAAAGAGAAAATAATGTATCCTTCACACTCTGAATGTGATCTCGGATGGCTGTCCTACGTGTAATTAAGCTATGAATGGAGAGCACGGCCTTTCTGAGAAGTGTAAGGAATGACCATTCTTATTCGTTGAACAGAAGAACAACCATGGTCTACTTTGAGTGGCCAAAGGCATTCGACTTCAGAGCCAACAGATTTTCTATATTTTGCCAGAACTAAATATATCCCATCCTGTGAAAGCGGTGCTTATTCTTAGAGCAGTTGGGTGAAAACGAAGGAACCCTTTTTTTTCTGGACTGGTTGTTTTAAAAGAATGAAAGATCCTTGAAAATTGCTTGAGGGTTTGGAAGAGAAGTCATTCCAATGAAAAGACACTGGTGGGCAGAGTGCTGATAAATATCCAACGTTTTATCACACTTGGAAGACACGGGCACTGTTGCAGATGCCCTCACAAGGCCAGCGCACACACGGGGACAAGAGGACACAGCAACACCTCAGAGGTGCTGGTACGACAAGGTGCTCCTTGCCGCAGTGCACCCGCAGTCGCTCCCTACTTGCTCAGTTCCAGCTGGATTCATGGCACGTGGTTTCACTGGCACGACTGAGGTGGTGAACAAGTAGCCAAAAAAGCAGGGGGGATGATGAGGAGCAGGAGCGAAGGCTGCTCACAAAAGGATGGTGACCCCACCCTACCTATTTCAAAGGGGCAAGATTTCACTTCCATCACTGATGCGTGTACTCTTTTGCTCCTCTAGTAATGTTTCCCCAAAGTAAAAGATGCGAAAACTCACTATCCTTGAGAAAAGCCTTGAGAATTTAATTTTAATAAGTCACAATTCCATTTATTTAGTGCGGCTTTTTTCAACCAGTTGGTTGCAACTCCAAAGGGTCACGAAAGGCAATTAGAAGACACAAGGCACTTAAAATCTTATTACTGCCTAGAATAAAATAGAAAGTCTAAATCCTACTCCCTCATTCCACTTATACCATAATCCCCCAAGGTCACACCTGCAACCTTCTGAAACACACACAACCACCCTACAGAATTTAGAATTATGGTCACAGATTGGAGGGGGTTTAATTTCACCGTAAAGCGAAGGAGGTCTTAAATATGTTACCCACGAAATAAAGGCCCATCTGACTGGAAAGAGTGAAAAATGTTGAACTAGTCATTCCAAAGATGTGCAAGTTGTGCATTAATTTATCTTCCTTCCTTATCTTATTGACTTGTCTCACCAAAGAGTTAAAAAAAGTGTTTCCATACCTTTATATCAAACCACAAAATTATTTCTTTAAATAATATCCAATTCAGAAAAGCCTTTTGGCACCTGTCTAGCCCCCACTGTCTCCAATATAATGGGCATTAACTGTCCCAACTGATTTTCTGGAATAAAATCCATTGATCTGTGTCAGTCAGGATCTTGAAAATGGAAGACCTGAGGTTTAAGAACCTGGTCTGCAAAGATGCATTAACATGAGGTAGGAGCCCTCGTTGGACTCTGGTTCAGGCACTGACCACCCCAACTCCAGCTAAAATTCACCCAAGTAAAACTCATAATAAAACTAAATTATTTGCCTGGGCAAAATAAAAAATTCTATTATTATTATTATTAAAGCTGCAAGAATAATCCCTTCTCTCTATTCAGTGGGATACCCCTCCTGGGGCTGCAGTTTGGGATTTCTGTTTTCCAGACCACGTACACCAAATGCAGTGAAATGGAGACGCGCTGGTGAAAGCTCAGTAAAATGATTTGGAGTTGAAGGGATTCATTCGTGATGTTTTCCTTGTTCTCTCGTACATATAGAATACGTGTAGCTCAGCTGAGCTATCATTATAAGATGACATCAAGGGTGGTCTAAAAGTACCAGAGGCAAACACCCTGAGGAGGGGAAGGATCCTTTGGGGTCGTACGTGGGGCTACGAGTAGAGTGAATGGGATTAGAGGAGAAATGGAGTGGAATATTAAGAAGAAATTATTCCCAGCAGCAAGATCAGCTAAACTAAAATAGTCTCCCAAGGGAAGTAATAGAAGCGGTGCCATTTGACATCCCTAATGCTAGGTTTGGCAAACTGTTCGTGTGGAGAACAATTTTACATCTGCAGAGAGGTGGTGAGGACAACCTGAAACAACCTCACTGAATCCCTGACCTTTCCAACCGCGTGTGCTTCTTGGTGAGCGGTATGGGTAAGGTCCCCACAACACAACACTGCATTAGCTACGTATACACACGGTAGACGACAGTGAGTATGCAGATTTAATGAAACACTATAATTAAATTTAAATTATCTTTTTTTTTTTCAGATGTGGAAAATTCCCACACACCAAAGCAGGGTTAAAAAAAAAAAAAGAGTATATTTGTTTAACGTTGCTCAAGAAATGCTTTTCCGTAGAGGCCAACATTATAATTAAAACTACTTAATCTGATCCCTTGGAGATTTTTCCATACATATTTCCTATCCCAAGGCAATCTGAAACATAAACTCCTTCAAAGTAAATCTGTCAGGAGGAAAACCGGAATGGTTTTCCCAATCAGATCCCAGCGGGACTCGCCGAGTCTGACTCCAACTGTGTGAGCTCCGTGGCATTGCTGAAAGCAGGGCTGGGAAAGAGGAGGTTTGGCGTCGCAGGGGTTACCAGCAGCCGGGCGACCTGGGGGAAGCATCTCACGCTCTGGTGAGATGTCCGGAGCCTAAGGAATAGAGAATTAAGTCTGGCCTTTATTAAATCTCCAGTACTGGCCTTTTAACATGACCAGCCTCTTTCCTCGAGTGTCTACACCTTGGTTAGCCTCGTCTCATTGTGTTTCTGTGCTCATACAAAGCTCGTCAGACACAACTGAGGCTCTGCAGCCTTCTTTCTCCCGCCATCGCTGACTACTCAGGTAATATTTCCTAGTGGTTCTAACAATGCAATACTTTCTCCGATTCACTCGTTTTAGACTGACTTCATTAGTGACTTCCCACCACAGCATTTTTTTCATTGAAGTCAGTAGTTACATTTCCAGTGTAACAGCAAGCTTGCAAGTCTCGATGCTGGGCTGTGGCAAGACAAGGCTTCAAAAGGCTTGGGTCGTGGCTGGTGACAGTCTCAGCACCCCAACCCACGTGTCCAGAAGGCAGCAGAGAAATGCCTGCAACTCTTCTTCATGCACCAACCCCTGGAAAAGCCTGGCTGGCTCACCAGCATCGTGCCCCAGGGAGATGAAAACTTGGGCATCTTCCAGAAGAGATGTCTTTCTAACTCTCCAGACAGGCTGCCTACAAAGGATTCCCAATGACAGGAGCAACACTGAGCCGCAGGGAAGAGGGGGTATGATTCGGCATACGGCCAGACTCATCATGAGACAAAGGTTAACGGGAGCAGTCTGAAATTCAGATAAGATTAAGGGAAACCAAAGGCAGCAGAGAAGTGCACAAAGAACTAGAGAGTGACAATATGCTTCTGGCAAGGGAGGCGTCCTCACCAGCAGGAACACCCAACAGAAGCCTCGAAGCCTTTCCTGCTCAAATCAAAACTCCCCCGGTCTTCAAGGGGCATTGCTTTTATTCATATTAACTCTTGCAAAGCTTGGAATGTCTGAAGACCCAACCCACGCAGGCATTTGTTTATAGGTATGAATAATAAATGTTAGATAATGTAAATTATGAATATATCACCAATCCTTTCCAGACAAAATCAATTATTGGGATGTGGTACCAGCTTGTATCACACTTGCTGATGTCAACGTTGGCAACGTCTTGTCCTTGCACTGGAGGACGTTCCATGAGAACGGAGTTCCTCAGCTGGTCCAAACGGATTAGGAGAACTGATGGAGTAAAAAGAAATTTCCCAAAAACTTGAAAATGTCCAGAGATTTACTGCAGTGCTGTATACAAAGGAAAGTAAACAAACAGGGCTTCATTACACAGCTCACTACACCCAGCAACTGATACGCGATCCCTATTCCCTGGCCACATACAGTATCTCATCAGCGATTTCTGTCCAGGAAAGCCAATAAAATGCGAATGTATGTTGCCAAGGTGAAGTTTTAAGAGTTACAATTTTAAATTTCCTATTAGGGATAAGGTAAGATTTATGGATGATATACTGATTTATAAATATGTTTAGACAGTAAGTATTTTTGGCTTTAGGCTAGAATCAGGAAGCTTGGTGTAAAGAAAGCTTTTTAAAGGTTTTGTGGTACATAAAATAAATCCAACTTATACTTTCAAAGAGCCCTCTGGCTGTGTAAAAGATGATGACAGTGACAGTGAAAAAAAATTTGCTTATATCTACAATGCTCCATTATTTTCTCATTAACTTGAGTTTTAAAGGGAATCATATTAGTGCCTCTAGAGGATGAGCTATATAAACAAGAGCTACAAATTTATCTGTGCATTAAAATGAATGCTATGGTAACAGGTTTGATTGCTTTGGATGCAATTTAAAAACCTAAAGGGTGTATTATCCTGAGATAATCTCACCCTTGGGTCCTTATATATATTATATCTCATACCTCTAATCCTGTGGGACAGTGCCTAACTAATAATATCCCCTCTGCCTTTGTCTGGTTTGTCGTACTGCAACTGAAACGCGCCTCTTCCAACTTCAGCTAACACATCAGTTAAGTAATTTTATTTTGATCACTCTGAATCATTAGTTTACGTCTGGAGAACGTGTAAAGATTTATTTCTTTGGACAGTAGGAAAAAATTTCTTAGCAAGAGCGTAGTGCAGCACGCAGCACTCGGTGGAGCGGTGAAATCGCCGTCTTTCGAGGTGTCCAGGACTCGGTGAAGCACAGCCACAGCGGAGCCGTCTGCCACAAAGCTGTGCAGCCTTGGAGGCCGGTTTTGTACCAGTGATGGACAGTCAGTGCCTCGGGTATCGGTGCCTCACAGCCTGGATTCGCCAGTCTTCACAAGGGAGACCTCAACAGTTGCAAACCACCCCAACACGGTTGCTCCTTTGGCCGCGTCTTGGCGTACCATGTCTGGCTGAGGTCCCTCCAAACCCACCAGGACACGGGCGCATCTCAGAGCTGCTCAGGTATACACTGTCTCTCCAACCATCTGGGAGGAACTGAAGTGGAGATGGTCTTCCATCAGGCTGTGGAGTTGTTTTTTTAAAATCTTTTGAAATCCTATGGATGTAGATTTACTGGAAAGATTAGGATGGCTTTAGCCTCCACCAAAAACGTTCAGGTCCTCACAGCAATCTCTTCCCATTGAAATTTGACCTGTGTGTGATGAGGGATCCTCTGTGCGTTGACTGGTAGGCGGCTGTGGTGGACCAGTGTTTGGACGTGACTGCTCCACACCAGAAGAGCACGCAGATGAGGAGGCAGCATCCAGTTCTTTGTGCTGTGGATGAGGTAGTGCCTGAAAGGCTCCCACCCGGTTATCCATAAAGCAACAATCCTGGAAGCTGAAGGCATTTTCCATTCTCCAGGCCTGAGCCTTCCAGTAGCCAAACACCTCTTAGAAGAATCTCACATCTTACAAAAGCTGAAGGAAATCAGCATCTCGGTACATTCACTTCATGCCTTGAATTAGTCAGGAAAGTGGCAACAGCCAGTTTTCCTGTTTTTTTCACTCGGGCACAGTTCTCCTCATCCCGTGTATTGGAACGCTACTATTCCCTACGAGTCATTTTGCCACGTAAACCCCCACACGCTGACACTGGAGTGCGATGTACAGATGGAAACAGTGATACCTTATTAAAAGAAAATGACCTGGCTTTTCCATGTCTAAGGGTTAGCAGAGACTCCTCAAAGTCCCAGTCAGCTGTTACATGGCTTTTATATACTGTTCCCGGTATAAATTGCTTCGGAACATGCCTTCACCTGTCAGTTCTGTTGAGATATTTTTGAATGTCATAAGCTCCTACATCTTAAAGCCAGGTGTTGAAAGAATCCCTATTATTATCGCTACATTGTCAGCGACAATAACAACAGTTAATAAGTGATGATAGGGATATAAATGTCTGGTTCCTGTGTACAGCTTGTCATTTGCAGTCAAATCTAACACTGCTAGAGGAGTCTTTGGGAGCCAATGCCGAAAAAATGGATGTCTTCTGGGAACTCACTCCATAAAAAAGGCATCCATGTTTAATTCCGCTTAATCTTTTCTAACTTAAATGCGCTCTGCTCATAAAAAAAAAGTGCGAGCCATTGAACCTATATGCGTGTGTATTAAGGACTTTTTAATTTAAAAGGCCTGTCCCAGCCTTCAGTGGGGTGAGAACAGGGGCTTGGCCACGTTGACTTGGGCAGTGTGACCAAAGTCCTGTTCAGGGAGGGAGTCGGTAGCTTTGACTCACAATCCAGAGGCAAATTTAAATTTTTTTTTTAAAAAGGCGGTAGCTAGTATACATGTTGCCACTTCTCTGAGCACAATATCACATTATTCCAGTGACGTGTCGCATTGTGTTTCATTTGTTCTCTGTTTTGTATAGGTTAAAACTGGGGACTCGCTGATATGCGTCTCAGAAAATTGTTTATAGCGGTCGCTTTTGCACCTCTCATGTAAAAAATTAAAAATGGGTGTGAAAGGGAATTGCCTATCACGCCTGGGCGAGACGTGTCCTTGTGTTTTGCCTTATCCGTGTTCCCAGGCTTTACAGGTCTGTTAAATATCTTTTGCAGGCCATCTCCTTCCCTCATACATACTGTGGGTATTTTGCCTCTTACAACATATTAAATAGCCCATATAAGAAGAGTACATGAATTATTGGTTCTGTACCAGGAGAGAAAGTGTAGGGGGAACAGAGAGAATATTACATGATGTGGTAAAGCAGCGGCATGTTCCAGTTAGATGCCTGGGTAAATAGCTCTGGAAGAAACCCCGTGGTTTGTTGCTCGGTGCGTATCCAGTTGATCTCAGGTGCTTTCTTGCTCGCTGTGGTTATCTCTTCCAGTTTTTAGGTTTTGAGCATAAGCTGGTACAAAAGCTCCTACAAATTATTTAAGTGAGAAGTTCAGCTCTGTCTTTAAATGGGAAATGTAATTCCTTGCCTGTTGCAAATCCAAGGGACGGGGAGATCCAGGCTTCCCTGCTTCATTTTGATCTCTTTGCAGGATTCATTGGCTGAATTTTCAGCATTTTTTTTTTCTGATGAATTATTCCTTTTGTCTGGGAGGGGAATCCTTTGGTTTTCCACATCACTCTCTATTTTCCCACCTCAGCTAATTTCATCAGCCTGCATAAACCCGAACTCATTCCTGCATGACTTGAGGGCTTTGTAACTAACTATCGCCTCCAACTGACCGCAGGCAGATTACCAAGCAAGGCACAAAGTTGAGGAAAGCAATAATTCTGCCTACCATGGAAAAATGGCAACTGTAAGATATGGATCTCCCACTTCCAAAATATATCTTTTTCTACCTTTTTAGTATTTTTTTTTTTTGTGGATGAGGGTCAGAGCCCATTTGGTCCTACAGCGCAGACTTTGTGCTTTGTTTTGTGTCAACTTCATGCTATCAGTTCTTTTCCTTTGACTGAAGTCAAACATCAAACTGAAAATTGCTCCTTCATCTATTACAGCGTGAGTCAGGGAAAAAGCCTTTACACTTTTTAGGAAATAATTGGGTAACGCTGTAACAGGACCTCCTAAGAAAATCGTGGTAACAGGCTGTTGCAGTCTTTCAAAGCAGAAAGGGGAAAATTGTTTCATGAGAGCCTTTAAACAGTTGTATCTGCAGACTTCAGGTGAACAAATTGCACGTGGGCAGCGAGGAATAAATCACGTACTTACATAAATTTTTTTAGTCTGTATTGTTTCTGCCCCAAGCTCTACAATTCTGCATATCGTTTTGAGCATTTCAAAATTTGAAGTTATTTTTATCCTCTAAGAAGTAGCTTCTACATAAAGAGTGGCTGCTAATGTATTATAAACTAGGATTAGCTTAATTAGGGACTTCACAAGAAAGTAATGACTATTTAAGCCCTGAAAACAAGCTAATTATTTTGTATCGCATTGTTGCTAACGCTGTCCTCAGTTCTCTTAAGGTGAATGTTCAAAAAGATGCGTGGCAGACATGCTAGTTAACAGATTTCTTGCAATCACTTTACCAATTTTTTATAACATATTAAAATTCCTCTTTTATGCAACACTTCATACGTATCTATACATTGCTGCTCAGGTTGATTGACAGCACGATTCAGTGCTTTTTGTAAGATTATATCACCGTCAAAGTTGCTGGTTGCGCAAGATGCAACAGCGATTTTTCCCCCGTGCTCTGCTGAAAAATTCCAGTAGTTTCATTGTTTGTGCCACACCTTTTCAGAAATTCCTTCTATTTACATTACTTTAACAGAATTCATTCAAAATAGTTAAATAAATCTAAATGAATAAGTAGAATCTGAGGATCTGGACTTCCAAGAGGCAGGACCCCTCCAACAGCATCTGAGACCCCTCTGAAGCGTCTCTTCCCAAGAGCCCTTATCCTGCATCCCACCACTGCATGCTGCAGTTGGAGCTCCCGTGACACACCAGGAGTTAGGAGCGGAAAGCCCGTAAAATCTGCACGTTTCATATAATCCAATGGAATGTAAGGTTATGGCAGTTTTCTGTAACCAACTGATGTGTTTGGAAGCATAGGGAATAGCTAACATTTAATTTTACCCTATGCTTTCCCCTTTTCTGTATATGATAGTTGCCTTTTTGTTAAAATCACCTTTTACTTTTAAATTCCTCTGTTCTTACGTTTCATATTCCATGTTTCTTCATTGTTAGAGTGTCTCACATTATCTGTACTTTCCATTCCTTCAAAATTTTTCACATGCATACATATCCATGATATACATATTCCAAGATTTCACTGGTGTATTTGCAATTAATGACTCAATTTATCCTGACACACAAACTCTTACAAAGTGGCGATAAATGATTCCTGATTAGATAGCTGATTTCCATAAAAGAGCACTGGAACTGAAGCAGATGAATTCTCAGCTCTACTTTTTAAGCGGCACATTGGCTCTGGTTCATCCTAAATTTCCCATGGTGTTAGTCCATCTAAATCCCTGCAACGCTGCCTTTAAAAAAAATAAAATTGATAAATGTAGAGATATATCATACAAAGGAATCTAATTTCAATAAATATAACTATCTCTATCTTAAATAGTATAATGCAAGCATACATATCCTGCTGCAAACCAAAGGGCTGACAGAAAATGATTACGCTATTATTAAGCATCTATGCAGTTTCTGCTGCTAGCTATTGTCAAATCAAAATTATTAAGCTTCATTAGAGAGCTGGTGCCTTTAAAAGAATTCCTCTGAATGTCCTAGATGAAGGCCCCTTCAATAAGGACTGATAGCGTTTCAGCTCTGCAGCATACCCGTTTGGGCTTTTTTTCCATCTTGAATTTCCCATGGTGTCATCTTATCTAATCATTGCTTGGTAATGCTGGCTCCATAAGAAATCTTCCATAGAAAATGAGAGTTCATACATCTGTCTCCTGCTGAAAATGCTCATGAATAATGGCATGTCGCTGCACCAGTCAGTAAGAAAGCAAAAAGCGGTTCCAACCCTGTGTGAAAGGCAGAAGCCTCTGAAGGAAGAGAAATTCGATTCTTATTTTAATTTTGTACCAGGGGCTTCCTCAGGTCTGGATGGTCCCAAGCTCTTGAAGGAATATTAAGGGGGAAGTCAGAAAGAAATCTTCTTTTTCTTCTCAGAGCAACAGCCAGACAACTGTTGCACCTTCCGTGGCTGCTGAAGTGCAGCGACAGCCCCTTTTTTATCCCCCTGAAGCAACGCTCCGAAGGTGAGGGCCTCTGCGCGCTCCCTGGTGAGATCCCGGCCAGCCTGCGAGGGACCAGCCGCGGCAAGGGAGCCCCAACACGGGTGCGGGTGCGGGTGCGGGTGCGTGCACGCACACGGCTGTGTGCAAGCGGGCAACTCCGTGCCTTCCGTTCGCGTTTGCTTCTGACGTTCCCAGCAACTGAATGTCGTTGCCACTTATTACTGTCATAACTGGATGCTTATTAATGTTACGTCCAGGGTTTTGACCATAAAACGAATCCCAGCGCAGTGTAATCATCACCTTCCCCGTACAGCCAGCTCTGTGCGCCGGGGATCCCTGGCAGACCACCTGGGCTACGGACCCTTCTCAGACGCTTCTGGCTCATGAAACAATTAATTTTTTTAAGGCTCTTATTGACATTGTGATCCCAAGAGCAGAGTATGAGTTAAATATTTGCTTATTATAATTGCACATTTCACATGCTAGAAGCAATTTCTGTATTATATTACCGGTACAATATTCCGCACTGTGGAACTCTCTCTAATAAGGAATCAAATTCAATCAGACTTGAGAACTATTCAGGTGAATGACTACTACTACTTGATATCACCTGTGATGCAATAAACTGAGTGTTTGATATAATGCTGTTATATTAGGGATATGCATAGCCTATCTGTTATCCATCATTTGAAAATGGTGTGATCAGAATTAATTACATTTTAGGGTATGTCTGAATTACAGCTAATCAAAAAAATTCAGTTTCAATGTGTTTTTCAGAGAAAAAACAGATGTGGTGCTGTGATCTCATTTGCAAAATAACTTTTCTTAAGAAGCTCTGAGTGTCACCAGGAAAGTTTGTTCACTGCCTAAATGTCTTGCACTGCAAGCTGCAGCGATGCTGGCTACAGAATGTGACCTTTCAAAGAAATATTACATGATATGAGAAATATTACATCAGCTTTTGAAATAGGAAACTGAAAAGAACTTACAAAAATAAAAGCATTTCCAAGTCAAATATTTTATATGAAGTGTTACCCGTGGGAGCTTTTTTCATAAATACATAAACGCAGCTTTTGGGGAATGCCCATAATTGCTGCATTACATATTCTTACACTTGGCAAACTGATTCCTGAATTTGAAAATAAATCAACTTGGGCTTTTTCAAGTAATAGGGATAGGCAGAAAATATGTTTGCATTTGATTACAGTAATTTCTGATGTACGTAAGTAACTTTTAGGTCTTTAATAGGTTCACTGAGAACAGTTTTTATCTTCAAGCACAACTGCACCCCGGCCAACGGGACAAATGTAACACACAAAGAAGGCAATCCCGCAGGATGCGGATCTGATACTGAGCTCCATCTTTATCAGATATATACAGATATATACGCACAAATATATATATATATAAAAATAAGGGTTGTGGTCTGAGGTATCACAAGGTGAGTCAGGGAGTGGAAGCGGAGCTGATGCTGGGCCGTGAAGGGAACGTGTAGCGAGCACATTGCAGTCTTGTGGGAGGGGAATGAAAATAAAATAGAGAAAGCAGAAATAGGGATCAAGTCCTCTGGCCCCAAAGGAGGAGCAGGTAGAGCCTGGGCAGTGTTGAGAGAGCACCTGAATAAAAGATGGGGAACCCATCACACGCAGAACAGGAGTTACTTGAAAGAAAAACCTCTCTTCCCATCATTACAAAAGGTTTCCTGTGTGCAGCTACACCAGACCTCCGAAGAGCAGCTGCGTGAGCCAACGGATGGGGATCGGGGCCGGGCAGGAGGTCGCTTCCAGCGGCAGCTTCTGGGGGCTGCCCGAGCTGCCCACCGCGCTGCCCCGCTCCGTCCTGCCCGCCCCGTCCCGCTCCTCCGCCCACACTGCCAACGCTTGGGGAGCGCTCGGCGTGCTCTAATTCACCGCGAGAAACGTTTAGCTCGTAATACGAAGTGTTGCGCTTGTATCAACCCTGACACTACATCGCTCTAGAAGCCACGGATAATGTTAGTCATATACAGGAAGCATTTTGGGGGGTTTGAGCTAATCCTAGGATCTTTGAAATGTCGGTAGGATTTACCAGATGGTTTCTAACCTGGTTTGTGAAAAGCTCTTCGAGTAGTTAGCGTTTTCTCCCATTATTCCTGCACACCTAAGACACGTGGCTCCTTTTAAACTGGTTTTCAGACAAGATTTATTGATCTTACTTCTATTTCTTTATTGAGTTATCTTAAGCAAATTCAAAACAGAATAAAAACGGCAGTTTCCTGGTTTTATTGACAGCTTATAGGAGTTTAAAATCCAGTTGAATAGTTTTGTTGAATTATTTCCTGCTAGACTTTGTAATAATTCTGCCCTCCTCCTTTTAAATCTTCACACTTTGGCTAATTACCTTCCAGGCTGGTGTGGATAATCCTAGTGCAGATGTCAGGATTCTCTGATCTTATAAAATGTTAAGGTTTCCTATTAAATCTTAAAAAAATTATATCCAGGGTCATCCATTACTGAGAATTCTGGAAAGGGTAAGAAGACATTTTAAAAGCTATTGAAGAAACAACTATTGACAACCGACACAATTCATTCTATATTTGCTTACAGTTCTGTTTTATACATATATACGAACTTTCAAACTCATTTATTCGCTTTGCTGACATGAATAACCAAGGGCGTGATTTATAAGGATTTGTCATCTAGTATTAGATTAAAAAAAGTTTAATTAATTTTTCATTAGCCACAGTTAATGATGGGCTTGTTAACCATCTTGAGGTGAAGCCAAGAGCTATTAGCTATATTAAGGACCAGTTTCAAGAAAATTACTCCTTTTATAATCCCCAAAATGAGTTATAATGTTTTTCCTCCTTTCAGAAAACAGTACTGAGGTATATAGGTATATTAAAATCTATACAGAAGACAGGCTTTGAGGAAAATTGATCATGTAATAAAAATTATCGTCCAATTTTTGCACCAATCAAAATGAGATCAAAGGAGGATTATTCTAAAGACATAGCCTTGTGGAATTAGTTACCAGTTCTTGTACTTCAAAATCAACATATCGGTTTATCATATAGCAAAGGACTGAACTAGAGCGGGTGACTATTCGGAGGAACGTCTTCACTGCCACTAGACTTCTGCCAGTTGTCTCAACTGTCTGTCTTACTAAAACAGAAATTAGGGTATGAACTGAAAATTGAATTGAAAATATAATTTAATCGAAAAATTAGTTTGTCCTGCTCTGTGGCCCCTGCTGGGGGGGAAGGCTGAGCATGATGGCGGTTGTTGTGCCGTGATCTACGACTCAGAGAACTTGCAAAAGAATAAGAAATATGTATGAGTAATTAATGTGTAAAAATGGGGGGGGGGGGAAAGAAATTCAAATTATTTTTCTAGCAATCCTCCTTCTGATTTTCAAAAAGAGAGATTACATTAAAAATAAAATCAAAATCTTAAAAATAAGTGTCTAAACATAGAGCGCTGCAAGATGAATAGTCTTAAAGCTTGTTTTGAACGGGTGGGAGGAACAGGCCTATTGAAATCAATGAGAAACGCGACTGCTCGGTAAGGCTAAACCCCCAAGCATCGCACCTGTGGGTTTGAACTGGAATTTAGAAACCGAACTTTTAACCTCGATTTCAGCAAATCTTGACCAGAATCAACATTCAATAAAAATGTACTTAACTTATGTAAACAGCTATATGAGAATGAAAATACTGTTTCATAAAAGATTTTAAATTCAGTTCCATTCCAATAGATTTTCAACGTGTCTCCACAGCAAACATGGGAAAAGATGGGAAAGCCATTTTCCGTGGCTTCAAATGTTTTCATTAGGTTTTCTTCCATTTTTAATGTCACCATAGCACATATAATACAACCCCAAAATGTTAGAAACTCAAACTGCAAGTTGGTTCAAAATGTATATATTAAATATATATATATATTTCTTATGAGACCCTTTTACCCCTTTTTTCCTAAATGAAATTTCAATGAACTTGGCGTGAATTTGACACAGCGCCAAGAGCTTCCATACAAATTCCAGTAGAAATTCAGACCAAAGCAAGCCCCAACGCAATGACTGATGCGAGAAGGGAAGCGAGAACAGAGCAGAATCATCCCCCCAGGATGGACCACGTCCCCTAACATTTTAAAAGAAGATGTTTGACCTCAAGCCGACCAACTTGGATGCAACTATCTGCATTCCTACAGCACGGTGCTCCCCAAGTGAAAAGCCTCAGTCGTTCAGTGCTTGTTCTGTGGATGTAGCATGGATTTATGGTTGTCTTAACCAGCCCCGAAATTTAACTGTGTGTCAGCAACTTCATGAACACAAACCCCACCTCCTGTTCCCCGCTCACTGGGATCGCCGCTGTAATTTCACTGTAAACCCAAACCCCGATCGTGCTGCGGCTGAACCTCCCCGCACCCACGAGTGATTCCGGCTGTGGACGCGGGCAGGTGGGATGCTGGATTTCCAGCTCCACACGGCACGGAGGTTCTCCATGAGCACTGCAGACATGGCTGTGTAGGCAATGCCAATCACAAAAAGGCATCATCCAACCCTGGGAAATGCAAACGTGAGTATAGGGAATCTTCAACCTAACCCAGAAAGGAATTGTGGAAAATAAAAAAGATATGCAGCAATATCCGGATGCACGATGACCTTCCCGTTTATATGAATTTCTCTGTATGACGATGACCTAAACAAACATTTACAACTCAGTGTGAGACATGGCAAGTGTGTGCAACCACAGCATCTCCCTGTCCAAGTCCATTCTGGAAAGGCAATTTTTCATGGAGAGCAAGAACATGCACTTTAAAAGCATAAAGAGAAGCGTAAGACCCTCTGAATGTCTTGCCTGAGGCAATCTGTTTCCTTTCACAGGATTGCTCCTGAAACAGGTCTACAAGGACTGTTCTTAGCACTTCCCATCGGCGCTGCAGCGACGAGAGCACAATTCTCACCCCAGATCCATACAGAGATCCCAGAAACGCTGGTGGCTGCCGTGGCCCCATCACAGCCACATCTCCCACACGTCACAGCCTCTCTCCCCTGCACATGGGACCACGCACCCCAACCCTGCCCAGGAGGTACCTGCTGACTGAACCACGAGCTCTTCTCACTGCACGACGCAGACCCTACACCTCTCCAGCAGCTACGCTACCAAATCCCACTCCAAAACTGAGGTTGGGAGCCGCACGTTCATCCCCGCTGATGCACTGCAGGGGTAGGACACAAGGTTGGAGAGCCCCTTCCCCCTGGAGAGCCAGGCGCGGGGTCCCCTCCGTGGCTGGGCGTCCCTCCGCCCCGCTGCCTCCAGAAGGCTCCCTGCGGGGACACGCCATTCACCCGTTTGGGGAAAGCTGCTGAACCAAATCTGTATATTCTAAAACAGGATGCTGAAATCAAGCCATATACAAGGAAGAAGAAGGGCTTATATAAGTAAGCACAAAAAAATGTATTTGTTTTCTTAATATAAACTCATTTAAGCCAACTGCACTTAACTCATGCTTAGATTTGCTACTGAAATATCCTGCTAGCCACCTTCAGTTTCTACTGAAATGATCAAATACGTTTCTCCATCTTCACTTCAATTTTTTGACCTAGTAAAATCAATGTAGATATTTGGTCAATACAAATGTTTCATCAGTCTAAATGATAAGGCACAAAGCATATGAGTTGGAAATACATAGTTTGCCCCTCATAGCTCTTCAGCGCACAGTTGTTTTTACGTACGTGTGACTGTGCAGCTGAAGAGGATGCGTGGAAGGAGCAGAAGTAAAGGTCCACCAGCTACCACAGCCCTGGCCTGTCTCACCACCTCTGTGCTTGCTGTTACGGCCTTAATAATGCTCCTTTAACTCAGGACTTTGGCAGGAATAGAGATATTGATAAAAAGCTGGAGAGGGACTTTTGACAAGGGCATGGAGTGATAGGACAAGGGGTAATGGCTTTAAACTGAAGGAGGGGAGATTTACATGAGCTAGAAGGAAGAAATTCTTCACCATGAGGGTGGTGAGGCACTGGCACAGGTTGCCCAGAGAAGCTGTGGCTGCCCCATCCCTGGAAGGGTTCAAGGCCAGGTTGGACGGGGCTTGGAGCAACCTGGCCTAGCAGAAGGTGTCCCTGCCCATGGCAGGGGGGTTGGAACTAGATGATCTTTAAGGTCCCTTCCAACCTAAACTGTTCTATGATTCTATGAACTATCTAATATTAGAACAAAGTCTCAGTGATCTGTCTTACAAAGATTATAGGCTTTTATTCCTCCTGTTAGCAATAGCGGGTGTCTGTCTATCATTTGTTAGTCACTCTTTACTGGATAATATAGTGGAAAGAAAGAAATTACAGATTTCACAGCTCAGCAGAAATAGGGGGAAACAAGTGTAGATGGAGCCTCCTGGGTCTACACTGTGCTCTCACGGACCTGGGAAGGGGAATGTAGGGCACGTCGTCCACAAGAGCAACAGATCTTCACCCTCTATGTATCCTCTCAGATCCCAAATTTCTCCAAATTTCCCCTCACCTCTGCAACCCACGGCTTACATGATCCAGCAGGAGGGGTTTTTCGTGCAGACTAGTAAATTCCAACAACTCTGAAAAATCAGGGATTTGGCTTCTTAGAACAGAAATTGCTAAAGTTCTGGTGAAAATAAATTCCAGCTGGTTCTAATGACGCAATGTTCTGTCCAAAAACGGCTGGGCAGAAGCCATGCCTATACGTCCATTCAGGGAACACAAGGATACTACACTAAGGCTTAGGACTTACTAGATTGTACAGATGTCAGACACAAACTCTATCCTCAGGGGTGGGGGGGGAGTCATTTTATGACCTATAAACCACATAAAGGAGCAAAATCAGAGATGATTTTGGATTAAGATGGAGGAGAAAATGTGCACTGCTAAACTCCCAGCTTAATGTGCAGTACGTATATTCCGAACTAGAGAACTGAATTTAGCATCCCTGCCAAAACGACGGCAAAGCGATTGGAGACGTGTCCCCCAGTGTTGGTCCCGCTGTGTTTGGCACCGTCCCTCTCACACGACCCGTTCGCTGCTCTGCCCGGGGCTGGCGCTGAGGACGGGGCCGCGGCGTGTCGTGGCCAGCACCTCCCAGAACGCGTCTGGCAGTGAGGGATGGGAGGAAAAACCCTAGCAGCAACGCTAACACCGATGGGGGAATTTGTCACGGTGACACTGATGGTACTGAGAGTCCTACACTGTAATGGTTGGTTTACAATAAAAATTACTCCAAATGCTGGATCAGAAAAAAGGATGGTTCAGTCCATCAAATCACTGTCAGCTGCAAATTAGGTTGCCCATCCCTAGGCAATGGGGAACATAATTGGCTTTGTCCAGCGCCGGTTTTATTTTTATCTGTTCTGTTAAAGTCAGGCTCTTTCCTCGCTCGCACTGGTACAGAGAAAAAAGTGATCGGTGCAGAAAGGCTCTTTCACTCCCTACACCCGCAATAAATAGGGCAAGTTAGCCCTGAATTTCTAAAATTAGCCACAGAGTCTTTGAGGGACCGCTTTCTGTCAGAGCGAGGTTACCTGCATGGAAGAAAGTAAGACCAGACGTGTACTTTGGCATATGGACTTCCAGGAGCCTTAGACCAAACAACCCTTAAACCACAAGTGGCCAGTGCTCTAGTTCGGTCCTCAGTTACACAAGAGGGGCTGGCGGGGGGCTGGCAACCTTCTCTGCTCTTTTCTAGTCCTGTAAGTATCGCAGTAACTTTAAAACATGCTATAATTTGCTGAAGACAGGATGGAAATACACACATCTAACGCCTCCCTTCCTAGGGACTGATCATTTTGACACCATCAGTTGCAAGGCAAATTTGTTGCAATGTGATGTCTTGGTGTTTCTACAAAATGTGATAATGTAAGATGAGGTTATGAAGTTGTGTCGGACTGAAATAACCACCAATAGACTTCACCGGGAGTATATGAGCAACTCAAAGCCATTAATACCCCCAAGGTGTCAGGATATGTTGCTTTTGTTGCTGGGAACGCCTGTGCTACAAACTTGAAGTGGAGGTAGTCTCCGTCCCCGGCACAACATACAACTGTCAGACAGCCGAGACTCTCTCTCCAGCTCTCCTTCAAATTCATATAGGTTAGTATTCAGCTGTCTATAAGCTCCAAATATTCCTCTCCGTTCTCCTCCCTGTGCACAAGTTTTAAGACTATGCCCTTCCCTGGGTAGCAGAGCTTTCTTAACACATTTCCCTGACGTTGCAGGGTACAGTGAGACTCAGAAAAGGAGGAAATCCACTGAAAAAATAAATATAGCTGACTAAGTAGGAGGGGGAACAATGTCTGTCATCTTAACCTGTCTGTCATCTTAACCTGGAGAATTCGCTGCTCTACTTACTCGGCTCTCCCTTTCCCTCACTCTCACTTTAGGGCAATTTTGCAGTCACCTGTGTACCTGGGAAACCCGCTGCCGTGCTAAAGGCTTGTCTAAGCCCTGGCCCTGCGCGGAGAAATAAGGGCACGCACCAAGCGAAGGGAGAGGAAAGGTTTAACTAACCTTCATGTTGCACCCAGTACAAAAGAACTGTCTATGAATAACTGCTCATAGGATTATGTTCATCAGCAAAGGCCAATAGCTCAGAGTGAGGACAAATTAGAGACCTCTATAAGGTACAAGTGGCTATAAAGGAATAACAATTATTTATCGTGCACCTAATCCTATAGGTTTGTGTCCCGTTTGTGTCCCCCTTGCCCTGCTGCATATGTGCACGGATGGCAGAAATTATGCGGTGGCACTGCCTCAGCTTTGCACAACCGGGATCTGCTGCAACCTGGAGCGCACAGAAAATGAATTTTAAAAAGTTTGGAAAGATGCATATAATGATGATCAAGACTTGTGAAGAACTAGTGGAAGGTTGTTGTTGTTATTGCTATTGTTGTTGTTACTACTATTACTATTACTATGCCGTGGTAGGTGAAAATCCCAGAAAGAGGTTTGCTTTGAAGATACCTGCTTGCCCCCTGTCTCATCTGGGCTGGGAGGCAGCTCTGCTGCTAGCCCAGTGCCTCAATTTCTTCTCCTGGAAGTAATAGAAATAATTCTGACGTACCAAAACCCTCACATCTAACCTCAATAAACAAAGCATCCTGCGCTGGGGTATCACAGGTCTGAGAGCTTTGCAGCTCAGGACCGCGTCACCGCTGCAGACGGGCTTCGGGTGGGTTTGCCGTGATAAGGCTTCCACGTGACACCGCGTTTAGGTTGTGAGCGCCAGTCCTGCGGATTAGTGTCCCCGGAAATCTCGCTAAGCAGCTTGCCCCAAAACGTGCTCTATGTGGATCATTCATAGAACCGCACGAGATGAAACATTATTACTACAAAAACAGATTTTCTTTTTTATAATTCTGTTTAACGTGCACTTCTACACTTGGGATGCATTGTCGAGAACTTTACTCATTTTTAAAAAGTCTGAAAAGAAATTCAAAATGCGACCCTGCTCTAAATTGTAAACTGAAAATCCGACGCAAAAGCCTTTTACCTTTCTCTTTAATTGCATCCAGCTGGCCTCCTTCTACCCGCCTTGCAGTCATTTACAGATATGCAAATGGCTTGAAAAAAACGTTGCCGTTTTCATCTGCGTTGCACACCAGAAAATCAGACAATGCGTGTGTTTTCATAGGTTTTTCGTCAGTTTTGCCATTCTCCTCCTTTCATGGTTTAATCCAGTTTAACAGTACAACATGTTTCAGTCATCCATTAAAAAAAAAAAAAATTCAGTCTCTACCTGGACAATATTGATGATGTCCCTTTGACAACCTGAAAACTTTAACGTCTACAGGGGAATTTTTAGCAGCACCTGTCAACACAAGGAGCAAAAGTGAGAGACCCGTGGTGGCGGGGAGGAGCGGGTGGAAAGGGACGGGAGGTCTGGAGCCCAAAAGGAGACGGGGGGCTCTGCTGCTCACGGGGGCTCCCGCGGCTGTGGGCGGACGCGACGCACCCACGGCACCTCTCCTCCGTCTCTGCGCTCTCCACTTGCCCAGATATCTTACGTCGGCAGCAAAAATCAGATTTTTTGAGGATGCCACAGGGCAAGGAGAGGCGGGAATGGAGCCGTTTTGCTACCTGAGTGGTTGGGCAATTGCCTGCTTCCCTGTGTCCGATGTCGGCCCTGGCAGGACCTCAGGTCAGGAGTCACACGGATGTGGCGGGGATGCAGATCGGCAGTAAAACCGCTCTGGCGGGGAGTGACAAAAGGCCTGGTCTAGCTTGTGTATTTAAGTTGGGAAATCGTTAAAGTTTGAGGGACTCTTTAACAGCATTTATGTAAGGCTGGCCCCAAATGGCTTCGGTAGGAATGGATTCTCCCCAAATGACAGCTACTTAAATGGCAAAATACAAGATTACATTTTAAACAGCGCAATTTAACACCTTAATAATACTATCTTTAAAAATTAAATAAGCAAGAAAACAAACAAAAAGATTTTGCACTAAAAAGCACATAAAGTCCCCAAGCCTGTGGGCTTCCCTAAGCAGCTGCTGAAAGAAGCGCCTGGTTTAGCAGGGTGGGATACACCCCTGAAACCACTTGGGTGATTACTTGGGACCGTTTGTAGAGAAACCCCAAATGTTGGATCTTCCTTTATGTCTTATTTAGAAAAATCATGAAAATTGTCTGTTAAAATTAGTAACCTTTGGGAGAGCTATACTAAGAATTTAGCGGAATTTATCATGCGCTGAGACAGAGTTGTAAGTCCAAAGAGGAATAACCAGAAGTAGATTCGCACACATTGGTCACTGGCTGGAAGCTTTTCCATGCACAGTTTTTTGTCCTTACAATACCTTGCACGGAGAGAATCCTTGGCACTCCCATGGTGTAAATTATTATTATTATTAATCCTTATGTTAGACTATTTCCACATTCACAGTAACCTCTGTGGGAAAGTGCAGAAGCTTCCTGGGTGGTGAGAACAGTTGCTGTAAAACCTACTTTCACCGATTATTTTTTTTCTAAAAGGGTTAACACACTAAAACATAATTAGCCTCGTATTTTCATGGGTCCGTTGCATATTTAGCTTGATATATTGACGTCACCTTGGCTGGAGCCTTTGCAATGGCACCGTATCGCTTAGGTCTTCCGCTTTATTCCTTGATACCGCTCAGCAAGGAAGGAAGGACAAATCAGACAGCATCAGCTCGAAAATACGTTCAGAGTATAACAGCTTGATTGCCGCTGACCACCCAGAGGACAGGTGTGACACATATTTATGGGCTTGATTTTAAACCAATATCCGTCCATTTCATTTATGAGTCCATTATACGTTTTATTTTGACAGTTCCACAGTGGTGTTCCCGCAGTCTTTTGGCCATAAACCGTTCACAGTGGGATGTGCAGCTTGTTACTTGGTGTGTAGGCACTGTGCACCCCACAAGCTGACGAACTGTGTACAATTTATTCATTGGATTTTAAGCCTAGTTAAATCAACAGCTAAAAGGGAGCTTCCTTGCACTCTTTGAAGCTGCTAACGTTTAATACTATAAAAGTGGTTAGGAAATGCTGAGTATTGTTATGGACTTTTCATTACAACATGGTACTGTCCTTCTTACACTAATGCCTAAGATTTTTATCTATATTCAGGAATCTGAATTCTCAGAGCTTTTTGTAAATCTTCTTGTACTGGGATTTTTCCTAAAATTCCAGTTTCTGGAAGGTGACTGCCCGAGAAGCTGATCTTTCTAGCTAGCTAGCCAACTGGAGATAGGTGGATGGTACAGAAAGATAGAAAATGAATTAAAAAAATAAAACCCCTAAACACAACAGCCTTGAAAAATTAAAGAACCATGGAATCATCCAAGGATGCAGGTATGCATGCATGTGTGTGTTTGTATATACATACGCATACATCCAAGATAATGATTTTAGCCAATTGCATGAGTTCAGAGCTTGGATATACGGTGCTTAGCGTATGGCTTAGCCATGCATATAATGTTGACCTAGAAACCCTCACTTCTTTCATGTTCTTTTTTTTATGTCATTGTTTCTATTGGAATCTGGTTCCAAATCTGGTTTTTATTAAATTTTCCTACTGTATTTAATAAGGAGAGAGATATATATATTTTTAAGGGGTATAGTACAGGATCACAAACAATTTCTCCCTCAACATGAACAATCGCAGACATGTAGGGTTTGGAGGATGCTCAGGGGATCACCTAATCCATCTCTGGGCCACATTCCTGACGCAGAACCTCACCTGCCTTTTCACAGGCCTCTTGTGCCAGAGGCTCTGCAACCTCCTTAGTCAGTCTTTGCCATCCTCACCGTCAGAAACATCTTCCTACTATTTGATATAAATCTTTCTAGCCACGAATTAAGACCAATTTCTTGTTCTCTCTCTGGCGCTATTCGTAGAGAACAAAGTATTCCCTTTATTTTTCAGCATATTTTTGTATAATTCAGAAGTATTACCATGTTCCTCCTACTCTTCCGTTTAGAACAGTCCTAATTTACTCCTTCCCCACAGGTCTTACTTTCTCGACCTCTGATCCCTCTCACACATCTACATGTAATGACTGTC
Source organism: Phoenicopterus ruber ruber (assembly GCA_009819775.1). NCBI lineage: Eukaryota > Metazoa > Chordata > Aves > Phoenicopteriformes > Phoenicopteridae > Phoenicopterus > Phoenicopterus ruber. The sequence goes on along the minus strand of CM020223.1, from coordinate 4,456,562 downwards.
TGGATGTAGTGATCAAAAATCAAAAATCATGGTTCCCACTGTGCCTTGTAAAAGAAATTAAAGATTAATCAAAATGGCAAAAAGAGTCAACAGAAAGACCTATCTCGGTACCTGAAAAATGAAAAGCAGCTGTTTTCCTCAGCTTTTCCCTCTTGTACGAAATGATGCTAGACAAGGAAACGAGGAGCTACAGCATGTAAGGAACAGCCATGCTACTCAGTTGTCTACGTGGCTTTCCACGGCCTCCGTCAGAAGGACGGCCGCCTCCTCGCCCGGCTGGTGGGAAAGACGGAGAGCAGCGCTCCTCCAGAGGCCAGCTGGGAGCTGAGGGCTGAGGAAGATACGCTCACGTACTTCAGCTGATTCTGTCTCTTGCCATTTAGTAACTTTAGCATAATAAAAATAATATCTTAAGTGCATGCTAATGGGTTAATGTGTCATGCGCTAGAAACCCAAGTATTACAGCATTACATATTAGAAAAGATCCACGAGTTTAAAAGACCCAACTCTCTTTTGCCATTTTTACGGACTTGCATTAGTCCACAACTTCCATTACAGGTAACTGAAACCAGCGAGTCAGCTCATCTTGAACTTCATAGCTGAGCCCATTTAGGCTGAAAGATCACTTCTTCTTCATAACTAGGGGCTACTAGAAGAGTTGTGTCATTAGTAGCAAAAAGAAAGGAGAGCAAGACTTGCGAGAGCAGAGGAGACATCATTCTCCCATCTCTTCCACGACTGTTGAACTACTTTTCCCAAGACACTAAAGTGACTATCCATCTTGCTGCCTCTGAGCTGAGCGGTAAGGTCTATCTCTATGTCCTCACCATCCTCAAAGAGGAGCTGCAAGGAGCGGTGCTGACAGGGAGCTTGGGAAAGGGAGGGGAGAGGGAAGAGGAGAAGCAGTTAAGAGCAAACAGAAAATTCTGGCACCACTGGGCTGAACGGAAGCGGCACCATTGACATCACTAAAAGTAGGATCAAGACCGATCTAAAAAGCAATTTAGAATATGAGCTTTTCTTTCCAAATGAGCAGTAAGTGCCTTCCTTCACACGGACTTCGGTGCAGCGATAGTGCCTTCCATTACATTCGAAATCGATTGGCTTTATGGCTCAGTCCTGGGGAATTGCCCTAGCATGATCTCGGCAGGCTCACGTTTCTAATTCTGGCGACTCTAAATCCAGATGCCCTGAAAATCCAGGCTGTTGCTTACAGCGCGTGCTGTAGGGTAATCTCGATTTTCCTGTGCCCAGACAAAATAAAGGGACTGGGATGTACATAAGATTTAGCCCACAAGGTGAAAAGAAAATCAAGGGAAGCAAACTAGCACTTGCAAAGGAAAATGTTTACGTGCAGAGTGCGTACGTGTAAAAATAAACCACAGTGATTATTCTGCAACAAGTGTTTCAGCTAAGAGAATTCAAACACTATTTTTTCATTATCTAAGATTTTTCTTATGGGAGCAAAGTGGCAGTTGTCATCTGAAGGGCTGTGTCCTGCCACTGGAGCCTTTGGGCAACGGACGGAGAGTTTTAGAAAACACAGTTCCAAGTCCATGTTCCTCCTTTGCGCAGTCCATGTTCAGTCTCATTTAGGACATGGGAATCTGTACTCGTGCTACCAGGTAAAAACAATTCTATCCACTGAAAAAAAAAAAAAAAAAAGGCTTAAAAAAAGACGCAGTACATCGGCACGAAGGAGGATGTGGCTGTGCGGCTCCAGAATCGCCTACGTGAAGTATGGGGAGAGCTGAAGAAGCCCCTCTCTGCACCGGAGCAGAGCTCCTGATGCCGCGGTTCGGATGGGAAGAGATCACCCGAAGGGAATTATTCTACCTTTGATCCGCGCATGAAATTCTGGCGGCTGTCAAAGGAAGTTGTGCATGCCTAACCGTGGCTGTACATCATTCTAATAAAGGCCACAGAGAAGCTCGTATATAAATGGAGTGCGAAGTTTTTTGACACTGGCTGTAATAAATATCAGCATTTTTAGAAAAAAATGCGGGCTTATGTGCCTGAGGTGGGAAAAAAACTATAGCTGTGCCTGATTTACTAGAAGGAAATATTTAAGGCTGTTGAATCATTAGACAAAAAACTGATCTTGAAATGTCAGGAATTGGTGAGGATAACAGAACTGTCAATTTTGTCCATTAAAAACTCCCTTTTATTTTGCCTACTTTCCTCTTTTATTTTTAATAACAATCCATTAAAAATACTGCACTAGTGATTTGCTGGTATTTGCTGTTCTATTTTAATACTGCCCATTAGTTCTTTCCTCCTTTCTTTTTAATATTTACACATATCATCAAATACTGGGCAAAATATCTCTGCTGAAAAAAATCCCATGAGTAAAAACCAATTACATATAGCTCGTTACTGAGGGCATGGCTGGGCTTTCTGTACAACTTCAGTGTCCTACCGAGTTTAAAGTAGCTGAGGACTTTTACATTAGAAGCAGCCCATGATAATATAATTTGGTGCATTGTTACTTCTTAACTTCATCTAAAAAATAATGCATCAGTTACAGTGGATGTAATTGCCCTGGGAAAAATCAACAGCTATTCCATAGGATAATACAGCAAAAATTGTGGCTGGGAGCATCAGTTTGACATAAGAAGCTCTCCAGCCTGAAGGATTCCAGCTGGAACAGCCCAGTTAAAAATTCTTCCATTGCCTCCATTTCACGTGTATTCACCAGTGCTCGTGCAGTTCAAATAATCCGTGCCTGCACCTATACATGGCGTGCCAAATGCCACGACTGGACGGAGAAAAGGATACCAGCCTTCAGCCGAGCAACGGGGAACGGGCTGAAGGTACCGCAGGGCCTCCCGCTGCTCCCCTTGAAGTCGGAAGAAGGACGGAGCCTTGGCCTGAGTTCTCACAGGCCAAATGTCGTCCTCCAGCGGTCAATGACACCTTTGCATTGACTTGAGGGGGACGGCACAGCCCTCTGCATCAAATTGGGGTCCCCTTGAAATGAGTCTGAACTGTTGAAGCAATAGCGCGAGAGGTTGTGGTCCCTAAACCAGCATGGGAACAGCATGACAGAGATTTAACAGAAATATTCTCTTCCAAAGAAGGATTGTAGGTAAATCCCACCTGATAATTTTGTTTCTCTGTCTGTTTGATAAATGAACTAAGTAACAGAGAGGGAAATAGAAAAGTTAAGCCTCATGAACTGCTTCACTAACCGCTATGCAGAGAAGATTCTCTACTCTGATTTTCTTCTATCAACATTTTCAAAGACACTCAAATTTCTCAGTTTGAACAATTCATAATTTACAAAACCAAGAATATGTGAAAGGCTGTTAAAAAAAAAGGGGGGGAAGAAGAATCTCAATTTTAAATATGTTTCTCTGAACACACCAGACAAATGGAAATCTCACGGGAACACAAGAGGGGTCACCAGACCAGTGAAGGAATTTTAAGCCCTTGCTCCACAAAGCTCGGCTTTGAACCCAGCCCAGGCAGACTAATGGCGTTATCAGGCCTCTGCCTCTCGCAGCCTTTGCAGCGACGGATGTTTCTGCCCAGGACCACTCTCTGCGTGCCGGAGAGTTACAGCACTGTATTTTCCGCAGCCCTGCGCTCTGGCCTTTCCTCCTAACTCAAGGATTTCCACGTTACACCGACGAGGCCCCCAAAGGCAGGGTGCCCCGCGGGAAGCCCTCTCCGAGCCACGGGCCTGCCCTGCACCCCGGCAGGGGCACGCGAGCATCTCTCCCCGGAGCACCCGGCTGGCAGCTCTCCCAAGCGAGCGCATGTGGGCTTTGCGTCACGGATTAATCAGCATCGCAGCCTGCTCGTGCCTCCCTGCTCCCCCTCCCATGCATTCCCACACGTTCACCTGCCCCGATAACTGGCAGCTCGAGGCGTTGCCCCCTCCCTGCCGCCAGCGTGGGGTGGGCTGGGTGTGAGTGCGCGGCAGGAGCGGGCTTTGCCGGGGCTTTTAGGCAGAAATGCAGCTGGAGCCCCGGCGCCGGCTGTATCTAAAACCTTTCGACACTCGGATCCAGAACCTCTAAACCACTTCCTAGCTTTAACAGAATATAGAGAGCCAAGAAGCAGCTCCCATCTATAATAATTACAAGAGAGTTTCCCTTGCCCTTGCACTATTTATTGCTTTTGCCCTTGCCATAGATTGCTGGAGACAGAATATTAAAGATCAGAATATTTCTTTCTGGACAGGCAGGGCGAGCTTTGGTGGAAAACTCGCTCTTTCTCTCACCCGTTGCCACTTGTATTAGAAAGGGAAGGGGCTGGTTTACACTGCAGATTGAGCCAAGCGTTAAATGATTGCGTTGCAACGACTGCAGCGGGGGGAATGGTCGCCTCCGGTGGAAACGTAACGCTGTGATGATACTTTCGGAAAGGTACAATAATTGTTCGAGTATCCTTTTCTCATTTGTCACAAAAGTTATCCGCGGCTTCTCTCTCCCCCTTATTTTCACAAGGCTGTCAGAGGGGAAAAGGTGCATTTCAGTAATTACAACTGAGGTTGCACAGAGGCGGCCAGGAGGGCACCTGCCAGCCTCCCGCCCGGGTGACACGCATCTTCACGGACTCCACAGCTCCAGGACGGGGTTTTGCAAGGAAATAGCTCACTTGCCAATAATAATAATTATTATTAATAACCAAGTGACGTCCTAATCTTGGTTACATCAGTGCGCCGTACCCTTAGCCAGAGCTCCTGCCAATCACACTCGCACTGATCCTGTTCTCAGCAGGTTGTGTCGACAAAACGAGCGGAGACAGAGAGGCTAGGAGCTGCTTGGCTGGAGGGAGACGCGGGGGAATGGCCCGCCGCGCTCTCTGTCTCCCGGCTGAGGGGACAAGGGGACACAGGTCTTTCAACCCGGTCAAACCCAGGGACAGCCGCCTCTCTGGCGAGCTGAGATCTCCTCATCTCGACTGTAGGACGCATAAGGGATGCCGGCAGGAGAAGAGGGGAGCCATCCTTCCTCCCCCCCGCGGCGGCCCGCGGGGGCTGCCCTGTGCGGCAGCCGAGCAGGAGGCGGGGGGAGCGGCACAGCCCCCCGGGCCGGGCCGGGAGCCGGCGGGGTGTCCTTGGGACCCGCAGCCGGCCCTGCCCGCGGGCGGGGGATCCGGCGGGGACGCTGCCATCCCCCGGGAGCCCTGCAGCGCTCGCTGATTTGCATTCAAGGGCCATCCCCTCCCAGCCACCCCCCCCGCCCGCCCTCCCTCCTCTCTTCCCCAGCCCATCTGCAAAACTTGGAGGCAGAAGCCCCGAAAAGGATGACGAGCGTTATTCGGTGGCGTTTCGGAAAGTTGCCGGCCGGGGGAAGCGGCAGCGCAAGGTCAGGGCAGGATGGCTGCAGCCCCCCGGCACAGCGGCCCTGCCCGCACGGAGGGCTCGGCCCAGCATCGGGGGGGGCAGCTCGGCCCCCCCGAAACACAGCGGGGTGCAACGTGGGGGGGGGTGTGCATAGATCGTTTCTCTGAGTTGCTGCTAAAGCCGCTGTGCGAGCTTGTTACAAGACCAAACTGTTGTGATTTCCCCTTTCGCCCTTTTTCTCCGCCCCCCCCCCCTTCTTTTTGAAAGGGGGGTGCCAGGTGCATGTTGCCTGCTGGTACCCCATGTTGCTCCCGCGTCAGAAAATGAATGATGCAGCAATTTAATTAGGAGGGAGCGGTGCGTCCATATTGCACCGGTGAAGGAGAGCTCCGGCGGCTGGGAAAGATGGTGCACGTCCGCGGGCGCGGAGGCAGCGCCCCTGCCCGCGCAGAGCGCCGTCGGGGCGGCAGGAGCCCGCGGGCCCCCCGCGCTCTCCCTCCCGCACCTGCAGCTTTGCCCGTCAACTTTTCGCTGCCGAGCCGCGGTTCCAGTTAAGTCTCCTCCCGGCCGAGTGCCCCCGGGCGGGTGGGACGGGGAGTTCGGGTTTAAGGCGAGAGCCGGGAGCGGGGGCGGGCGGCGGGTGCTGCGCGGTGCCCCGCGGAGTTACCCGGTTCCCGCGGGGCGCGCAGCCTCTCGGCCCCGCTGTGCGTGGAGATACGCGCATATGTGTGCCCGGGGGTGGGTGTGCACGGGTGTGCGTGCCTGGGGATGTGGGGGTGTGTGGGTGCGTGTGCACGGGTGTGCAGGGGTGCGGGCGTGCGGGGACGGCGGGGATGCAGGAGGCACGGCGGGGGCCACCTCCCTGCCCTGCCCGCAGCCCTTCCCTCCCGGCGGGGGTGCGACCTGCGGGAGGCAGAGCCCGCAGCCCCCCCCCACGCTTCGACGCCCCCCCCCCCCCGGCGCATCTCGCCCGCCAACTTTCAGCCACGGGCGGACCCGCGTAAGCCTCCCGCTGCGCCCCCCTCCGCGGATCCGCCGCCCCCCGCGGATCCGCTTCCCCCCCTCTCCCCGCGCAGCCCCGTTACCTGCCTGCGGCTCCCGGGGCGGGCAGATACCGGCCGGCGGCGCTGCCCTCCGCGGGCGCGGCCCTCCGCCTCCGCGCACACTCCGCGGCGGCGGCCGCGCCGGGTGGAAGGATGCGAAAGGTGCCGGGTCTGTCCCCCGAGGTTTTTGGCTTTGCCTCCGCGGCGGGCGGGAGGCTGCTGGATCCCGGAGAGGCTGCGAGGCTGGAGCCGCGGCACGGCACCGGGACGGGAGGGAAGACGGAGAGACAGAGAGAGGCGGCCGGCGCGGAGGAGGCGCTGGCGGCGCCCGGGTGCGCGGCGGGGGGAGCCGGGGCGGCCGGGCCGGGACACCGCTGCCCCTCGCCGGGGCCCGCCGGGCTGCTCTCTGCCGCAGCCCCGGCAGCTCGGCTGGCGCTTGCAGTCAGAGCATCTCTGATTTCCTTCAGAGTTGGGCTTTTTTTCTTTCTCTTTTTCTTTCTTTCCTTTCCTTTTTTTTTTTTTTTTTTTAGAAAGGGGAGGGGGGTGCAAATTGTGACCCATCCCGGCGGCTTTTTCCTCTCTGATTCTTCTTGGGTTTTTTCCTCCCCCATCTGCTCGTTTCCCACTTCCCTTCCTCTCCGCCAACCAGCCCCCTCCTTCCCTCTTGGAAAAAAAAAAAAAAAATAAAAAAAAAGGCAGAGGGAAAAAAATGTATAGTCAGGGCTTCCCAAATGCGCGCCCCCGACCTGGTGCCAAGCGCGCCCCCTTCATTTGTTCCCCTTCTTGAAGCTCATTTTCATGACGTGGAAAAGCCTGATCCAGGGCAACAACACCACGGCGCACACCCGCCCGCACACCCGCACGCACACACGCCCGGCGGAGCGGAGCCGCCCGCGATCGCCGCCGCGCCCCAGCGCTCCCGCTCCGCGCTGCCGGGCCCGCGGAAGGCGGCGGCGGCGGCGCTGGAGCCTGCAGCAGCCCCTCTCCTCCCGCCTCCATTGAGTGTGCCAAACAGCAGCTCTGCATCCTAAAGAAGATCATTGAGGGGCTCATTGCATTCCCAGCACGTCGCAGGCTTGCTTCTTTTTTTTTTTTTTTCCTTTTTTTTTTTTTTTTCCTTTTGCCTCAGCTTCAGCAGGAGTAGAGAGAGAGGGAGAGAGAGACACAGAGAGGGAGAGACAGAGAGAAACCAGCAATCTTTAAACTCGAGCTTTTTTTTTCCCCTTCCCCTCTTTTTTTTTTGTAACGATGTGCTAAAATCTCTCCTGCAAACCGGTAAGTACAACCTTTCTGGATCCTTTTGTTTCCGTCTAGGGTCAAAGGCACCCCCTCTTCCAAAAAGAAGAGATAATAATCCTCTTTATTTATTTTTTTTTTATTTTTTATTACAGCCCTTGCAGAAGAGAAAGAACTTAAGTGGCTAATATTTTGCAAAGGAGACAGAGAGACTGATACTGCAATACAGCTCTCATCTCTCTCCCTTCTTCCCAATTAGATGCTGGTTTTAATTGCAGAGGGTATTTCTCTTTTCATGCTTTCAACCATCTCCTCTTTCCCACAGGGGAGGGTTTCATTTGCAAGTTGATCCTAAGGATTTCTGTTCCTCTGGCATTTCTCTCCTCTAAATGCATCTTTCTGCTCTTAAGTTTGTGGATGGGGGGCAAAATTTTCTAGTTCTTACACGAGGAAGGCAAAAAGGACCTTTTCTATTGAAAGATTAAGACTAAAAGCAACGATCGCTCCGAATAATTCTAATGGGCATTTCAGTGATTCAAGGAAGGCTGCATCACCGCCGTTATTATTACCATCCTTAGCATTTCTCTGTGCCCATACATTTAAAATATCTGGTGAAAGGAAGGGTGAAACCATATCTTGAAGGAGCTGCATCTCATTAGCACAGTATTATTTTCATCTGATTGGAGAAGAATGGTGTCTTCATTCGGGAACGTATATAGTAGGATAGATAATTTATCGGCTGGTAAGTGTCAAGGTATTTTTTCTTCCACTTTCAGCTTTTTAACCGGGTCTCCTGCTTGGTCCTGGGGGTGCAAAATACCCTAATCCAAGGCAGGCTGAGCGTTTCAATCCTAGGTGCCTCTTCAGCTGTCACTTCCCTTTAGATCTGCTGATCGCATGGGCATGTGCTTTAGAAAGATTAATCATCTCTAAATGCTTTAATCAGCTAAAATGACTAATATGTGGTATGTATTTATCTGATAATATACCAGTTGCATTAATTCATGGGCGCGTTTGAAAGGGGAAGATTGTCTTTTAAATCAGGGTTGTTAACCATTTACTATTTTAAAGATACCGAGAGGTTTTCTGAAGGGAACCGTTTTGCCAGGGACATCAGCAAACCTCGCACATTCCTTTGAACTTATGTATGGAATATATTGAGCCGGGAGGGAGAGAGATTCAAGGATTGAGATTCAATAACTTTGGGAGTTTGCATGTATGAAAGATGTAGTGCGACACTGGAGAAATCTGCCCACTGGTGTTTCCCCCTGTAGCCAATGCGGGCTATCATGGCTACAAAGCTAAAACTGCAAACAAGCGTGAAATACGTGTAGTTCTAAACCCTGGTCCCACGGTGGAAAACATGTAAAGACGCAACACGTTCAGCCCGTGTGCTCGTGTTGCTGTGTGGTCTGCATGTGCTGTCCTCTCTATAGGTGGCATTTCCCAAATGGGGGGATAAGGGAGGCTGATATCGCGTGATTAAACCTTCTGACATCTCTTAAGTACAAATCAGGGCAAGGCTCGCCCATCCGACACCCCTAGAGTTGGTTGTGAACGTCTGCCCAACAATCGCTGAACTTTCCAGGAGCCTGACACAAGTCTAGCAGGTAGGGGCTTAGTAAAAGGAGCGGGGCAGGACAGAAATACTGAAATCTGCATTTTTCTTCCCGTTGCAGTTTTGTAAACATCAACAAATGATGAAACCTTCCACGGCAGAGACGCTTCATAAAGGAAGGATGTTGTGGATAATTCTTCTAAGCACAATTGCTCTAGCATGGACTACACCAATTCCCTTGATAGAGGACTCGGAGGAACTCGATGAGCCCTGCTTTGATCCATGTTACTGTGAAGTGAAGGAGAGCCTTTTCCATATACATTGCGACAACAAAGGATTTATAAATATTAGTCAGATAACAGAGTCGTGGTCGAGACCTTTTAAACTTTATCTGCAGAGGAATTCCATGAGGAAATTGTACACCAACAGTTTTCTTCACTTGAACAATGCTGTGTCTATTAACCTTGGGAACAATGCACTGCAGGACATTCAGACGGGGGCTTTTAACGGGCTCCGAGTTCTGAAGAGGTTGTATTTGCACGAAAACAAATTGGACATTTTCCGAAACGACACTTTCCTGGGTTTGGAAAGTCTGGAATATCTGCAGGCAGATTACAATGTCATTAAACGGATTGAAAGCGGGGCATTTCGAAACCTAAGCAAATTGAGGGTCCTTATCCTAAATGACAATCTTATCCCTATGCTTCCCACCAACTTATTTAAGTCTGTGTCCTTAACGCACTTGGACTTGCGCGGGAACCGGCTAAAAGTCCTTTCGTACCGCGGGATGTTGGACCATATTGGCAGGAGCCTGATGGAGATCCAGCTGGAGGAGAACCCGTGGAACTGTACGTGTGAGATCGTGCAGCTGAAGAGCTGGCTGGAGCGCATCCCCTACACGGCCCTGGTGGGGGACATCACCTGCGAGACCCCCTTCCACTTCCACGGGAAGGACCTGCGGGAGATCAAAAGAAGTAAGCTCTGTCCCATGCTGTCCGACTCCGAGGTGGAAGCCAGCCTGGGCATCCCTCAGCTGTCGTCCAGCAAGGAGAACGCGTGGCCTACGAAGCCTTCCTCCATGCTGTCCTCCTTCCATTTCACCGCTTCCTCTGTTGAGTACAAAACCTCCAATAAGCAGCCCAAACCCACCAAGCAGCCCAGGGCGCCCCGGCCTCCCCCGACATCCCGCGGCCTGTACCCCGGGCCCAACCAACCGCCGGTGGCTGCCTACCAGACCCGGCCCCCCATCCCCATCATCTGCCCTACCGGGTGCTCTTGCAGTTTGCACATCAACGACCTGGGCCTGACCGTCAACTGCAAGGAGCGAGGGTTTCACAACATCTCCGAGCTCCTGCCCAGGCCCTTGAACGCCAAGAAGCTGTACCTGAGCGGGAATTTGATCCAGAAAATCTACCGCTCCGATTTCTGGAATTTTTCCTCCTTGGATCTCTTACACCTAGGGAACAACCGGATCTCCTACGTGCAGGACGGGGCTTTTATCAACCTGCCGAATCTCAAGAGCCTGTACCTGAACGGCAACGACATCGAGCGGCTGACCCCGGGCATGTTCCGGGGCCTGCAGAGTTTGCATTACCTGTACTTCGAGTACAACCTGATCAGGGAAATCCAGCCGGCGGCCTTCAGCCTCATGCCCAACCTGAAGTTGCTCTTCCTCAACGACAACTTGCTCCGCACCCTGCCCACCGACGCCTTCGCCGGCACCTCCCTGGCCCGCCTCAACCTGCGCAACAACCACTTCTTGGCGCTGCCGGTGGCCGGGGTGCTGGAGCACCTCCACGCCATCGTCCAGATCGACCTGAAGCTCAACCCTTGGGACTGCACCTGCGAGCTGGTGCCGCTGAAGCAGTGGCTGGAGGCGCTCAGCTCCGTCAGCGTGGTGGGCGAGGTGCTGTGCGCCAGCCCCGAGCGCCTGGCCCGCCGCGACCTGCGCGCCCTGGAGCTGGCGGCCCTCTGCCCCGCCGCCCTGCGCCCCGCCGCCGCCGCCGCCGCCGCCGCCGCCTCGCCCCCCGCCGCCCCTCCGCCGCCCGCCGCCACCGGCGCCGCCGCCTACGAGCTGCCGCCGGCCGCCGCCGCCGTGCCGCTCTCCGTCCTCATCCTCAGCCTCCTCGTTCTCTTCTTCTCCGCCGTGCTGGTCGCCGCCGGGCTTTTCGCCTTCGTGCTGCGCCGTCGCCGGCGGAAGCTGCCGTTCCGCGGCCCGCGGGCGGAGGCGGCCGACCTGGGCGGTGTGCCGCTGCGCTGCCCGCGGCTCTTCGAGGAGGGCGGCGGCGGCGGCGGCGGCGGCGGCGGGGGGGGGGAGCGCTCCCCGGAGAAGGCGCCCCCGGCGGGCCACGTCTACGACTACATCCCGCACCCGGTGACCCAGATGTGCAACAACCCCATCTACAAGCCGCGGGAGGAGGAGGAGGCGGCGGGCGGCGGCGGCGGCGGGGAGGCGGCGGAGCTGCTGCGGGGCGGCGGCGAGCGCTTCGCCCACGCCGCCGCCGCCGCCGCCGCCGCGCAGGAGCCGGGCACCAACTACCGCACCTTGCTGGAGAAGGAGCAGGAGTGGAGCCTGGCCGTGTCCAGCTCGCAGCTCAACACCATCGTCGCCGTCCACCCCCAGCACCCCGCGGGCGGCGGGCTGGCGGCGGGCGGCGGCGGGCTCGGGGGGGCGGCGGCGGCGGGAGGCGCCCCGCGGGACCGCGACCGCCCGCCGCCCTGCGCCGTGGGCTTCGTGGACTGCCTGTACGGCACCGTGCCCAAGCTGAAGGAACTGCACGTCCACCCCCCTGGCATGCAATACCCGGACCTCCAGCAGGACGCCAGGCTCAAGGAAACCCTCCTCTTCGCGGCCGGCAAGGGCTTCTCAGACCACCAAACCCCCACAAGCGAATACCTCGAGTTAAGGGCCAAACTCCAAACCAAGCCGGATTACCTCGAAGTCCTGGAGAAGACCACGTACCGGTTCTGACCGCCGCCCCGCCGCCCGCCCCGGCACCGCCGCATGCGAGTAGAGGATACAGCTGTGTGCTCTCCCCCACCAGATGTGCGCGCTGCGGGGAAGGGCCGTTCTCAGATCATTAATCGATGAAGTGCCTTCGCAGACTTTTGCCAGCAGATGTTAATCAATCATTATTTTTTATACTGAAACTGAGACTTTGACTGTGCCATGTCTAAGGTATATTATTATTATTATTATTATCGGGGATCTTTGTATTGATCCTAATTAAGTAAATTCTATGTGTGTCTCTCTCTCTTTTTTTCTTTTTTCCCCCCTTTTTTCTTTTATTTTCTCTCTTGTTGTTTTTTGTTTCCGTTGCAGTAAACTTCCTTTATCTTTTCCCTTGGAGGGGAGGGGGACGGAAGATGGCATTTTGTGGCTTGCTTTCTTCTTGCCCATCATGGCACAGATTCTGTACATTTATTTAAAAAAAAAAATGCAAAGAAGCAAACGAGGGCAGTTTGCTGCATGCCTGGAAACTGCAAGAGGGAAGGGAGGGGAGGGTCTTGCTCGAATGTCTCACTCGTGTCTCTCTCCCTCCCTCGCACGCACACTCACCCTCACCCTCACCGCCGCCCCCGCCACCCGCCCGGCCCCTCCGCGCAGCGCCCGCCGCCGCGCAGCGCGGGGTCCCGCTGCCCGCGGAGGGGAATCCCGTGGGCTGGGGGAAGCCACCCGGAGCCGAGCAGCCCGGAGGATGTAACCACGTGGCGCACACACCTAGGGGGATGCTCAGTGACACTTCATCATGACGCCATGGTTTTTTGGAGGACATCCGCACTTTCCTAATAAAAGCAACATGCAAATATACAGAAAAAGGAGAAAAAAAAAAAAAAAGCTACTGGGCACCTATCACTAACAGCTTTGTAGGAAGCACTTTTAATGTTTTCGCTCATACACACATACACGCACACGTACACACACACGCGCACACACACAAAGGTACAACGATGTGCATATATTTATTCTGTAATTTCAAGTGAATATAAATTGTAAAGGTAATGTTTAATCATTGTACAGTGATGCGTCTGGTATAGCTTTCCTAATAAAACGTTTTGAAAAAAATGCATATATATATATATATACCCATATATATATATATAGGAATACAAAGCTTGAACCTGAAACTTCAGCTTCCCCCTACTGAGATTTCCTTCCCCCACCTTAACCTCGAAAGCTATTTTATTAATAACAGTTCAATGCACTGTGATGTTAACAGAGAAAAACCCTGTACAGCTTCTCATGCCAAGATACCACCCGAGACTTTTAAGAATCCGATTTGCGATCTGTATTCCCACGTTGCGCTGCACTGATGGCGGTTCCCGTGGATTTAAAAATAGGCAGCAAAATTAAGACCGCGTCCTCGAGTGGCGTTTCCCGCAGGAGCTCTGGTTCTGCTGCCGGCTCGGAGCAGAGCGAGGCATGGCCGTGGATGCTTCTCGCCTTCGCGGTCGCAGCAAATGCGAAGCGAGCAGTCAGAGCGGGGAGGGAGGGGGGGATTAAAGCGCATTTCGATTTTGGAAAAGGGTGAAGCGATTTGGAAATGGATCCCAGCGGTTTCGGTCACCCGGCCCGGGGCGGCGCCGTTCCTGCTGCCCCGGCGCGGCCGTTTGCTCCCCGTTAAAACCGGAGCGAGACCAAAGACGATCGGATTTCCCTCCCCGGGCAGGTCCCGGTTGGTATCTTGTCCCCGTTGGTTTCTTGTCCCCGTTGGTTTCTTGTCCCCGTTGGTACCTTGTCCCCGGCGGCCCCGGGCCGGGCCGGGCCGGGCCGGCGGCGGCGGCGAGCGGCTCCGCGCGGCCGCCAGGTGGCGCCGCAGCCCCAGCGCTGGCGGCCGCGGCGCGGCGGGAGAGCGGGGAGGCCCGGACCCGCCCGTCCCGGCCCGGCCCGGCCCTGCTCCAGGCCCGGCTCCCGGCGCCGCTCCCGGCTCCCGGCTCGGCCCGGCCTGACCCCGCTCCCGGCCCCGCTCCGGCCCCCGCCCGCCCCGCTGAATGTACTCCCCGGGCGCCTTATACCGGGGCAGGCGGGGCCGCGAAGGGGAATAGCCCGTAGCCGGGCGCCTGTGTCGCCGCGGCACTACCCTAAAGACCTTCAAATACAGAATTTTATACAGAAATATCAAATATCTCTATAAATATCATTTGTCTTAATGGAACAGCGATAGGGGTGATTTATCCAGGTGAATTGCGACTCTCCCCCCCCCGCTGCGTTAGAAAGGTTCCCCCTGAAGAGGCATTTCGTGCGGTGGTTGTGAGGGGACGAAGGGTCTCAACACCCAGCGCGGTGTCGCCTCAGGCCCACCCGTCCTTCCTTCCTCTGGGGGAACGTCTTGATTTCACCCAGCACATTTTAATGGAGATAAACCCACGCAGGCTTGTTTTCACCCCAAGAGTGGCTATTTATAGCTTCGGCAGTATGCTTATGGCAGGCTGCTTTTTTGTCAATCTGTCTTGGAGAGGCATCTGGGTGCGACAGAAGTAATTTCCTGAGCCTTGGTAGTAGCTGTATGTGTTTTGAGTGGAAGGACAGATCCAAATGTCTGTAAATCTAGCATCGGCTTCATAACAGCAGTAAAAATATTATGCATTTGAATTTCCCAGATTCCTCTGTTGAGTTGGTAGCGGTTTATTACTACTGCCTTCATCTCTGATCCGTTGGGGTTTGTTCATTTGAGTTGGTCTTTTTTTTTTTTTTTTCATGGATAGTAGAAGAGCATGCACATGTTAAAAGTAATAAACATCCAAGTGCAAAGGCCAGATCCTTCTTACAATGATCATAATAATTACATTGATAAGACTACATGCGAGGAATGCGTGGAGCTATGTAAATCAGGTTAAAGTACAACCCCTAGTGAGAACGGTGCTGTATACATTTGGCAATGTCATCAAACCCCCAAGCGTTCATACTTGTATCCAAATATAGTAAAGCCAGTTGCAAATAATGTTTGTATTTTAATTAAACCGCAGAAAGGCAAGAGAATTTCAACATAACTATAGGTAGTAATCTCACCCGCGAATGGTGAGGAAATCTATTTATTCAGTGGAAATAAATTTGTTCTATGAGAATGGAATTTTGTATTAAAAGAGATAATTTTGGCTTACGTTGAGTTATTTTTCTTTCCTTGTGTAGGAAACTTCCTTTTCCGTGTGTACTGGGATCATCTGGGGATGATTCACTCTGGAAGCGTCGAAAATATTTAACTGTGATATCTAATGTGTGTTATGATGACTATTTTGCTATTTCGTTGTGTCGAGCTGAGGCTGAGTGGGTGGCAGCATTACTTTCCACTGCAGGAAACAAAAGTGGATCCATCATCTCTGATCTGTGACGGGTGATTCTTTACATGCTTCAACCCAGGTTACTCCTAATTAGTAGGGAGTATTAATGATAATTATATCATTATCAGCAGTATTATTGGTAGCATTAATGATATTGGGAAGGAATCAAATAAAGTCAGATGATCTGCATTTACATTAGAGCTGTTTGATGGGATACTATTTTAAATAAATAAATATTTTTTTAGCTTATTTCATTGTTGTACAACAAGTACCTGGTATCGGCTTCAGCAGTTCAGCTTGTGGCGGTGCTTGGAACCTGGCAGTAAATCTTTCATCATGTGTTTGTTTTATTCACTCCTTGATTATACTGAAATTCTTCCTACAGGGGGAAAAGAAAAAAAGGCCAGGTAAGTCCCAGTCACAGCCGCTAACGACTGCATACAGGAAAATAGAAAGGATAATAATGGTGCTCCGTTATCAGTGTCATATTGGATACTGTCATTGATGTCACCATCATATTCTACCTGGCTTAAAAGATTTGTTTGAGACTTGGAAATTGCTTCATGGATCTCTTGACTGTATCAATAGGGAGAGAAAGATGTTAATTTTTATGGTACGAATAATAACCTGACTCCTGGAAAGCGATCCAGCTCGGAACGTCTGTCACAGCAAGGCAGGAGCCGTACTGCTCTAGTCAGGCGAATATTAGAGACAGGTCATTTGTTCTGCGATTCAGTGGCCATGAGTTAAGCTGTAGTAACTCAAGATGTTGTCAGACACCTTTCCAGACAAACCCACTTTTGAGCATGTCATCGCAGCTAATCTGCTTTTAAGCTAGAAATGTGCAGTTATGGTCAACTTGTGTTCTCGGCTGTAAACTTGTAGAGCAGCAGGACAGCAAGGTCTCTACAAAATGTCACTATGCAATGCTCTACGTTTCTGAAGCAGTAATGTGTGCAAGCAGCCCTTCAGGAGCGCTGCGCTACTTCTCCTTTGCTCGAGTACCTGTTTCACGTGAACCGTTCATGCAAATAAGGCATGATGAATCAGCTTTAGGTAGAGCAGAAATGTTCACGTGAAAAAAGCGTGTAGAGTTTGGCCGTAAGTTTGGAAGTTCATTGCTCAGCTGCATTACTCAACCGAAGAGTATGACTTCTGGCAGTGCTCCAGCCACTTAGGTGTGAACTTGTTCCAGAACTGCACTTCTTCCAAAGGCGTTTGCTTTTACAACGTGGATTTATGTGCCCTCAGAAATCAGGCTGCTGAGCATTGCATATTCCTATTTTCTGAGTTTTCCAAGACTTGATTCTAAATCTGACTTCGCCGTAACTGAGTTTCACAGTGAATTTATGTGTGGGTTATACAGTACAACGCAGTCATTTCCATTGCAGAAATGTAGAGTAAATTCACCCAATAGGTAGTTTCACAACTTCTTCATACTAACAACAGCTCTTTGTACAAAAATGTGCTATTTTTTAATACTTTGTAATGCTGATGTGAGTGGCAATACGTCTTTTTTTCCCAATTCTTGAAAAATTTCTGGTTTATTTGGGCAAGTGTAGCTATGCCCCAATTTGAAGCCTGTTTGAGCTAGTGGAAGAAGTGCAATGTGCTTGGAACAAACCCCTGTGTGGGTACGGACCGGAGGCCTAACTCTGCTCCCTTGGAGCCAGTGATGAAATACCACATTACTGCTCAGTTTTAGGCAACAGACTTGAACAAAGAGCCAAGTCTGATCTCAGAAAATTACAACATATATTAAGTAGGCTCAAGTATTTTGAGACAAGTACTCCACGTGATCATTTCAGGATAAGATGAGCAACAGTATAGAGAAAATGGGTTTGCTGTCAATGTCGTAATCTTTCTGATTGACCTCGTTGACAAATTAACCAAACAATCTTTGGCGCTTTTTGTTTTAAAATAAGAGCATTCGAATAAAGACAAATCTGAGTGCGTCTCAGCAGATTCAAGAAACATGGGAATTGGTAGTTTAGACCTAATGCCACGGGTAACCAACTAGCCAACAAGATTATTAATGTAACAATTGCAAGTTATTTGGAAATATTTTGTTAGTAGTATCTTTTTCTTTAAAAGCAGGAATATTAACAGGCACTGACAACTGTGTTTCTTATAATTTTTTTTAAATGTCTTTTGCTTAATCCTTACAGTTTCCCACTTTTCAAATTATGTGCTTCTGTTTTCATTTTTGTTTAGGTTGTTGGAGGAGGTAGGGGGGTGACTGATGGCAGCATTAGCTGTGCTACACATGGCTGCTGGGGGGAAACTTGTGGGTTATCTTTGATCACTGTGAAGGTATTTAGAAACACTCCCCTGTGGTGGCATTTCCTCTGTTAAATTGGTCGATATTGTGGTGGTTTTCAGGACAGTGTCAGATAGCTCATTTTTGTGGAAAAATGACGGGAGAAGGCTCGAAGGAACGGAGCCATCGGCGTTGCTATAGGAATTCCCCGTCCCACAGTCGTACTGGGTAGTCTCTGTATAGTGGATGTTGCACCAGTCTTTATATTTTTGAATGTTAAGGATGTTAATCTTAAGTGTGGGGTTATTTTTAGTCATTATGAAGATGTATGTATATGCAATACTAAGATGCTGGGTGCCTTAAAAAGAATAGATAATAATAGAGGGCATAGCACAATATAAAATATTAATAACTCAGTCATCTGTCATATGCTGAATCTTTAATGTCCATTTACTTTTTCTAACATCTTTACTTTTCTACTAGAATTTTCTAATTCTCTCAAGAACATCCTGTATATTCTATGAATTCTGAAGAAATATTTTAGGTTAGCCAAAGGTCGAATGTCTCCGTATTTGGGAATTCAAACAAATACCCCTAACAGTGGAGGAACGTTCCTGTCCATGGCATGTGGCATGGCAATTTGGCGCGTTGTCGTAGCACTGTGCCAGTAAGGGAGGTTCTCTGTAGCGATGCGATTTTGCAGTAGGGCTTGAATCGTTTCACGCAGGAGTTCCTGAATTGTGACAGATCACTGTTGGACTGGCAGAGACCTGAGACGTGCTGCTGCTGCCGACGGCACTGCCAGCCCCTCTGCTGATGGTGGGACCTGGCACCGCTGCCGCTGCGGGCTCCTGTAACGGGAATTCTAAAAAAACAACCAACCAACCAACCAACCAGACAAACAAACAAAAAAAAAGCAGAAGAAAGGTTTGGGAGTCTTTATCCTACAGGGACCATCTCATCTGAAGTTAATGACTTTCCCCAAATGTTAAAGTGGCATTATTATACTGATTATGGGAAAATGGGGTTTTTTTTCTTGCTTTCCTCAGCTTTACTTTGCTTTTCTGGAGACAGTAGCTGGTTTACATGTTAAAGAACTGTAGGAATGTATTTGTTAATATTTTTTCAGACCATACTTGTTTAAAATGAAGTCAGTCTATCACAACAGTAACTGTCCTAAACTGAGATGACATTTCTATAAAGCTACGTGAACCTTTGGGTTTGTACCTGGTCTCTAAGTTATTATATGTGTGTATATATATAACATCCGTTATCTGAGCAATCCTTGAACCGAAGTCTGTCATTGAACTTTAGAGGCTTTGCAAATCAAGGCGAATTAATGGGGTCTTTTTGTTGTTGTCCCGTGACTGTTTGGTTTGATTTTATTCAGAGTATGACTGGAGAGTGGAAAACATAGCAGTGTGAAAATTCTCATACTTTTTAATAGGACTTTCACATTTAATTCTTTCTGTTCTTTTCTTTGGAGAATGAAGGAGCTATGCTCAAAAGAGCATAGGAATTGCCACTCAGGCTTAGAGTTGAAATGTGTTCACTCTGCTGTGTCGTCTCCTTCCTGAGAGTGCCCAGGACGGTCTGACTCAAAGGACGGTGTAAGAAATTCCCATTAGTGAGATTGCAGGGTCAGACGTGGCCGGCTAATCTGCCCCACCATTAGCTCTCCCCCTGAGCTCAGGTACCGGGGGTACTGCACCACTGGAGGTACCGGTCCTGTGTGCACAGGGAGCGGGGGAGTGCTGAGCACTTAGAAAAATCATGGTGGAGTGTTTTGGCGAAAAATGAACTTTAAAAAAAAAAGGGACGTCGGTAATGGATGCTGCCCGTTTAAAAGTTTGTCTCTGTGTTCTTTAGAAAACTCATCCGGAGTTTCTCTGGTGCTGTTAAACTGCCGTGCAAGGGCACATCTGATCAGTCTTCGTAAAAGCACTGCTGAAAAAGATGTGTAGCTAATGCGTTCTTCTTAATCAGAGAGCATCCTTTCTGTGGCATCACTTCTGTTATGTTTTCTTGCAGTGACCCAAAAACCTGGCTGCTTTGGAAAGTGGATAGTATTGGCTGCTTTGGAAAGTGGATAGTATTGGCAAGCAAAGAAATATGGCAAGTAAAGGTATTTTTTAGATCCGGTTTATGTTAGTGTTTTCTTCAAAGAAAGTCATAGCTGTTGGCTCCTTGTTCTGCAGCCCTCACGGAGAGTAACTAAAGGCACTGATTAAGGCAAAGAGTCAGTCATCCTTCAATCCGTGTCTAATTCTCCCCTTCGGTTTTAAGCCAACAAAGTAAGAAACGTGGATGTGTCTAATTTATATACATAAATATATATGTATTCCTCCTGTGAGGAGTGAGGGGCCATGGTACTACAGCCGGCGATGCTGGTGGAAGGAATGGCCTTGGCGTCGCTGGGAGATGGGTTAAGTTGTGACAAGTGGGAACTGCGCCAAGGCTAACAATGCGAAGGGCACCTGAAAGCCAAGCCTCTCGATGGGTTAGGGACAGTCAGAAATTCTTGTTGAAACCTCTCTTTTAAGAGCGGGTAAACAGATCTCTCACAGAATCCCATTTTTCCTGCCTTTGGCCCAAGTTCTCAACCAGCCTCCAGATTGTTGGCATTCTCAGCGTTGCTTTTACCTATCTGCATGCACAGATATTCATTTGGCTGACGATAAGTTTTAACACCTCGGTTTGCACATTGAACGTGTGCATGAAATGGAGACCAGCTGAAAATATGGTTATCTTTGTTGGGTTTTTCTATAGAGTGGTGTTTTGCACCTCAAGACTTCATTCTGTAAGATGTGTCGACTGGATTGCCTACGTGTAACTCAGCTTTGTAAGCAGCCTCCCGAGGTTAGCCGTGGTGGCATTACATGCCTTGTGCTTTGCCAGCCCCTACGAGCCAGCCAAAGTCTGTTAAAGCCTTCAGAGCACAAAACACTGATAAGAAGGATCTCTAACAGGTACGCACCAGGGATAAAGCGGAGAAGTTCCATTTGCAACAGCCTGCAGTTAGTTGCTGTTAACTCAAAGCAGTAGTACCTGCCTCCTGTGTCGTTACTTCTGCTGGAACAGGGCGGCTAATGTATGTAATGGAAATGCTGATACTGCTGATACAGTATATACATATATACTATGTGTATATATGTGTGCGTATACATGTATATGCTAACACAGTGAAGCGTAGAAGTCGATTTTTGGAAAGTTCTGGGAGATTCAGGTATATGGCTTGCTGTGGACTGTTATTAAAAATATGGGCGTTTTGGTTATGAAGCTGAAAATAGATATATTAAGAACCTACATTCTCAATGTAGGTCAGTGGCGGCACTTCTCAGACATATTAGCATTTTGGACACTTAATCTTAGCAGCGTACTGCGTCTCCGAGAATAGGTTAGCAGAGGCAGTGCAGGAGAAATTGCTGCATCTCCAGTCATTCAGAAAGGTTGCCAAGTTTCTCAGGAACCAGAATGGCAGAATAATGAGTATTATATTTAATTCGGGAGGGAAAGGCAACCGTGGGGAGTTCAGCAGAGGCAACTCAGATCATCTTGGCTCCGTGGGGGAGGGAGAATTTATAACTATAGCTAGCTAAAAAGCAGCAAGCTGTGTGTGCGTTTGTGTGTATATATATATTTATATATATGTATATACGAATCTGTGTATGTGTATATAACACTGTGTGTATATATGTATGTATGTATATGCCTACAATGTATAATATGTGTATCTATAGATATGTATACATTTATATAAATTTATATTTCTCTATAGAAATATTCATGCAACTATGGGAAATAACATTTCAACGGTGTGTCCTTTGCTTTAAAACCCAACAAAAAGCTGCTTCCTTTAATACCACATTGGCACAAGTGTCTTAAGTTCTCTTTTCTGCGTAGAAAGGAGTGTTGCTTAGCGGCTGAGCGCAAGCCTGGAAGGTTTTTACTATTCCAGAGGACTCCGAGTAAGTCATTAGCTGCTCCACAGCTGTTCTACGTTTGTGAAATAAAGTGGTGGCCAAAATGAGTCAGGGCTGGTTTGAAAGGCAAAGGAAGGTGGTTGTTGACTGTTTGTGCTTTGGAAATCTCTGTTATGCTCATAGAGTTTTGATGGTGAAACAGCCGCAGCGGTAATTATTCTGGTTGCTGTTAATGTCCCAGCTGAAGCTAACGGCTTCTGAACAGAGGAAAAAAAAAAGATGAATTTCCTGCTTTAGAGTAAGTATCTGAAGTCTGATTACTTTGACTCAGTGATGTATGGATTTCCATTTGGGGTTAGGATGTTAGGCTGTAAATCAAGAATCTTAGCTGAGTGAACGTCTAGTTCAGGATGTGTCTTTTATGTTATCATTGATTTTAAATAATTTCACTTCATCATCAGAACACGCTATACCTTAATTCATGACAAGCTCAAAGAGTTTCTCAGCTGGAAACCCATTCATGTCAGGGTGAATTTTGCACTTGGCTTCAGTGGGGTTGAATCAGATCAGAGTGTTTCATTAAGCGCTGACATTAAAACAATCTTGTAGTTGTGCAACTATTAACCAAAATTGTAATTTTGTAATAAAAGCGAGCCTAAAAATGACTTGCTGGTTATGTATTCTATGATTATAGCACCTTTATCAATGAGACCTTTACGCAGTCGCTGGGATCGGCAAGGGGTTTGATTTTGTGCTGCTGATCGTTACTCTGAGTTTTGCCCCTGATTTGAGCTGGAACCGACTCAGCCCCTGGAATAACGCTCCGTAATACGCTGCGGTCCAAAGGAAAGGCTGCACGGTAACGGTCTCCGTGAGCGTCCCCTGAGCCGCCTGCCCTGAACGACTGCTGAATTGTCACGTGTGTTGTGCTGGAATAAATGTGGGCCACGGTAACGTGGATTTGTCGTGATGACTTTGGCTGCCGTGTGGCAGAGCCCGTGTCCCGCTCTGAGCGGGTGCAACATGCTCGGGGTCGGTGCCGCCGCAGAGAAAAGTCTTTCTGCCTCCAACACCGAACAGGCCGACGCTTCCGTGGTTATCGGAGCGGCGTGGATCTGTCGTGCTGCCAGCCTGCCGTCGTTTGCAAACTGTAATGTGATTAGAAAAGAAAAGGGGGAGAATGGATTATTTCTTTCTAAGTCCTTTGCTTCCTTTAAGGCAGAAGACAAACAAACATGAAATAATCATGGAAATCAAAACAAATAGCGGCTTAAAACATATGATATTGAGTGAAAAATTTCTTTTTAAGCTTCTTGATTATGCTTTGCTTTATTATTTCATCTGGAGGAAATGAGCACCTTATGGGAAAGTGCTTCCCGATCTCCTTTGCATAAATGTTACAGTGAAACTTTCTGTGATATATAGCTGCCTGTTCAAGAAAATAGGTCATTTCCATACAAATGTCATATTTTTATGCAGAAAATATGCTGAATTCATGTACTATCTTCTAGTTAAAGCAATCCTTTTGCTGTTTTTGTGATTTCAGCATATTTGCCTGAGTGAAGACAACCAGAAGGGGAGCAGAAAAAAATGATTATTTTTTAATTAACTCATGCGGGTCTAACGTGAGGCTAACCACTTGAATACAGTGTCTCTGGGGCACGCACGGGAACATCATCTTCAAATGGCTAATTTTTTTCAGCAAGAAGCATCAGAATTTGAGCACAGTGTATCACTGAGCTCAGAGGGCCGCTGCTTTGCTGAGCATCTGGAGACTTTGGGAAATAAGTTTTCGGATGTCACTTGTTAAAGGAGATGCCTAGATGTCCATATCCTCAGGGAAGCAGCCTTTCACACGAGAAGCCTGCAAACCGAAGCCGGTAAAGGAATGATGAAGTTTGCAAATCTCCTCGTGCTCTGTAGCCATCGCTTCCTCGCAGGATGAGTTTAATCTATAATGAACGTGGGCTTACTTGCACTATTGCTCTAAAGAAACAATAAACCAACGCTGCTTTCTATATAGTTGAATTTTGCCGTGCCACTTTATATTTAGGAAAGGAACAGGGTGGTTGGGGGATCAGACATACAAAATCATGTTGTTGCTATAGACAGACATCCAAATAAATGGCATGACCTAAAGCACGTAGGTGCCTAAGGCTCCACCGGTGTCAGTCATTGCAGCTCCATTGCTCTCGGCACAGCCGTGCTCGTATCCCTGCGCTGGGGAGATGATTCAAAGACGTTTGGTACCTGCTGGCGTAGCAGTTTCTCTGGAATGCCTTCCATGCGGCCATTAGTATTTTGTTAAATAAGTTTAAAAATGAAGATGAATAAACCCAGCTTCTCAGCTAGAGTGAGCTGGCGTCAGCGCAGCGAAGCGCTTGGGCTGCTCAGTGCTGGTGGGGAGCTCGGCCCTGTATGTGGCAATCTTCTCCCTTTTCACCCAGCCGGTGATTTTCTTCCCGTGGGAATACAGAGAGCTGAAGCCATTGCTGTGTGATGATCCGTGGCGGCACCCACATCGCTTGGCTGGTGGATGGGCTGTTAACTCACAAGGGCAAGGGTTCCCCAGGCTCCTATCCAACTTCTGCACGAGCTTCTGTGCCCACCTAAAACCTGCTCCTGTCCTTGTGTGTTGAAAAAAACCTCAAAACAAACACATACAAATTCCCCAAGAAAAACTCCCTTTACTAAATCCTGCTTAAATGAATCCTTAAAGTAGTTGTTAGGTGAAAAGGACAGTGGTACGCTACTAGAATACGCTATGAATTTACAGGAATTAGGCTCCTACAATTCTTGTGAAAACAAGATGTCTCAAAGGCCGCTTCCAAAGAATAATTATCTGCTGTAAAGCACTTAATGACTGAGCAGCTTTGGAGCTGAGTACTGATTTTAACAAAAAAGAACCAAAAAAACCCCCCAAAAAGGAGGCATAATGTTAGACGTGGCTCTTTGGATGCAATGGCTGAGCTCGCGAAGCTGCGGTTGTGGCGGCTGTAAAGGGAGGCGGCCGTCGGGGAAGCCGTGGCAGGTTTATGGCCAGGACAGGGCACAAAGACCCTCTCGTTACGACTATTGCTGGCGCGTAGGTGGGAACATCGGCTTGTTCTTTCGTGTGTCTCCCCCGAGCCGTGAGGCACTCCCTCGCTGCTCAGCCTCTCCCCAAATCTGGCACTCCCTGTCCATGGAGGTGGTGTTTACGCAAGGTGTGTAATCCTGGGGAGCAGCAGCCTGCGGTTCGAAACACCACCCCGAATCAGCAAAGCTTAACTCAAAGACAGCAGCGACCTGGAGCTTACGGGTAAGCAGGTAATAAGTGCTTTCCCGAACGGGGATGTGAAATCTCGCTGCTGTGTTGCTAGAGGTGTGGTAAAATCCTATAAAAGAAAATAGTATCTTCTGAGCTTTAAAACATATTTTCACAGTAATAATAATGATAAAGCCTTTACACAGTACATTTTATTAACAACTAAGCAGGTAGAGACCACCAAGGTCTTGTCTGGAATATAACAGACACCTACCAATTTTGCCTCGGACAAAATCTTTGTTTTTCCTCCTCTTCCCTCTGTAAATCATTTTGGTACAGACTCATCCTCCTCTAACGCGATGCCATTTGTTCCCCGAGCAGCGTACGGGAAAGGAAAGTGTTCTTAAGAGGTCCCGTCTTAAGCAGAGCAAAACATTCCCAGGGAGAGGTCCATCCCACCCATTAAGCTCACCTGGAGCTTTGGGTGATTCTGTTGTATCTAAACATTTAGATATTTAAAATTAATTAGAATTTAACTGGAACTAAGCTTGTGTTCCCAGTTTCCTATGTCCACGGGGAAGACAGTGAAAATTTCCTATCTCATGAAAATATTATGAGTATAATGTGTGTTATTAGATGTCCGGATACTCTATTTAATGGAACATTGCATATATATAAATAATGGAAAAAGTATGTTACTAGTATTTCTTTCTGTAGTGAAGGGGTTTTAAGAATTATGTAAAAATTAAACAAACAAGAAGTTAAATTATTATTATCAAAATACTTATTAACTTGTCAAAATACTGAGCTATGGTGGTAAATCACTGACAACTCTGGATATTCAGGTGATAGTGTTAAGCCCTGATGGAAAAGGATAAAGTTCTGAACAATTAAGATAGTGACTTACTTGCTGAAGATTTTTCATCTTCAGAAATTTTCCACTGAAAAATGTCTGCTTTTAATTGGAAACCAAAATCCTCAAACTGATTTTTTTTGTGCTTATTTGATAGCTGAAAAAATGTGGCTCCTTGAACGTTGCTGGAAACCAAAATATTTTCAACATTGTTTTCATCTTAAGAACATACATTTTTCTTAAGGAAACTCCTTTTTGAAGCATAGACAAGATTTCTGAAAATAATACTAATTTAGAAGAAAACATTTTTTTAACAAGACTTCCTACTAATAGAAGGCGAGCAATTTTTTTCCTCTTTTATTACCAAAAACGCGCTAACTTTTATGTGCTTTGGTTCATGTAAATTTTGTTTGTAGGGAAAAAATAGTCTCTTTAACCTTGCTGGTATTATGGAGGGAAAAAACACTCAGGCACATGTAGGTCTTATCTGTGCTCAAAAGCTTTGTCTATCTGTATTGATGTTTCTAATAAAAGATATTACATGTTCTGTAACTTCTAGTAATTGGCTACTTTAAGGCAGAAATAAAGGGTGGATACTAAATAAAGGAATGACAGACTGAAGGAAAGAATAACAGAAATATTGCTGGCAAAGGGCTTAAAGTCCCCAAACGGGGCTTCTGTTGCCAAGAAGTGTGGGCGTAATCAGCAGGGGCTTGTGAGCGCAGAATCCTTTGGAACGAATATCAGACAATTTACTCACTTCTGTTATTACGTTATTCCGAATGCAAACTACGACTGAGTTCATAAGCGTTGTTACTGGCCACCTTGTCATTGCTAAACGTAGCAGTTCTGGGAAAATGCAAGACTGGGACTAGTAGAACCTCGAGAAAATTGCAGTTACTTTGCTTTTCCAGTGATGTGCAACACTAAATCCAAAAGTTATACTATGTGTATCCAAATTAATAAAGTAACAGTAAAATGGAGTGACCGATTACGGAGAGAAGAAGGGGAAAAAAGTCCAAAGATGTTTCTTTAGTTGGCACACTAGCATTTGTCTGTGTATGGGCAGGTCCTTGACTGCTGGGACTGGTTAACACCAGAAATAAGGGGATTTTTCTCAAGTTTGGTGTATGAGGAAGTCACTGGAAATTTTCCCACGTTCTCAATGACTTCACAGGATCCGGCCCCTGCTAAATCAACTATAACATTAATTTAGAAACTTATATCTTGATAGCCTTAGTTTATTACAATGTAAACATCACAAAAATCCTTAAATCTAGTGAATGGAAGTACCAAAAGCATAAATCAATAGAGAAGAGTCTGAGGCTGGGAACATGAAGCCGGACAGAGGATGACAGTCACCGATTAAACAATATACTGCAGAGCCTGAGCCGACAGGCGCGCGGCGAGTAGTGAAGACACGGCCCTGTTTGTGTCGGGTGATTTGCTGAATTCTGGAGGAGGGAGATACTGGTGAAATGCAGAGTCAGTGCAGGCGGTAGCTGGAGCTGGTCCAAAGACGAGCTCTCTGGTTCAGTCAGGGCCACCTAAATGAGCACAGTGACTTGATTACAAAACATTTAAGCACTGTAATTCAGATTTCAAGGATGAAAACAAGTAAATGTTGTGTATCTGTCAGGAGGGAGCATCTAGCTTCTTCAAGGAGAAGCCAGTAATAATTTAAGCCTTTTAAATTCTCTTCTGCTTGAGTGACTTGGGAGTAACTGAAAGCTGAAAGCCAACTGGTGGCCCACGCAATGTTGGTGGCTAGTTTCATTTAATTCCTAGCTCATTAAAAATCTAGCTCTGAAATCACTAGATGTCTTCATTGCTTCTTAAGATAAGTGGCCCAAATCAGGTATTTTTGAAAAACAGGAACCAAAGTTTCTATTCCTTTTTTTTTTTTTTGAGTAAGCACCCTACAAAACATTTTATAAAATGGAACTGAAAAGAACAAGTACTTCTGCAATGCTTCTTGAGCAGAAAAGTGGGAGCCAAGTGCAGGCTCTTAAAGGCTATTCCCTTTCGTATGCAATTAAAAAAAAAAAAAAATAGTGTTAACTATCTGCTCCAGAACCCTCGAAGTAGCCCGGATAGCAGAGCAGTGAGAGAAGATTGCAGTTTATTGTGTTTGTGAGAGAGGATACACCCAAACTCCTCAAGCAAGCTTTTCAGAGGAGGCTATCAATTGCTTTTTGCATCGATAACAAGCTGTTTTTTGAAGAAAAAAATGTTTAACTTGAGAAAAGTACTAAAGTGGATTAAATACGGGCTCAGGAAGGGCAGGAAAAGAGAAACTGCTACTAGACAGAGAAGTTCTGAAAGAAAATGCGTTAATCCATCTCTGTTAATTTTGTGAGTTTTTTTAAACTCAGAAGAGATGCAGTATCTCCTCAGTGATGCACCTGGCTGGTGGCCTCCTTTTGGAGGGTGGCAGAGAAAATAAAAAATATGTTCAAAGTGATGTGCATGGATTGGATTGGATGCCTCTAGGCGATTCCCACATGCTATTCAAAGAAGGCTAAAGTAATAGGCTGACGATATAGAACTAAGATCAGGAGCCAAGATTTTTAAATATAACTATTTGGGGGGGGCGACTAGTTTTTTTGGCGGTAACTTGGTACACATTTCTGATTATCCATCTTCTAAAGATCTTGTGAAATGTGACATATCATCACAAGTCATTAAATTCAGTTTTGAAAGCCGTGATGGGAAGTTATATCTAATTTGGTCATGTGTTACGGCTGAAATATGGGTGACTGGGGCGGGGTGTATTGAGGAGAGATGTTACTTCTGGAAGATCATATTCCTTTCCTGGTGGATGCTGTTACCAGAATAGCAAGCGTAGACAACATCAAAAATTGCTGCAGTGGTTTTGCCGTAATTGCATAAGAAAGGATAGAGGAGTGCTTGCTATTGAGCCGGGCACGTAAGCGAGGAGCTGGCAGCCGGGACCTCCTGCCTTCCTCCCAGCCCTTGATACTGATTTGCTGCGTGGATTTAGAGAAATCCTTTAATACTGCGTTCGTAGTTTACCTCTGTGCAGAATGCTTATCTCTGGACCATGGAGGCCTGGTGGAAATATACAGTGCTGCTGGTGGTGTTGAGAAATATCTATAATATATTATAGACTGAGCTAAATGTTTGCAATGGAATCCCAAAATACACAGACCCTAGACTTGTGCACTTGCTGAAAGGTTGGCACCAGGGAAGATCTGGGCAATACCTTTATCAAGTACTGATAAATATCGTAAGCGGCACTGGAGTAGTCACATACAGGTATTTTCACTTTCAGCTGACCTTTTAAACACACCTTGTGTGGCATGGGAAATAAACAGTACCAGTGCCGGGCACTGGCACAGCTCTCTCTATAAAGAGGAGATTCCCAATGGACCTCAGGAAAGATCAGAAACTGCAGGATCAGCCCTTGAATTTCTGTAGATTCATGTCAGTGTAATTTAAAGCAGAATTTATCTACAGTGTTTTTCAGAAATTAAAAAGGAGCATTTTAGTTCTGGTTTAAGAGTAAAAATTGATTCCTGTGGTTTCTACAGTTCAGAAGCCCGGTGAGGGTCCCTGCTATGCCGGATGCCTTTCGGAGGGAGTATTTCATCCTGCAGTGGTGGGTATCCCACATACCTCGATACACAGCTAAACTCTAAAAGAGAAGATCAGGCTCTTGCTTAGTGCTCCTCTTTGGGTTTAAGGAGGCAGTTAGAGAGAATGCTGAGACCAATGTCTGAATCCGGTGAAAAATTGCCCTGGGTGGAGACGTTGTGTTCATATTTACCAACGTGTGAGATACGTCCACATTTTCATTGGATTAATTGGCTTGGGTTACCTGGAGCTGCTTCTGAGTAGCTTTAATGGAGTGAAGACCAGATATTATTTTATCTAGACGGAGCTCTTACAATTTATTGTAACAAAAGAGTCAGAACAATTTTATTGTAGTGTTTTACCTTAAGTGTGTCTTTTTAGCAATAGCAAGAAGTCGGGAGTCTGCAAAGAATGTGTGAACCCTGGTCCCCAGTCCTTGATGTAGCTCCTTATTAGCACACCTCATTGCCAGTCGTCTCAGCATCCGCAGTGTAAGTAACCTTAGCCCACTGCCATGTTTATTATGACACTACATATTTCACATTAAATGTTATTTACTGTAACTCTGCACATAAACAAGTAGCAGCATTATTGGGAACTGTCCTTTGCATGCTTTATGTCAAATATGGATGCAGATCACATTTACGACTCAAAACACACGCAATGTAGATTCATAAATTATATAAGAAACAACACAAAGTAATGAGAGACGTGTCATCTTTAGTTTCTCATTTCAGAGGCAGCAGTATGGCACGGAAGATTTATTTACTATCCTAGCCGCTGGCTTTCTTGTAGTCAATAGCTCATCACTTTGCTTTAAGTCTGCAAATAGGGATAAAAAAGTTTTGCAAGAAGGGAAACAGTAAGACAGCAGATTGGTGCAAGCTGGGGTGGGGTACTTGAGTTTGGGAGATCTGCTTCTCAGCCTATATCAGCCACTTGGAAAAATCCTATAGCTTTTGCATGTCTCCCTCTCCTCATCTGCAGAACGCTGTTAACACCTTTTATAAAGCACAAATCAGTGTATGGAAAGCATAACATCAAAGCTGGGGATTAGCCACATCTGCTCTAGAGGGGACACGCTGGTGCCCAAGAGCCAGGGACAGAAATGCTGTGGTACTGCCAGAGAGCAGAGGCGCGGACACGGGGAGCGGGGAGGGAGAAGCGCCGGTGGGGACCAGTGACACCGCAGCCATGGCGGCTCTGCAGAAATGCTGGGAAAAGTCCGCCAGCAAAGACAGTGAGAGAGAGGATGGGGGTTTCTATTCAAAACTGTGCTGCCAGCTGGAGTGAGAAGAAATTAAAAAGGGAAGAATGTTTTGGATCTGGTTAATAACTTGGCCTGTCTTTCGGGGGTTGAAATAATGTCTATATTGCGTTCAAGTGCAATAGTAGGAGATGAAAAATCCCTTTTCCTTAGCCTAAAGTTAAATCAATGTGAAAATGATTCCCTCCCACCTTGGGTGAAATTTGTATCGGGACCAGCTTTCCCAGCCGTGAGATACCCTATGGGTTATATCTGTGAAGCAACAGTATGTTCTCTCGGTGCCAAAGAGAAGGGCTACGCGCGCGCAGGCACCTGCAGTGCCAAGGGACGGGGGAGCGCGGCTGGCAGGCGGCCGCGGCACTGCACGTACAGATCTGCACCGGAGCCTGGAGGTGCTGCCACGGATGATCTTCTTTGTTCCAGTATCGTAGAAACTGCATGTGCACCTTAGCCAGGCTGGACAGATTACATCCCTCCGAGTCAAGGCAAATACAGGTCTGCAGGGAATACTGATGAAACTGCATGCAACACGCGTGTTTGGAGGCTAAACGTAGTGCTCGGTTACTGTGAATGTCAGCTTCCATCATCTGCAAACACTGAATGAAATTAAGCTGGAAGGTACTGTGGATAATCGTGGTTTATTTTAAATATTTTCCACAAGCAAATTTTAACTGAAGATTGCAGAATAGCCCTTAAAAAGACGAACAAAGATGTGATGCATTTCCTCTTTCTGTGTTTATTTGAGAAACAATAACCACTTAACGGTAGGGTTATGAGCAGAAAGACATCCTTCAGATTATTGCTTTTCTAGGGCATGGTTCCTCACCTGATTTTGTGTGGGCACATCCCTGTGGACACACAAAGCCCCAGCAAAGCGAGGTCTAACTACTGCATAGCAATTCATAGAAACAGGAGGTAAGAGGAATCCTTTCAATGAAATAAGTTTCTTTACAGCCAGTAAAGCAGTTTGCAACATTCAGAAAAATCCCTGACATGCTTTCCCGGTGGACTCGCTTACCATTTTATCATATTGTGCCAGATTGTGCACGTTACTGATGAAAAAGTAAAAATTCACAGAAGTTACATAGGCAAAAAATGCTCAAAATTACTAGCTGCGTTTTAAAAGCTTGCAATCCTAAAGGTCAGGTTTCAGTTGTGTTTGTCTCTTTTGTAATAATATCTAGTATTATTCAATAGAATTTCCCATCTGAAGGGTTGGAAAACCTCAGTAGATGATGTGGATTTGTGCGTGATCAGAATTTCCAATGAGGTAACTAGGCAGTAAGAGGGACTAAAAGACCGATGCTGTATTGATCATGGAGGTTATATTTCAGTGACTAGGATAAAGAATATACTGTAATGCAAAGTATGTATGCCACAGAAAAATGCATAGACATATACAAAATAGAGATAAAACCCCCCACTTTAGTTCATTAAAAGTTTACACATTTGTTAATCTTTTATCTGAGTTTATAGTAATAATTTGAGAGAACTTGATTGGCTGAAAATCCAGAATATTAAAGTTTGCAAAAAACAAATATTCATGTAAAACCTATAGAGTACTTTTGGAGCATTAGGATGCTTTAAGTAACTGTGTACAAGTTGTTGGATGTCACAATTTCTTGCATTATTAATAAAAGTAGTAGCTTTGCATCTCCCTAGTTCTAATTATGTCTCTAAATATCTCCAGGAAATAGAAGCATAAAATAGCAAGCATTTAAAAATACTGGGTAAGCATCTTTTGGAGAATAAGCCTATCACATGAGTCATGCTTGTGTTTACAGTTTTGTATTGATTTTCAAATCATAAGATAAGTGCAAAGTTACAAAATGGCCAAAACAAGGCTGTTACTGTGAGGTCAAGATTATGAGTCAGTAGTATCTTGCTGCATGAGAATCTCCACTAGTATCAATGGATGACTCTTGTACTTGTTAATTGAGGGACTTTTGAAACTAAACTGAAAAAATACATAAATATCACCTGATGTTTCAGGAAAAGAAACCCCAGAACATTTCAGCAGCACTGAAGCAGTTTTCAATCAGATAAAAAGTTAGTCACCTCTTAAAATTCACTCATTTTTATATGTGAACATGTATAAAAAAAACTCTAACAATTTTATTTATATGTACCCAACTGTAAGTATGTATAAAACACACATATTGCAATCATTTGACAGATGTCCTCAGGACCTCAAAACATCCGTAGGTCTTGAATTCTTCTCCAGAAAGATCAAAATCTGTTAAAAATATAATCTGGCTCATAGTAACCGCAAAGAGCCAAATTCTGCTCATTTTCTTCTTATAAGATTTGTCACTGTTTCGTGAAGTCCCCGACAGGGCATTTTGTGTAACTAAAGAAAATACTGTGTAGTACTGATTGAGTCCTGTGGTGGCGTCTTCAGGACCAGACTGTGGACTCTCTACTTTCCTTGAAGTGGGAAACCACTTACGGTAGTTTCATTATTTGCTAAATATCATCATAGGAAAGTAAAACCAACTTCTTGTCTTTTTAAGACGGACATCTTTTGCATCTCCTTAAGCATTTCTGTACATTGGGTCACAATATGATTGTATACAGACAATATAACATTGGTATCAGTTATTCGGTTTTAATTTACAGGGATGTAGCAGTCTGCCTTCGCTGAAACACCACCATAACGAGCTGAACTACTTTGATGTTAATTTTCAGAAGATGCGACTTTGATGCAAAGCACTGAACTGTCAGGAGACAATTCCCAACGTACAGTTTTGGTTTATAAACAAGCATTTGTTACATCGAACGCTCGCTACATTTACACCCTTGTATTGTTGTTTAACATTTTTCTGGGGAAATAAGCATATGTTCAACTGTGTTTAGCCATAAATAGGTATGAGTTAGAAGGAAATCTAATCTTCCACTTGAAAATTATGCTGAGGAAACTGTATGCTTAATATTCTACTGGTGATGTTGCTCTTAAGATGGTATCAGTCTACAGAAAAACCTGAGCCTTTTCTCCACTGTGTGTTTCACTAGTGGTGTCACCAGTGGAACTAATTGCAGATCTCGGGTTTTCAGCGCAGCTCACCTCCATGTCTCCCGATCATTCCTTTTCTTTTGATGGAGACTTCCCGTATTTTCCAGAGTGTGTGAGGCCGAGGCTTACTTTATTGTGAACCAAAGGTCAGGAACACGTGAAATTTTCCAACTACATTCTTCCCAAAGGAAGTGAACGAATTGTTCATTGCAGCTGGTGAATCAAAAGTGCACAACAGTTACAATACCAGAGTTCCCTTTTCTTCAGTCTTCAGATTGAAATTATTTGGGTATTATTTATTCTCAAATTATTTTTTTCCCTTCCCACTCTTAAGCAAATGACACCCCAAAAGCTCCAGTTTTCATGTAAGAAAAAAATGCATAGAACATAACAGAAAACAGATTTTTTAAATTAAAAAGGGGTTTTAACACCAACTTGAAATGTGACGGGGATCTAGCCTTGAGTTTGGGCACATGGATTTCAATGTACTTGTAGAAAATATTTCGGTTTTAAGTATATGTTTAAAAAAGCATTTTCTGTATTTAAGTACAAACAATCATTTTCTTAAGAACTCTGAATTTTGTGTAAGTACCACACAACCACAAAACTGAATGGAAATGAGATTCTAAAGCACAAACATCAAGTATTTCACCCAGTAAAACACTCCAGTTGTGGAGAATTTGTGCAAGTACAGATGGATTGATACTGGGGTCTGCATGGGCCTTTTTCAATTGCAGTGATAACTTTTTGTGTACCCCAAAAACGCACAGCGAAGCACTGAGCCTAAAAGATTTCTATAGTTTCCAGGCCACAGCTTCAGACTGAAGATCTGAATCTGGACAGGGAACTGTAAAATGTCAAGACACACAGTGAAATTCTCCAAAAATTGACTCTCCAGTGTCTCAGCCAGGGTTGCTGCCATCTGAAGGGCTTCCTGGCTTTATGTAGCTTTTGCTGAAAGCAGGCCTGCTGCGTTGGAAGGACACACAGTAGAGGTCCTTCTGACTTTGGACGATAGCTGGCTGATTCTTCCAAGACTCATGTTGCAAACATTTCAGTACATTTCTTCTTTTTTGTTTTTAACCAGAAGCTGTGATATATGTTTGTTTGAAGAGGAAGCAAGAACCTAATCCTTTTTGAACTGATAATATTTTCTTACTAATACTAGATCCAACTATATGCATTTTGTATCAATTAATTTATTCATTCTGGCAGGGGCAAACATCCCTAATAGATATTGAAGAGTTATAATAATTAACAAAATAGATCTCCAGCCATGCTGTTAACAAAACTGCATATTCTCTTCTGCACAGTAAAAGTATACCTGAAAGGTGGAACTAGCTTATCAGTTATAGCAATAGCTGACCAAGCAGCAACTTATTAAATCAACAGAAATAACTCTAAAACCTTAGGCAATAGAGTGTGTTATCTGTTTGCATCTGCTGTTTTTCCTTATTTTCAAATGCTTAAAATGCTAACTGAGAAGCAGACTTGATGTTCCTCCAAGTCCCTAAGCAAACCTTAGTTACTTATCTTGCTACCGACAGCAACTCCTTCAGGGGAAGAACTAGGATCATGTTGCAAACCACATGCACAAGCAATCGGGGTGAGGAAACTCTTCCTTCTCCAGCAATTGCTGCAATGCCACGAGACCTTCTGGTAGAGCCAGAAGATGCAGCTCCTGCACGTCGTGACAACAACCATCCTTGAGGAGGTTCTGCCAGCTGTCAGACAGGACAAAGCAATACCAGCCCTTTCCTCATCAAGGAGCAGAGATCCAATTTAAAGACATTAGAGTTAACAGTGGAAAGGCAGGACCTCAAGGATAACAGTCCCTTCCCACCCTACATGGGTGACCATGACTGCTTAGGTCAGACTACAGCAACTTTAAGAGCAAGGTAAAACAATACTTTCAAATATCTACAAGACTTATTTGCAGTATTATTTGTCCTTTAAACAAGTCTGAGCTTTTGTGCTGCTGAGTGTGTTTCAGATCAACCCGCAACAAAGCTTTGGGCCTGTAAACTCTAAGTTGTTCCCTTCCTGCTGCCAGGGAAGAATGACGGGGAAAAACACATGATGTTCATTTCTCCGGAGCTTGAACATTGACAAGAACAACCTAAACAAAGCATCTGTGGCCACTCCGTCCTGGAGAAAGTGTGTATAAAACATCAAAACCCGCCAAGAGATTACCACTGAACAAGCTGAAACTATCAGTTGGGCAAAGGGAATATTCATGTAAAAAAAAAAGCAACTAAGATGGGGGTTGCTGAGGAAAAGGTTTGTTACTGTCTCTTGGATGTCATTTCACATAAGAAAAAATAAGAAGTAGTTTTGTCCCATGACCCCAGTGATTCTCCACCTCAACTGTTGGTACACGCAAGGTAAATTGAATAAATATATATAGATCAGGCATGCTCTCTCTCCTCTCTGACAGTGCATTTAACCAGCTTTTACTTTCGCTCTTGGGGTAGGATTTATTTTAGAAAATTAGAAAAAAGTGTCTGTGTTAGTCTTCAGGTAGGAAAAATTACATGTTAAGAACCAACAGTTCATTGTCTAAAAATAATTTGCGATTACATAATGCTTTCCACTTTCAGAGCAATATTCATGTTATTTAGGCCTTTTAACACCTTTTTGGAGTTTAAATTTAGTTTAGTATTGGTCAAAAAGTTGTCCTGGTTCTTTCTCTATGTGACTAGAGTAGTTGGCCTTCATCAAATTCCTCCTGTCCAAGTACCTACAATGTTATCATCATTTGGTGTTGACTGATGCCTGTTGGAAATGATCGCACAGGCTGACAGCGGCAACAGCACCTGAACTGTCCCCGTGTTTTCGAACCAGGCTTCCCAAGGCGGGGTTCAGGCATCCCGTCCCTCTGCTGTGCTTTCTGTCACGTGCAGATGCCAAATCTCAGCCTGCCAGGCTACTGCAAAACAGCAATAATGAATTTGGTTTTATTTTGTTTCATTAAAGTAGTTTGAAACCAAACAATTGAGTATTGAAATGTTTTAAAATGTTATCATTTCCCTTTGAATTGAATTGGTTGTGCATTTGCCCCCAGCAGCCGCAGCGTTTCGGGAGGGGTCCCAGCAGGACAGGCTATGAGCTCTCTCTTCTCCAAGCACCACGCACACTGGGGGTGGAGCAAGCCACGGGGAATTCGATGTGCTGGTTTCACCTCACCCCGAGGAAGGGAGGAAGGGACGAGAAAGCACCAACTAAATAAAAGAAAAGATCCATCAATGTCACCAGTTCAGGGCCAGGTCACTCAACTCCAGAGCAAGAGCCGTGCCTGCAGGTGTGATACTACAAAGCGTGGCTGCTCCCCGCGTGCGTGAAAGGCAGCTTTCTGAAAAGCCGTTAGACACCTGAAAGCTCCAATACGAACAGTGGGAGCTGAAGGTATGAGAAATGTCTGAATCCTTACCTGGAGCACATAGCAAATCTGAAGACAAGGCTAAGCCCTCTTTGTGCAAGAGGTAGGGACGATGACAGAGAGGAGGTCAGTGACATGTCTCATTTGGTCTAGCGTCGCACCAGAACGTTTCTGACACCGGGTTGTTTCTGTAGAGGCTAAGCTGCAGCAGTAAGCCCTTGGCCGCAGAAAGGAGTGACAGCAGCTCTGAAAATCAAGAAGCCTCGTGCAGTGTCAGGAGCACCATGCATGAGCAAGGGCACCATGGAGCAGTGGCAGCACCAGTGACAGGAACCACTCACCTTACCATCTTTCCAGGAAGAGGGGCTATATAAGCACAGGTCAGCAGAGTGCTGCAGAACTAATCCCATTTGTGATGACGTTGGCAGCCACTGGGGACTGCAGCTCTGGTTCCTTGGCGAAACGAGTGATGAAACAAGTCAGGACTTACAAGTGAATGGAAGCAAATTTTCCTCCCAATAGTTTTTTCAAATGTCAACCCAGTAAATAACTGTGTCAGATGAAGTTTTTTCATTAAATATCTCCTTGTCCCTTCTCCTGTTTCTTGTTTAAGCGATAGACTTTAGAGGTGAAAGATACATAGCATAACTGACTTTATATTTTTTCTTTTTTTTAAGCTTTCTTTCACAATCTGTGTAACATGACCCTTTTTTATCCTCATTGCTTACTTCACCTTACTTCATTGCTACCCATATCCCTTCTTAGAGGGCTGGAAGGCATCTCTAAATCTTTCTCCCCATCGCCTCTGATAGCAGATCGTGTGGATGTGCTTAAACCTGTGTAGGTGCTGGATATGGATCTGCCTCCCCTTGGGTGAGCAAAGCCGGTGTACCTGGCTATATGGTGCCTCAAACCCACAAGGTTGGCTTGATAACAACCCAAACCCCCAGACCTTGTGTCTGGGCTTCTGGTCTGTAGAAGCTGCAGGTCACCAGCAAGTTGAAACACACCTGGCTGCCGGCCAATCAGATTGCACGGTTTGCCTGGCCAGCCAATCAGCATGCACATAAACACCCACCACGGGGCATGCTCCATGTTATCTCTTGACCAACAGGTGACCAGGCAAGAGGTCCTTGAGCTCCAGTTTTCTACTGAAATAAGAAGGTACTAAAGGGGAGGGCACTCAGGTGCTCAGAGGTCTCACATGGGCCATTCAACCCAACATGTTTCTTGCTGCTGTGGGATGTAGATGTTGATATACAGCTTTGAGTTCTCTGGCTGTGGCACACCGTAGCTTTTCAGGGTCTTGAATGAGAAGACTTCTGTGGATGTTTAGAATACAGCTGTATGAATGCTTTTGAATTATTACTCATGTGCTGCAGTTTTGGGGAACAGCATTCAATGGGTTGTGTTGTTCTTTCCAGTGATCTATTTCCACTACTGGGTGATGGAGATACGTGCTCAGGTCCTCCCTGGGGTGGCCCTTGCTGAGTCAGCTGGCAATGCCCACCCCTCAACATGGAGGTAGCTGCAGCAACTGAAGATTGTTGTGGCAGCCACAGAGTTATGGGCTGTTCCAGCATGACCTTCACTGTGATGTGAAGGGTGCTAATAGTGTGGTGATCTCAGTGCTGTCCCATCAGTAACACATGAAGACTGCTGTTGTATGGGAAAGAATTCTGGCATTCTAGGAACTTATTTTAACAACACTAAACAAACACCCCGGAAAGCCAGATGTATTCACTCCTAGGTGATCACCAGGAAAGTACAGGGATGGGGCTTGTTTGGTATAAACAATAAAACTGTCTTCAGACTCTTCTTAAATCCCAGTCCACACCTGTGACAATCGCATCTGGTTGAGTAAATTGCTCTGGGTCTTTGCCATCAACGAAAATATTCTCCTACCCCAGTATTTGAATTGATTTGAAAGGTTAAGGGAGATGTGGGTGTCTCCCTAACTTAATAACAGTTTTTATATATTTGTGATCCAAATCAGAATTTGAATTCTCATTAAAGAATGGGAAAGTTGTGCAGTAATCCGTTCCTATTTGGCTATATTATGGATTTTTCTCCTTTAAAGCTATCCTGTATTTGTAGTAGAGGTACCAAAACCCTACCATATATAGCAAGCCTCTATTTAGAATGATGATGTGCTCTGTTCTCTTTTTATTCTCCATGTAATTAGGATTTCCCTTCAATCCTATTCGTCTCACTGTAACATCTCTCCTTGTATTTTCTTCACACTATCTGCCTTTCATATGTACCTGAATTTGACAATTTAGGTCTGGAGATTTTAAGTTTACAGCACAGGAATTAACAGATTGCAATGTTTGTCTAACCCTCACTAATCACCAGTTATGTCTTCCTCAAGATGCTCTCTGAAGTGAAGAAAGACAGGAAGAGTTGAAGGCTTTTGCCTTTACACTTCAATAAATTACTTTCAAATGGATTTATTTTTTAATTGAAGATGGATTGCTTCAAGAATGATAATAAATAACAGCAACAAAAAAACTAAGATTGAGTGTTTATCTTCCTGGGGCACTGCTAATAGGTAAAGACATAAAACTGTTGATGTGTTTCTGTGTTACTAACATGTATAGGCAGAACCAGTGGCTGTAGTTTCTATACCAAGTGTTATCTTAAAAATCACAAGGACTGTATAAAACAGCTTGTGGTTTGCTGTCACAGAAGTTTCATTTTAAGATATTGCAACTTTTTTCTTCTATCTATCCATGGACTTGAAAGTGTGACTTGGAGTGACGAATGTGTTGTGTCTGGCTTTTCTTTTTCATGGAAAAAGAGTGCAATTGCTATTTTATTCTGAATAATCCATAAAACCCAATGAAAGAATATTTTTTTCAAGTGAGGACTGGAATATGTTTGTACTGAAACAAGACAGGATCTTGTTTTTTCATGACTGTTTCCACTGAGGCCCAAAGCAGGACCACAGAAAACATCACGTAGCTAGAAGTGTTGATGTGCCTTTCATCTTCCTTTTAGTAATAATGAGGAGACAAAGTAACTGATATTATGGATCCAATCCATGAAAAAGTAGCAGATCTGAAAGCAGAGAAATAGCAAACAAGTACAGAAAAAGTACAGTGAAGCACATTTGAAATAGCCAGTGCCATTGGGCAAAT
Source organism: Phoenicopterus ruber ruber (assembly GCA_009819775.1). Lineage (NCBI taxonomy): Eukaryota > Metazoa > Chordata > Aves > Phoenicopteriformes > Phoenicopteridae > Phoenicopterus > Phoenicopterus ruber. Next base: position 4,416,471 of record CM020223.1, on the reverse strand, counting down.
ATACTGATGATACCTTTTTCTTTCAAAAGTCAGTTGATTTTACACTGCTTGTGCAAAACCTGCAGCTTAATCAAAGGTTCAGACAATATAGAGGAGTCTTCTTTTTCCTCAGCCACCATGCTTTCAGAGCAAGTACAGTGCTGATGCTATGTAAGAGTCTTCATTCCCATAAATGCATGCTTTAAATCTCCTTTATGTTTTTTGCGTTAAAGTTGGGCAGAGAGATATCTGAGGATTTCTGTTCAAGGCCTGATTCAAGGGTTAGGTCTCACTGGCTTACTATCAGTTTCAATGTGAATTGAATGAGTGAAAATTTAGTCAATGGTTTTGACAAAGCTATAAATAGGCTAATTTAAATGGTGATTTACTAATTTTTAATTATTATAACTTTTTTTTTTTTAAAAAATCATTGTAATCTGAAGGGCTTCTAGGATATTTTGGAAGTTCTGCTGAAAACAGATAGAAGTTCAAAGGAAAAAATTAATATATACTCATACATTTTCTGAAATATAGTCCTTAAGGAATTTAGGTAACATTCTAGGACCATTTTACAGAAATATATCTCTTCAGATATTAACATAATGTTTCATTGGGAGCAGTGTAGTATCTAGCATAAAAACAAGCTTTTTGAGTAATGCCACATTGAAGCAAAGGACATTGTAATATCCTCCACTTTCTAAAGGGATCTTGGTTCATATGTTCAAGGATAATTTATCTGATGGTAGCAAGAGGGTCTCCACAGCAAGGTTACACCAGTAGTAAAGCTATTCCTTCATTGGAGCAAAGTAACAGCGAGAGCTTGAGTCAAGGAATTCAGTGTTAAAACAATTTGCTATGCAAATAACATAGTTTGGACTCATGACTTTGTGGTGGTGTCTAAAGGAGAGGAGATTGTGTGAGAGAGCGTCTTAGAATGGAAATAAAGTGGCCACAAGGTAATATCGTGGTGCTGGGAGATTTGTCATGTGGAGAGCGTAAACACATCTTAAGGACAAGGTAAAAAACAACTTATATTAATGGGCTAGAGCAATGCAAAAATTTATGGTGCTGAGCCTTGCGGTGACAGTGGTATTAAAGAACCTCGAATGAGCTGCAAGATACACGAGTCCTCTGGTTAACGAATGATGGTGTTAATACCTCAAGGTGTAGAGGGAAGGGGTGTCTGTGTCTTCCTTGAACACGTAAAAACTGTACCTGCTGATTTTTGGAGCCGCCTCTAATACTTTTCAGCTACTGTGCCTTGACTGGGTTTTTGTGGTGTTTGCTGTACCCATGATGTGACCAGAGTGTCAAGAAATAAACATTGTTGACAGAGCACGGCAGCCCAGCAAGCGCTCCGTGCCATGTACCTTGGCATTGTTTGCTGCTTCTGCCTCTGAGCTCCCTTAGGACCCGAGGAAGGACAAGCGTACCATGAGCTTGCAGAGGATCATCCACCGGGCTGAAGAAAAGGATCAGATTTTCTAATCCGGGCATCTGGAAGAGGGAAAATGAGTTGTGAACCTTCTACTGAACACACCAGATCCACAGCGAGGCAGAAGCAGTTCAGTTAAGCAAAGTCAGTCAATGCATACAGATTTGCACAAAGGAGGGCCGAGTTTTCTTTGCAGTGGGTGTAAATACCATTCCCCCCATAAGTGACTGTAAAAATATCAGGTGGGGTGTTATTTTTTTTTTAAAAAAAAAGAATCTTCCATCTATTGTGTTTACAGGGAAATCCTTGAAACCAGTATGATCAGAATCTTTAAGGATTTGTGAGGAATGTGTGTGTAAAACAAACATCGAAGGGGATTATTTAACATTTCGATATTTTAATCCTTCTTCATAGCGATGCTAACATTGCGACTAGGTGCAAGGCTACAGTTTAGAGGTCACTGTGTAGGTTAAATGGCATGGAGGGGACTATGCTAATGGAGATGGTATATGTAGTTATTCCATATCCATGCTTTGGAAAATAAATATTTACTTTTTAGATTAGGTCTGTTGTGAGGAAAAGACAAAACCCAGTTACATATTAAGATTTTATATTTCAATTATCACTGAAACTTCTTCTCTATAAACTGCTTTCCATGGTAATCTTTCATCTTTTTCTTATGCTTTTGACATTTATTTTTAGAATACCATTAAATCTGTTTATATAAATATTAAAATTAACAATTTATCATTCATTCCTTTGTCATTAATTTTATTGTCTTACCGCTATTTTAATAGGCCTTTTCCTCATTCGGGAACGTTTGGTGGCCGGGGAGGGCAGGCAGCCGCCTGGCCGGGGCTGGGGGGAGGCCGGCGCGGCAGCCATCCCGCGCGCGGCAGCTGTGCGGGCGGGGGCTCGGCTGGATTCCTACCACCATTAACTCTCTCGGGTTTGGCGGTGGTGGGTCACAGAGCAGTTTGCCAAGAGGACGGCTTTAAACTGAGAGCGATGGGGAAGAGGGAGCAGCCAGCAGCCCTGTGAGGGAGTGACGGACAGGGCGAGCCGCTCAGCAAAGGCCTGGGCTGTGTGACAGGAAGGGATGGCAAAGTCAGCAAAATGGCGCTCTCGCTGTGGAGAGGTGCCCGAAGACTGGAGAAAAGCAAATGTCACCCCTGCCTTCAGAAAGGGCAAGAAGGAAGAGGCAGGGAACTGCAGGCTGGTCAGCCTCACGTCGATCTCTGGGAAGGCAACCGGCCTGTGATCAGGTATGTGCCTGCCATTGGCGGATCGGTTAGCCAACAGTGCAATGAACTGCGAACAGCGAAGGGTAACGCATCGGGTTCGATGCTGAGCTTTACAATCAAGAGCAGCAGATGAAGGAACCAGAGGGGCTTTAAGGTATGTCATTTCTTCTGTTTCATCCAAGTTACGTTTTAAGGCTCCTGTATTCAGGCGATGTTAAAGGGAACTCAGGAGAGGAACTCCTGGAGTATCATTTCCTCGCTGTAAGGAATAGGCCTTAAAATCTATGTTTTTCAATATACAGTGTAGTTGCAGACATTAAATACAATGTTCCCTGGGGGAGTAACAATAAACACAATATAAAAAAAGGCTACAAATTTTGGTATTAGTGGAGAAAATATGAATAGCACTATGCTATTTATAAAAGCTTCGTTATTAAGCACCATACTGAAAAGCACTTTTATCTAAGTACTAGCTTTACTCTTCTGGGGACCTTTAAGCCAGTATTGCTTCTACTCCTTGTTCATTTCTGTGGCTGTGGGATTTCCATGAGTAGGGATGCAGGTAGGGTGATAGGTTATACTTCACTGACCCTGGTGTCTGCAGGGTTGTTTCTCTCGCATTTTTACCTCGCATCTCTCCCTCACAGCTGCTGTGCAGCGTTTTTTGTCCTTTCTTAAATGTTATCACAAAAACGCCACCAGCATTGCTGCGGGGCTTATATTTGGCCGATGGTGGGTCCATTTTGGAGCTGGCTGGAGCTGGCCCTGACGGACATGAGGCAGTCCCCAGTCTCTTCTCACAGAAGATGCCGCTGCAGCTTCCCACTGCAAACACCTTGCTATGTAAACTCAATACAAACATGCGAATATGTTTCGATATGTCAGTGCAATGCACCTGTATTCCCGCACTTTCTTGCTTTAACTAAAAAGAACCAAGTTCTCTGTATTTAAGGCTGTTTTATAAGGTTAAGTGTTCTTAACCAAATGTTTAACGCAGTAGCAGCTGCCAATGCATATTGATCTGGATGCTGGAGATTAGTTCTAATTAGTTTTATTGCCGGTGCGCAGTTCAGTGTTAATGGTACAGTGGTGTTCTTACGGGGCTGAGCTGCTGGCTCTGCAGCCAGCACAGGCCCCTTGGCACAGCACGCCTTGCTGCACCGTGCTGCACAGAAAAAGGCAATCCTGGGAAAACCACGAGTTTTACACAGCATTTTAAGGCACTGACTCCACCTACACATTCTCCCTCGTTTCAGTTGTGATTTCAGCAGCAACTAGTGTACCTCTTGTGGCAGTTTCTTCTGCTTTCACTGAACTGCCGCCCCTGTGAAATCCCATGGGCTTATACGCATGATATATTCTTCCACTTTACAAATAAGTAACTTACCCTGTTACCTATGTCTTGCCTTTCCCACATGTCATGCGTACGCTATCAGAGCTCATTAGAGGTTTTGTCAAGTATGTTTTTAACAAATCCACATCCTCCTTTATAAAACAGGACATAGTTTGGGTTTGTTCTAAAGAAGGAAAGAAAACCGGGGGGAGAGGATTTTGTTTATTTTCTGTTTCAGGTGTTTCAGTAACATAAGAAACTCCAGAGTTAATCTCAGGAGAAAATTGTGTTTTGTAGGGAACAAAATACCGTTCTCAATGATTGCCCACTAGTGTAATAATGCAGCAATCTGTGCTGTGTGAATTATCCTGAATAGAAGATTTATTGCACATAGTCCTTAAGGAGTGTTTTATTTAAGTCCCAGGAGTAGGGGACATGGTTTAAAACCTGAATCATTTCTAAATTCTGCTAATTTATGAAATTAATAATGGAATTTATAGAGATTTCAAAGCTGTTACTTCTGTTTTCCTTTTACCCACGGTGTTTCCCTGGGTCTAGATGGGCAAGAGGAAGTTCAGTGGGCTGGAAGTCACCCTGATCGTCCTCTTTTGCATGGTGCTGATTATAGCCTGTGTCCTCATTGGGCTTTTAGCATCAGGAGAACCCGGAGTCAAAACTACACGTAAGTACTTCCCATTGCTGCTGTAGGAGCAGAGCAAAAACCCTGAGTGGGAACTGCTCATCCCTGCTTGCTGAGGCTATTGTAAATGCTACAGAGCTTCAGGCACTAACGATTGGCATAATTTCCGTCACTGGGTTCAGACTTTTCAAGCACGTGGATATTCAAGTGAAGAGAGAGGAAAAAGAAAATGTAAAAAACACAAGCATGCTCTGCTGTCCTTTGCAAAATTAATGTTTTTACAGTGGCTCTCAGTGTTACTGTTACATTGTTCTTAACCAAAGGTGAACCACGTTCATTCCGTCCTACAGATAACGAGTAATGTTATCTGTTATAAATTTAAGAAATAGATAGCATATCTAGGAATTTATGGTGATAAAAAAAACTTTTATCCCTTCCTCCAAAGACTGTTTTTTAGTCTGTTTTTTTTATTTGATATGATTTCAATACTTTTTAAGAAAAAAAAGACAACACTGAAAAAAAGAAAAGGGATCAGAGAGACTATGTGGGAGCAGACATACTGTGTGGAGAAAACCACTATAACCATAGAAACCTGTGTTGATACATTAGAAACCACTTGTCTTACAGGGACGTGGTATAGAGCCCCCTGCTTTACATACAGTTCCATCTGTGTGAAGAATCCCATTTTCACACAGGGATTGAAGCAAAAAGCTTGGAGATGAAAATGGCAGTAAAATAAAAATAGTTGCTTATACAAAACAAACATCTTGGTATTTTAGTAAAACTGCCCACACAGACTAATATCTGCATATTTTCTGCCTGTTTCTGTCACAAGATGCAGATAATGCAAACAGGCGAGTCCGTGTATTTGTGTGCCTCTCAGCCTGAGACAAGACTTCTACACTTCCTCGTTCTCATTCCAAATAGATACAGTGTTCCAAAATACGTAAAGTAACTTTTGGTGTTGGGAGAAACTGGAAACAACCATCGGGTACCCTTTTGTCAGCTGAAGTTGCCAAGAGGTCACCTTAAATTCGGTCCAGCAAACCTGAAGTCTAATGGAACACCTTAATGGAGCTTTAAGGTGCTTTTACCTGATGCTGTAATTCACGCTGCTGTGGAAGAACACAGCACCTTTCAGAGGAAGGAGCACCTATGAGAGCAGCAGCACGGTACCATTTAAGAAAAAGAAAAGTCCTTCCAATTTTAATTTGGCATGTATTTTCACAAGAAGCAATGCAGATTGAGCTTCAGGGCTGGGAATATCCTACATCAGAACTATATGTTAACACTGGAAAATGTTTGAAATAGGTATTAGTTTTTAAAAAAGTCCAACACTTCTGTTGTTTAAATATGTGCAGATCACTGATCCTAAACCACACAGATGTGAAGTCCCCCACGAACATCTGGGATCTTTCACTGGATCCGCAGCCTCCAATTTAAACTACAAAGTGGATGTGAAACAGAACCCCTTTGGCATCGTGGTGACCAGAGCGAGCAACGGTAGAGTCCTGTAAGTAACGTTGGTGCTTTTTCTGAATAACACGGATGTCATTGGTTTTCTCTGAAAGCCCATATGGCCACGCGAGCAATGTATGTCCAAGATGCCATATGTGAGGTGCCCTCTTGGACATGTCATCTACTTCTGCTCTTCTTTTGACCGATGGATGTTCTGCAAGGACTCTGGCGAGGCCTTTGGAAATAAATTCTGTGATATGGAGAGCTCTGGCTAAAAGGTTTGAGGTCTGGCTCTTCTGGCTCTCTGTTCTCTTTCCCCCAATACTAGGGAAATCTTTACAGCTACTCTGTTGCATCAATTCAAGGAATGTTTATTACCTGAAGAACTGCTGGCCAGTGCTTCAAATCGCATGGGAACACTCTTCATTGCATCTTTTATCTTAGTGGCCACAATCATGCTGAAGCCCTGAATCACCAAAACCAGGTTGCCCTTTAGACCTGTGATAGCCAAGAATAGCTGGTGCAAGCCACCGATAAGCTGCTCATGTAATGCTGTCAGTAAAATATTTAACGGGCTTGTACATTGAATGCTTTCATACCATTGAGGTTCTAAAAAGAAAGAAATAAAACCAACTTACAAACCCGACGGCATGGCTTTAAGACCCATTAGGAGGGGGAAGTGTCAGGATGAAGATACTTATTACATCAGTCCAAGAATGATTACCTGTCGGAGTGCTAGGCCTGTTGGATTATCAAAGCTTCAAGTTTAATTAATTAGCGATTACTTTTGTGCTCTTATTGGTATTGTTTTCTTGCTTAGAATCCTCTATAATGATTGATTTGCAATTCTAGAGAGCACAAAAGATGGACTTGGTATTTGGTAGTGCATGACTGATTAAAGGGGTATATGGAGGGGGAATAAGAAACCAAGTCCAATAGAACCGTGTTGAAACAGTGCTCTGGAAGATTGTCTATATTTTCCTTAGGCTTTGTTTAATTTGATAAAAGTGGTTGCATTTTCTGTCTCTAAAGAGAAAAATTACACTGATGCTTGACTCTGAGTTTGAGTACCTCAAAGAAAGCTGCTGTTTGCGTGGGAAAAGGGCAGCCCCTCAGAGAGAAATCCTTGAGAAATTTGTTTACACAAGACGAGTGCTTTCCCCCGACTCTTAAACAACCGAACAAAAGGGAAGCCTCTTTGGAAGAGTGGGGCCCGATGTGTTACTGTAGTTCATTACAAAAATCCTAATTATCCCGATAGTTATAAAGCCTATGACCTTCCATGATCGTTTGTTCCACTTGAGCCCCCAAAAGAGTTAGAGTTGTGATTGACCTATTTCCATCGTGATTTGCCAGGCAACCTGAAAGATTGCCATCGTTTCACTGGAAATACAGACCTTCTCCTGCAAAAAAAGCTAGTTTCAGTACAGTTTGTGAGCAGACGGGCAAGGTAGTCCTTGGAATCATTAAAAGTGGACAGATATACATCAGATGAGGATTTGACCTATGAAGCCTCTCTCAAGTGTTACTATTTTTAACCTAAAAATAAAAAAGGTAAATGAGCAGATTAAAACTGTAGCAAGCCCAAACTCGCCTGTCTTTGTTATTTGTTTGTGCAGTCTTTGTAATTGCTGATGCACTGTGTATTTATTTATTTAAGGATCTCTTTAGGCATAAAACAATTTACTGATAGTGACATACTTGTAGCAATAAATGTAGTTATAGTATACTAATACATCTGAAGTGATAAAGTCCCTCAAAATTAATGTGGCTGTGTTTGTGTAGTCAAGAGAAAGTTGCGTTACTCTCCCCTGTATGAATATCATGACTGTTAAATGTCACAAATATCACACGAAAATACAGTTGTAAAAAGAGTTTCTACTTAAAACTACATAAAGTGAGTAGACAAAAACATATTCCTTTGAAATTGTGTATGATGTTAATACACAGCAAGGTAGTTTTTGCCATCTCAAGTCAGTGGTTTTCTCTGCTTTTGGGAAAGAGTGCGTTTCTGCAGATCCCTGTAAGCTCTTGGTTTAATGAAGCTGAAAGTAACCTTCAAATCTGAGGATCAGCTTCATTCCCATTGTTCTCTGCTTTAAATCTGGTTTCACTCACAATTATGTTCTATTTATGATTGTTTCATTTAAAAAGTGATGACTGATGGAAACTCAAACTACTTGTGGGTAGGGGTCAATTTTGATACAATTTCCAACTGGAAATGTTCCAAGTCTTAGAGGAATGAAAGAGGAAAATGAACATGATTAAGTACAGAAGGAATGAAATTTAATGTTTTGATTGATTCCATGAGTTTTGGGAGATCCTTACCCAGGATGATATTTGGTGTTGCTTAGGAAATGCAAAGCAGTGCAACCATTCCTGTGCACTTGACTTCTTAGGGAGATCTTGAATTGTATCGCTAAGATAAACATGACCGAAATCCCATTATTCTTGTCACACAATAGAAAATGACCACATTTTGCTGATGTTGTGGGCACACACCTGGCTGTAGAAAAAGATCCCTACAGATGATCCCCTCCATCCATCAGGAGTGAGGAGGCCTAAGATGCCCGATGAAGCCTTTTTTGCACCCTCAGAGGCTGCAGGTGGGGTCACAACCTGAAGCTTTGCTGGTTAAGGGAGTCTGGCGTCTGGTTCACCGTTACAGCTGCAAAGCTCAGCAGAGCTAAAGGAAGGAGAGTGAATCAATGAGTCTGTTGCCTTGCAGTGAGCTGCTCCTTGGTGCACCTCGCGGCAGGAATGGGGCTGCCTCCTGCTGCTCTCTGCCTCAGCACTGCTCACATTTCCCCACTGTTTCCTGAGTCTTTTCTGTAGAAACAAGGAGTGAAATTAGGTTTTGTTTATTTAAAGCTCTCATAATCCTTGTTTGGAAGAGGAATTGTTTGTCTGTAATGAAAGGGAATGGTAAAAGGTGAAAAATCAAATTAACAAAAGAAACTTTATTAATGAAATTGACTTTTACTGTGTGTTTTGCTAACAGATGTAAAGGAGGAATATTGATCTCTGGGTTGTTCTCTTTGTATAGATATATACAATAGTCTCTGTATCTATTTTCAACACCACCAACTTCACGTGCCTTAAAAAGCTTAGCAGTTGCTTTATGCAGAATTTGCCACAGGAGATGTGATAGCCGTCAGATGGGATTTGAGCCATGCTAAGGATCACATTATCACGTTAATCTGCGCTCATCTATGCTCGGTGTGCTCAAGAGGTAGCGCGTAGCCGTAGTCTGCCTTTCCCTGTAGTCACTGGCCCAGCAGGACTCAAGAGCGGGTCTTGTTCAGTTTTGCTGGCAAGCAAAAGCTGCGATTGATTTGCAAACTCTGATGGAGTGGATTATTTTTGTGTTTCTGTCCACCCACAGAAATTTTCCATCTGCCCCTTTGCTGTGAGTGGCCACAGAGAGTGGATTCAGGATTTGGCGCAACAGATGCAGAGTGGGAAGCTTTGGTAGAAAAGGGGAGTGCAAATGTACCCCTGAAAATAGATGGGCCACTTGTACAAGAGGTTTCTATAGGATCAATAGGCACCGCTCATCCTGTTGTCTGTGCAAGGGTTGCTCTGCTCCAGCCCCACACTGTCCCCCCTCCCTCTCCTTCAGGTCTCTGCATGGAGACCTAACCTGCTCTCCAGCTCTAACTAAAAGGAGTAGAAACAATTATTGCAAGAGCTCTTAGTAAAATACTACTTCTTTTTTTTTCTTTTTAAATTGTTTCGTCAGGTTTGATACTACCATAGGACCACTGCAGTATGCTGACCAGTTTTTACAGCTCTCAATCAAACTACCTAGCAGCAACATTTATGGCGTGGGCGAGCACGTGCATAAGCAGTACCGGCACGATGTTAACTGGAAAACCTGGCCCATGTTCAGCAGGGATATTGGCCCCTCTGGAGTAAGGACTGGTTTTATTACGCTTCATTATTTACAGATGACTTCTGGAATCCAAGCCTGTTATGCAGCAGACGTATTAGTAATATCCACTGAGTTTTTCCCCAAAGACTTGTCAAGCACTGCATATTATTACTAAAAGCTAGATGGTACTGATGGAAGTTCCTTGATTTCTGATTTTTGTGTTGACGTGTAGTTGCAAACCAGTTGATAAACATTAATATATGAGAGACTTCAGTTTCTACTGATAAACAAAAGAAAAAACAATATGTCTTAATGCGTTGCTGTGTGCAGCATTCAGTACAGATGACACATGCTTCTTCAGTTAACATCCTTGTAGCTCGGCAAGTGATGGAAAAGTTCTCTTTAACAGCTGTCTCTTTACAAGATAAAATATGTCTGTCAGCAGTTATTTGTTTGTATAGCTTGTATGGCTGTCTTTTTCCTAAATGATTTCTGGGGCACCCTTTTTTCAATAATTATAAGAGAAGACTCTTACATCTGCACGGGAACTTCCTTAGGCTTTGATCCAAGTTCTCTTAACAGTGGCACGCTCAGGTACATGGTGTTGCTCTGTCAGTTCCTTACTGCAGTGATTTGCTAACAGAGATACACTGAGTATATGTGCGTTAAAATCAGGTGAGGTGCTGATTCAACCAACGATTCTCATTTTCTGCTTGTTGCTTTTTCTGACTTTTATTCCCAGAGACAGTCTTTTCTGTGCTTTGGGGATGGAAACAATCAAATCTTAATGCTATGCTCGTGAATATCTTTTCCTTTAACTAGGGAAATGTTTGCTAAAGCTTGGAAGCACTCACTTGAGCTAATGTTATGAAAAAAAGCATGGAGAACCCTAAATGTCTAGTATGTAATCAACACGTTATGGACATTTTGGAGAAAAAAATCAATGTAGAGCATGACTGAATGGATATTTGTTAACGTGGATATTTTTGGTTTGTTTTTTATTGGCATTCCTAAAGTAATTTATTTATAACTAGCTAATGAGCCTCAAATAAACACCATTTGTCACTATTACTTCAGCTTCATAAAACAACAATCTATCTGCTTTACTTTGAGAAAGTATTTCAGTGTTTTGCTGAAACAGGAGCTATAACTAGGGGGAAGGACCACTATATGTAATTAACTAATAATTTGGAATTTGTACTCCTTACCTTGAGACACCTTCTCTGGGAGTTTTTTCTGAGAAGGGATTGCAACGTTGGGTTGATGTGTGGCAAGATGAGCACTGTCTGGTTGAGCTCACTGGGCACAACCATGTTAGTGCTGGACATCATTACGAGCTAAGTTGTTAAAATTAATTAGGCATGTAAAGATGCAGGTAGATACTTCTGCAAGTGAGCCATGAAGATTTGTGTCTCCGTAAGCCTCCTCCAGTGTCTCCTCCTGTATTTGTGGTAGCTGTCTGTCCTCCCCCACTAGCTAGTAAGGAGAGGTCGCACAGAGGAAGGTCCCAGCTAAAAAAGCGGGAATATTAGAGCACATCTGTAGGACAAGCATAAAAATTGCTGCTCCTCAGCCTCCTTCTCTTGCAGAATGGCTCTTCCTGGCTCCGCTGGTGGGACACTCAGGGGCTCAACAGGACTTGAGCCTCCTGCTTCTTGTCTAGATCCAGCTGGAGTTATGACCACTGTACTGCTATATTAGCAGCTCTATGTGTCACTGAAATAAACACACATGTCCTCTCCCCCTCCCCCCCACTATCTATTTCTCGTGTCTTCTGAGTCTTCTACCTTTTCCATGTTCTGAGTGTATTTTGTATTTTCTTTGCAAATTTGATAGCTGTGGGGGAATTTCACAGGAGAAACTAATTATGCACTGTCAAGATATAGTTATTAGAGAAGGCAGCGCAGAGTGTGGTTTGGCCCAGTGAAACCTCATGAAGCTTGTTTTTGTTTTCAGGACCAAAATCTGAATTAGCTCACATCTGTCTCATTATAAACAAGCTCTAGTATAGAAATAATCACATTTATTTTCTATCTCTACTAAATATTATAAACTTACGAACGGCCTCTTCTTAATAATTAGTATGTTGAGGTTTGAAGATAATTCTTACCTGAATGGCTTTATTGAGTGTTGACTCATTAAGTTAAACTAACAGCAACAGAATCAAGTTAGGCTCATTTCCAATTGCTCAAGTTCTGTTTCTTGTTAATTTGTTCTGAGTTTTCGTTTGCCGGGGAAGAAGCACAACTATGAAAACAACTGTTATCATTTCTAAGGGTTTTGTTGCTAATAACAAAGGAAAAAAGCATTAGAAAGGAAATAAAACAGAAGCAAGGCACTCTCTTATTTCCATAGATTAGATGTAAAAATGATTGCCTTGCAGGATTAATAGAAATATGGATTAGATGTAAAATCTAATCTATGGTGAAAGGTGATGAAAGCACCTTACAAGTTCTATTGTTCGCTTGATGTGCATGTATATTACCCAGAAATAGTACTGCAATATATACAGACACTTGCCTGAAGTTCCATCATATCTGCTTGCTTATGTTATCTATATGTTTGGGGAAACTTCTGCGTTAATGGAAAATGTTCTCCTAAAGGAGAAGAATGCCAGGAAAGAGAAAACAGAACTGTAGGAAAGTGTCAGGATTTTTATTTTTGTTGTTTGCTATATTTTGAGACGTTTCAAGTTCTACCTGTGATATATTTTGAAATATCCCAGAACAGATACTGTTATTAGATTTTAATCAGCTTACTTTTCTTTTTTATCCATTAAGGCAATGCATAACTTATATGGAGTTCAAACTTTCTTCCTGTGTTTGGAAGACAGCACTGGAGCCTCCTTTGGTGTTTTCCTGATGAATAGCAACGCCATGGGTAAGAAAGCTTTCTCTGTAGTTCTGAGCATTGCAGTTAAATATCTTTTTAAATGACCTGTAGGATTGAGGTCAAAACTGAGCTGATGCAGTCCTTTTTTAAATACTGTAACATGTAAAATTTTAAAGAAAGTTGTCTCCAGATATCTGATGGCAGTCATTACTGTAAGCATTTGGTAGTATTTCACATACACAATATAAGCAGTGAGTAGCTTACAGTTAACTTGAAGATTGTGATGGAAACCTGAGGGTCAGAAAGCTTTCTGGAGCCTGTGCAGTAGGCTGAGGTAATCACTGAGTTAATCATTTTATGCACTGAAGAAATTGAAGCACTTTATCCGTCGGTGTACTAAATTCCACTCCCTTAGCAAAGCTGTATTGATGGAGGTGTAAGCGGTAATGGATGAATTCTTTTGCTATTTGTGTGTTGATTGTCATGAGGTGTGCAAAGCCCAAGAGCAGAAAATGCCAAGAGTGGCATTTTGTTTTTTAGTAGTAATACTGACCTTAATGCAAACATTAAAGAGAAAAAAGGGCTTCAATGTCACAAATGTGCATTAAAGAAAAGTTTGGAAATAGTCAGAATCAAAATGTGCTTTAAAAGTTATATTTGTATTCCTTTATTGAAGGTATTCTTGATAAGCTCATCTTTTCCAAGATACTTTGTATGGATGCAGTGCAGATGTGGAGGAAATGGTATGATGTCCATAGTCTTTATGGACATTCCATGGCCATATCAACACAACAGTAAGGAATGTGTCTTAAAATCTTTACAAAAAGATTTCACAACAGTACATGGCCTGCATTTTCCAAAACAGCAAGAGATTTCACTTCTAAATGAATCATAGAATCATAGAATGGTTTGGGTTGAAAGGGGACTTTAAAGGTCATCTAGTCCAGCCTCCCTGCAGTGAGTGGAAACATCTTCAACTAGATGATGTTGCTCAGAGCCCCGTCCAACCTGACCTGGAATGTTTCCAGGGATGGGGCATCTACCACCTCTCTGGGCAACCTGTGCCAGTGTTTCACCACCCTCATTGTAAAAACTTTCTTCCTTATATCTAGTCTGAATCTACCCTTTTTTAGTTTAACACCATCACCCCTTGACCTATTGCTACAGGCCCTGCTAAAAAGTCTGTCCCCATCTTATAGGCCCCCTTTAAGTACTGAAAGGCTGCGATGAGGTCTCCCCGGAGCTTTCTCTTCTCCAGGCTGAACAACCCCAACTCTCTCAGCCTGTCTCCATAGCAGAGGGGCTCCAGCCCTCGGATCATCTTTGTGGCCTCCTCTGGCCCCACTCCAGCAGGTCCATGTCTTGTGCTGAGGCCCCAGAGCTGGACGCAGCACTGCAGGGGCGTCTCACCAGAGTGGAGCAGAGGGGCAGAATCCCCTCCCTCGCCCTGCTGGCCACGCTGCTGGGGATGCAGCCCAGGATACGGTTGGCTTTCTGGGCTACGAGTGCACATTGCTGGGTCATGTCCAGCTTTTCACGCACCAGTACCCCAGAGTCCTTCTCCACAGGGCTGCTCTATATCCCGTCATCGCCCAGCCTATATCAATCCCCTTTAGGAAAAAAAAACCCAACACCTTTTTTCCAGTTATTGTTTTTTTGTTTAGACCACTTATTTTGATTACTGTGGCTGTGTGTGTATGGTGAGATGAATGTGGGTAACAAACATATTATCTTATATATCCCAAGCTACCTGTTACTTCTATTAACTTTTAAACAGTAGTGATTGATGTGAAACACTTTGGTGTTTTCCTTATCATTTCAAATGAAACAGACACATCCATTTATAAGAGAAATAGACAGATTCCTTTCCATGATTTAAATTTGTATTACTTTTGACCTTTTTTTCCTAATGTATGCATATTAGCAGGAAGGTAAAGGTTTGGAAGAAACAGAACGATGGGCAGTGTTAGGTAGTAGTCAGTTTAATTTTTTTGACAACACATAGTTGAATTTGAAAGAAGAAAGGGACAAATGTGTTGAATGGCTCGATCATTGAAGGGGGGCAAGGAGGGGCGCGCAGTGCAAAGCACAGTGAGCCTGGAGGAGCAGGACCTCAGGTCAAACCACCCAGAAGGCAAACACCGCGCAATGTGCACCATTGAATTTCAGCCTCTCTGAAAGAGCAGCTGCTTTTCACATGTTTGGCAGAGTGTTTTCTGCATGATGAAAATAATAATCACCTGATATTTGTTTTCAGCCTCAGGATCCGGCTGTGTTTGGACCTGATTCAGTCTTGGTGAAAACCTCCAAGCATTACTTGAACATTCGCTACACGTTGCTGCCCTACCTGTATACACTCTTTTATAAAGCTCACACTCAAGGAGACACAGTTGTACGGCCAGTTTTGCATGAGTAAGTTTACTCATCAGCCTTTGTGATAGTTTTATGAGGAATAAAAAAATCACACACATTAAATGTTGTTAGGGACTTTCTAAACACTGATGTCGTCTGTGAAAATGCACGTTGGAATATAGATAGACGACTTCTCAATTCATGAAATACCATTTTGGAGTAATCGGAAGAGTAATCGGAAACCATCTGTAATTTCTGCATATATGCATGTATTATTGTCAGTCACTCTTACGAGTTGCTAAGAGATGTTCTTGTCAGCTAATCAAATTATTCTCCACCATCATATATATGTATATATTAGGATATATGTTTCCTTGCCTGGAAACTCTTGAATGAGCTGTGTCAAGAACACACCCCCCCCTACACTTTCACACACGTGTAGAGAATGCTAACTAAACTAGTAAGACCTTACCTTCTTATCTTCAGATTGCCTCAGATTAAAAAAAAAAAAAGGCAATTTTGATATGACACTCTTCAGTCATGCCTCTAGACAATCAGTCCCTGAAATACTGGGATTGCTGGTGATGGTATCGTTCCTAAAAAAACAGTTAGTGCTATATCCTTCCCATGTGCCCAGGTTCTACTCTGATGAAGTGACGTGGAGTGTCGACAGGCAGTTCCTGTGGGGTCCTGGGCTGCTTATTTCCCCCGTACTTGACCCGGTAGGTTTGGCTGGTTTGGTTTCTATCTCATAACCACTTCATGGGGCACAGGGACACGTCGAGCCACCAGTTCCCGCTCTTTTCTCTGGCAGGGACAGCAGCATAAAATCCCCAAGTGACACTATTCCTGTCACTCCTTTATTGCTCTGACCAGAAACCGCCTTCCAGTTCTGAGCCTTTGCTGTTCAGTCTTGTGACAATTCTGTTATTCAGCTTAGAGGTTATAGCTCCTCTACTTTATATGTATTTCCTGCTGAAATCACACTCTCCCTCCTTTTTTAGGCTGAACAAGGTGAACCGCAAAAGCAGGCTCTGCCATTTCCCCGAGGGTCCCAGGAAATTTGCTCTGGTCCGACTCTAGTCTGAGCTCTTCTGTCTTGACCAGAGCTGTAACCTCTATTGGCAAAGCGATTGCAGAGGGCCTTGTTTATTAGCATTAACACAGCTCGCTCTATCTCCAGCGCAAACACGGGTTTTGCTAGACCCTTGGGTTATATTTCTTTTCTCAGGGGTACATCACATTACTGACTTATGGCTGTGGATGGATTCCTAACAAGCCTAGGTTTTGCTTCTTTTTGCTTCTTTTTTTTTCCCGCCTTCATCTATTGCTTCCAGTGAGAGAGCCCACAGCATATTTTTATCCCTGCTGAAATGGAAAATGTTGCACTTTGTGCTATTAAAGCCCACTCCTATTTTCCGGTCCTCTAGGGAGTCAAAGTCATCTGGTCCGATATTCCGATTCACCTCAACTTTGTATCATCTCTGAATTTCCTTCAGAATCAGCTTTTCAGCAAACAAATAGATCGTGGCTTATTCTGCGGCAGGTTCTTGTAAATAATGATTGTTAATGCCAGTAACACAGTAATGCTGTGGAGAAACACAAAGCATTTGTTAAATACATAAAATGAAGGCAAGAATCTGAAAGAAGGCAGCCCAGAAACATGTGAAAATAAGGAAGACCTAGAGATACTGGTGGATATGAAAGTCATTTCTTTGTTCACCTTTCAGGGTGTGGATTTATGACATTAGATCATACTGATATGCAATTGCTTTATCTTTATGTTCCCATTCGCACGTAGGTATTTGCGTAACATACCTGTTCTCTTTTACATCCCTGTCAATAAGGGGGCAAAAATCTCAATGCGAAAAGAATGGACCAATATGTACCTGCCAGCAGACAAACTGGGACTTCATTTGAGAGGAGGCTACATTTACCCTACTCAACAACCAGCTAACACAACAGTTGCAAGGTATGCTTCAAACCCCAATGCTTCTATGATTAGATTAGTAGGAAGTGTAATTTCAAGACTGGGCTGAGGACTTTCAGGTTACAAATCAGTAGCAGCCCATTGTACTTCGCATTTTCACCTTGAAATATGGGAATAACTGTGAGCCACACCACACTTCCACAACTGTTTCCGTTACAGGTTCAGTGATGAATTATGGGTTTATTTGCACGGCATTTTGTAAACTTGCCAGGCATTTTAATCCGTTTACATGAAAACAAAAGACACCCAAGGACTAATCTAAGACAATTCTCAAAGTGTGGCAACCCTGTTGAGTGTCACGTTCTTAACATGACCATGAAGGATGTATTAAGACTGTTTAGATATTTGTTATGTAGGTAAGACAGAAAGTCTCTCTTTCCACAGCCGCAAGAATCCCATGGGACTTATAATTGCCCTGGATGACAACAATGCAGCTTCTGGGGACTTGTTCTGGGATGATGGAGAATCTACAGGTGAGTAGTTATCAATAGTGAAACAAGGATGATGAACAAGGCATTAAGACGTACAAGTGTCAATCTTCCTGCTGATTTCCTGGAGCAAGAATAATTAATACTTGCTCGTATGTCAATAGTTTTTCACCCCCTTGAAGTGGAAAACTGTAACTATTATTAATTTATCTTTTTCATTGTCAGGTTTCACTATAGCCTTGGATATGTAAAGGTTTGGTGCATTAGCACGCTGACTGTTAAACCGTGCTGTCAAGATGGATGTATATTCTGGGATATATCCAAATTAGTTTCAAGGGGTGCAAGAATGCACCTAATTAGTGTTTGACACTAAGAATTGGTAGAAAATGTAAAACTAGCACTATTATTAACTCTCTGGAATTATTTAAATCGCTTGTGAAAACAGTAGAAATTGTGTTAACTCAAAGCATGGTATCGGAGCCAAGGTTTTTTATGCCATCTGGTTTCCACAGCATACTGGTGCATAAGCACGCGAGTAAGCGTGTACGGGCTATATTTGCCATGGCGCCAACCTCGCCTTTAGTAAAGCTGCCGGAGAACTTGTTTCCCCCTGGGATAGTCACTGCGATTATGCCAAGGCCTGTCAGCCTCGTCTCTTGTGATGAATGGGCATTGACACTGCTTAACCTCACCAGTTTTTTTCTGTCAAACAACTTACAACACACATACCTTTTTGCTTAGGGTAAGATTAAGGTCGCAACTTAGAAAACTTAAAAAAACAACCACCAATGACCCACATCACAAACCTCTACTAAGAGGTTAAATTTATTTTGGCTTTCAGTAAAGTTAATGCTTGTGGAATCCATGCATGTCTAAGGAAAGCAGGGTTCATTCTAGAGCAACGGAAGGAACCTTTCCATTCTATATCCATAGATATATTCTTCATTTTAATCTTGAGATGAAGGAGATTTTGAAAAATGAAGTCTCTTGAACTGTGGGATTTTCTGTGGGATTTCTGAGGATTTAGTTAGGCATCCTGTTTCCATTAAACTAAAAGGGTTTGCGGTACTTCAATCCTTTAGGCTGCTTTTGCAGCCTTTGTCCTCTATTATACACTTTTTAGAAAAGCCAGCGAGCAGGTCAAAGGGTTATTCTGAAATGGTTTTTTGAAGAACTTTTACAAAATACTCAAGCTTGTATTAAAATGATTTAAGGACTCGTATTTGACAGATTTTATTGTTTTCTTTGCAACGAACCATAACATTCAGAGCTAAGGACTTTGGTTTATGGCGTATGCCAGTTAATACTGTTGCTTTTCAAGGAGACCCCATCTTCTCTAATTCATGTCCTGCTGTACCCTGTCAGTGGCAGAAGTGTCAGAGCTTGCTTTAGCTCCACTGGAATAAAATGTAGGTTAGAAAATAGGCAAAACTGCAACAGTGAAACTGTACAGATAAAAAAGAAGTTGGAGTAATATTACCATTGAGGTAAAAATAAATAATGGTACAATATTATGTACATGTTTAATTTATAATCCTGAAAATTAGGTCCACATCCTGCAGACAGTTGTTTGTGGAGGTATTTTGTTTAACCATGCAGGTCCACATATGGTATCTGAATTGGTGCCTTCTTACCTCTGTCTTCTGATACAACTAACCATCTTCTAGATACTTAAGCCATCCACTTTCGACTGGTTTATCCTTCAATTACTAAAAGCTACCTTTATCCTTAGTCGCAATCTATTTTTTTTTTACTTGTGCAGGGCTTGGGGCTCTGACTAAACTCCGTTAAAGCAAGCAGCTCTTGACGTTCAAAACTGCATCCCCATTTCCTAATTGCACAGCTACCTTGTCCTCTACTGGAGGTCACTGTCCTTCTAACAAAAGCAGCAGAAGGGAAAATGTGATTCTGTTTCAGTTCCCATGCCTCAGCTGACACAGCGAGGTTTCCCCCTGGGAGAAGGTCGGGACTGGCAGCTGGAGAGGGCAAGGCTAGGAAACACTCAGCTCTGTTGACCGGAGCACCTCTGGCAGAGCCTTCATCTTCACTCAGCGGTCTCCTTGATGTACCAAACTCCCCATCAGGTCTTTCCTAGTAGGACATGTACATCAGAAATCTCAGCTCAGACGTCTGTAGTCTGAAAGGTTTCTGCACCCTGCAGGAGAAGATGCTGGTGGAGGTTATTGTGCAGTCTGTTAGTATTTCTCTGCTAGAAAATGCCAAAAAGTAACATATTTGTTCTCCAGAGGTAAAGTGGTGGCAATATCAGAAAATTAATTGGAAAGAAAAAAAACTTAGAAAACTTTATGCATTCAACCTGTATAACTCCCTTTTGTTATTCTAAGTATACCAAACATATCTACCAGGAAAACTTTCAAGCCTCTGCTCTTTAAAATTTTGTGGAAGTTTGGGATGCTTTTAAGAAATAGAGCTGTGATTTGGTTGATTATTGCTGCCGTAAATATTGAAGGCCTTGGGTGGCTGCTGATATGACAGCTATATGTACTGCTTTGTCAAGGCCTAAAATAACGAAGCTATTATTGTACTCAATTCTGTTGAGAAACACAACAATAAAACATCTTATGATTTTTATTTCCTGCCCAAAACTTACAGGTTGCAGTCTTTTCAGGGAAACCATTTACAATTTGCTTGAGATGACAGTATTTTTCTTTTTGTACATGGAAAAAAATGCCAGACTGCTTGGCTCAACTTTTGTATTTCTTTTTCCCAATGGTGTGTTATTTCCTCTCTTGTGGTTCTCTGGCAGAGATTATTAACATTATTGTCATTTTTGCATGAAAAGCACTTATTTAGGATATTTTGAAGGATTAACTTTGAGCCATTCATCTACATTTAAGAGAAGCTAAGAAGGAATAACAGTATAATAAAAATTAGTGTATTTTAGAAAAGCAGGTTTCAATAAATTTTTGGAAAAAATTGGAGAATTTGGATCATCTGGGATACTGGCCTAAGGAAAAAAGAAGTGTAAGAGAACTGTCAGTTCCTCAAAGAAATAATAGTCAGAGCAAAACTGAAAACTTTCAGATGGAAATTGTAGTGAATGCTTAACCTGGCTAAATCATGAGCTTGTCTTTGGCCTGAAGAAGAAAACATATGGAGAGAGAGAGCAAACCATGTCAAGTAACTATGAGAGATACTCAGCCTTAATATACATACATTTATGTGTAATTTACATTCCTTCACTCCTGTGGGAAGTGAGTTTCTGGCCAGAAAATCTGTTCTTATGGTTATAGTGGAAAAGCAATGAGTAATCATTCCTCTTAACTTCGGTGGGCCTTAGCTAGAGAGCCCAATCTGCTTACAAATTTCACTCCTCTGCACAGATTTAGATAAATAGGAGACCAGAAGAGAGCAGCAAGAACAGTTACAGGTCTAGAAAACATGCCTCATGGGAAAAAGTTGTGTTATCTAAACTGCGAGAGAATAGAGGAAATACTAAAGAGATTTTAAAAATGTAAAAGGCTGTTACAATGGCAAATAACCTCCCAACTTCCCAATGAAAAGGGAAGAAGAAAAGGCTTTAATTGCTTTCTGTTAGAAATGGGAAATCCTTTACCACAAGGGTTAAGGTAATGAACCTTACATTCTGAGCTTTAAAAGAATACAAAATAAGAATCAGGACTTGAGAACAAGGTGAAACAACCAGTAAAACTGGATAAAATAAACTAAATGTTTGAGTTGGCAGCATGTGAAATATAGAAACTCATTTTTTCCCTCATTGAAAAATATCATTTTATGTTATTTTGCAGTTTATACAGAATCTGCTCAATGCAGTCTCTGAATGCAGTAATGATTGTAATTAGCAATTTCTTGGTCTCTAGCAGTGGCACAGTCCTGCTTTTAATGCCATTCCTTCCCGCACTGCAAGTGTAACTTCTTTCTTTACCTTTCAGGTACAATTGAGAGTAAAGCCTACATTTACTATGAGTTTACAGTTTCCAATGTAAGTATTTTAAATGTTCTCATTTTCATTTTCCATTTTTATCAATAGTATCTTCAAAGGGCATTCTTCTCCCCCTCCTTAGTCTCCTATACTATTTACTGAGAAGCAAAATATTTGACAAAGTCAAAGAGGAGTCATGTTCAAAATACTGTAATTCAACTGGGATGAAAATCTGCTATTTGTCTTTTCTTCTCCCAGTTCATATAAGCATCTAAAGAACTCCCATTTCCTTTCACATAATAAACTCAGCAGCAATAGTTATTGAGCAAGAGAACTATAAAGCATCAGTGGCAGTTAAAACAGAGTCAGAAAGGAGATGAATGTAGTGTTTGTGATTCTCAAAATATTGGAAATTTGAAAAAAATCTTTGTACACTGTAAAAATATAGCTGAATGTCTCCAAAGAGTGCGAGGAAGACCTACACTTTGTCTGAACTCACAGAATCTACTTCATGACTACGTTTTAGTTTTTTTTTTTTTTTAAACTGAAACTTCCTTGGCAGCGTTAATTTATGGCAGGGTGGAGTCCAGATAGTGTTTCTAGTCAGTATTGACCAGAGATACCATATGACCTGGCTTCCAAGTAATATGATAACATATTTGTGCTATAAATATCAACGAAAGCGTCAGTTGTCATCCCAGGCCTGATCCAACACAAGAAAAATGTGAACGACTTGGCTGTGTCTGGAATTATTTCTCTAAACTAATGAGACAGAAACGTTTCCAGAATCATAGCTTTCTCTTTACAGTGGTTACAGTGGAAAAAGTAGTCTGGCAGATTTGTCAGATTTAAATAAAACGGGAGCACAGACATCAGCTGGCCTGTTCTAGCAGATTTTATTTATTTCACTAAAACTAAAGTAGTTGGCAACTGTGTAAGCTCTTCCAAAGTATATCAGAAATTGAGGAAAAATGTGGTAGTTTTTGAAAGATGGAAATAAATCATATAGATTTATGAAAAAATAGAACAGACTTGCGATCTGCATCTTCAGCTACCTCTTCTGCTTCACTGGCACTGTGGCCTACAAGGCTTACCCCCTTTGTCTCGCCTTCATAGTCACCGAAGCACATTTTATGTCAGACCGATTCCTCTGGCTCTCAGTTTGAGAAGAAATCCTTGAGTTCAGCAGAAATTTTGATTCTTATGTGAACGTAATTGTTTGTATCCATGTCGAGGAGCTATTTCCAAATCATAATCCCCGACGTGCCGTTCTTTACCACATAGTTTCATTTATGAATATCCCATGGCTGTAAACATACGGGAGCAGCGTGCTTTGGCAGGGCTGAACTTTAGAGGGTCCTTCCAACTAAATCACTCCGTGCTCCTCTAAATCTACATTTTACAGCTTGGACGTATCTCCTAGGCATGAAGACCAAAATTCTCTGCTAGCTACTCTTAAACCAGCAGCAGCTGAAGTGGCTGATGGACTGTCCTGGTTCTGTTGCACCGTTAGGAATATTTGTTGTGATTTTGGACATTTGGAAATGGCTTTTCCTGTGAAATGGAACTCTGGTCCTGTTATGGCCTGGCTATGTTTTGAACACTTGCTCAAGTTGAAAGGTGCTTTGAATTTGGTGCCGACAGATTAATAAATATTCATTAGCACTTAAGGCATGTGGAGCAGGCATAGTTTCATTTGAACAGCTAGGCGGGATTGGCGGTAAGTATCCAGAGGTGGGAGGTTAATGCATTAACCTGCATCAGCTCATCTAACCTCCGAATACCTCGTTTGAGTGCTTATGTTCAACTGTAGCAGGAAAGTGAAAGTAATTTTGATCTTGCTGTCAGGAGATCTCAGATAAATAGGATGTAATCCTCAGTGGATATTTTAAGGATAATTTGTGTGAATAAAGCCAATGGAAAGGTCTCATCTGATGTTGCCTGAATATCTACTGGGTTTTGGGTACATCCCTTTATTATCCTCTCATTAGTATTTATCTAACTTAACTTTCTTAGCTTGCCTTTATTTAAGTACTTGTGTGAAGTAGTACTAATTAGCAATTGTTTGTTAACAGTTTATTAAGTACTCCTGTTGCTTACTGTTGTATCCAGTTATTATAAATAGTTTCTCAGGAATTAGCAGGAACTTAATATTCAGACATTGACCGTCCCCCCACTCCACCCAGTTTTTTGTTTATATGGATGATGTGACAGCATTTACAACATTTGCGGTATCTTCTAAGTTAGCATATACTCTGTTTTATATAGTCTTGGTATTTTCAAAATATAATACAAATGAATATTCTGTGTCTACATTCTTATGGCCAAAACTTTCATCAGTTTATTTAACATGCCTGAGAAATCTTCCTTTTCATCCTAGTATCTCCAGTTCTTCAGTTCAGCTAGAAGTGGCGTTTGGTGTTCAGAAGTTTGAGCAGCAGTGCTAGAGCTCTGGCAGTGGGTGTTATTTCAGTCACGTTACTGCCCAGGTAGCGCAGTGATCTCGCCCGCGGTGCAAGCAGGGTGGCATGAACCTGAGCTGCTGGCAAGGATGTGCAGGAGAAGGTGAGGTGGGTCTGAGCAGGTCTGAGCTGAAGCTGTGCTTCCACAGTTTCACTGCGATAAATGCCTTCTGCAATTGGAGCTAGTTAGAAGAAAAAAAACCCAACAGCTCAAGCAGGTCTACACCTGCAGCTGCATCACTGTCCCAGGACAAGCAGGCAAAGTCTCTATTTTGAGTTTAGCAGCTTTAAAATCACTGACCGTGAGCAGACACAATTTTCAAGGTACGTTTTAAAGACAGTTTTCCCAAGTCTGATACTAAAGAAACTTATTGCTCACCTAGCTGGGGAGCAATGCCAGTGTACCAGTTCTGCGGACTTCATCCATACGAATGTCTTGTTGTGCAAGCTGAATCGCTGACCTGTATGATGAAAGAAGATGGCCACGGTGCTATTTCTCATATAGTTTAATTTGGATGTAATTACTCGCCATCGAGCATTTCCGTGTCCCAACACATTCAAGCACAACACGTTGCCTTTTCAGCAGCGATTCTGTTATGAGACAGCCACCAAGGCCGTCCCGGGGCGATGCTCTGCATTGCAAACGAGAGCGGTCAATCCAGGCACCGCTCGGGTATTCATGCACAAGGCAGAACGGAGAACAGGTCTGAACGTTTAGATCAGCTGTTGGGAACAGTAGTTACTCACTGGAAGTCTCAATAATTGCTGTAATTAAAATCTAAAATACTTTTTGCTTCTAGGTTTTGCCGGGATTAGCCTGGTCTATTCCTGACGTTGGTATTGTTTCTGCCTTACACTATCCATCTACTGAGGGAAAATGAATATAGTTTTCTAACAATGTTAATTTAAGGAGGGCTTGATTATGTCCTGTATTTAAAACAAATTTAGTAGTAGTGAAAAGGGGAAACAGTGACTTTTAAAATGCAAACTGTGTGCATAAGGCTTTCCTTTTAAGAATTTATTTTCCCAGTTGCAAGGCAAACGTTGTTATCTGTTTCTGAATAGTACCCCAGCCTGCTTTAGATAACGTCCAATCTAACGATAATATATCTGTGCTGTTTCATTTCTAATTCCATGAGTAAGC
Organism: Phoenicopterus ruber ruber; assembly: GCA_009819775.1. Taxonomy (NCBI): domain Eukaryota; kingdom Metazoa; phylum Chordata; class Aves; order Phoenicopteriformes; family Phoenicopteridae; genus Phoenicopterus; species Phoenicopterus ruber. Next base: position 4,391,396 of record CM020223.1, on the reverse strand, counting down.
AAGGAAACAGTGTTTCTTTATAGGTCTTAATGACCTTAAAGCCCTTGGTAACTTTGATATTACCATAAAGAAGGAAAATACCAAGGCTGCTTGAATTTTTGACTGAGTGGATGTTGTATTTGGCAGCGTGCCATGGCAGCGCTGCCCGTCAGGCAGGAGCGAACTTGCTGACAGGACAGGAAGGGATGTCTGATATCTCTGCTGTCAGCCACATCACACATGATTTGGGCATTGTAAGTAGTCACTAATTTAACACTAAGAGGAATCTTAGCATCGTTTCTGAGGATTAAGTATGAACTGAAATGTAGTGAAATATTGCCTTCTGTTTTGAGAGCTACCGTAACAGAAATGACTACAATAAATTACACAGTTTCTACAGATATTCTCACACTTGAAATTTATAGAAAAATGTGGGGTTTTTTTTTAAATATATATGTATATCAGCTCCCAATTTATTCTTCAGTACTAACTGAAGGAGTAATTGTGCAACTGAAGTTGAGTTGTAATAATAACTTATTCTAATGCTAAACCATCCAAACAAGCAGATTGCTTGCATGCAAATCTCGCAAAAGCCTGTAACTTAAAAGTGAACAGCAATTTGTCCTGTAACTTGATGTAATTTCAGTTCTCTGCCCGTTAGACAGAGGGAGCTTCTGGATAGTGGCTTAATGCTGTCCTTTCCTAGTGAGACTTTTTGCATAAACTTGAAAGCCAGAACCCTTCGTAGTGACTCCAGTAACGAGCTGGAGGTAAATTTGGGCTTTGTGACACGAGTAGCTGCTTTTCATGGACACGGCTGTGGCTCAGTCCTGAAGCAGAGAGCTGGCACCTGGAGTCAGCAACACTCTCAGGCTGTGCTCATCCTTGAGCAGTTCTACGCACGACATACCCTTTCTTTACATTTGAAATTTTAGCAGCAATTTCCAAAGCATCATTGAAGTAGGACAAACCAAGCAGGGGCTGAAAATGTTTGACAGTATGTTAGAAAGAAATAAAAGATAGGAGAAAGCTTACTGTTTGTCTTGGAAGAAATAATTACAACACATTAGTCTAGTTTAATTACTCCGGTAATTTAAGTGACTTGTGTATTTTTTGCTGTAATTATAGTGTCACTAAAGCTGCAAATCCTGTCGAAAAATAAATAAATAGTGCCTTATTGAAGCAGCTGTTTAGGCAATTATTGTGGAGCTAGCACTGGAGAGCAGTGTGGTTTAATCAGTGTAGCTTTCCTAACTAGTATTGCGGTTTAGTATTTTGCTGTAATGATTCACAGGACGTGTGCACGGCTGCAAAGGGATCCTCCTAAGAAAATGGAGCAGTAATGCATCCATGCCAGTCACATAGCGTAGACCAGCAGCGCATGCTGCAGAGAAAGGTGCTCGTACCCTTGGCGAAGAAACTAGAAAGCATAAATTCCCCTCAACTCAGCCAAATTATTCCCCACCCCGCCCCCCAAGCTTACTTGGTTACTTTTGCAGGTACTTCGTGGCAATGGCTAAGACTTTATTTAAGATTTAAGATTTTTTTTTTTTTTTTTTTAATTTTTATTTGAGGTAAAGGGGTTGAATGAATGGGGTGAATTGTTTCTCCATCCAGCTCATTCACACCCACTCCACTCAGGAGCTCTTCTCCCAAGTCATCCACAAGCCGCAGCCTCTCCTCCCAATAGCAACGACCCTGAGCAAGGCCATAGGGTTTTAGTGCGTGAGCATCTTGAAAAGTCCATGACAGTCCTTGCCTGCTGCTAGCTGTTTCGTTCTGTCCCCCAAACCCAAGCGCCTGTATGTTTCCTGCCCTGTAGGGTTTTGCCTCTAATTTGGGAAAGAGAAATAATTCCCACCACCCTCAAAAGGTTACTAACCTCTGGTCAAAATCTCCTGTCCTTATGAGGGAGCCAAATGTGATTAGACCGAGAGGTCAGCTAATGCCAAGGTAATCACACACATTGGTGCTCGCTCCTTAGCTGTGAGGGCTGTTACCTGCCCTGAGCTGAAAAACCGCTGATTTAATGTGTTTGCTTTTCGACAAATCCATGTTGGTCATTTCAGATTCATATCATGTCATCTTGGTGTTTCTGAAGTGACTACAGATCCACGACTTACTGTTTTGTTCCAATACCTGTTTGGCAACTAGAGTCCAATATTCCTGGCACCTCTATTTTCCCCCTATGATCTTTTTGGTATGACTTTCAGACAGGAGCCGATATCTGTGGCTTCTTCAAAGACTCAGAGTATGAGCTGTGTCTTCGCTGGATGCAGCTGGGTGCATTTTACCCATATTCGAGGAATCACAATGAGAAAGGAACAAAGGTGAGTTGCAATTTTTTAATGGCTGTTAACAACTGGACCTTTGCAACACACGTGTAGAGACCAGCCAGAACTTTGCGCAAGCTGGCCTGGCTCAAAAAAAAGTACATTCCAAGCAAAATGGGCAAGCCAAGAACACGCTTGGCTCTTTATCAAATGAATAATTGTCTTTATTTATGTGCTAGCTCTGCTGGAAGCCTCCCCCTCACCTGGGAGGTTTTATGCCCACAGAGGGGCTGCCCTGGGAGTTGGACCACTTGAAGGGAGCAGTTTCTAAGTTTGCTTTGATTGAATCAAACTCCTACATATTTTTCCCTGTATGCCATTTCTATTTAAACACACTACACCGGCAGGACGACAACAGAGCGCTTTTATGGCAAACACACTTAAAGGAGCAAAACTGACCTCGGTGCTCTCAGCCCTAATTGTGCAGAATTATACAACAAATGAGAAAATGGAGCAGCGTAATAAGATTCTGGAGTAAGACTCGGCAATTTCTGTGCTTTGCACATGTGCCACCATCAGAGATTGTATTTCTTTTAAAGAGTAAAGGAAAATAATTGCCTAAATGTAGGTCTGTGCTGGCTAAGGACTATATTGTAGAAAGCTGTAAAACAAGATAACTGGAAAAATAAAAAAAAAATGAAACGGCACTTATATTGCGGTTAAAGCTTCAGGTCTAGCAGAGTAGAGCTATATATATGGCATATATCTCATGGATTGAAGTCTCCTTCTCAAAAACTGTGTGCTTTATCTTGCAGCGGCACACCTTTCGATAGGACTTTTAAAGCCTTTAAAAATGCAGATTCAGGGTTATCATGTTGCTTCCAGTCTTACCCAATTTGCCAAGGTATTGTTCAATCCATTTAATAAAGATTGGGAGTGCTCCCTGACATCAGTCATTAGTGCTCCGGTCTCTTCTTGCAAGTCCTGAGTGCTGCCCTGCAGAAAAGAGGGATAATAAATTATGCACGCGGGGATGTGTCACGCCTTTGGGACCCTTTGCATTAAACATTTTTTACAGTACTCCCCGCAGGTTTTTCTCACCTTCCCTCTTTCTAGTTCCCCTCTTAGGGCTGACAGTGATTCCTACTGTTTTTAGTGTCACTCACTCCTTAATTGAAGAATGAATAAATGAAGGTGCTCTAGTTTAGAGGAGAAATTTCCCCGGCTTTGGCTTGCTATGTGGATTTTGACGCACATTTGGTAATTGCTAATACTAATAGGTTATATGAAGTCTGGAGAGAAACGTAAAAGGAAAGAGAAGAGATGCTAAATGTGGAGTCTCGTCTAAACATTAGCAAATTCTTTGACCTGTTCTTTGGTCTTTTGCTTTTTGGGTGGGTTTTCTTTTTTTTTTGTTTTCTGAACAAAACAATCCAGCTTGACTAACAATGGTCTCTTCTCTTTCAGAGGCAAGATCCTGCTTCCTGGAACTCCACATTTGAGGATATTTCCAGGAACGTGCTGAATATAAGATACACCCTGTTACCCTATTTCTACACACTGATGTACGACGCCCATGCCCATGGCAGCACTGTGATCCACCCCATGCTCCATGAGTGAGTGCGACTCCTTTGCGGTCCCTATCAGGAATTTCCACTAAAACCTCTGTAGTTATGACCCTCCTAACATCAGAGTTTTCTCTTAGTTACAGCAATTTTCATTTAAAAAAACCCCCATGAGATTGAGAATATGAGCTTTCAATATCGAGTCTCATTTGAACAGCACTCTTAAAACCATTAGGTAGTTACTCCTGCAGTAACAAGAGGATTTGCAGTAACAACTCCTAATTAATCTGTCTGGCAAAAATAATCATTTTATTCTAAAAAAACCTGTAAAGTGAGGGCAATCCAGTAGAAGATTTTTTTTATTTTTTCATAAATAGGATGAAGATATTGGCTCTAGGAGACAATTCAAAACTTTAGCAGCTCCTTTGGAACATATCAACCCACACATCTGAGGCGGATACATCCTTGCTTGGCAAAGACCTGCTAATACCAGAAGGTAAGATTAACTGAAAATTTAAAATTTAGTTTTGCACAATTACATATAAATGCTACCGGTCCTCAGAGAAGCTACATGTATGGTAACACTGGAGCTTTATGGCCTGTTTTTCTTTTTGGTTTCCTCCTAACGGTCTCCTTTAAATTTAATGGTATGGACTCAGGAAGACGAGTATGGGAGATCAACTGAGTGGTATACAACATTTCTAAAACATTTTCTAACATTTGAGAAATATGAAATGTGATTAGCTGAGGAAATTGAGGAAACATTATTCTGTTTTCCATAGCCAAAAAAAACCCGACGGGACTCACTGTCGCTTTGAATGATGCCCTGTTTGCAGAAGGACAGCTTTATTGGGATGATGGGGTTCACATTGGTATGTATGGTGCTTCTTGCCTTCATAAAATCCTTTTTTGCTGTGAGGATGGTGGAACACTGCAACAGGTTGCCCAGAGAGGCTGGGGAGCCTCCACCCTTGGAGATACTCAAATAAAGCCCAAATCTCAAAGCCCAAATTAAGACAGACAAAACAGAACCCAAGGGTATGAACTGGGAAGTGACGAACCAAATTACATCAGTCCTTGAAAACCAAATAACGCTCAGTAGCTGACTTAGGAGCTTTTCTGTCTGCGGTTTTTAACAATAACACCATTGACAAAGCGGAAACTCCAAGCTGTAAGAAACTGCCTCGCTTAGCCATCGCTTTGGAAAAGAAGGGCTGGTGGTTGCTTCTGCCTTAGAAGTCCTCAGTGTAGCGTGGGGTGTTCGAGGAGGAGCCTGAGGAGCAGATGGAAATGATGGACTCTGGCCAAACACATTTCTGGAGGACATATCTGAACATGCCTTCAGGGACAGAACTGAAATTAAACCTCCAGATCAGCATTATAGTAAAATGATTTTTCCCATTTTAAACTGCAGAATGCTACAATTTATAGAATTAACATGTTGTATAAATGAAATTGTGCCCTGGACCTAAGGCGACAAAGATAACTAAGATTTGTCCTCATACCTATGGGAATCATAACCATAGATTATGTGGGAGGCTTTCACTAATTTCCTCAACATTAGTAAATTTAAATCATGTTCAGATAAGAGAGACTCAAATGTCATTTATCGTTTCCATCCAGAGTGTATTACCCTTGTAATAACAACAAGCTATCACCCGAGATTACTGAGCGTAATGCAGAAAATGGTGTTATTTTGCATAAGGATGTGTAGGGAAGTTTGCAGGATGGCGTTAGTGTATTTTGAGGTGCTTCACCTGCACTGCTGCCTGTTAGAGCTGGAATTCAGAAATGATGGCTACGTTGATGGAAGTGTGATGATAAATGAAATTAGCGTAGATTACAAGGTGCATCTCACCAGGATGCCTGGGGTCCGTTTTTGGTAGTGCAGAAAGGCAAGAACCTACAATGCCCATGATTATCAGCACTACTTTGAGTTCATTTAGTGCTGAAAAATAGGATCGATAAAATACACAACCCTGATTTCTGTCATGGTCATGTGTAGCTGGACAGTGAACAGAGGTGGGTGTGGGATACGACTCCCATGCCTTCTGCAGTGAGAAACATTTTTCTCTGGCTGAACTTAACACCCTTGATCTTCCTAATGCTGTTTCTTTGCCTTCTTTTGTATCTTACCTCTAAAATGTTCTTATTTTGGCCTCATTTAAATAGCATGCAGTCCAGCAAGGAAGTATTTTATATGTCTAAAAGCATATGTCTTCTGGAAATACAGAACTTTTCTTTGTTTCTGTATGGATAGACATACCATATATTTGTGTATAGTATATGGACACAATTCTTGAACTGAAATTTTGATAATCTCACTTCTTCAAGTTATTGGCATGTGTTTCTATCTGCATGGCCATGCCTGTCCAGGGCATGTCCCCCCTCCCGCCTGCCCAGACAATCAAGTCAAGCACCACTAAAGGCAGCTGGAATAAATGTGTAGAACTGTATGGCCATTTGAGACAACACTCCTGTGGAGCATCTTTCAAACCGCAACAGAGCTGCTGAGGCGCTCAGTCTTGCCAGTTTTCTGGTAGAGGGAGACTGCCTCACCTCTTCTGTCACTGGGATCTCGCTACCCTTCCTCTGAAATTCGGTGTTCTGTTAAGTCGTAGTTCTTTCTCTCTTTCATGGAAAGCCAGAACTACATAAGTTTTGTGTATGACCAAAAAGATGAGTTAAAAATGTAAAAGAAAATGAAAGTATTTCATTCTGCTGTTGACTTTTGGATGGGAAACACAGGGAATTCATATGCACAGTTGCATTCCAATGTGGTCTGAGTTTTGCTGCCTTTCTTTCTTTCTTTCTTTCTTTTTTCTTTTTTCTTTTTTCTTTTAATAAAAGGACCCTCAGCTCTAAAATGGCCTCTGAATGAAGGGAGGTGCTCAGAGCCTCATGATCAGACATCCCAAATCTATGCTGGTTAAACGGTGTTTATAGCGATACAAACACAAAAGCAAAGGAAGAGGAATAAATTCTTGTAACCTAAAATGAGAAGCCACTATATTCTCTACTGAACACAGGCAAAGCAGTGGATCTTCAGGGCAGAGTTACTAATTGTTCGTTTTGTCTGTTTTATTCACAGCTCCTGACAATCACCAACCTTCAACTTGAATTGGGCAAAAACCACGTCGTGCAATGGAGCTAAAATGCCTGCAAAATAACATGGGCCATGCCACTGAATTTTCTCATTGTTGTACAACTATCTTTCAACTTTCATACTACCTCTTCATCACCTTAGAATACTTTTTACTATGAAAACGTACTAGTTACAGTCAGTTCATATTAAGGTATTATGTGTATAAAGCAGTCCCATTTCAGTATTATTGAAGGTTACAAGGTCTCCATGTGATGCAAAATCTGTATTTTAAACACTAAGGCACTTTGGAGTAACTTTGTCTTTCAAAACTGAGAACTGAATGGAAAACGCCGTGTTTTCTCAGAGTAGAATTTTTGGCTGACTTCGTGCCAAATTTTGTGAAAAAAAAATATGGTTGGTGTTACCTATGTGGATTTGGGACCATAATTCTGCCCATAATTTCTTTGTTTCAGGGCCAGTCTCATGTTGGCTACCAACAGGTATGGATGATAAACTTGGATGATCCTAAATGGTTTGCTTCTAAGTTAAAAGGTAATTCTTGATTTGGTAAGTTTTTCTTAAATAAGCACAACCAAACATTTTGTCATTTTTTTGTGTGCCAAACCGCAGGAATTTCATATTATGTAGTAAAGCCTCTGAAGTCACATAAAATTTTGCTATTAAATACACGTGAATTGAATGAATAAAAATTTTGGAAATGTTTGTTTTTCATAAAGCTATTGATAGGCTAATTTACATAGCAACTTACTCATGTTTAATCTTCATGATTTTATTTTTTTTTTAATCATTGTAACCCAATGGGCTGCCAGTATATTTTGGAAGTTTTGCTGAAAACAGATAGCAGTCCAAAGGAAAAAATGAGTATAGAGTCATATGTTTCCTGAAATATAGACTTCAAGGAATGCAGGCAACATTCTAGAACCATTTTACAGAAATATGTCTCTTCAGATATTAGCATAATATTTCATCAGGAGCAGCATGATATCTGGCATGAAAACAAGCTTTTTGAGTAATGCCACCATTCAAACAAAGGATACTGTAATATCCTCCACTTTCTAAAGAGAACTTGGTTCAAGTGTTCAAAAATAATTTATCTTATGGTAGCAAGAGTGTTTCCATAAACCCATATATCATTCCTAAATTAGTTTTACCCTTTTCTGATTTGTTGCACAAGTTTCTGGACTTTCAGTTTTGAGAATTTACCCCATTCTAATTGCAATAATCACCTAGGTAGTAATATTGATTTGACAATACCTCAAGTTTTTGACTCAGACAATAAAACTTGAGTTATGCAATATTATTTTAAAGTGGCTAATGCTGTATTGCTTCAACCTGGTACAAATACGTATACCAGACAACCATTATATAAATAAAGTAGATCTTTTCTAGCAAAAGGGGACCAAAAATTCCTTTTATCCATGAGTCGTCTTTGTCTAACAGTATCCGATTGCCCTTTACTTTATTATTTTTCCACTTTTTAATGGCATTACATAACCCTCTTCATCAACTCTTTGAGACATTTATGTCTATATAAGACATTTTTTTGCCACAATATTCTTTTCCTGTCTTTCTCTCTCATATTTATCACCTCTGTATCTCCACCTGAATACTTGTGGCCACAAATGCTCAGCTCTTTTTCAATGATCTTGAGATGTTTTCTTGTGGGTGAATAATTTTTCTGTCAATAGTATCACACCGGTTTTGGCATTTTACTTATTATTTTGCCATTGAGATTGCCTTCCATTCCCTTTGGACATGTGCCACCTGCTGCACTTCTTCCAATTCACACAGAAAAATCTTTCATTTAACAAAGTCCTTATTTAATACTAATTTAGTATTAAATTAACAGTCTCTAACGCATATCCCTCCATCACTACTGGACATGCATTCATGTTATAACTACACTGTGATCCCACTGTAGCTGTGCAGTTAAGAGGAGTGTTTATCCTCCTACAATCTCAGTTGTATGTCCAGGTGAAATATCAGTAAGGTTACAGAGACGATGCATTCCTGACCTTCTAGTCTTTTATAATTGAGAGTCTAGGCATGAGCTGGTGTTTACAGCAATGAGACTGTAAGGATTTTGGTAGTGTTCATCAGACTGGAATAAAAGGGAAGGAGGCAGAGGTGGAGGAAGTCTGGGGAGAAAAGAAAGTCAGACAGAGGTGCAGCACTATCTGCAGGTCCGGGTAGCATGGTTCCCAGGGAAGGAAAGTCAGTAAGCAAAGGAGACTATTCTTCTTTTCTGATAAACTAAGTGGAAGATTTCCCTGGATCCCTCTGGAGGATACAGTGATCCTTACAACCACAACTTTTTTGAGAGAATTTTTGAGGAATTTCTGGATTTCATGGATTTAAAAAATAAGAAATTTCTAGAATATATTTGGAGAACTTGTAGTTTTTTCTACCATTATTTGTTATTAAACTGTTGTTAATAAACTAGGTACACTTTTATATGCCCTTGTGCAAAATGATTTTTTTAAGTTTAGTTATGTACATCTTTAATAATCTACAGATTATTTAACAGGTAGAACAATTTTCAATGGATATGATCTGTCTTTTAAAAGCATTATCTTACAGAATGCAGTATTAACACAATTACTCCAAATAGTACTTTCCTTTGGGAGTAGTCTTTCCTTTCTTAAAATAGTTCCATTCAGAGATTCCTGTTCTCCTTTGGCTTGTGTCTGACAATGTCGTGTAAGACAATAGCAAAGCTATTATAGTGCAATTAAGTGTCCTATGTTACAGTCAGGTGTCTGATTTGAGATAAGGAGTATTGGAATACGGCTTAGGATAATAGTGCTGTACAGAACTCGAACCAGAAGGAGAAGTACTAAAAATTATTTGGAAAGTGACCCTATGTATTCTGAAGCTTATGTTTTTTCCTTCATACATAAAAAGATGTTGAAAAAAAATTTACAGAAGACTTGATTCATCCATCACTACACACAGGTGTGACCCCATACCTATTTAAAAGACTATACCTGTTTTTAAAGACCATGTTACCTTTCCTTTTCATCCTTCTTATGACACAGCAATACCATGAAACTACTAGATATGAAAAAATATAAACACATTGGCATTGGGAGATCATCTTGGTGATGCTTCATGGAGAAAAATGTCACATTGCATTCCTAATTTTGAAAATCTTTCTGGTAAAATTTCCCAGCTGTGGAGCCCTTCATTACAGGAAATAGGATTTCAATAAGTTACAAAAAAGCCTTCTCAGGCTAAAATTAGGTAAAGTTACTCCTTTGTGAAAAGATGTCATGTACTGAATTCATTAGCTTTCATATTTCCTTCATGATAAATTAGGACTGTTATGCAAAGTTTAATATTACTATAGTAACGACTTCATTTGCTTTAATTTCCCAATTTCTTTATTCATTTTAAAATTAATTTGGGTTAATTATATATGTTCACAAAAGTGTATTATCAACTGAAATGAAATTCTTTATTCAACCCTAGTAAAGTTTATAGACAGTACAAGGTCACGCTGATAGTCAAGCTGTTCCTTCCTTGGAGCAAAGTTTTCCTAGAGTGAATGATGCATTGTTAAATCTGTAGCGTTCATAAAAGATTGCTTCTTTATCCATACTTCCTTAATAATGCAGTTTAATATTAACTGTAAGGATAACTATTTACCCTGCAGAGCTGCTGCTGTTGTTTTGGTAGTTTAAGGCATATTTCTTAGGGTGCTTCTTGTATGTTGGTCACTATGAAAGTAATTGCCAACTCATCTTGGCTCTAGCATAACCCATAGCTTTCCTGCTCATCCTTCTTTCTTCTCCTGGCAGTGTAGCAACCTTGGTTCCTCATGGGAGCCACAGAAGCACCTATCATAAAAGTTACCCTGCTCTCAGGAAAAAAAGTTATCAGTGTGCTCCATGGCCACTTTGGCATCCTGTAGAGACACTAATTTTAGACTACCAAAATGATGAGATCGAGTTTTTTTTCCTCGGTTTGGCTAGTTCCCTGCTGCTGTCTTTCCATTCTCTCTCCATGTCTGCCCTGCCTTTTTCTCTTTCAGGAGCCATTGTCTACTGCTGATCTTGTGGGACACGTAAGTGTCCAATTCTCTGCAGATTGTGACTCTGTTCAGACCCTTCTGTGCACCATGGGGTCACTCAAGCTGCAAAATCGTTCAGCTGCAGGCTAGACTGGGAGCTTTGCTCTCCCAACAGCCATCAAAGAGGAGAGGATCGCCTGGTCCAAATGCAAATAACATAGTTTGGACTCATGACTTTGTGGTGGTGTCTAAAGGAGAGGAGATTGTATGAGAGAGCGTCTTAGAATGGAAATAAAGTGGCCACAAGGTAATATCGTGGTGCTGGGAGATTTGTCATGTGGAGAGCGTAAACACATCTTAAGGACAAGGTAAAAAACAACTTATATTAATGGGCTAGAGCAATGCAAAAATTTATGGTGCTGAGCCTTGCGGTGACAGTGGTATTAAAGAACCTCGAATGAGCTGCAAGATACACGAGTCCTCTGGTTAACGAATGATGGTGTTAATACCTCAAGGTGTAGAGGGAAGGGGTGTCTGTGTCTTCCTTGAACACGTAAAAACTGTACCTGCTGATTTTTGGAGCCGCCTCTAATACTTTTCAGCTACTGTGCCTTGACTGGGTTTTTGTGGTGTTTGCTGTACCCATGATGTGACCAGAGTGTCAAGAAATAAACATTGTTGACAGAGCACGGCAGCCCAGCAAGCGCTCCGTGCCATGTACCTTGGCATTGTTTGCTGCTTCTGCCTCTGAGCTCCCTTAGGACCCGAGGAAGGACAAGCGTACCACGAGCTTGCAGAGGAGCATCCACTGGGCTGAAGAAAAGGATCAGATTTTCTAATCCAGGCATCTGGAAGAGGGAAAATGAGTTGTGAACCTTCTACTGAACACACTAGATCCTCAGTGAGGCAGAAGCAGTTCAGTTAAACAAAGTCAGTCAATGCATACAGATTTGCACAAGAGGAAGGCTGAGGTTTCTCTGCACTGGGTGTAAGTACAACTCCATCTGCATCATCGTTTGTGGAACGTGTGATGTGCAGCACCTACACAACACTTGCAGTGTTGATGGCACCCAAAGCTTTGTTCAAAATCTGACACTATTTGATGTTTTCATTCAGACTCCCACTTGAGATTACAAGTGACTGTAAAAGTCAGGTGGTGTTTTTTTTTTTTAAAAAGTTGTCAGCTGTTGTGTTTACAGAGAAATCCTTGAAACCAGTATGATCAGAATCTTTAAGGATTTGTGAGGAATGTGTGTGTAAAACAAGCATCGAAGGGGATTATTTTACATTTCAGTATTTTAATCCTTCTTCATAGCGATGCCAACATTGCGACTAGGTGCAAGGCTACAGTTTAGAGGTCACTGTGTAGGTTAAATGACATGGGACTATGTTAATGGAGATCATATGCCTTTGAACTTTGAGGTTTCCCGCGTCTTGAATGGTGTAAGTATGAGCTGATCCATACTGCCTGTATGAGCTGTTGTGTCACTTACGCAGACCAGCCTGCCTGCTGAGTGGTTACTAAATTACCATATAGAAATGGAGGCGTAAGAAAATTAGATTCTTGGCACTGACGTTATTCATATGTTTCGGTTATTATTACAAATATGTGAATATTAAATATTCACCCTTTCTTAAAAAAGCTCCCAAGCCTTTAATCCGTTTGTTTTCTTACAATGAACATCTATTATTTTTACTGGAAAGAAATGTAAAGCTGAATAATACCTTGTAACAAAATGTCTAAATAAGTAAAAAGCTGGCGAGGAATCAGTAGGTAATAATGGTGGCTTTGCTTTGTTTCCCGCTCAGTAGCAGCAAGAAGCACAGGCGCTGGCTGGAGGACCATCTGCAGCAAGGACAAGGAAAGTCATAGAAACAGTCAGCAGACAAGCTTTGACAAAAAATGCAAAGGGTCAAACCAGTGATTTCATTTAGCAGCTACTTTCAGAATTATCTTTTCCTCACTCCAAAAGCTGGGAGACAATCTGTCATTTCAGCTTTTGTTCAATAATGACCTGAAAAAAAAGTGATAGGTTAGGAATGGTGGATAATGAAGTTAGGACTTAATAAGGTGTGTTTTGAGTGTTATTTACTAATTGGAGATTTTTATTGCTTTTTAGGTTAATGTCAATGTAGCAGGTCCATAATTGCACCTTAAAATACTTGTTAGGTTTTTTTTTTATTCTTCTAATGAAGTGAAGACATTAACCTTCATTTTAAAAGAATAACAAACGTTTCTGGCCTTCCTGGTTGCAAAAAAAGAGTAAAAAATGTGCATATGCAACTTCACAAGCCAAGAAAGTTTGAGAGAATCCCCAGAATTTGTGGAGGTTTTTTTAAACAGCTTTAGAAAATATATCAATTGCTATTTTGGATCTGCCTGATGTATGACTCAAGAATCTTTGGAGCTGGCAGACTCCTGGGCTTCCTAGTGGTCTGCGCATATGTGTCTTCAAACTGTCACAAGTACCTAGTCATATAAGTATTTATTTTATGTTTGTGTGCATTTTGACAGCCTAAATACAGACTGGGGTGATTTGGGTTCTTAAATCCAAGACTCTATTTTGCCTATGGATGAATTATTAGACTGTAAGTGCTGTCATTAAGCACATATGTGAATTTACCAATTTCTAGAAGGGAAAAAATTAATGACATGCCTTGGGAGGTTTAAGAGATGGTTTTCCCTCTTTCTTAAGGACTCAAAAGAGGGGGGAGAGGACTCTCTTTTTAAAGAGATTTAATACCTGATACATGGATTTTTGTTTACTGAAACCAGTTCTTCAGTTTTTCGCCCATTAGGTTTCATATGAAGCAATACACTTTTTTTTACTCAAAGCAATGAACTGTAACTTGAATGTTAACCTTGACATGTCCATGGTCAGAAAAGGTCGCTGATGTCTTTAGATCTGCTAGCAGAAGTGAAGATTCCTTTTTGCTGGTACATTTCAGATAGGAAGGAATACCAAAAAAAAAAAAAAAAATCACATAAGGCTGAAGAACTTGAGAGAATGAAGACTTGATAGTAAAACCTAACAGCTGTTCCCAGCAATAAGACTCCAAAACAAGCACTCGCAATGGGCTTGATCTGTCAGCTTACGACAAGCCTCGTGAACAATTCAGATTTAATACACTGCCAAGTTCCACCCTTCAATAACGCCTGCCTTTTCTGAAAAGTCAGCATTTCTTGAAAAAGCATCTGAGCTCCATTAAAGTAATTTTGCTAGCTGACTCAAACTGTGAATTCAGATATTTGAGGAGAAATAAGTACTAATGAATTAAACTTCTCTCTGTTTGTTTGGGGGTTTTTTCAGCTTTACTATGATGGGTGTTTTCATCAAACTGCAGATCAAGAACGCTTTTCCATGCTCTGCATGTTGCCTGAAGCAGAGCAGGAAGATCAGGGTCACTGCTAAAGAGACTGTCTGACTCTTAAGAAGGTCAAGGTGAAGAAGGGGAGACACGAAGAAGTTTAAGGGGGGGTGGCACAGAGGCAGCTGTTGGACCTTATAGGCCTGCAAACGCCCTCAGTAAGCTTCAGTGTGAATGTGCTGCAGCAGCCCAAAGCTTCCTTAAGGGCATGAACAATGCTATCCCCTTTGGAGCATCCTTGAGATGGCAGAGCAGAGCTGTGAGGATGCAGCTGAGAGATACTAGTGGTATACTTTTGAACTTTATGTACTATCAGGAGCTAGCAATTAGCTGGAAGCAAATATTAATTCTCCTTTTTCCCCTTTGTTTATAGGTGGTGAAGTTTATCCTAAAGTTAACATTGTCAGCTACAAATGGCAGGTTCAAATCACTTGCTTGTAGGACACTTTACATTTTTGAATATCCCTAATGCTATCTCATTACAGCTTAAAAAATAAAAAAGCAGACAATAGATTTTGTTCAAGTAACACTGTCAAACGCATTTTGATATTTCCGCATCTTTATGCGTGAATGGCCAAAGAAAAAATGGGTTTTTTCCAAGCAATCTTGTAATTCCTTTCTCAGCTGAAAGGATAGATAATAAATATTGGCAATATGTAAGATTTGGCTCTACTAAGACCTACCATTTTCTATCTTGAAGAACAGCAGTTATTAATTTACAGACATAATCAAGTGATTTATATTCATGATTATGGTTCAAATTATCGTAACACGTGTTCCTTCTATATCAGATGCCTTCTCAGTTTCTGCTTTTTGTGTTCACTAGCTATAAAAAAAAGAATGAGAGGTTTGGGGTTTTTTTAGAAGCTTTGTTATAACATTTTTGCTCTTATTTCAGGTCTTAACAACTGAATCATTGCAAGCACCTGAGAAACATGTACTGTACTAACTACAATAAGACTTTCAGCAATGATTGCTATATGATCTGAGGGCTGGAGCACCTCTCCTATGGAGACAGGCTGAGAGAGTTGGGCTTGTTCAGCCTGGAGAAGAGAAGGCTCTGGGGAGACCTTATTGCGGCCTTTCAGTACCTAAAGGGGCTTATAGGAAAGATGGGGACAAACTTTTTAGCAGGGCCAGCTGTGACAGGACAAGGGGTGATGGTTTTAAAGTAAAAGAGCGGAGATTTAGACTAGACATAAGGAAGAAGTTTTTCACACTGAGGGTGGTGAAACACTGGCCCAGGTTGCCCAGAGAGGTGGGAGATGCCCCATCCCTGGAAACATTCCAGGTCAGGCTGGACGGGGCTCTGGGCAACCTGATCTGGTTGAGGATGTCCCTGCTCATGGCAGGGGGGTTGGACTAGATGGTCTTTTAAAGGTGCCTTCCAACCCAAACTATTCTATGATTCTATGATTTTAGAGATTCACAACAAATAATTTCTTCATTTGCACTAAGAGCTGCAAAATTTCTTCTTCTTTCTATATGGTGTATGTTCAGTTGGAATTCTTATCTTTGTAATCACTATCATGGCTTGTACTGGTCTCTAACTTGACATAATAAAAATTAATAAATAACACTGGGATTCAATTTCAGAATATGTTTATTACCTCTGCCATACTTTGTTGGCTTAAAAGTGTTATTTGAATGAGGATAAAGGCACATGGTTTAGACACACAGAAACCTTTTTGTACAAAAAGATAGTTTATACAATGTCTAATTGCATTTCTTTTAGAACCACACATACTTTGAAAATGAACTTCAAACATGTTCTACTTTTCCATGACAATGAAATTACTCAATTGACATTATTGCTGTATCTGTTTAGTACACAAAATCAAAATCTTTTGGCTGTCAATTGCTATAAAAAGAACACTACTTTTGTCTGAGACCAAGCTCACAGTATCTGATCCTGAATTGTGAGGTGCTTTGGGAAAATGAGACAACTTTGAGTGAATTCAACTTCATTCTCTCCACAGTCTCTTTGGGGGAAAAAGTGTTTGAAATGAATGGGTGGGGCTTTCCCAGTTCTTTGTCTTGCTTGGCCAGATTTACATTAATCTCAGTTTGGTGTCTGAAGGAGACTCCAGAGCAGGTAAGTATTGTTTATTCTTATTTTTTTCATGAGGAGTTTTCTTGCTCAGTTTCTCCTTAAAATTGATTCACAGTTGTGTTATTTCCCTAAACACAGGAATCTTCTGTGTCCTCTTCAGGAGCCTGTAACATGTTGCACAGCTGAACAACAGTGTGCCTTCACGCTCAGATTTGGAACGGCGATAAAAATTTCCCAGGGAGCTCTGGTAAGGCTTCTATCTAGAAATTTCCATTAAACAGCTGCCTCACACTGGTTTTCAAACCTCTATTCTGAACACTGATTATTGAAGCATAAAGGAGGAAAAAGATGCCAATGATGTGGCAAGGATTTACTTTGTTGTAGCCATTAATGAACTTTCTGGAGGTGTTTTCTTTGCAGTCCATCTACTTACTGAGTTCACAGGCGCTGGCAGAGCCCTGGAGGGTGGTGATGCAGCAGACAAAGCTGTGCTGTGAACCACATTGCTCATTCCACGTGTTCACAGCAGTCTTCTAAGACTTCTAAGAGTGCTAAAGAACTGGTTAGGGTGTGTGCTGAACCTTCTTCAGGTTGTAATTCCACCAAACTCATCACACCTTATGTTGCTTGGTGGTGTTCTGCAAAGGTCTGAGGACTTTATCCAGGTTTCCATTTACTCATGTGATAAAGAACATAAGGTACAATCTATAAAAAATGAAGGGGAAGAGGTATCAACCTAAATTTTCCTTTACTTCTGTTTAGCAGTGCCAGGGTAGTTTAATAATTCAATGCTGATCAAGCCAGAGAGAACATGCAATGACTTCAGCTGAAAGGCTGATACTCTGTTCAAATTAAGGAGTCCTAGTCTCCAACCTCTGCTTCAGCACTGTGTATTTTATTCACTGTTTATGTAAAATAGAGAAATAACCCTGAAAGCACCCACTCTTCTCTCCAGATGAATACAAAAATGGGAAAAGTGTATAGTTTCTCTTAGCTCTCTCTATGGGCTGGGATTGTTGTAATGGAGTTTCTAAAACCTGATCTTTTTCAGTATGAACAGGAGCTGTGCTTCTGTTTTTGAAAGGTTGGGGTGTTTTTAGTTGAACACTGGAACAACTCTTCTGGGATTTCAGTGTCAAAAGAGGAAGATTTTGGGGGCAGGAGTAACATCCATGCGATCTGCTTGTTATTTGATGGTGGAATTTTGTCAAGGGTTTCCCAGGAGCCCTCTAAGAGCTGTGCTGAATTTGGACCAGTTTTCTGCTTGCGTGCATCTGCCTCATTAGTTTGCCAACATGTCCTGAAATTCTTGGTAGCAAATTCATCACCAGTATAAACTGACTTACGGCAGCAGAGTTGCAGCAGGAACAGATTGGGTCTCCTGCCAACAACCTGTTCAATCGTATCACGTAGAATCTGAGACTCTCACCAAATTGTTGATTTGACCCAGTTATTTAACTTTTGACCAACTAGGATATTTATTTTGTCTCAGGAAAAGTAAGTTATTACTCAATGTATGCAGGGTCTGCAATGTTCAGATATATGCAGATATATTTAGATATAAACTGTAGTACGACTGTGCCCGTACTGCCAGGGAGGGACTTGTGCATGGTTCTCCTGTCCCCATACCTGGGAAAGAAGCCCGAGTGCAGGGGAGCCATGGGGTGCTCCTACCAGAGCAGGTGACTGGGGACCAGCACCTCAGGTCACAGACCACAAGGCATTTGTTCAGCAGGGCATAGCAGCCAGAAACTTCAGGGGCTGCAAAGCTCCTTGGGGTAATAATCCGGTGACTCCTTGGAGAGGCTGGACCCTCTTCTGTTCTCTAGGTAAAAAGCTCTATATGTCACTAATCAAACCGCAATTCACTTAATGTGACCTCACAGTGACATGTATGTTTCATTAAGGTCCTGCAATATTCTGTTCACACCAGAGTAATGTAGATCTGTTCAGATCTGAACTATATAAGTCGTTAAAGCAGAATCTTCTTGCAGCTCTCACTGAAGCTTTCCCATCTTTGCCTGGTTTTGTCTCAGGTTGTGTCTTGGTAAGGCCATTATCCTGCTTTCACACAGTGCCTTTCATCTAAAGACTGTAGAAGCGTTCACAGAACTATTTTCATCTTCATTACACATATAGAAAAACCATGAAGCAAGCAGATGATGAGTGCATGATGATTGGCAGCTGACGGTCAGCTAATAAGTAGCTGACCTGGGAACGGAGCGTAGACCTATGGCTCTTTGCACTGAATAGTCACTTGCGCTTCAGTGCACAGAAAAGAGATAAGGGCTGATATCTCCTTCTCCTTCTGAAAGAACAAGGGCTGCATCTAGTATTTCAGAGAAGGAGGAGACCTCAGTTGGCAACTACCGTGTCATGTGCAGAAGGTAAATCAAGATAGTTTCTTTTTCCCAAGCTCGAGATACGAGTCTTTGAGCACAGGGTTCCCCATTACTGCCTCTAAAAACTGCTCAGCCTTCTTCCATCCTTGAATATGACCATATCTGCACTGAAGAGCTCCCAATTTGCTGAACTGTGATTGCAGAGTGGTTTCAGCCCTGCAAACATCGCATGTGGGGAGTACAGGAGTGTGCTCCCATTGGATCTGTGATAGCTGTCCTCCCGTGACAGTTAATGATTATGTTCCTGACTGAACTGGTAATCTGCAAGTGGCTTCTTGCAGGAATGAAGGGCTCCAAACTGTAACTTAAAGTAAATGTTTGATACCTTAAGAGTGAGAAAACAAATCTCATGAAACCGTAGAAAAAGCATAAGTTATTTCTTTTTCCTAACATGGTCCCTTAGCTGAAAACTCAATTATAAGCACAACTCTCTGAATGAATACAACCAGGGAGCTAACTATGACCAGCTAACAAGTTTTTTAAGTTGTATGTGATTTAATTAAAAATGGACTTGTTAAAAACTAAGAGATAAATGTCTCTTTTTAAATGACTATGTTTTTAACAGCATCCCGTTTCCTATCTTGTTTACACTATTCTCTACAGTCTAGCCTCTACTCCCGGGCTTCTAGTAACTCTGCTTACCAGCTGTCAGAAAGGAAATCAGGTCTTAATTCCTGGAAACCAAAGCACGACACAGCAGAGACCATGCTGTTCCTGCTCTTGACTTAATAGAGTTCTTGGTTGTCTTTGTGGTGTCTCAGTGTCCCCGACTGAAGAGCCTTCCCCATTCCTGCTTCTTGGAGTTCAATATCACATCTTGACCTGAAAGCCCTGTTGTTGATATCCTTTGTAGACTAATGAAAATATACTCAGCTAGGAAACCTGCTGGTTAACCCTCTTGTGAGACCTTTTTGTTCAGTGCTTTTACGCTCTCAAGTTGTATAGAAAATGTTCACTAGGTGATTGATAATATAAGTTTGCAGCACTGTGAATTCAGGAAAGCACTTAAGCAAATGGTTATATTGATGGCAGGGTGATTGCAGACATGTTTAAATGAAACACACGGCCATATGCTTTGCCGGACTGAGTACTTTCCTGGAACAGTTAAATGAAGATATAAACCTTGGAAAACAGATATACACAAACAAAACCCCCAGGCCTCCCAAGCCATTGATATCTTCATAATCCATGTGAAACCATTGTTTCTCAATATGCATTCACAAAGCAGTGTATTTAGCAGTGTATTGAGAGGGATGTTAGAATTACATTTCCAGATCTTACTTGCACACATGCAGACATGCATGATGTTACAATGAAATGGAGAGGGTGAGATAGCTGTGTTTCAAAAACAGAGTCATTGAGAGAGGTGGCATTGATTTGTGTAAAGACGGATGGTTACAGGAAAGCCTCAGTGCTCTACGTGTATGATTGATTTTCTTTCTTTTAAGTGCTAAGGAAAAGAGGACCATTCCCTTTGTGCTCAGAGAGGACACATCTCATTCCTGCACTTCACAGTCGGAAGTGAGGTTTTCAGGAAACTGGATAAATTTGTGAACAGTTCAAAAAATGCAAGCGGCACTTCTCAGCCATTTCTATGTTACTGAAAAATAACTTGTAAATAGTATGAATTGAAAGCTTTCCTTTGGAAAATAAAGATTTAATGTTAAGATTCTACCTATATCTGTTGTGAGAAAAAGACAAAACCCAGTTATGTATGAAGGTTTCATATTAAGATTATGATGGAAGCCTCTTCCCTATAAACTCTTTTCCATGTTAATCTTTCATCTTTTTCTTCTGTTTTTGACATTTATTGTTAGTATCCCATGAAATCTGTTAATATTAATATTAAAATTAATACTTTATAATTCATTCCTAAAAAAGTTTTAATGGTCATAAATTTGATTCTCTCCTGCACCTATTTTAGTAGCTCTTTTCCTCATTTGGGAAAATGTAATGACTTCTTGTGGTGCTTAAAGCAGAAATGATAGACAAAGAATGTGAAGGTTCCGTGAAGGTTCTAGTAACAAAGATATGGAAAAAGAAGAGAATAAAAACTGCTTAGTCATGCAACATGGAAAGCTTATTGGCATTTTATGGCTGCTTTTCTCTCCTTTGCAGAATCTGATGCATCATATTGAACCAAAATATTATTAATTAACCAGCCGTTCCTTGGCTGAAATGCTCGAAGTAACTATGTTTAGTCCAAAGAGTTTCTGCAATCTGCCTGTAATTATGTATGTACCTGCCATTGGCAGATCGGTTAGCAAACAATGCAATGAACTGATAACAGCAAAGGATAAAGCGTGGGGTTTGATGTTGAGCTTCACAATCTCAAGAGCAGCAGCAGAAGGAACAAGAGGGGCTTTAAGGTATGTCATTCATTTTATTGCATCCAAGTTTCTGGAGACCTTTACCTCACTGCTGAGTACACATCACACCACAGAACTTTTACATTTATAAATTATAAAGCCTTATTTCCAAAGTCTCAGGTCTTGGGGAAGACCATGAGAAGGAAAGAACTGAAATGCAACGTTACAGTTGGAAGGAGGGGGAGAGGGAGGGCTTGATGACAAGAACTGTAATGAAATTCTAGTTTTCAGAAAAATGAACATTACTTTTTAGGACTCCTAGTTGCAATGTGTTCAGGTGATGTTAAAGGGAACTCAGGAGAGGAACTGCTGGAGTATCATTTCACCATTATAGAGAACAGGCTTAAGATGTATGCTTTTCTATATACAGTGTAGTTGCAGACTTTAAACACAATATTCCCTGGGGAAGTAACAATAATCGTAACATTAAAAATGGCTACAAATTTTGATATTAACGTGAATAGCACTATGTTATTTACAAAAGCTTCTTTATTAACCACCACACTGAAAAGCACTTCTATGTAAGTACTAGCTTTACTCTTCTGGGGACCGTAGATGAGCCAGTATTTCTTCTACAATTCATTCATTCCTGTGGCTGTGGGATTTCCATGAGTAGGGATGCAGGTAGGGTGATAGGTTATACTTGGAAGAAATGGGAGGCAAGGATATACAATAGACTTAAACTGTTAATTCACAAAAAAAAAGCTGCTTCTAAAGTATTTTTCGTTCCTTTGGGTCATCACTAAAACATGTGAATGTGTTTCGATATGCCGGTGCAATGCACCTGTATTCCCGCACTTTCTTGCTTTAACTAAAAAGAACCAAGTTCTCTGTATTTAAGGCTGTTTTATAAGGTTAAGTGTTCTTAACCAAATGTTTAACGCAGTAGCAGCTGCCAATGCATATTGATCTGAATGCTGGAGATTAGTTCTAATTAGTTTTATTGCTGGTGCGCAGTTCAGCGTTAATTGTATGGTGGTGTTCTTTGTACGGGGCTGAGCTGCTGGCTCTGCAGCCAGCACAGGCCCCTTGGCACAGCACGCCTTGCTGCACCGTGCCGCACAGAAAAAGGCAATCCTGGGAAAACCACGAGTTTTACACAGCATTTTAAGGCACTGACTCCACTCCACATTCTCCCTCGTTTCAGTTGTGATTTCAGCAGCAACTAGTGTACCTCTTGTGGCAGTTTCTTCTGCTTTCACTGAACTGCCGCCCCTGTGAAATCCCATGGGCTTATACGCATGATATATTCTTCCACTTTACAAATAAGTAACTTACCCTGTTACCTATGTCTTGCCTTTCCCACATGTCATGAGCATGCTATCAGAGCTTATTAGAAGTTTTTGTCTTTTTTGTGGATTTTTAACAAATCCACATCCTCCTTTATAAAACAGGACATAGTTTGGGTTTGTTCTAAAGAAGGAAAGAAAAAGGGAAAAAAAGGGGGGAAGAGGATTTTGTTTGTTTTCTGTTTCAGGTATTTCAGTAACATAAGAAACTCCAGAGTTAATCTCAGGAGAAAATTGTGTTTTGTAGGGAACAAAATACCGTTCTCAATGATTGCCCACTAGTGTAATAATGCAGCAATCTGTGCTGTGTGAATTATCCTGAATAGAAGATTTATTGCACATAGTCCTTAAGGAGTGTTTTATTTAAGTCCCAGGAGTAGGGGGCATGGTTTAAAACCTGAATCATTTCTAAATTCTGCTAATTTATGAAATTAATAATGGAATTTATAGAGATTTCAAAGCTGTTACTTCTGTTTTCCTTTTACCCACGGTGTTTCCCTGGGTCTAGATGGGCAAGAGGAAGTTCAGTGGGCTGGAAGTCACCCTGATCGTCCTCTTTTGCATGGTGCTGATTATAGCCTGTGTCCTCATTGGGCTTTTAGCATCAGGAGAACCCGGAGTCAAAACTACACGTAAGTACTTCCCATTGCTGCTGTAGGAGCAGAGCAAAAACCCTGAGTGGGAACTGCTCATCCCTGCTTGCTGAGGCTACTGTAAATGCTACAGAGCTTCAGGCACTAACGATTGGCATAATTTCCGTCACTGGGTTCAGACTTTTCAAGCATGTGGATGTTCAAGTGAGAAGAAAAAAAAAAAAAAATCCCTGTAAGCACTTTAAAAAAAAAAAAGGCACTGACTCTCAGTGTTACTGTTGTGATCTTATCATTACCCAAAGGTGAATCATGGTCAATCCTTCCTGCAGATAATGAGTTTTGGTATCTTTTATGAATATAATAAATAGCACGACTGAGAATTTATTGTCATGAAAAAAACTTTTATCCCTTCCTCCCAGGACTGGACTTGTTTTACAAACGTAGAACTGGTATGATTTCAAAATTTTTGAATATAAAAAAGACAACACTGAATAAAAGAAAAGGGATCAGAGAGACTATGTGGGGGCAGCCAAACTGTGCGGAACATCCGTTATAACCATAAAACCCTATAGTGATTCCTGGTAATGTATTGGTACATTAGAAACCACTTGTCTTACAGGGACGTGGTATAGAGCCCCCTGCTTTACATACAGTTCCATTCTGTGTGAAGAATCCCATTTTCACACGGGGATTGAGGCAAAAAGCTTGGAGGTGAAAATGGCAGTAAAATAAAAATAATTGCTTATACAAAACAAACACTTCTTTTAGTAGACAAACACTGTTTTAGTAATACTTCCCACACAGACTAATATCTGCATATTTTCTGGCTGTTTCTGTCACAAGATGAGCACGAGTCTGCCTGAGCAAAAAATACAAGTGCGTATATTGCAGATAATGCAAACAGGCGAGTCCGTGTATTTGTGTGCCTCAGCCTGAGACAAGACTTCTACACTTCCTCGTTCTCATTCCAAATATACACAGTGTTCCAAAATACGTAAAGTAACTTTTGGTGTTGGGAGAAACTGGAAACAACCATCGGGTACCCTTTTGTCAGCTGAAGTTGCCAAGAGGTCACCTTAAATTCGGTCCAACAAACCTGAAGTCTAATGGAACACCTTAATGGAGCTTTAAGGTGCTTTTACCTGATGCTGGAATTCACGCTGCTGTGGAAGAACACAGCACCTTTCAGAGGAAGGAGCACCTATGAGAGCAGCAGCACAGTACCGTTTAAGAGAAAGAAAAGTCCTTCCAATTTTAATTTGGCATGTATTTTCACAAGGAGCAATGCAGATTGAGCTACAGGACTTACTGAAAACTCGACTAATGTATACCTTAAGAGATAAAATTATCAATGTCACCCATATGTTCAAAAATTTAAAGTGAAGTTGTCCTATCTTTATCTGAAATAGTTGTGTGCAATTTTTCAAAGGAAAAATAAATCACACTAGCAATAGATTACACTCATTTGAATCTATATTGATGGCTAGAGTTTCAAGATGGTGAGAAACAGCCAGCAGAAGTCATTACTGAGTTAAGAGGTAATCAAGTTATTCCTACATTTTGGAAATCCTGATAATAACCCATTAATTTATTTCCCTAACAGAATTTTCACCAGCATGTCCGAAGATATCAATAGCAGAGAGAATTGACTGCATCCCGGATCAAGTAGCAACAAAGGTCTGAAAACATTCTAGAAAAAATTAGAAAATAGGCTTTATCCTGTAAAGTCTCATGCTTAATTACAAAAATTTAACTTGTCTCTACCAGATCAGTGGTTTTCTTAACCTTTTTTGATCTGTGAATGCCTGAACACTTTGCAGCAAAGTGTCACTCCTATATAACCCATTTCAGCCCGTTGACAGAAGGTCTGATTTTTTTAGCCACTGTAGCAGTTTGCTGTCAAAGGTTGAAGACCACTGCCAAAGTACTGCCTGGCAGTTTGACTTTGGGATAGGTGGGAACAAAATTAGTCAAATATCAAGCAGCTGAAAAGAGTCACTCTTTACTTTTAATAACTTTCCCTAAACAGTTTCTTTTTGTCTGATGGTTAAGTACTAGCATTTGTAATAGTTCAGAAATAGCAGGTGAAGATGCACTTTATGCAGATGCACAAGACTTTTATAATATAAGAGACATGGTCACAGTTTCCTTTCAGAACCAATTTGAATCTCAGTGTCTTCCTTTCTTGGTTGTGGTGTCCCTTAGCTGGGAGAGCACAGAGTTTAGAAATGACCTTTTGGCTTAAGAATCTGTGAGTTAAGTTTCCCAGTGAAAAGTATCATGTTAATTTTTCAGTGCTCTTGCATTCGGAACATTTTTGTAGTTCTTGGTATCAAAAGACTATTATTGTTATTTTTATTATCATTATTATTTTTCATCTTTATGATGGATGTTCTCATTTTCTGATGGAAGCTAGTGGATGCCTGGCATATTTCTTTGGTTTGGGGTGGCAGCTTAGGAGAAAAAATAGTGAATATATTATGATGTGTGATGTTTATGTCCTTCACAGAGGTATAAAAAATGATTAACCAGCTGTCTCAATCTCTGAGGAAATTCCCAGTCTAATTCCAGAAATGACAGTTGTTAAGGATTCTGTCATGCCATGGGTTTTGTTATGGTATATAGTTCAATACAGTCCTGTGGGCAAACAGGTTAGTAAAGGCCCAACTCACAGTCTGTTCCTCTGTTCTTTTGGTTCCTTCACCCCTCCAGGAGCAAGCACACCACGGTAGGAGCAGTCATGCAGATCACTTTAATCTTTAATTACTACCTTTGAACCAGCCACCCCACATTAAGTGCTGCACTCATCATACAGTGAGGGAAACAGTTTTGCTCTGGTTGCAGGTGTAAGCCTTATTGTGAGTCTGCCCTTGCTTTTTACCATCACTGATTAGAAAGAATTAAAAATAATCAAATTATAGATACCAGCAGAAAAGTAGGGCCACATGCAGATTTGAACATTGGGGTACATGCTCTGGAATTAGAGGTAAAATAAATGATTCCTGCATCTGTTGTTTCCTTAGTGAAGACCAGGCAGCAGATTTCACAGGATTAGAGACAAATATCCCCTTTAACCTGTGCCCTGATGGAAACTGTTAGATGCAGGCCTGACACAAGCCAGAGTCCCACCCCAGTGTGTCCATTCATTCCTGTATAAATTTTCTCCTGCAAGCATTTTGGTTGTCCTTCTTTAGGCTATTCTAATACAGCAATCAGCAGAGCTGTAAAACTACAGGTACCTGATCAGAAAGAACACAACTCTTCTGTAGTGGTTTCCATTAGTGGTTTTCAGAATAAAGAGCATCTCAGAAAAATTACGATTTGCCTAAACTCATATAGCAGGTTAGTGTCTGTCTTGATTTCTTTATTCACTGGAGATGTCCTAGATGAAGCCAGAAAATGAGTAGGATTGCAGAGGATAGAATTATGGAAAGCAAATAGATATTTATTAACCAGTCACAGGATTGACAAAGATAGACATGCTGAAAGAAAGTAGATATTTATTAACTATTCAGTGCTGTGGAAAATTGCCATGAAGTTTGATTAGCCAAGAAGAACACACAAGTAAAAAATGAACTACCGTAAGCAGAGCTAGTGTAGTCCATTATTGGACTGATACCTCTGAAAACTTAGGGAAGGGTGTATTGTTTTTTTTGTTTTGGTTTGTGTGTTTTCTTCCCAAAATATCCTGCTGGCAGAGGTTTGTTTGGGTGCCGATAAGAGAAACCTTGTAGTTCAGCACATAGACAAGCTATTCTTTTAATCCTTGGTGCTCGGTTCAATGTTCAGAAGCCATCTTACGCTGTTTGCAGAGTAAACTGTTTCCTTGTATCCAGGATTATTTCTAATTAAGCTTTGACTTTCTCTTTGGCTTCATTAGGTATTGGTATCTATTATGCTGGGTTTTATAGTTCAGAGGCTGTGATCAGCTCACATATTTATTTACACTAAATGATAGCTTTTATAACAGCCTCTCCAGTGCCTTTGGATGAACTCTGCTCCTTTCCCTGCATCAGGTGTAACCGATCTTGCACTTCTGTATTTACTTCCTTATGCAGCAAGCTCCATGTGGCACAAAAATACAGACCTATAGCTTACAAATCCACTAGAATAAGATCTAGCTAGAAGAATATCACAGGACTGTAAAGTAACTGCTGAAAATAGTCAACAAGTATTCATGAAAAGTAGCTGGGGAAAAAGAAAAGCATGCCCGTGAAGTTGGGAATGCAGATGCTTGAGCTACCAGGCTTTAGGAAAATCTGTTGTTCAAGCTATTCTGCATTGCATGGGATAGTCACTGGTCTAGGAAGGGATAAGAGAATGGAGGTAGCAACTCTTGTTCTTACGTATTTAAGATATTCCCCTATGTATGAAGGAAATGAAGCAAATAATGAAGTAAGGGAGCAAAACTGTGATCTCTGTAGTCTTGGAGAGGATTGGTGCTTCTTCTCTTTTACCCTGAAATAGTTTATAAAATGGGAAATAGGAAGCTCTCATGGTGGGAGTTGGGAAGGTGGAAAGTGAGAATGGGTTTTCAGAGGCTTAGAAAGTGCAATGATTTGCGGATCGGTGTGGGGGAAAATGAATCACTATATCTCTCCTCCAACTATGTTTTTCGCTTGGTACCTAATGAAAATGACAGCAGACGTGTTTTCTGATGTGATGAGTCCATGACAGAGAGACAAACATTTATCTATTTGGTGAATCTGGATTTTATGTTGGGTGGTTTTGCAGAGATTTCTGTGCTCCGTGCAATCGCTACCGAATAAATGCACTAAGACTTCCCAAGCCAGTGGCTCTGTGAGCTCCCTCTGTGCTTTCCTTCAGCACTTGCATGATTTCTGGGCTGGAGCTGGCTTATCTTTGTTCTGTTCAGAGGCTGAGAAAAGCATTTGACCTGTACCAACCAGGTTGGGCTCTATAACCCAAAACCAAGTGCCACCAAGGACAGCAGCAATAGAGATTTTGGACCATCTCCACCTGTTTCAAGCTGCAGAATATTTTAAATAAGCATGGGACAAACACTAAAAACGTTTGAGCATAATCAGATGAAGGCAGAAACAGATTCTGTTAGTGGGCAGGTGGAGGGAAAGGTCTTGAAGATCTACATGTTGGATTTGGATACCTGAGATCACTTATGGACACTGCCCTTTGCCCTCAGTGAAGCTTGTATTACTACTGCCCTTTGCCCTAAGTAATGAGTTGGGGTTTTAATGTGAGAAAATGCATGGAAACTTAGTGATGTATTACTCAAATCTTATCTTCAAACATAAAATCACGCAAACAGCGCGTGAATAAGTTAATTTCTAACAGCAAAGCAAAGGTATTGTAGCTTATTAGACTACTGAAAGGTAGAGTAAAGGTTGGTGCCACTACACTGAGATATATACTTTAAACAATAGGTTTATTTGCTTGGGGGTTTTTGAAAAAAAAAAGTTGGTTTATCTCAATTTGAGGTTCTGCAGAAGCAATCTGAACATTTCTGATATCAGAAAATTACATTAAAACGTAGATAGTACACATGATGATCAATTATGCATATGTAGATGTTTAACCAGATTTTTACCAGATGTTAAGCCAACTATGACTTTTACCCCTTCTCCAGTATGTGACTTTTGTCAGACTATACTGTATCTGCCACAGCTCAAATGTTTCAATAATTCTTTTTAAATGTTCTTTTTGTCTGTAAATCTTGTGGTTTTAAGAAAGAACAAATGTCTAATAAGCCAGTTTCTACTCTGGATCCAGAAAATATCCTTTCTCTTCAGTGTATTCTGTGCCATTGAATTCACTATTCACTCAATAGAGTTTCAGAGGAGGAGTTGGTCCGATTGCAGATATTATTAAGGTTTCTGGTGTTTGGGGTAAAATACACTCCATGTTCATTTTAACTGTTCTAATATAGAGGATTTATTTGTGTAAAATCAGCTCATTTGTGCCCCTCATGTCCCTGAATCAGAGCACCTGCGACCTGCGTGGCTGCTGCTGGAGTCCCGAGAGTGATACCAGTGTGCCCTGGTGTTTTTTCTCTTCGGACTATGGCTACAAAGTGGATGGGTCAACAAGATCAACTCAGGCAGGTAAGCTGCAGGCTGA
This sequence comes from Phoenicopterus ruber ruber, assembly GCA_009819775.1. Taxonomy (NCBI): domain Eukaryota; kingdom Metazoa; phylum Chordata; class Aves; order Phoenicopteriformes; family Phoenicopteridae; genus Phoenicopterus; species Phoenicopterus ruber. The sequence continues at coordinate 4,362,290 of CM020223.1, read as the reverse complement.
GCTCACCATTTTATGCATGTGCCGATGTCCGATTCAACACGATAACATCACAACATGTGTTTTTTTCCCAAGGATTCGAGGCTACATTAAGAAGGCTGCCATCACCTTCACTCTTTGGAAATGATATCGACACTGTCCTCCTCACGGGAGAGTATCAGACACCAAATCGCTTCCGGTTCAAGGTTAATCTTTTTCTATGCTGTGTTAAGGTTCATGTTCTGTGCAATATTTTAGGCTGGCTGATACTGTGCAGTGAGGTTAGGAGGGATGGATTAATCCCTCTGATGCACTCTCATGACTCCCACTGAAGTGCTCAGCTCCTCTTTTCTTTGTCCTCTCTGCTGTTGCAATGCATCAGGTTAACGAGTGTTTAGCACAGTGGAATTTCTCCATGAAAAATTACTGAGACCTTTGAGAAGCTCAGCTTTTATATTATCTACCTTTTTTCCTCATCATAGGAAAAATTTGGGGATAAGTGTATTTACTTACTTTTTATTTATGGCCTGGCCATATCTCTCAATCCCTTTGAGAGACAACATTAGCTCTTCTAATGATTTCTGTTTTCTATGGAAAACTCAACAGTCCCTGCCATGAATATGGGGTATCAATGGGATCTGGGGTTGAGCGGGGCTTCTTCTGTGGGAGACCTTCCTCTTGTGGTGGGTTCCTGCTGAGCCAGGGAGACACAGAGACAAGTATGATGAGGGAAATGGCTGAAAATGAGTGATGAAAGTTGGAAGTAATAACAATGAGAGCAGAAGAGGAGACTGGGATAGGGGTGGGAATATCCTAAGACAGAACTATGTGTTAATGCTGGAAAATATTTGAATTAGGCATTAGTTTTCAAAGGCCCAACATTTATGTTGTTTAAATATGTGCAGATCACTGATCCTAAAAACCAAAGATTTGAAGTCCCTCATGAGCATGTGAAACCTTTCACTGGATCTGCAGCCTCCAATTTAAACTACAAAGTGGATGTGAAGCAGAACCCCTTTGGCATCGTGGTGACCAGAGCGAGCAACGGTAGAGTCCTGTAAGTAACGTTGGTGCTTTTTCTGAATAACACGGATGTCATTGGTTTTCTCTGAAAGCCCATATGGCCACGCGAGCAATGTATGTCCAAGATGCCATATGTGAGGTGCCCTCTTGGACATGCCATCTACTTCTGCTCCTCTTTAGACCGATGGATGTTCTGCAAGGACTCTGGCGAGGCCTTTGGAAATAAATTCTGTGATATGGAGAGCTCTGGCTAAAAGGTTTGAGGTCTGGCTCTTCTGGCTCTCTGTTCTCTTTCCCCCAATACTAGGGAAATCTTTACAGCTACTCTGTTGCATCAATTCAAGGAAAGTTTATTACCTGAAGAACTGCTGGCCAGTGCTTCAAATCGCATGGGAACACTCTTCATTGCATCTTTTATCTTAGTGGCCACAATCATGCTGAAGCCCTGAATCACCAAAACCAGGTTGCCCTTTAGACCTGTGATAGCCAAGAATAGCTGGTGCAAGCCACCGATAAGCTGCTCATGTAATGCTGTCAGTAAAATATTTAACGGACTTGTACATTGAATGCTTTCATACCATTGAGGTTCTAAAAAGAAAGAAATAAAACCAACTTACAAACCCGACGGCATGGCTTTAAGACCCATTAGGAGAGGGAAGCGTCAGGGTGAAGATACTTATTACATCAGTCCAAGAATGATTACCTGTCGGAGTGCTAGGCCTGTTGGATTATCAAAGCTTCAAGTTTAATTAATTAGCGATTACTTTTGTGCTCTTATTGGTATTGTTTTCTTGCTTAGAATCCTCTATAATGATTGATTTGCAATTCTAGAGAGCACAAAAGATGGACTTGGTATTTGGTAGTGCGTGACTGATTAAAAGGGTATATGGAGGGGGAATAAGAAACCAAGTCCAATAGAACCATGTTGAAACAGTGCTCTGGAAGATTGTCTATATTTTCCTTAGGCTTTGTTTAATTTGATAAAAGTGGTTGCATTTTCTGTCTCTAAAGAAAAAAATTACACTGATGCTTGACTCTGAGTTTGAGTACCTCAAAGAAAGCTGCTGTTCACGTGGGATAAGGGCAGCCCCTCAGAGATAAATCCTTGAGAAATTTGTTTACACAAGACGAGTGCTTTCCCCCGACTCTTAAACAACCGAACAAAAGGGAAGCCTCTTTGGAAAAGGAAGAGTGGGGCCCAATGTGTTACTGCAGTTCATTACAAAAATCCTAATGATCCCGATAGTTATAAAGCGTATGACCTTCCATGATCATTTGTTCCACTTGAGCCCCCAAAAGAGTTAGAGTTGTGATTGACCTATTTCCATCATCATTTGCAAGACAAATGTAGTTATAGTGTGCCACTACATCTGAAGTGATAAAGTCCCTCAAAATTAACACGGCTGTTTGCATAAAGTCAAGAGAAAGTTGCGTTACTCTCCTCTATATAAATATCATGACTGTTAAATGTCACAAATATCACACGAAAATACAGTTGTAAAAAGAGTTTCTACTTAAAACTACATAAAGTGAGTAGACAAAAACATATTCCTTTGAAATTGTGTATGATGTTAATACACAGCAAGGTAGTTTTTGCCATCTCAAGGTCAGTCGTTTTCTCTGCTTTTGGGAAAGAGTGCGTTTCTGCAGATCCCTGTAAGCTCTTGGTTTAATGAAGCTGAAAGTAACCTTCAAACCTGAGGATCAGCTTCATTTCAATTGCTCTCTGCTTTAAATCTGGTTTCACTCACAATTATGTTCTATTTATGATTGTTTCATTTAAAAAGTGATGACTGATGGAAACTCAAACTACTTGTGGGTAGGGGTCAATTTTGATACAATTTCCAATTGGAAATGTTCCAAGTCTTAGAGGAATGAAAGAGGAAAATGAACATGATTAAGTACAGAAGGAATGAAATTTAATGTTTTGGTGATGTTGTGGGCACACACCTGGCTGTAGAAAAAGATCCCTACAGATGATCCCCTCCATCCATCAGGAGTGAGGAGGCCTAAGATGCCCGACGAAGCCTTTTTGACACCCTCAGAGACCACAGGTAGGGTCACAACCTGAAGCTTTGCTGGTTAAGGGAGTCTGGCGTCTGGTTCACTGTTACAGCTGCAAAGCTCAGCAGAGCTAAAGGAAGGAGAGTGAATCAATGAGTCCGTTGCCTTGCAGTGAGCTGCTCCTTGGTGCACCTCGCGGCAGGAATGGGGCTGCCTCCTGCTGCTCTCTGCCTCAGCACTGCTCACATTTCCCCACTGCTTCCTGAGTCTTTCCTGTAGAAACAAGGAGTGAAATTAGGTTTTGCTTAAGTTTTTAGAGCTCTCATAATCCTTGTTTGGAAGAGGAATTGTTTGTCTGTAATGAAAGGGAATGGTGAAAGGTGCAAAATTAAATTAACAGAAGAAACTTTATTCATGAAATTGACTTTTACTGTGTGTTTTGCTAACAGATGTAAAGGAGGAATACTGATCTCCTGCTTGTTCTGTTTGTACAGACTTATACAGTGGCCGCTGTAAGAGACTCTCTGGGAGACCTTATAGCTCTCTACAACTACCTCAAGGGAGGTTGTAGCGAGGTGGTTGTTGGTCTCTTCTCCTAAGTAACAAGCAGTAGGACAAGAGGAAACGACCTCAAGTTGTGCCAGGGGAAGTTTAGGTTGGATATTAGGAAACATTTCTTCCCCGAAAGGGTTGTCAGGCCCTGGAACAGGCTGCCCAGGGAAGTGGTGGAGTCACCATCCCTGGAGGTAGGTATGTAGATGTGGCACTTAGGGACATGGTATAGTGGTGGACTTGGCAGTGTTAGGTTAATGGTCCTTTCCAACCTAAATTATTCTATGATTCTATGATTCTCTGTATCTATTTTCAACACCACCAACTTCACGTGCCTTAAAAAGCTTAGCAGTTGCTTTATGCAGAATTTGCCACAGGAGATGTGATAGCCATCAGATGGAATTTGAGCCATGCTAAGGATCACATTATCACTTTAATCTGTGCTCATCTGCGCTCGGTGTGCTCAAGAGGTAGCACATAGCCATGGTCTGCCTTTCCCTGTAGTCACTGGCCCAGCAGGACTCAAGAGCGGGTCTTGTCAGTTTTGCTGGCAAGCAAAAGCTGCGATTGATTTGCAAAATCTGATGGAGTGGGTTATTTCTGTGTTTCTGTCCACCCACAGAAATTTTCCATCTGCCCCTTTGCTGTGAGTGGCCACAGAGAGTGGATTCAGGATTTGGCGCAACAGATGCAGAGTGGGAAGCTTTGGTAGAAAAGGGGAGTGCAAATGTACCCCTGAAAATAGATGGGCCACTTGTACAAGAGGTTTCTATAGGATCAATAGGCACCGCTCATCCTGTTGTCTGTGCAAGGGTTGCTCTGCTCCAGCCCCGCACCGTCCCGCCTCCCTCTCCTTCAGGTCTCTGAATGGAGACCTAACCTGCTCTCCAGCTCTAACTAAAAGGAGTAGAAACAATTATTGCAAGAGCTCTTAGTAAAATACTACTTCTTTTTTTTTCTTTTTAAATTGTTTCGTCAGGTTTGATACTACCATAGGACCACTGCAGTATGCTGACCAGTTTTTACAGCTCTCAATCAAACTACCTAGCAGCAACATTTATGGCGTGGGCGAGCACGTGCATAAGCAGTACCGGCATGATGTTAACTGGAAAACCTGGCCCATGTTCAGCAGGGATATTGGCCCCTCTGGAGTAAGGACTGGTTTTATTACGCTTCATTATTTACAGATGACTTCTGGAATCCAAGCCTGTTATGCAGCAGACGTATTAGTAATATCCACTGAGTTTTTCCCCAAAGACTTGTCAGGCACTGCATATTATTACTAAAAGCTAGATGGTACTGATGGAAGTTCCCTGAGGAACAGCTTTTTATAAATATTTTGATTTTTGTGTTGACATGCAGTTGCAAACCAGTTGATAAACATTAATATATGAGAGACTTCAGTTTCTACTGATAAACAAAAGAAAAAACAATATGTCTTAATGCGTTGCTGTGTGCAGCATTCAGTACAGATGACACATGCTTCTTCAGTTAACATCCTTGTAGCTCGGCAAGTGATGGAAAAGTTCTCTTTAACAGCTGTCTCTTTACAAGATAAAATATGTCTGTCAGCAGTTATTTGTTTCTATTGTTTGTATGGCTGTCTCTTTCCTAAATGATTTCTGGGGCACCCATTTATTGATAATTGTAAAACTATTTGTCGCTATTACCTCAGTTTCATAAAGCAACAACTCATATGTTTTTCTTTGAGAGAGCTCTTCAGTGTTTTGCTGAAATAGGAGCTGTGCTAAGAGAAACTAGAGGGTGAGACCACTACATGTAATTAATTAATAATTTGAAGTTTGTACCCTTTACCTTGAGACACCTTCTCACTATCTTCTCTGGTTTGAAGATAGTTTTTACCTGAATGGCTCTATTGAGTGTTGACTCATTAAGTTAAACTAACAGCAAACAGAATCAAGTTATGCTCATTTCCAATTGCTCAAGTTCTGTTTCTTGTTAATTTGTTCTGAGTTTTCGTTTGCCGGGGAAGAAGCACAACTATGAAAACAACTGTTATCATTTCTAAGGGTTTTGTTGCTAATAACAAAGGAAAAAAACATTAGAAAGGAAATAAAACAGAAGCAAGGCACTCTCTTATTTCCATAGATTAGATGTAAAAATGATTGCCTTGCAGGATTAATAGAAATATGGATTAGATGTAAAATCTAATCTATGGCGAAAGGTGATGAAAGCACCTTACAAGTTCTATTGTTCGCTTGATGTGCATGTATATTACCCAGAAATAGTACTGCAATATATACAGACACTTGCCTGAAGTTCCATCATATCTGCTTGCTTATGTTATCTATATATTTGGGGAAACTTCTGCGTTAATGGAAAATGTTCTCCTAAAGGAGAAGAATGCCAGGAAAAGAAAACAGAACTGTAGGAAAGTGTCAGGATTTTTATTTTTGTTGTTTGCTATATTTTGAGACGTTTCAAGTTCTACCTGTGATATATTTTGAAATATGCCAGAACAGATACTGTTATTAGATTTTAATCAGCTTACTTTTCTTTTTTATCCATTAAGGCAATGCATAACTTATATGGAGTTCAAACTTTCTTCCTGTGTTTGGAAGACAGCACTGGAGCCTCCTTTGGTGTTTTCCTGATGAATAGCAACGCCATGGGTAAGAAAGCTTTCTCTGTAGCTCTGAGCACTGCTTTTCGATATACCTTTTTAAATGATCTGTAGGATTGGGCTCAAAACTGTAGTGTTTAGTGTATGCAATGTAAGCAGTGAGTAGCTCACAGTTAACATGAAGATTGTGCTGGAAACCTGAGGGTCCGAAACCTATCTGAAGCCTGTGCAGCTTTGTGCAGATGTGCAGGACACTGGAATCAGAGCCTAAATTTGGAATGAGCAATACTTGAAAGTAAATGCCTTTTAGTCTCTTAGATAAGCATGTATATATGTATGCTTTACAGAGCTCTTCACATCTCTTGAGGCTGGAAAGTTGTACTAAAAATTTAAAGATAAAAGTTTGAGCCATTGGATTTCTTCTGGTTCTCTTCTCTGTAGGATGTAAAGGGGTAGAAATATGGACATTTAAGAGAGTCATCTGAATACATCTCCCCTTCGTTGCAAGTTCAATTAATGGTTTTGGGTTCCTTGGGTGTTTTTGTTTTGTGCTTTTTTCTTAAGTAAATTTTCTGATCATCAATTATTTTACAATTAGCTGGTATTCAGAATTGGTATTGTGCACTCTTGTCCGGCAGAGTTTGAGGTGCAGCCTGCTCCAGCAGTGACCTACAGAACCATTGGCGGGATCCTTGATTTCTATATCTTCTTGGGGAACACTCCAGAGCAAGTAGTCCAGGAGTACCTGAAGGTACCTTTAGCTAGAGAGACTATGCATTGAACAGATTTTTTAAAGTTCTTGGGATTTTTTGGTGGGTTTTTTTTTCACCTCTTTATATGACAATGTGTCTTCACTATGTTATCTAGTAACTGAAAATATGACTGAGTATATATTTAACTAACTGTTAGTATGTCCCTAATGTGACTGCTGTCATTAGTAATAGCTAGCTGGGGTTAAGCTGGGGTGTACTTGTTTTTAGCTGGCCTGTTATGGGGAGCTGAAACTTAAGCACTACTTTTCCTGGAGATGCTGGAGCAGAGACCATGCAGCAGCTCAACGCCCAAGAAGTGTGTAGCTGCTAAATTCATCAGTCTGTCTGGCCTGACTGATTTACACAGTGGCCATTGGAGCTAGAGGTGGTCTACATGGAATAACTTATGCTTCCTTGCTGGGGCTCACTCTTGTTATAAGGACAACTTCCTGTTCATATGGCAATATTATAGGGTAGATAATGTGCTTCCAGGTATGCCATGATTTTATGGTCATAAGATATCTCTGATATCTTTTGTACTTCTTGAGATCCGCTTACGTTTCAGTGACACCTTAAAGAATGGGCATTGTCCCAAAATATTTGTATTTCTTAAAAAAAAAAAATAGCTGTCATGGTTTAACCCCAAATTGTAACCCAGTACCACGCAGCCGCTCGCTCACTCCCCCTCACCCCGGTGCGGTGGGGAGGAGAATTGGAGAGAAAGGAAAAATTCGCAGGTTCAGATAAAAACAGTTCACCAGGACAGCAAAGGAAAAATATAAAAATATATTAATAATGATAATAATGAATATATATATATAGATAATAGAATATATAAAATAAACGATACACAATTTCCAACCACCCGACGACTGATACAGCCCATCCCGAGCAGCAGTCAGGGGGCAGGGGTATCCCCCCCACCCCCCCCAGCTATCCCAGAACAGCAAGTTCCAGAGAGAGCAGGTGAGGGAACAAACAGCCGAACAAACAAAAAACAAAAAGGTAAAAATAGGGAAACAAAAAGCAACCCGAAGGGAAGCTTAAGGATTAAGGCAAGTTAAGGGTCTCAACAGCCTCACAAGCCTAGTGGCCCACCGACTGACCCTCAGTTATACCAGGCATGATGTCTATGGTATGGAATGCTCTCTTTGGCCAGTGTCCACTAATGATGTGTGGGATTTTTGCTCTCAACCTGCAGTTTGTGGGACTGCCAGCATTGCCTTCCTACTGGAGCCTCGGCTTCCAGCTCAGCCGCTGGAATTACGGGTCTCTGGATGAGGTGAAGAGAGTTGTGGAGAGGAACAGGGCGATTGGACTCCCTTATGTAAGTATGGGGCTTGAGGAGGGCAACCCAATGAAGGCAGAGCTCCGCGGGAGAAATGAGCCAGAGATCCCGACCATGGTGTTCTGCAACTGGTTCATTTCACCTCAGTTTAAATTAGTAAATTTCTAATCTATAGGCTTCTGGTGTCAAAGTTTTTGTCCTTTTTAATGGTAGACCCATAGTCAGAATGTGGGACATGGTGGGGCTCAATTACAGTAAGTTTTATTTGAGCACTTTATTGTAATACTTTTTCAGTTATACTTTCCAACTATATCCACTTATCTTCTCATGTTACCTAACCCATGCAATTGGTTTTTTAATGGTCCTGTGGACAGTTATGGAACCATGTATTATTCTTAATTGACAGCCAAAGATAAAGTACAATTAACTTTTAAAATTAGATTTCAGATTACCTTAGCCCAATGGCTTAAATAGAATAAAAATACCCTAATGTTAAGCTAAGAGTTGAGGAAGAAATGTTTGGATTTAAGGGGGTAGCTCTCGCAGCCAGGCAACTGCAATGAAATAGCCACGTGTCCAGGGGCTATTAGAAAGGATGCCAATATACACATTCATTTAAATTCTGTTAATGCTAAATGCAGCTCTTTTTAGGCACAAAAGATGTGTCAGTACCATTAATTAGGGCTGTAAGCATGAGATGAGATGCACATTGTTTGCAAGTGGTCCTCACAGCATACTTTCTGCCAGGCTGCAGTAAAGTCCCAACAGTAAATTCACTGTAGGACAAATGGGAATTGTCAGAAGAAATTGTGTTGGACTAATATACAAAATCTTTACATATCACTTCTCATGTTAAAGCTGAACTCCCTTCTCCTTCAGGATGCTCAGGTCACTGATATTGACTATATGGAGGAAAAGAAAGACTTTACTTATGACAAAGTGAAGTTTCGAGATCTCCCTCATTTTGCAGCTTATATGCATGACTATGGACAAAAATATATTCTCATACTGGTAAGCATTTAACTATTTCTTTTTCCCTTGTAAATACTATCATTCTAACTATTTATTATTATACTTTTCTTATTTTATGTAATTACTGCATTTATTGCCCAACATTCTAGTAGCCTATAATAATCGATGGAGTGTATCCTGTTTTTTTCTTATTTTTTGTTTTCTAATTTTTTTTTTAGGATCCTGCTATTAGCACCCAAAATCTATCTGATGGTAATTCCTATGGAAGCTACGTCAGGGGAGAGAGCAAAAAAGTCTGGGTTAATGATTCAGATGGAGTAACAGCATTACTTGGGGAGGTAATCGCAGTTTTATGAATTTCAACTTGGTCTATTGTCAGTGTTATGGTTTAATTTAGGTCAGGGGGGTCCTTTTAAACTCTCATTTTCTAAGTTGCTTCTTTCAGTAAAATTACCTGCCAGTGAGAATGAAGTTTATAAGGTCTCACTTAGGATATGATACTTCTCAACCTTTCTTGATTTTTTTTTTTCAATTTTTTACATTAAACAAAAAGGAAAAGTAAGGTAGTTTGAAGGCTCAAGGGACAATTCATTAGCCAGCTCCTATTTATTTTCAGTAGTGACTGAAGTGCCAGCTCCCACATTATCCTTTTAATTTATAATTTTACCTTCTATTGAGAAATTTTTCTGTTGTGTATTGTTCTTTGTATGACTTAAAAGAAAAGCAATTGAAAACTTCAAAGTTAAGCAGCTCAGACTCTTTTTCTGCCTTCTTTCTGCGTGCACGCTATTGTCACTTTAGCAGTTTGCCATTCAGAAGTCTTCATCAGAGCACTATATTAGCACTGCCCTCGATGGCTAACCATGCGGGTCCTGGTGGACAGCAAGCTGAACACGAGTCAGCAGTTTGCCACCGCAGCAACGAAGACAAATCGGATCCCGGGCTTCATCCACAGGGGCATTACTAGTAGAGATGGAGATATGATCATCCCTCTCTACTCAGCGCTTGTCAGGCTGCACCTGGAGTACTGTGACCAGTTGTGGTCCCCACAATTCCAAAAAGGTGCAGGCAGACTGGAGAGGATTCAAAGGAGGGCCACAAAGGTGATGAAAGGGCTGGAGAACCTGCTCTGTTAGGAAAGACTGAAGGAGTTAGGTCTTGCCTCTGTAAAGAAGAGAAGGCTCAGGGGGGACTTCATCACAGTGTTCCAGTACTTAAAGGGCAGCTACAAAGAGGACAGGGGCGCTCTCTTCACAAGGAGCCACATGGAGAACACAAGGCGCAAAGGGTGCAAGTTGCACAAGAAATTTTTTACAGTGAGAAAAATCAATCACTGGAACAACCTCCCCAGGAACGTGGTAGAGTCCCTGCCACTGGAGGTTTTCAAGATGCTATCGGGCAGGGTGCTAGATGATCTCATCTGGGTTCCCTTTCCCGTGACAGGCAGGACCAGATGATCTTTCAAGGTCTCTTCCAATCTGGGCTGCTCTATGATTTTATGAATTCTTTTTAATATAATTTAAAGTTTAATTAAACCTTTCCCTTTTAATGTTGCAGGTGTGGCCAGGGCAAACTGTGTTCCCAGACTACACCAACCCAGACTGCACTAGCTGGTGGGTGGAAGAGTGCAAACAGTTTTATAATGTAGTGCCATATGATGGGCTCTGGATTGTAAGTAATTCAGAACTTTCATTTTTATTTTTATTTGTAAAAATAAGGAAGGATAGATGTTTATCAAATTCAATTTGCTTTGAATTTGAAAGGGGTACTTACTGTTACTAACCTGAAGTCCGTGCAGGATATGTATGTCTTTTGGTGTTGAATTTGCAATTCAAATTTGATTTTTAAATTTTAATTTAAATCATTAATCATGGCATTTAAATGATCAGTGTGCTGTTCTTTGGATGTTCAGTGACACTTTAAAATGCTTCGATTGATGAACCATTGCTAAAGGCAAATGCTAGCACACTCCTGTACTCAGAATGGCAATATTTGGAGACTTGCATACCTGCTCAGTGAATGTGTCCTTAACAGGTCCTGAATACAGGGTATAATAGATATAATCCATGTACCTATGCTCCAGGTAGCTCATGGAATTTCCAGTTAGTAAGTCTGCAATTGCTATTCCAGATAAGGATTTGGAAAAATCAGACTCCCTAGACAGGTTCTCTCACAAAAGGACTAAAATACAGTCTGGCACAGTGGATTTTAGATACAGTTCATGGAAATCAGAGGAGATTAAGAACCATTTTGACTGACCAGATTAGTTTTTTACAGGAATATCCTGTAATAAAGCTTCTAAAAGTGTGTGCCTGAAGGAAATCTGTACTTAAACTTCTCAATCCCCATCTCAGTGTCGTCTTCTCTTTATTCGTTTTGTGATTTTCCTACTTTCTTTTACTTAAAAATAAATAAATATTTCAAAAGAAAGTGAGAATCTACTGAATATTTTGCCATGCATTTTACAAAGCTGTAACAATTTTAAATTAACCTGTATGGCAAAATACAGTCTTTCAGCTACTATGTGATAGAATGAGTTTTTCTCACTTATTTTTTTCTGACTCTGTGGTTCCATCAAGTCAAGCTATGAAGTGTAAGACTGCACAGCTCTCTTACAGAGAGCAAATTGGTCACTAGACTACAGTGCCTCCATGATTTACTCTCTTCTTCCACGCATGCTTTTCGTGCAGCACATTCAGGGTTGCACATAGAAATGCACTTACAGCACTGCCAAATAAAATACTCATGGAAGGAGACAGCAAAGTTTGAAAGTATAATGGCTCGGAAAGTATTATAAAGGAGATGTTTAAGAATATCCAGTCACCTTGTGTATTTTGATCGAAAGTAACAATGTACATTTGCTGGTTCTGCCTTTCTCTCCAAACACACGCTCCATACCAAAGACATTTCCTTGAGAGATGTGTGGAGTTCGTCATAGGTAGGGACAATGTATACACAAGCACCTCTGGCAAATTTCTTTCTGTGGAGGGATAAGGCGTGGCTCTTGTGACATGACACTCACCTGCATACAAAAGTCTGTCTAACACTGAGACCGATATTAATACAGGAATAGACCAGGTCTGTATCTGAGTTATATCATTCTAGCCTAATTGTATGGTACTAGTTCTAAGAAATTATTCCTTAAAGGATAAGAGAATTGAATGTAAAACTTAGAAAAACATACTTGAGGAAACTTTATTACATTCTGCATCTTATCTTTCCAGGATATGAATGAAGTATCCAACTTCGTTCAAGGCTCAAAAGGCGGTTGTGCGCAGAATGACTTAAACTATCCTCCTTTCACTCCCAGTAAGTCCGACTACTTTAACCAGAAAGCAAAATATCAAAAAGTTTATGAATTACTGTGCAATTGGCTACAAGGATGCAAAGTGATTTTAGTGTGGTTCTTATGGGCGGGGTTTGAACATTACTATTGTCAGAAAATACCGGTATACTTTGGCCCTCGTTGAAGGCATGGTTTATATAACTGGCTTTTTTCCCTTTTCAAATTATTACTGAATATTGTCATTGCCTTAATTATGCCTGATAATATAATAATCTCCTTTCACTATCAGTAGCTTTCAAGATGTATGCAGAACTAAAATGGAGTTCATCATTTGTATTAAGTAGTGGGTTTAAGTAATTATTGCCAACATGTTATCAGATAATGATTCAGAAGTTTACAGCGTAGTTCTCACTTATTCCTTGCATGGGTGCAAAGCTCAAGAGTAGAAAAGGTCACAGAGCAAAGATGAATCAAACCAGCAGCTGAGAGTAGCATTTTTTTTTGTAGTAGTAGTAGTGATACTGGTCTGAGTGCAAACATTAGAGAGAAAAAAGGGCTTGAATGTCATGAATGTGCATTAAAAAAATGATTGGAAATATTCATAATAAAAATGTACTTTAAAAGTGATATTTGTATTCCTTTATTGAAGGTATTCTTGATAAGCTCATGTATTCCAAGACGCTTTGTATGGATGCAGTGCAGAAGTGGGGGAAACATTATGATGTCCACAGTCTTTATGGATATTCCATGGCCATATCAACACGGAAGTAAGGAATGCATCCTAAAATCTTTACAAAAAGGTTTCAGAACAGTACATGGCCTGCATTTTCCAAAACAGCAAGAGATTTCACTTCTAAAGGAACCCAGTTCCTGGAAAATACTGTACTATATTTAAGCCAATGCAGCTAAGGCAAAATCTACTAACTAAAGCTGGTCGTAAAAGCTGAACATCGGTTGTCAAGGCTGTATAGAAAGCTTATTTCAAATTAATTTCTTGAACTTTGCTAAAAGACACCTGGTTTACTGTAAAGGAGTCCACATCCCTGGGAAGAATAATTATTGTAAATCAATCAGTGTAAACTTGCCTTATATAAAACTATTGATGTCCAAGTCGTCTTTTTTCCTTTGCATAATTCCAGTCTTGTTTGCTTTTAAGAGTCATTGAAGAACTGTTTCCTGGAAAACGAAGCTACCTTATTTCGAGGTCTACTTTTGCTGGATCAGGAAAGTATACAGGACACTGGCTGGGAGATAATGCAGCAACATGGGATCACATAAAATGGGCAATACCTGGAATGCTGGACTTTAACCTCTTTGGAATTCCTTATGTATGTCATTAGTTTGTGACATCTTTTCAAAACAGTAACTGGATAAACAGTAACTCTGTGATAACAGATTATCTAATCAGATGCTATCTAGATAACCATCTTACATTTTCAGCTCCTAATTAATCACCTTTAGGAATCTGTTTTTAAAGTTTTTTTCTAATTACTGATTTTTGGTTTAGGCCACTTATTTTGATTACTGTGGCTGCGTGTGTATGGTGAGATCAACGTGGGTAACAAACCCTTTATCTTATATATCCCAAGCTGCCTGTTAACTTTCAAACACTAGTGATTTATGTGGAACTCTTTGGTGTTTTCCTTATCGTTTCAAATGAAACAGACACATCCATTTATAAGGGATATAGCCAGATTCCTTTCCATGATTTAAATTTGTATGACTTTTGAGCTTTTTTTCCTAATGTATGCATATTAGCATCAAACAGGAAGGTAAAGGTTTGGAAGAAATAGAACAATGGGCAATGCTAACTAGTAGTTTAATTTTTTTGACAACGCATAGTTGAATTTGAAAGAAGAAAGGGACAAATGTGTTGAATGGCTCGGTCACCCTGTCTAGCAATTAAGGTTGAATTAATGCATCTCTGAAAACTAGAAGTTTTGTGTAGAGATTAGAGGTGCAGCGTACTGCACATCCAACACATTGTGTTTTTATTTAAAGATTGGAGCAGATATTTGCGGTTTCTTTGACGACACCACAGAAGAACTTTGCAGACGATGGATGCAAGTAGGAGCATTTTACCCATTTTCCAGGAATCACAATTGTGAAGGATTCATGGTAAGTTGTGCATTCTTTCACAAAATGCTTTGTGTTACACTACAACATTCCCCTTAATAATATCAATAGTAATCATTACTGTCACTGATGATTATGTAGTTAACCAGTTTGAAAATGGCAGAATCTTAAGCTCTCTTTATGAAACCCTAGATTCGAGAGGTTCAGCTTCCTAAGGGTTAGCTGCATATACTTGAGACTACACTTATTTGGCAACAGTTTCATCACCATTGGTTGTGCCTGCCACCAAGGGCAAGCACTCACTGCTGTGTAACCCATCAGACTGACTCTGGGGAGTCCTTTAGCATGAAACTAACTGCGTGCCAGGATGAACCCAGGATAACCCTGATGCCCCCTCAATCCAGGTGGGCAAGAGGGGTGCGCAGTGCAAGGCACAGTGAGCCTGGAGGAGCAGGACCTCAGGTCAAACCACCCAGAAGGCAAACACCGTGCAATGTGCACCACTGAATTTCAGCCTCTCTGAAAGAGCAGCTGCTTTTCACATGTTTGGCAGAGTGTTTTCTGCATGATGAAAATAATCACGTGATATTTGTTTTCAGCCTCAGGATCCGGCTGTGTTTGGACCTGATTCAGTCTTGGTGAAAACCTCCAAGCATTACTTGAACATTCGCTACACGTTGCTGCCCTACCTGTATACACTCTTTTATAAAGCTCACACTCAAGGAGACACAGTTGTACGGCCAGTTTTGCATGAGTAAGTTTACTCCTCAGCCTTTGTGATAGTTTTATGAGGAATAAAAAAATCACACACATTAAATGTTGTTAGGGACTTTCTAACCACTGATGTCGTCTGTGAAAATGCACATTGGAATATATATAGACGACTTCTCAATTCATGAAATACCATTTTGGAGTAATCGGAAGAGTAATCGGAAACCATCTGTAATTTCTGCATATATGCATGTATTATTGTCAGTCACTCTTACGAGTTGCTAAGAGATGTTCTTGTCAGCTAATCAAATTATTCTCCACCATCATATATATGTATATATTAGGATATATGTTTCCTTGCCTGGAAACTCTTGAATGAGCTGTGTCAAGAACACACACCCCCCTACACTTTCACACACGTGTAGAGAATGCTAACGAAACTAGTAAGACCTTACCTTCTTATCTTCAGATTGCCTCAGATTAAAAAAAAAAAAAAGGCAATTTTGATATGACACTCTTCAGTCATGCCTCTAGACAATCAGTCCCTGAAATACTGGGATTGCTGGTGATGGTATCGTTCCTAAAAAACCAGTTAGTGCTATATCCTTCCCATGTGCCCAGGTTCTACTCTGATGAAGTGACGTGGAGTGTCGACAGGCAGTTCCTGTGGGGTCCTGGGCTGCTTATTTCCCCCGTACTTGACCCGGTAGGTTTGGCTGGTTTGGTTTCTATCTCATAACCACTTCATGGGGCACAGGGACACGTCGAGCCACCAGTTCCCGCTCTTTTCTCTGGCAGGGACAGCAGCATAAAATCCCCAAGTGACACTATTCCTGTCACTCCTTTATTGCTCTGACCAGAAACCACCTTCCAGTTCTGAGCCTTTGCTGTTCAGTCTTGTGACAATTCTGTTATTCAGCTTAGAGGTTATATCTCCTCTACTTTATATGTATTTCGTGCTGAAATCACACTCTCCCTCCTTTTTTAGGCTGAACAAGGTGAACCGCAAAAGCAGGCTCTGCCATTTCCCCGAGGGTCCCAGGAAATTTGCTCTGGTCCGACTCTAGTCTGAGCTCTTCTGTCTTGACCAGACCTGTAACCTCTATTGGCAAAGCGATTGCAGAGGGCCTTGTTTATTAGCATTAACACAGCTCGCTCTGTCTCCAGCGCAAACACGGGTTTTGCTAGACCCTTGCGTTATATTTATTTTTTCAGGGGTACATCACATTACTGACTTATGGCTGTGGATGGATTCCTAACAAGCCTAGGTTTTGCTTCTGTTTGCTTCTTTTTTTTTTCCCGCCTTCATCTATTGCTTCCAGTGAGAGAGCCCACAGCATATTTTTATCCCTGCTGAAATGGAAAATGTTGCACTTTGTGCTATTAAAGCCCACTCCTATTTTCCGGTCCTCTAGGGAGTCAAAGTCATCTGGTCCGATATTCCGATTCACCTCAACTTTGTATCATCTCTGAATTTCCTTCAGAATCAGCTTTTCAGCAAACAAATAGATCGTGGCTTATTCTGTGGCAGGTTCTTGTAAATAATGATTGTTAATGCCAGTAACACAGTAATGCTGTGGAGAAACACAAAGCATTTGTTAAATACATAAAATGAAAGCAAGAATCTGAAAGAAGCCAGCCCAGAAACATGTGAAAATAAGGAACACCTAGAGATACTGGTGGATATGAAAGTCATTTCTTTGTTCATCTTTCAGGGTGTGGAACAAATTGAGGCATATATTCCTGATGCAGTATGGTATGAGTATGAAACGGTAGGTAAATGCAGAGGATAGTATAGTGAGATTGTTTAAATGGCTATGTGACGAAATAAGATTGTCAGCCTTGCTTTGGTGACAGAGACCTAAAGTAAAGCCCACAGGAAGGAAATGGTGAGACAAGGGATGAAGGGTGGTGGGGTATGTGCACGAATCAACACCTCAAGAAAGGGCACAGGGGCGTGGAATATAGCACAGGAGATAGGAAGGCAGGTTGACTGGAAACTGTAGCAAAGGCCATATTTGAAATAAAATAAAATAGAATAATTCTAATTGTAATACACAAGAGTCTGCAATTATCATTTACTAATCTCATATGTTTCCTGCTGCTGTGATAATTCTTTCGATGGGTGAAAAAGGACATTGTTCACGTCAGATTCCTGTATTCACATCAGAGTCCCAACAGGACTTGCTCTCTGCATTGACTGAGCCAAAACCAAATAGTGAGAGATGTTGATTTATGACATTAGATCATACTGATATGCAGCTGTTTTATCTTTATGTGCCCATTGGCACACAGCTATTTACATAACTGAAAATTTTTCTAAAAGGAAGCATTAAGATGAAACTCAGGACTTAAGAAAACGTTCACAGCAGCGAGTAATGCAACATACCTGTTCTCTTTTATATCCCTGTCAATAAGGGGGCAAAAATCCCAATGCGAAAAGAATGGACCAATATGTACCTGCCAGCAGACAAACTGGGACTTCATTTGAGAGGAGGCTACATTTACCCCACTCAACAACCAGCTAACACAACAGTTGCAAGGTATGCTTCAAACCCCAATGCTTTTATGATTAGATTAGTAGGAAGTGTAATTTCAAGACTGGGCTGAGGACTTTCAGGTTACAAATCAGTAGCAGCCCATTGTACTTCACATTTTCACCTTGAAATATGAGAATAACTGTGAGCCACACCTCACTTCCACAACTGTTCCCGTTACAGGTTCAGTGATGAATTATGGGTTTATTTGCACGGCATTTTGTAAACTTGCCAGGCATTTTAATCCGTTTACATGAAAACAAAAGACACCCAAGGACTAATCTAAGACAATTCTCAAAGTGTGGCAACCCTGTTGAGTGTCACATTCTTAACATGACCATGAAGGATGTATTAAGACTGTTTAGGTATTTGTTATGTAGGTAAGACAGAAAGTCTCTCTTTCCACAGCCGCAAGAATCCAATGGGACTTATAATTGCCCTGGATGACAACAATGCAGCTTCTGGGGACTTGTTCTGGGATGATGGAGAATCTACAGGTGAGCAGTTATCAATAGTGAAACAAGGATGATGAACAAGGCATTAAGACATACAAGTGTCAATCTTCCTGCTGATTTCATGGAGCAAGAATAATTAATACTTGCTCGTATGTCAATAGTTTTTCACCCCCTTGAAGTGGAAAGCTGTAACTATTATTAATTTATCTTTTTCATTGTCAGGGTTCACTATAGCCTTGGATATGTAAAGGTTTGGTGCATTAGCACGCTGACTGTTAAACCGTGCTGTCAAGATGGATGTATATTCTGGGATATATCCAAATTAGTTTCAAGGGGTGCAAGAATGCACCTAATTAGTGTTTGACACTAAGAATTGGTAGAAAATGTAAAACTAGCACTATTATTAACTCTCTGGAATTATTTAAATTGCTTGTGAAAACAGTAGAAATTGTGTTAACTCAAAGCATGGTATCGGAGCCAAGGTTTTTTATGCCATCTGGTTTCCACAGCATACTGGTGCATAAGCACGCGAGTAAGCGTGTACGGGCTATATTTGCCATGGTGCCAACCTCGCCTTTAGTAAAGCTGCCGGAGAACTTGTTTCCCCCTGGGATAGTCACTGCGATTATGCCAAGGCCTGTCAGCCTCGTCTCTTGTGATGAACGGGCATTGACACTGCTTAACCTCACCAGTTTTTTTCTGTCAAACAACTTACAACACACATACCTTTTTGCTTAGGGTAAGATTAAGGTCGCAACTTAGAAAACTTAAAAAAACAACCACCAATGACCCACATCACAAACCTCTACTAAGAGGTTAAATTTATTTTGGCTTTCAGTAAAGTTAATGCTTGTGGAATCCATGCATGTCTAAGGAAAGCAGGGTTCATTCTAGAGCAACGGAAGGAACCTTTCCATTCTATATCCATAGATATATTCTTCATTTTAATCTTGAGATGAAGGAGATTTTGAAAAATGAAGTCTCTTGAACTGTGGGATTTTCTGTGGGATTTCTGAGGATTTAGTTAGGCATCCTGTTTCCATTAAACTAAAAGGGTTTGCGGTACTTCAATCCTTTAGGCTGCTTTTGCAGCCTTTGTCCTCTATTATACACTTTTTAGAAAAGCCAGCGAGCAGGTCAAAGGGTTATTCTGAAATGATTTTTTGAAGAACTTTTACAAAATACTCAAGCTTGTATTAAAATGATTTAAGGACTCGTATTTGACAGATTTTATTTTGTTTTCTTTGCAACGAACCATAACATTCAGAGCTAAGGACTTTGGTTTATGGCGTATGCCAGTTAATACTGTTGTTTTTCAAGGAGACCCCATCTTCTCTAATTCATGTCCTGCTGTACCCTGTCAGTGGCAGAAGTGTCAGAGCTTGCTTTAGCTCCACTGGAATAAAATGTAGGTTAGAAAATAGGCAAAACTTCAACAGTAAAACTGTACAGATAAAAAAGAAGTTGGAGTAATATTACCATTGAGGTAAAAATAAATAATGGTACAATATTATGTACATATTTAATTTATAATCCTGAAAATTAGGTCCACATCCTGCAGACAGTTGTTTGTGGAGGTATTTTGTTTAACCATGCAGGTCCACATATGGTATCTGAATTGGTGCATTCTTACCTCTGCCTTCTGATACAACTAACCACCTTCTTCTAGGTACTTAAGCAATCCAGTTTCTCCGAGTTACCCTCCAGTTGCTAAAAGCTACCTTTATCCTTAGTCACAATCTATTTGTTTCACTTCTGCAGGGCCTGGGGCTCTGACTCAACTTCCTTGAAAGCAAGCAGCTCTTGGGGTTCAAAACTGCGTCCCACTTTCCTAATTGCACGGCTACCTTGTCCTCTACGTTATTCATTAGACCTGTACAACTCCTTTTGCTATTTTAAGTATACCAATCATATCTCTCAGAAAAACTTTCAAGCCTCTACTTTTTTTAGATTTTGTGGAAGTTTGGGATGCTTTTAAGAAATAGAGCTGTGATTTGGTTGATTATTGCTGCCATAAATATTGAAGGCCTTGGGTGGCTGTTGATATGACAGCTATATGTACTGCTTTGTCAAGGCCTAAAATAACGAAGCTATTATTGTACTCACTTCTCTTGAGAAACACAACAATAAAACACCTTATGATTTTATTTCCTGCCCAAAACTTACAGGTTGCAGTCTTTTCAGGGAAACTCTTTACAATTTGCTTGCAATGACAGTATTTTTCTTTTCATACATGGGAAAAAAATGTCAGATTGACTCAACTTTTGTATTTCTTTTTCCCAATGGTGTGTTATTTCCTCTCTTGTGGTTCTCTGGCAGAGATTATTAACATTATTGTCATTTTTGCATGAAAAGCACTTATTTAGGGTATTTTGAAGGATTAACTTTGAGCCATTCATCTACATTTAAGAGAAGCTAAGAAGGAATAACAGTATAATAAAAATCAGTATATTTTAGAAAAGCAGGTTTCAATAAATTTTTGGAAAAATTTGAAAAATATGCTGTCCTGGGAGACTGGACTAAGGAAAAAAGAAAAAAACAAATTTCAGTTCTGCAAAGAAACATTAGTAAATATTTGTGTTGCTCAGTGCAGTCTCTGAATGCAGTAATGATAGTAATTAGCAATTTCTTGGTCTCTAGCAGTGGCACAGTCCTGCTTTTAATGCCGTTGCTTCCTGCACTGCAAGTGTAACTTCTTTCTTTACCTTTCAGGTACAATTGAGAGTAAAGCCTACATTTACTATGAGTTTACAGTTTCCAATGTAAGTATTTTATTTTAAATGTTTTCATTTTCCATTTTTATCAATAGTATCTTCAAAGGGCATTCTTCTCTCCCTCCTTAGTCTCCTATACTATTTACTGAGAAGCAAAATATTTGACAAAGTCAAAGAGGAGTCATGTTCAAAATACTGTAATTCAACTGGGATGAAAATCTGCTATTTGTCTTTTCTTCTCCCAGTTCATATAAGCATCTAAAGAACTCCCATTTCCTTTCACATAATAAACTCAGCAGCAATAGTTATTGAGCAAGAGAACTATAAAAACTCCAAAGCGTAAGAGGAAGACCTACACCTTGTCTGACCTCACAGAATCTACTTCATGACTAAGTTTTAGTTTTTAAACTTTTTTTAAACTGAAACTTCCTTGGCAGAGTTAATTTATGGCAGGGTGGAGTCCAGATAGTATTTCTAGTCAATATTGACCAGAGATACCATATGACCGGGATTCCAAGTAATATGATAACATATTTTTTTAATGATAGTAATATCTGCTAAAGGGTATTTTTTCCCTTGCCATGGTGAAACAACAGGGCAGCAACTGAGAGAGAATGCATAGGAACACAGGAGCGAAAGCAAAGGAGTAGAAAGTGGAAGCACATGCATTAGATTTGTTTTTTAATCATATGTAATCATATAATCATTTGTAGATAAGAAACCTCAGTTACTATTGGAGTTTGAAATCTTTGTAGCCAAATTATCAGCTGACTATAATGATGCTGAATTAAAAATTAACATAAACTTCCATGTGGAGAGTAATAAGGAAGTCATATACTGGCATTTGTGACAGCCGTGGTATAGTTCCACTGTTTGGACTCTTAATCTGCTAATAACTAGTGCAATTGAATAGGAACTGGTATTTTTATATCAGGAAAAGTGAATATGAACCTTCACTTGTTAGAATCTGGTGAGACCACAGTCGAGTAGAGGTTATTTGCCTTCTCACAGACACGTCAGCAATTTCTTATTTCTGAAACAAGCAAAAAAAGGAAGCTGAAACATATTATATACATGGTAGAAAAGTGTTATTGTGATAACAACAAGCAGGATAATAATTAATATGTTAGGAAAAAGGTATTGGCTTACTTTATGCTACAGTTTGAAGACTCCATCAGAAAAAATTGTTAGGAGGATTTTAGGCAGATTTCTTTTTTATAAGAGTGTGATCACTATATTATTTTTCAGAATGTTCTAAAAATGACCACTATAAACAGCAATTATGCAGATCCAAACAACTTGAAATTTGAAGAAATCAAGATATTGGGAGTGTCCCAGGAAATAACGGGAGTTACTGTATCTCCGAACAATGTGGGAAATCCTCGGCTTAATATCACCTATTATCCTTTAGAAAAGGTAAAACAATAACATGAAAATGGGAAGTAAACATCTTTGAAATTGCATCACCTTTATTTTATATATTGCAAAGGATAGTACTCAGTACTAATGTCATTTCAACAGGGTACATCTTGTATTTTATTAGAGAACAAAAGCACAATTGCATTTAATTCAGCTGCATAGAAAGTGCATCTAAGTTTTGTCTCAGACCCTCAATGCGACAGAAAGTTTAGTTATGCAGTTATTCATGTAGCAACACTTAATTTCTAAGAGGAGGAATAGCTTTGTGATTTTGTTTGCTATTGGAGAAAGGTAACAAATAGTTATGTTTTAGATGAGTATTTATGCATTGATTTTTAAAACAACATTAAGCACACTGTTTAAAGGAGGTTTAACGACTTTATACAGAGTTTTTCACAGGATGAACACAGGAAAGCAGCAACACAGTGCATTTACGAGCAAAGCAAGCGAATGTGCTGCTGCTAGTGGGAAGCTTTCGTGAAAGTGGTTTCCTACAGTAAACATAGCGCTCACATATTACTTTGAACTTGCATTGTACACCCACTTTAATTATTAGAAGCACCTGAGTTACCTGTTATGTTATCTCAGTTACTGAATCAAAATAAAAATATTTTAACTTTTTCTTACCTCTTGCATTCATATTTCAAAACATGGAGGAGCTGTGCCCTTATCTTTATTCCTGTTTGCTTCCAAGGAAGCCGTGGGATGGACTCAATTTTTTTAGATTCTTAATTTTTCAGATTTTATCTGCAAGAATATCAGTTGTGTGTGTTTGTAAAAGTGAGACTATATCAAATGTTACAGAACAGGGTTTTTTGTGTGTTGTCACATAGCAAAACATATTGTTCCTGGGGACCGGCATCTCTGCTGACTGAAGGAAAGATGGATGTGATGAGGAATTTTATAACTGTTCATTGTTTAATATTTATAGGTTGCTCATATAACAGGACTTCAGCTTGAACTGGGAAAATCTTACACACTGGAATGGACTCAAAAAATGAGTGTCAATGAAAGGTTTAATTGTTATCCCAGTCCCGATCCAACACAAGAAAAATGTGAACAACTTGGCTGTGTCTGGGAAGTAAGCAAAAATTATTTCTCTAGACTAATGAGACAGAAACGTTTCCAGAATCATAGCTTTCTCTTTACAGTGGTTACAGTGGAAAAAGTAGTCTGGCAGATTTGTCAGATTTAAATAAAACGGGAGCACAGACATCAGCTGGCCTGTACTAGCAGATTTTATTTATTTCACTAAAACTAAAGTAGTTGGCAACTGTGTAAGCTCTTCCAAAGTATATCAGAAATTGAGGAAAAATGTGGTAGTTTTTGAAAGATGGAAATAAATCATATAGAGTTATGAAAAAATAGAATAGACTTGCGATCTGCATCTTCAGCTACCTCTTCTGCTTCACTGGCACCGTGGCCTACAAGGCTTACCCCCTTTGTCTCGCCGTCATAGTCACCGAAGCACATTTTATGTCAGACCGATTCCTCTGGCTCTCAGTTTGAGAAGAAATCCTTGAGTTCAGCAGAAATTTTGATTCTTATGTGAACGTAATTGTTTATATCCATGTCGAGGAGCTATTTCCAAATCATAATCCCCGACATGCCGTTCTTTACCACAGTTTCATTTATGAATATCCCATGGCTGTAAACATACGGGAGCAGCGTGCTTTGGCAGGGCTGAACTTTAGAGGGTCCTTCCAACTAAATCACTTCGTGCTCCTCTAAATCTACATTTTACAGCTTGGACATATCTCCTAGGCATGAAGACCAAAATTCTCTGCTAGCTACTCTTAAACCAGCAGCAGCTGAAGTGGCTGACGGACTGTCCTGGTTCTGTTGCACCGTTAGGAATATTTGTTGTGATTTTGGACATTTGGAAATGGCTTTTCCTGTGAAATGGAACTCTGGTCCTGTTATGGCCTGGCTATGTTTTGAACACTTGCTCAAGTTGAAAGGTGCTTTGAATTTGGTGCCGACAGATTAATAAATATTCATTAGCACTTAAGGCATGTGGAGCAGGCATAGTTTCATTTGAACAGCTAGGCGGGATTGGCGGTAAGTATCCAGAGGTGGGAGGTTAATGCATTAACCTGCATCAGCTCATCTAACCTCCGAATACCTCGTTTGAGTGTTTATGTTCAACTGTAGCAGGAAAGTGAAAGTAATTTTGATCTTGCTGTCAGGAGATCTCAGATAAATAGGATGTAATCCTCAGTGGATATTTTAAGGATAATTTGTGTGAATAAAGCCAATGGAAAGGTCTCATCTGATGTTGCCTGAATATCTACTGGGTTTTGGACACGTCTCATTTAAGGCAGCCAGAGAGCAATGGGATTAAAAGGGAGGAATCTTTAGGAATTTCAACAGGCCAAGACTAAACCATGTTGTGGGATTGAGTTGAAGATTACAGATATAGGGAGATTAAATCCACCTTCATTGTACGAGGATTGTTTCCTCACTGAACTATTTGTACGGCCTTTACTGGATCATTTGGTTATATCTGATTTAGTGTAGAGATCAATGGGTTCTGTATTACTTCTTTATTGTTCACTAGTTGCATTAAGTTTTTCCCCAAATTCTACATTTAGCAGATATCTGATAAAAATGGGAGTTTTGGATTCCATGCTAATAACTAACAGAAAATGCAGCAGGCCAGTGTAGCTCACTAACCTGTAACTTACTTCTGTTTGCAGCCAGTAACATCAGATGCAGATATTCCACCCTGCTATTACAGCTCTGACAATGCTTACTCTGTAGACAAAGTAGAACACACCTCGTCAGGTTTGGCAGCCAACCTCATCTTAAACAGTGCCAAGACCAGAGCTAATGAGAATTACACTACACCAATTAGTACACTGCGCTTGGAGGTGAAATATCATCTCAACAACATGCTGCAGTTTAAGGTAATGTCATTCCAGAATTTCTATGAGTATGTAATGTCCCATTGTTAAAAACAGTCTTATTTATGGAAATTATAAGGGCTTTTTGTAGTTAATTTTATACTACACAGATAGTAGCACCCTTGCCTAAATGTGTTTCTCCTTCTAACCAATTAGTTGGTTTTGCTCTTAGCTTGCATCTTGCTTTGTCCTAGAATTTTGTACTCAGTTTTACAATGAAATTATATGAATCAAAGGTATAATGTCAATGTATATGTGTAATGTCAACCAGAAACTCTGGAACTGAAGACATTTTATTAACATATAGGTAAATTTATCTATAAGCGTTATCAAGACTGTACAGATTATTTTTACATTAATCATTCTACTTCTGTTCTAAAATTTTTAATACACTATTGTTTAGACTATAATTTATTACTGTGCATTTAATAATACTGAATTAAGTGTGATGCCTTAAAACAGTCAGGCATCAAAACCTAACTTCTGTCAGCTTTAAGAATACAGAAAACTTTAAGAAGAATCTCTCCAAGTTGGCTAAAAGATGAATCAGAAAGATATTTACCATATATATATATATCCTGATATTTTAAACATAGGTATATACTTTAAATTTATATAAATAATTAGACAAGCCATTCCTGATCCAAAATAAATCCTTAAGGTTTGGGTTTTTTTCCCCCAAGCCAAATACTGTGAAAAAATTGGTTAAAGAATACGTATTGAAAGAAAATACATCTCAGCAAGTGTTTTCAACGATTTTCTATCAGATTGAAATTTCTACCGCTATAGGTAAGATTTCAAACAACGCATTCATTGAAAAGAATTTATTTTTACTTCATAGATTTATGATTATCAAAACGCACGATATGAGGTTCCGGTACCGCTAAATCTCCCAAGCTCCCCAACGAGCACAGACAAGGAACGACTCTATGACGTATCAGTTTACAAGAAACCATTTGGTATACAAGTTCGGCGCAAAAGCACAAGAACAGTCATGTAAGCCGTAGTCATTTTATTTTATTTCACTTGTTTTTGTTAGCTCTTTTCAAGCCAAACCATTTTCTTGTGTATTATGTTTTAAATACCTTAAGACTGGCTTTTGTATCCTTCCCATGAAACGGCTCTGACTGCCAAATGCCAGATGCTGCTCCAGTGAAGGTGGCTTCACCATTGCATTGTATGAGAGCACTGACCAGGGGGAGGATGGAGAAAGTGCCCTGAGCAATATCCTATTTTTTTCTTATAATTATAAAAGGTTTTTCCCACTGTCACTTCATAATTTGACACTTGCTAAAAATCCTCTATAACATGTTGAAGTGTGGAACGTAGACAACTCCAAAGGCCATTTCTTGTGTAGTTCCCAAGTCTCTGGGAGGTACAACCATTTTCTACAGTTTCTAAAATTTTTCTTAGGTGACCACAACACTGATCATTAAGGACTGATCATTTGATTTGGTTTTGGGAAATGGTTAGGGGAAAAAAAAAAAAATAGAAGAAAGTAGTGTCTCAACTAACTTGCGGATGGATTTTGGTAACATGATAGCTAATAAGTCTGACAGGAGCTTCATTTCTTTCCTTGATTAAGCTTAAATCAGAGCTAGAAAACAGAGAACAATGATGCCAGCAGTTGCACATGTTATGTTTTTTATTCAAAAAGGCATTCTTCTGACATTTTTTAAAGTACTCCTAAGTTAACTGCAAGCTGAGTTCCTTTTTGCCAACAAGAGTAACCATTCAAACTGCAATTCAGCCTTCTGGAACAATGTAATTCTTTGGCAGAGCACCATCAGGTTGCAGTTTGGCTTCTGACTGTAAAGATGCTGATTTACAACAAATGAGACCTATGAATACAGTTTCAGTGTTATCTGCACAAAAACTCCAGTGAACTGTAAAAAGCACCTTATTTATTATATTCCATGTGGCACCAAGGATCAGTCTGGGAGTAAAAGATGATCACACTCTCTTGAAACACAGTTTCTCACTAAATTGCCAAAATATAATGCAACTTGCCATGCATGATGCCTGTGCATAATCTATATCTTTCTGAGAGACACAGAGGACTTTGTGTCTCTAAACTGTGTATCCAGTACTTAGACGTCCCCGTTTCATGTGCTCTAAGTTTTCTCGATAAACATAACAGTTTTATTCCACCTTTACTGAAGAGTGAGATTTTTCAGAGAAAAAGAGTAGCCTAAAAAAAGTGTCTGCCAGCTAAACACGGCACTGAAGACACTATATTCTTGGTTTTATTTTCCTCTTTCTGTTTTAGCTGGGATTCACAGCTGCCCTCCTTCACATTCAGCGACATGTTCATTCAGATTTCTACCCGCTTAGCATCCCAGTATATATATGGATTTGGAGAAACTGAGCACACCATGTTTCGACGTAATATGAGCTGGCACACCTGGGGAATGTTCACAAGGGATCAGGCTCCTACTGTAAGTAGAAGCAAATGTGGCTTTCAGACCAATGAGCCTAATGTGCGGAGGTGTTCAGTAGGACTTTAAAGTCCAGTGGATGTCTGCTAGTACTGGACGCACCTATTGGCTTTGATTGTATTTATCATGTCTTATAATTTGGATGGTGTCTCAATTGCAATGGTCTTCTCTAAACCTATTCTTTGTGACCAGCAAGACCAGTGTGTGGGGCCCACTCCCTGAGTAAGACATCGGAAGACAATAAATGGCTTAGAAATAATGGCACGTTCCTCCTTTTTTTATTCTTCTCAGCTAATTATTCTGAAAGCTAGACATAAGTCAGGACAAGTCCTACTACTTTGGGATTAAATTGGTACTTACAGAGGTAAATCAGAGATCTTATGTCTATATGTATACTTGTGTTATTTCCTACGAGATAGCACAATGTTTGCAATTTTTAGGGAATGACCAATGAAATAGTGGTGGTTAATTACAGCACTAATTTCCAGTTCAGGTTTCAATATATTTTTGAGCAAATGAAAGATAACAGAATGTCATCAGCATCTTCTGATCATATAGACACCCGCTACTGTTTGAAAAGAAGGGAAAGTTTTGTCCTGGGGAAGCACTTTCTCATTAGCAAGTTTTAAAGGCACCTTTGCTTTCCTTCCTGCCTGGTCAGTCTGAACAAGACTGACTCAAATTATGAAGTTGAAAGTGATCTTCTGTAGGTATGTTTTGTAGGTGTGTAGAGTTTAAGTATATAATTTTGGAGTTTATTTGTTGTAGGTTTGGCAGTTGTATGTCTCGTCTTTTATTTAATTTATTAATAAATGTAAATAAGTGATGCTTGTGATGTTTTCCCACTAAAATGTATTTTATTTTGTTTGCAGTACAAGATGAATTCCTATGGTTATCACCCATTTTACATGGCTCTTGAAGAAGATGGCAATGCCCACGGAGTTCTCTTGCTTAACAGCAATGCAATGGGTAAGAAAACCTTCCCTTTATTTTCTCAATGTGTTTTATTTTTATGGTCAGTGTTTTGCAGTAGTGGCGAATCCAGACATCCTTTTCTCATTTCACTTCCTCCATTTCCAGATGTGACGTTCCAGCCAACCCCTGCCCTGACGTACCGCACCATTGGAGGAATTCTCGATTTCTACATGGTTTTGGGCCCAACACCAGAACTCGTTGTTCAGGAGTACACTGCAGTAGGATTCTTACTCTGTTACAAACTAGTGCTGTTTTTTGTTTGGTTGGTTGGTTTGTTTTGCTTTCACCTACTCACCACAAATATTCTTTCTTATTTTTAGCTGATTGGACGACCAGTCATGCCACCCTACTGGTCTTTGGGATTCCAGTTGTGCCGCTATGGATACAGGAACGACTCGGAAATCGCCCAGGTGGTGGAGGAGATGAAGGCAGCTAGGATTCCCTATGTACGCTGGTAGCATTTAACATTTAAGCTCATGCCTGAAACTTTGGCTTCATAGTATTAACTAAGACCATTTAATCACAAAATCAAAAACCAACCAAAAAACCCCACCACCATGACAGAGTAGAGCAGACTATGTTTTATGCCAGAGCTAAACATCTCTGCACACTCTGGGCCATGTTAAATGTAGGCCTTAGGCCGCTTTATTTTCCTTATCATTCATACCAAAGAAGCACCCAGATGCCTCAGTTAGTCATGGGCTCTCGCCATGCTGGCTATAAAGGAGCAGTGATCACCAAGAAAAACAAGCAGGAAAGAAAATGAAGCAGCATCATTTCAATGGTATATTGCTCTGGGTCAAGTCAGCTATGATTTGGCACAGGTGGTTGTTGTGAAAGTTGGAATGGCACATAGATCTAACAGAATTATACTGTAAATTGAATGTGACTCTTCATTTTAACTGTAATTAGCATCACTATTTCAATACAGAACTGTTTCCACTGTTGCCTTATAGATATGGTAACATATGTGCAGTTTTTGTGTACTTACACATATGTACAAATCCAGGACTTTTTTCTCTGTCATGTATTAATTTCTACCCTCAGACTAGATGCAGTGATGAAAGGTTTATTTTGTAGTGGACTTGCTGATAGGTTGTGTAATATTCATTTAATAGCTTTAGCTTAAAGTTACAACTGCTTCCAATTTTACCGTTCAAAAGTTCAGTAGTTTACTTATTTTGGCAGATTTTTCAATAAATACGAATTTGGGAAACAGGAAAAAAATTCAGTTTACATTAATTGTTTTTGTGAACTGCAGGATGTCCAATATGCAGATATCGACCATATGGAAAGGCAACTGGACTTCACCATTGGGTCACGCTTTGCTGGATTACCGGCTCTGATTAACAAAATAAAAGGAGAAGGAATGAGATTTATCATTATCCTGGTAAGTTTTGAATACTAGTTTTACATTTCAAGATATCATTGCAGAATGCAGAATATATTCAACAGCATTTCTAAACTTGTTTTTTGAGCATAAGGGTAAAAGTGTTTTTAATTGTAGGATCCAACCATCTCTGGAAATGAAACCAATTATCCTCCCTTCTCAAGAGGTGTGGAGGACGATGTCTTCATAAAACGGCCCAATAGCAATGACATTATATATTCCAAGGTACTGTTCTTAAAATGGTGATGACAGTAGAGGCATGTTGTATCCAAGTGAGCAACATGTCAGCCTAGACTTCAGTGTTAACCATGGGGGGAAAGTCTGCTAATGGTGTGTTCATCCCTGGCTGTAAATGGCACATTGAATAAATACTACAAACTGGATTGTCTTCAGTTTGTGTTGTCATTCACATAGGTATCAGGGAAGAATGGTTATATCTGTCTGTTGCTGATGCTCAGTTTATATTCAGTGTGGTTTGATTATTTTAAAATGTCCTTTATCCTATTAGGTCTGGCCATTTCTTCCCGGCGTACTAATCAATGAGTCACTACCTGAGCAAACCCAAATACAGGTAAATGTTGATATCATTTGGTTATGGACTCAAATATAGACAGAGCAGCACATTAATTAAGGAAAATAGCAGCAAACTAGTTGATAAATCTAGTGGGAGAAATAAGGTGCAGAAACTGGCTAGCCTTCCTAACAGAGTCAAAAAAGTTAGTGAACAACTAATTTTTTATTTTATTTTTTTTTAAACAAATTCCAACATTTTAACAGCGGGATGCTTTCAATCCTATATCTGTTTTGTTTTCCTACTGTTTTTACAGCTCTATGGAGCACATGCTGCTTTCCCAGACTTCCTCCGCAATTCCACAGTGAGGTGGTGGAAGAGAGAAATCATGGAGTTCTACAACAATCCCACCAACCCCTCGAGAAGTATCAAGTTTGATGGCCTGTGGATTGTAAGTGTAGAAATGCATTTGATTTCTGGATTTTTTTGCTCTGCTAGATACTACCAGAGCGCACCACATTTCACAGTGTATGTACTGCTGTTAAAGCTCAGAGGGTATCTGGCATTAAATTGCCATTAAGTAAAATAAACGAGGCTGGAGGGAAAGCAAGTGGAGTACCAGGCAGAACCTGAGCCCCCAGCCAAAGGCACCACTTTGGCTCTAGGTTGTACACCTGCACTGCCTTGGTCTATCACGACTTTCTTCCTCCACTGTGACCCTGTTTGCACAGGGGAAACAGAGCCCAGACTCACTGCTCTTACGTTGAAACATTTTGCGGCTCCGTGTCCCTGCACCGTGCCACATGTGACCGTGTCAAGAAAACATGGAACGGCAGACTGAGATTGCAGCTGCAAGGGCTCCTGAGGACTTCTACAATGCTGCTTGTTTGGGGCTTACAATTTAGTGTGTTTTGTAGCTTTGAAGCAAATATAATCAGGTTTTGCTCTATGTTTTTAGGACATGAATGAACCAGCAACTTTTCTGAATGGTGCCATTGATGGTTGTAGAAATGACCTCCTAAATATGCCACCATATATACCTCGTAAGTCTGATTACTCCTTAAAACAGTTTTAGGTCATTCTGGTTACTATGTAATTTCTTATATGGTGTATGTGCCGTAAATGCCTAAAGTTCGGTATATGAAACCACAACTCCTAACTGAAAGTGGCCCTTTTTTTCTGAGATTACGAGCGCACTTCAACCCCATCTGTTTCACCTTTTAAAAATAAAGTTATTTTCAGCTACTTGCCTGCATATGGATTTTGATACCTATTTTATATCTAGGTGTTTTGCTTTAGGCATGGTAGAGAATGTAGTTCTCTGTTTTGCAGTTTTCTCAATTAATTAAAAATTTAGAAAATATCCTTGTGTCTCCTCTCGTTACCACTTATCTATACAGTCAAATACTTGAAATACGTAGCTTTCTTAGCTTGGCTTTACTTAAGTAGTGGTGTAAAGTAGTACTAATTATTAATTATTTATTAATGGTTTATTAGTATACTCCTGTTGCTTACAGTTGTCTTCAGTTCTTATGAATAGTTTCTCAGGAAGTTAATATTCAGACACAGATCATATCCCTCACCCCATCATTTTTCTGTTTATATGGATGATGTGACAGTGTTTACAAAGATTTGCAATATCTTCTGAATTTGGATATACTCTGTTTACTCTTTGAGCCTCTTCAGTAAGAGCATAACTGAAGCTGAGCTATTAACACACGTACAGACCCAGATGCCTACATAGGAATATTAGAGATATTCCATCTCTGAAAACTGGAAATGCTATTTTTATAATTATAAATAAATAAATGACAGTATACATGCCTAAAGGAGAGTGAATGCCAAAGAGATTATGAAAATTGAGAAAAAATAATTCAAATCATTACTGAATGCTCATTATTAAAAAATAAATATTTTTGTTCCCTTTCCATTAGATTTGGGATACCGGTCATCTGGATTAATTGTCAAAACTCCATGCATGGAAGGTCAACAATATCTTCCAGATGGTACCCCTGTTAGACACTACGATGTCCACAGTCTTTATGGATGGTCACAAACAAAACCTACCCTAGAGTAAGTGAAGTTTGCGTACTTTCTTGTTGTCTACAAAATATGATACAAATGACTATTCTGTGTCTACATTCTTATGGCCAAAACTTTCATCAGTTTATTTAACATGCCTGAGAAATCTTCCTTTTCATCCTAATATCTCCAGTTCTTCAGTTCAGCTAGAAGTGGCGTTTGGTGTTCAGAAGTTTGAGCAGCAGTGCTAGAGCTCTGGCAGTTGGTGTTATTTCGGTCACATTACTGCCCAGGTAGCGCAGTGATCTCGCCCGCGGTGCAAGCAGGGTGGCATGAACCTGAGCTGCTGGCAAGCATGTGCAGGAGAAGCTGTGCTAGAAGAAAAAAAAAAACAACAGCTCAAGCAGGTCTACACCTGCAGCTGCATCACTGTCCCAGGACAAGCAGGCAAAGTCTCTATTTTGAGTTTAGCAGCTTTAAAATCACTGACCGTGAGCAGACACAATTTTCAAGGTACGTTTTAAAGACAGTTTTCCCAAGTCTGATACTAAAGAAACTTATTGCTCACCTAGCTGGGGAGCAATGCCAGTGTACCAGTTCTGCGGACTTCATCCATACGAATGTCTTGTTGTGCAAGCTGAATCGCTGACCTGTATGATGAAAGAAGATGGCCACGGTGCTATTTCTCATATAGTTTAATTTGGATGTAATTACTCGCCATCGAGCATTTCCGTGTCCCAACACATTCAAGCACAACACGTTGCCTTTTCAGCAGCGATTCTGTTATGAGACAGCCACCAAGGCCGTCCCGGGGCGATGCTCTGCATTGCAAACGAGAGCGGTCAATCCAGGCACCGCTCGGGTATTCATGCACAAGGCAGAACGGAGAACAGGTCTGAACGTTTAGATCAGCTGTTGGGAACAGTAATGACTCACTGGAAGTCTCAATAATTGCTGTAATTAAAATCTAAAATACTTTTTGCTTCTAGGTTTTGCCGGGATTAGCCTGGTCGACTCGTGACGTTGGTATTGTTTCTGCCTTACACTATCCATCTACTGAGGGAAAATGAATATAGTTTTCTAACAATGTTAATTTAAGGAGGGCTTGATTATGTCCTGTATTTAAAACAAATTTAGTAGTAGTGAAAAGGGGAAACAGTGACTTTTAAAATGCAAACTGTGTGCATAAGGCTTTCCTTTTAAGAATTTATTTTCCCAGTTGCAAGGCAAACGTTGTTATCTGTTTCTGAATAGTACCCCAGCCTGCTTTAGATAACGTCCAATCTAACGATAATATATCTGTGCTGTTTCATTTCTAATTCCATGAGTAAGCAAGGAAACAGTGTTTCTTTATAGGTCTTAATGACCTTAAAGCCCTTGGTAACTTTGATATTACCATAAAGAAGGAAAATACCAAGGCTGCTTGAATTTTTGACTGAGTGGATGTTGTATTTGGCAGCGTGCCATGGCAGCACTGCCCGTCAGGCAGGAGCGAACTTGCTGACAGGACAGGAAGGGATGGCTGATATCTCTGCTGTCAGCCACATCACACATGATTTAGGCATTGTAAGTAGTCACTAATTTAACACTAAGAGGAATCTTAGCATCGTTTCTGAGGATTAAGTATGAACTGAAATGTAGTGAAATATTGCCTTCTGTTTTGAGAGCTACTGTAACAGAAATGACTACAATAAATTACACAGTTTCTACAGATATTCTCACACATGAAATTTATAGAAAAATGTGTGTTTTTTTAAAAAAATATATATGTATATCAGCTCCCAATTTATTCTTCAGTACTAACTGAAGGAGTAATTGTGCAACTGAAGTTGAGTTGTAATAATAACTTATTCTAATGCTAAACCATCCAAACAAGCAGATTGCTTGCATGCAAATCTCGCAAAAGCCTGTAACTTAAAAGTGAACAGCAATTTGTCCTGTAACTTGATGTAATTTCAGTTCTCTGCCCGTTAGACAGAGGGAGCTTCTGGATAGCGGCTTAATGCTGTCCTTTCCTAGTGAGACTTTTGCATAGACTTGAAAGCCAGAACCCTTCGTAGTGACTCCAGTAACGAGCTGGAGGTAAATTTGGGCTTTGTGACACGAGTAGCTGCTTTTCATGGACACGGCTGTGGCTCAGTCCTGAAGCAGAGAGCTGGCACCTGGAGTCAGCAACACTCTCAGGCTGTGCTCATCCTTGAGCAGTTCTACGCACGACATACCCTTTCTTTACATTTGAAATTTTAGCAGCAATTTCCAAAGCATCATTGAAGTAGGACAAACCAAGCAGGGGCTGAAAATGTTTGACAGTATGTTAGAAAGAAATAAAAGATAGGAGAAAGCTTACTGTTTGTCTTGGAAGAAATAATTACAGCACATTAGTCTAGTTTAATTACTCCGGTAATTTAAGTGACTTGTGTATTTTTGCTGTAATTATAGTGTCACTAAAGCTGCAAATCCTGTCGAAAAATAAATAAATAGTGCCTTATTGAAGCAGCTGTTTAGGCAATTATTGTGGAGCTAGCACTGGAGAGCAGTGTGGTTTAATCAGTGTAGCTTTCCTAACTAGTATTGTGGTTCAGTATTTTGCTGTAATGATTCACAGGACGTGTGCACGGCTGCAAAGGGATCCTCCTAAGAAAATGGAGCAGTAACGCATCCATGCCAGTCACATAGCGTAGACCAGCAGCGCATGCTGCAGAGAAAGGTGCTCGTACCCTTGGCGAAGAAACTAGAAAGCATAAACTCCCCTCAACTCAGCCAATTTATTCCCCACCCCGCCCCGCCCCCCAAGCTTACTTGGTTACTTTTGCAGGTACTTTGTGGCAATGGCTAAGACTTTATTTAAGATTTAAGATTTTTTTTTTTTTTTTTTTTTATTTTTTTATTTGAGGTAAAGGGGTTGAATGAATGGGGTGAATTGTTTCTCCATCCAGCTCATTCACACCCACTCCACTCAGGAGCTCTTCTCCCAAGTCATCGGCAAGCCGCAGCCTCTCCTCCCAATAGCAACGACCCTGAGCAAGGCCATAGGGTTTTAGTGCGTGAGCATCTTGAAAAGTCCATGACAGTCCTTGCCTGCTGCTAGCTGTTTCGTTCTGTCCCCCAAACCCAAGCGCCTGTATGTTTCCTGCCCTGTAGGGTTTTGCCTCTAATTTGGGAAAGAGAAATAATTCCCACCACCCTCAAAAGGTTACTAACCTCTGGTCAAAATCTCCTGTCCTTATGAGGAAGCCAAATGTGATCAGACTGAGAGGTCAGCTAATGCCAAGGTAATCACACACATTGGTGCTCGCTCCTTAGCTGTGAGGGCTGTTACCTGCCCTGAGCTGAAAAACCGCTGATTTAATGTGTTTGCTTTTCGACAAATCCCTGTTGGTCATTTCAGATTCATATCATGTCATCTTGGTGTTTCTGAAGTGACTACAGATCCACGACTTACTGTTTTGTTCCAATACCTGTTTGGCAACTAGAGTCCAATATTCCTGGCACCTCTATTTTCCCCCTATGATCTTTTTGGTATGACTTTTGTTAAATTATTTTCAACTGTTGCTGCAAGTTTTCAGGTACTTTAAGAAAGGCATGATGTGCTCTTTACAGGTACTGTACAGGCATGATAAGCCCTTATTGTATTTTCAAAGAGAATCTTATGTAATAAGCTCTCATGTAGTATTTCTCATGTAATTTGTTCTTTCTTTTTTTGTCTGTTTTCAATGTCAGGGGTTTGCAGAGTGCCACCGGGGAGCGTGGGATCGTTATCACCCGTTCCACATATCCCAGTAGTGGAAGATGGGCAGGACACTGGCTTGGTGATAACACCGCAGCTTGGGACCAGCTAGCTAAATCTATTATTGGTATGTAGAAGGAAAAGGATCTGTATTCAGTTTACTGGGTGCATTCTTTCTTTTCCTTCACCTACTTGCTTTTAGTACTCATGTGGTTTAGCTGAAATAAGCCCTTTAGTTCAGCAGCCAGAACTGGTGGGCAATTCCTTTTTTACTTCTTCTTTGCTTCTGCCCTGGGTTCTGGGAGCTCTTTTATTCCCTTGAGACCAGCCACCTTCCCGCCCTGTGTCCTGCTCCTCATGTCTGTCTTTGCTCCTGACCAACCAGCTCCCATCTCTTTCTGTAGAAGAGAGACATGACACGTTGGAGAAATTGTGGGGTTTGTTTCTTCTCATTCAGCATCACAATATGTCTTATCTATGTAACCATGAGCATACCAAAGGGGGAAAAAAGCCCACCTAGTAATGTTGACTTATTTTGCCTTTCAGGTATGATGGAGTTCAGTCTCTTTGGAATATCTTATGTAAGTTAATGAGTTATTACCTCACATTTAATGATCTTGATGCTGTACAAGAATTCATAGTATTCCAATGGGATCATTTTTGAACTTTCAGACTGGAGCCGATATCTGTGGCTTCTTCAAAGACTCAGAGTATGAGCTGTGTCTTCGCTGGATGCAGCTGGGTGCATTTTACCCATATTCGAGGAATCACAATGAGAAAGGAACAAAGGTGAGTTGCAATTTTTTAATGGCTGTTAACAACTGGACCTTTGCAACACACGTGTAGAGACCAGCCAGAACTTTGCGCAAGCTGGCCTGGCTCAAAAAAAAGTACATTCCAAGCAAAATGGGCAAGCCAAGAACACGCTTGGCTCTTTATCAAATGAATAATTGTCTTTATTTATGTGCTAGCTCTGCTGGAAGCCTCCCCCTCACCTGGGAGGTTTTATGCCCACAGAGGGGCTGCCCTGGGAGTTGGACCACTTGAAGGGAGCAGTTTCTAAGTTTGCTTTGATTGAATCAAACTCCTACATGTTTTTCCCTGTATGCCATTTCTATTTAAACACACTACACCGGCAGGACGACAACAGAGCGCTTTTATGGCAAACACACTTAAAGGAGCAAAACTGACCTCGGTGCTCTCAGCCCTAATTGTGCAGAATTATACAACAAATGAGAAAATGGAGCAGCGTAATAAGATTCTGGAGTAAGACTCGGCAATTTCTGTGCTTTGCACATTTGCCACCATCAGAGATTGTATTTCTTTTAAGAGTAAAGGAAAATAATTGCCTAAATGTAGGTCTGTGCTGGCTAAGGACTATATTGTAGAAAGCTGTAAAACAAGATAACTGGAAAAATAAAAAAAAAATGAAACGGCACTTATATTGCGGTTAAAGCTTCAGGTCTAGCAGAATAGAGCTGTATATATGGCATATATCTCATGGATTGAAGTCTCCTTCTCAAAAACTGTGTGCTTTATCTTGCAGCGGCACACCTTTCGATAGGACTTTTAAAGCCTTTAAAAATGCAGATTCAGGGTTATCATGTTGCTTCCAGTCTTACCCAATTTGCCAAGGTATTGTTCAATACATTTAATAAAGATTGGGAGTGCTCCCTGACATCAGTCATTAGTGCTCCGGTCTCTTCTTGCAAGTCCTGAGTGCTGCCCTGCAGAAAAGAGGGATAATAAATTATGCACGCGGGGACGTGTCACGCCTTTGGGACCCTTTGCATTAAACATTTTTTACAGTACTCCCCGCAGGTTTTTCTCACCTTCCCTCTTTCTAGTTCCCCTCTTAGGGCTGACAGTGATTCCTACTGTTTTTAGTGTCACTCACTCCTTAATTGAAGAATGAATAAATGAAGGTGCTCTAGTTTGGAGGAGAAATTTCCCCGGCTTTGGCTTGCTGTGTGGATTTTGATGCACATTTGGTAATTGCTAATACTAATAGGTTATATGAAGTCTGGAGAGAAACGTAAAAGGAAAGAGAAGAGATGCTAAATGTGGAGTCTCGTCTAAACATTAGCAAATTCTTTGACCTGTTCTTTGGTCTTTTGCTTTTTGGGTGGGTTTTCTTTTTTTTGTTTTCTGAACAAAACAATCCAGCTTGACTAACAATGGTCTCTTCTCTTTCAGAGGCAAGATCCTGCTTCCTGGAACTCCACATTTGAGGATATTTCCAGGAACGTGCTGAATATAAGATACACTCTGTTACCCTATCTCTACACACTGATGTATCATGCCCATGCCCACGGCAGCACTGTGATCCGCCCCATGCTCCATGAGTGAGTGCGACTCCTTTGCGGTCCCTATCAGGAATTTCCACTAAAACTTCTGTAGTTATGACCCTCCTAACAACAGAGTTTTCTCTTAGTTACAGCAATTTTCATTTTAAAAAAAACCATGAG
This sequence comes from Phoenicopterus ruber ruber, assembly GCA_009819775.1. NCBI lineage: Eukaryota > Metazoa > Chordata > Aves > Phoenicopteriformes > Phoenicopteridae > Phoenicopterus > Phoenicopterus ruber. The sequence goes on along the minus strand of CM020223.1, from coordinate 4,323,504 downwards.
ATTGAGAATATGAGCTTTCAATATCGAGTCTCACTTGAATAACGTTAGTTATCCATTTTTCACTATGCAAAATTGAACATTTGCTTCTCTGGGAGTAATATTTAAATTTTAAAGCTCACCCTTAACCTCTTTAGGAGCAAGCAACAAAAAGGTTTAATCTGATGCTGGGCATACTTAGAATCATAAAACAAGTGTTTCAAAAAGAGCTAGACAAAAACTTCAAGCAAAAAGGAGGGAATTCTACCACAAATCATGAGAGTTTTGCAGGGAAAAATGGCTTTTTTGTGTGTATGTCCAAGCTGATATAGCAGATTTTTTAAAAAAATGTTTTGAGACACACAAAACCTTCTTTGTTGCTGGTCAGGAGGGGCAGTATCTGCAAAAGCTTTAACTCCTTCTATTAAAAGATGTGGTCTAATATCTGCATACGTGTCTTGGCTGAGGAACACGGAGTTGTTTGTATGTATTAACTTGCATTTTTCAAAGCAACTGTCTAAGAAAAAAGTGGCACAAAGTAGAAAGTGGTTCCCAGTCTCTCCATTACCTAATCTTACTATTGCTAGTACTGGCCAAGCACAATGGATCTTCTGAGATTTGTGATCTAAATATACTGAAAAGCAAAGACAAAGAAACGGCAAAAAAGAAAGTTAAGTAATAGCTTGCATTCCTCTAATGATTTTCACACTAGGATCTTTATGCATTCCTAGCAAACATTAATTGATCTCTGAATTATTAATACTAGAATAAAGATGAGGAAGTAGTAGATACTAGCAATAGTAGGCTCAATTACTGACAAAAATGTCTTAAAGAAGGAACACTTTGGAAAAGTTGAGCACCCAATATGTAATCATTATTCTGTTAACTTGCAGGTTTGTGGAAGACAGAACAACCTGGGAAATATATGAGCAGTTCCTTTGGGGACCTGCATTGCTCATCAGCCCTGTGATGCAACAGGTACATTTTTAAGCACTTATGAAAATATTCAAGTCACTTTAGCTAAACTTCACTTTTTGATTTAAGGTACCTAAACCACATATGTTTAATTCCAGAATGCTGTAACAGTGAATGCTTACATACCCGATGCCCGCTGGTATGATTACCACACAGTAAGTCATTTTAAAAACTTTATTTTATATGTTTCCTTCACAGTGCTGTTCAGACAGCAGCAGGGTGTGCTGAGAGCGGTGGTGAGCTGTGAACTCTCTTTCCCTTTTACAAACTTGCATTCAGTATCCATTCTTAGCAATGTAACATCTTCTCAGCTGATAAAAAAAAATCCTGGATTCCTGTATAATAAGGTATAATAACATGACCATAGTTAGGGTAAATTAAAAGGTGAAATAATACCTTTAATTTGAAGTCCTTCTATTGACTTTTCTTAACCCTCAAATGATATACATAATGTCTTTGTAAGGAATGCTGGAATGGAGAAAGACAAAACAGGTTTGGCCGCATCATCTTTCACAGAAAATAAGAAAAGATTTGGTAATAGGAAGAGCAGGCATGAAAAATCACTTCATTAATCACACGTTCGTATTTCACTTGACTGGCCCCTTTGGTTCAGCTGCTGTCACCTACGCTCAAGCCAGCCTTTCATAGATACAGATTCTTAGAGTTTCCCTTAAAAGCATTATGTAGTTACTCCTGCAGTAACAACTCCTAATTAACCTGCCTAGCAAAACATGACCATTTCATTCTAAAAAAAACTGTAAAGTGAGAGCAATTCAGTAGAAGACTTCTATTTTTTCATAAATAGGATGAAAATATTGGCTCTAGGAGACAATTCAAAACTTTAGCAGCTCCTTTGGAACATATCAACCTGCACATCCGAGGCGGATACATCCTTCCTTGGCAAAGACCTGCTAATACAACTTTTTACAGGTAAGAGTAACTGAAAATTTAAAATTTAGTTTTGCACAATTACATATAAATACTACCAGTCCTCAGAGAAGCTACATGTGTGGTAGCACTGGAGCTTTATGGCTGGTTTTTCTTTTTGGTTTCCTCCTAACGGTCTCCTTTAAATTTAATGGTATGGACTCAGGAAGACGAGTATGGGAGATCAATTGAGTGGTATACAACATTTCTAAACCATTTTCTAACATTTGAGAAATATGAAATTGAGGAAACATTATTCTGTTTTCCATAGCCGAAAAAACCCAATGGGACTCACTGTCACTTTGAATGACGCCCTGTTTGCAGAAGGACAGCTTTATTGGGATGATGGGGTTCACATTGGTATGTATGGTGCTTCTTGCCTTCATAAAATCCTTTTTTGCTGTGAGGATGGTGGAACACTGCAACAGGTTGCCCAGAGAGGCTGGGGAGCCTCCACCCTTGGAGATACTCAAATAAAGCCCAAATCTCAAAGCCCAAATTAAGACAGACAAAACAGAACCCAAGGGTATGAACTGGGAAGTGATGAAACAAATTACAGCAGTCCTTGAAAACCAAATAATGCTCAGTAGCTGACTTAGGAGCTTTTCTGTCTGCGGTTTTTAACAATAACACCATTGTCAAAGCGGAAACTCCAAGCTGTAAGAAACTGCCTCGCTTAGCCATCGCTTTGGAAAAGAAGGGCTGGTGGTTGCTTCTGCCTTAGAAGTCCTCAGTGTAGCGTGGGGTGTTTGAGGAGGAGCCTGAGGAGCAGATGCAAATGATGGACTCTGGCCAAACACATTTCTGGAGGACATATCTGAACATGCCTTCAGAGACAGAACTGAAATTAAACCTCCAGATCAGCATTATAGTAAAATGATTTTTCCCATTTTAAACTGCAGAATGCTACAATTTATAGAATTAACATGTTGTATAAATGAAATTGTGCCCTGGACCTAAGGCGACAAAGATAACTAAGATTTGTCCTCATACCTATGGGAACCATAACCATAGATTATGTGGGAGGCTTTCACTAATTTCCTCAACATTAGTAAATTTAAATCATGTTCAGATAAGAGAGACTCAAATGTCATTTATCGTTTCCATCCAGAGTGTATTACCCTTGTAATAACAACAAGCTATCACCCGAGATTACTGCGCGTAATGCAGAAAATGGTGTTATTTTGCATAAGGATGTGTAGGGAAGTTTGCAGGATGGCGTTAGTGTATTTTGAGGTGCTTCACCTGCACTGCTGCCTGTTAGAGCTGGAATTCAGAAATGATGGCTACGTTGATGGAAGTGTGATGATAAATGAAATTAGCGTAGATTACAAGGTGCATCTCACCAGGATGCCTGGGGTCCGTTTTTGGTAGTGCAGAAAGGCAAGAACCTACAATGCCCATGATTATCAGCACTACTTTGAGTTCATTTAGTGCTGAATAATAGGATCGATAAAATACACAACCCTGATTTCTGTCATGGTCATGTGTAGCTGGACAGTGAACAGAGGTGGGTGTGGGAAACGACTCCCATGCCTTCTGCAGTGAGAAACATTTTTCTCTGGCTGAACTTAACACCCTTGATCTTCCTAATGCTGTTTCTTTGCCTTCTTTCGTATCTTACCTCTAAAATGTTCTTATTTTGGCCTCATTTAATAGCACGCAGTCCAGCAAGGAAGTATTTTATATGTCTAAAAGCATATGTCTTCTGGAAATACAGAACTTTTCTTTGTTTCTGTATGGATAGACATACCATATATTTGTGTATAGTATATGGACACAATTCTTGAACTGAAATTTTGATAATGTGTTAACTAAGGTGACTAACGAATACATTTTATTTTGTTCTTTAACAGATGCATATGAACATGGTGTGTATCTGCTAACATCATTTACTGCTAATCAGGTATGTAATGCTATCTCACAGTTTGTGAATAATCACTTTAGGTGATTATTATTATATTTTTAACTATAGGTATTTTAATTTGGGCCTTCCTAATGTGTAGATATCCCACCCTAACATTATTTTTTACTCACGATCAAATAGACTACAAGTAATATGATTAAACTGTGTTAAGAACAAATTTAAGAATGATTCTGAAGATACCCATTTCAGCATATTGTTAAATAGGGTGTACATTTACGGCATTGTAATTTCTGATATAATTCTGAAAGTACAAGTTTATTTCATAAATGATTTCTATAAAGTGAAAGCACATATCAATGCAGAACGTCTGGAGCATGTTGATGGGTCAGAACAGCCGTGCCGGGAAAACCAGTCCTTGCTGGTGAGAAGGGAGATGGAGGTTGCAGGCAGGAAGCTTTAAGGACAAAAGGCTTTGACCCTGGCTTACAGCTACAGAGAAATACCTCTGCCCAGCAAAGAATTTGGCTTTCTTCTCAAGAGCTGGCACCTAAAATTGTTCCTAATCCATTTTGCAAGTTCAGGGTCCTCCTTGATGTTCTCTACCTTGTTGTTCAAGGTATGTTGCTGCTCCAAGAAACAAGAAAGAAAAGTTTACAGGGCCAAAAGGAGGGCATCTGTGTTAGTAGTGCATTTGCCCCTATTCACTGTAGAATTTATTTATTGTATGCAACTATTTTCTATTAAAAAAAAAAAAAAATCTTAGTTCTGGGAGGAAGAAGCAGAATACAGAGTCATTGGCAGCCACAGAAGAAACCACTTTCTAAAACTGCAAAGAGGGGGGAATGGGACCTACCCCATTCAAGAGTCCTACTCATGCCCTCCCATCGATGACAAACCAGAGATGTGTTTGTGGTTACGATTTATAAATCTGAGTCCCAGTTCTCCAGGCATCCTGGGATGTCTGCATTGACCCCATGCAATTTACTCTATAGACACATCTCAGCATCCCGTAGGAGATGGCAGGTTTTGCTGCCTTGGCCATGCCGCATTGCGCAGCCCGTAAGGGGCAGCGTGATGGGAGAGCAGCGAAAGCGGCATAATCCCAGCCACAGCTTTGCAGAGTGGCTGGCGCGGAGTCGCTGCCTCAGTTCAGGAATGCTTCTTCTCTTCATCCTTCAACACGGAAAAGCTGGCATGCATTCCTGGGTAATGAAGTCAATGAACAGGAGTGTTTATTTTAAGTACTGGCAGTTCTAGGATGTCAGGTTTCAATTTTCATCATAACCAGTTGAATATCTGGAATTAAATTAGACTCTAATTATATGGAGTTTTGGTGTAGAAGAAATGCTTTTTCTTCTGTGTGTTTAGAAAACACACTTTGTTATTTCATTAATTTTCCAGGGTGCCAGAATCTCTTCTAAATTTATCCACAATCTTCTTTCTTCTCATTTAATTCTGTCTTTGTCAAATAATTGATGTTAATTGCTAGGGAAGAGAAGTTTGTTTCGCTAACATTCAGTATTTGCAGTTGCAAGGAGATTATAAAATGAATGCACCTTTTCCCGCTCTTACAAAACGTTGGTAAGGAAAAGCCTAATTAAAGAGGTCTTGATTCAACCAACAATGCAAAATACTCACACTAAAAGTAATACCCTCTAAGCACTAAATATGCAGAATTACGTCATAGCACATTTGCATGGGATCACACCTGGGTTGTGAACCAGCAGGCACCGTCTCTGGGCTACTTAACATGGCATTCGCTCTCTGGAAACCTGGACCTGGGTACACCCTAAAGAAACCGTGTGCCCGTAATCTACTTAGAATCACAGCAATGGCAATGAGAGGGACCTGTGAGGGTGGAGGAGCTGTTCTGGGAGGGCATAAAGCAGGGAAAGCAGAGCCTGGATCAGGCCTCGTAGAAGCTAGCAGACAGCGCTGTGACAGGGGAGGAAGGGTTTGTCCATGCAGCACTTGCTGCCCATGTCAGGGGTTAAGAGCGTCTGGTTGCTTTGCTCCTCACATCTATCAGCCGAGTGCCAATTAAAGACACAGCAGAGCCCAGGATCTAGCCAGATTAACAACGTGAAGAAAACTGAAGCCTTCAATGTCTGGAAAATAAATAACAACATAAGATATTAAAAAAAAAAAAAAAAAAAGGAAGAGAGGACAGCAATTGAAAAGCTCAGGTGGACTTGTGCCAGTCTAATGACAATCTCTGATATTTTTTTTCCTTTTCCTTTTAGAATGTTTTAAATATCACAGTTTTGCATGACGGTTACACTGATCCAAACAACTTAATGTTTACTGATATTAAAGTCCTGGGGGTGCCCACCCGCGTTACAGAGGTGACCGTATCGCAGAATGGTGGGCCAATGCTACCGCATCACGCCATGAACTACAACATCACCAAGCAGGTGAGATGCCATTTGCAGGGTAATGCACCTTCACACCTACGTATGTGCTCTTAAACCTTTGGAGATTCAGCTCTCAGCTGTAATACCATATTTAAAATATATTTCAGCAAGATACATTAGCTACTGTCAGGTAATGATTATGTAATACACTGTATAATATACAGTAAATATTGTGCAGTAAGTGTGGGAGAGCTTTTAAGCGTAGAAATTACTGTTGAGGAACCCAAACCACTTCTGACAGTGGAAAAGTGGTAGATTTTGGTTTGTGCTTGGTTTCTGCTCTTCCTAATAGCTTACTTGCAACTCGTGCGATTTGAAGGAAGGAAAAGCAACTACAAGTATTTTCATAGTCTCTACATGACCCCGTTGTTGTCAAGTCTTGTCTGACAACATTTTCATTTCCCAGCCCTGTTTGCCTACAACCATTTCTTATTCTGTCATGTCGTATTTCAGCTGTAGGCATCGCAGCACAGGGCTCCTACATGTACTAGTCAAATCCCACTTTTCTAAGTTATCGGCACACCTTCCACCAACTTCAGAGCACGGGGTTTCCATCTGCATGGGTCGTGCTGTCCAGGGCATGTCCCCCCTCCCGCCTGCCCAGACAATCAAGTCAAGCACCACTAAAGGCAGCTGGAATAAATGTGTAGAACTGTATGGCCATTTGAGACAACACTCCTGTGGAGCATCTTTCAAACCGCAACAGAGCTGCTGAGGCGCTCAGTCTTGCCAGTTTTCTGGTAGAGGGAGACTGCCTCACCTCTTCTGTCACTGGGATCTCGCTACCCTTCCTCTGAAATTCGGTGTTCTGTTAAGTCATAGTTCTTTCTCTCGTTCATGGAAAGCCAGAACTACATAAGTTTTGTATATGACCAAAAAGATGAGTTAAAAATGTAAAAGAGAATGGAAGTATTTCATTCTGCTGTTGACTTTTGGATGGGAAACAAAGGGAATTCATATGCACAGTTGCATTCCAATGTGGTCCGAGTTTTGCTGCCTTTCTTCTTTCTTTCTTTTTTTTTTTTTTTTTTTTTTTTTTTTTTTAAAATAAAAGGACCCTCAGCTCTAAAATGGCCTCTGAATGAAGGGAAGTGTTCAGAGCCTCATGATCAGACATCCCAAATCTATACTGGTTAAACGGTGTTTATAGCGATACAAACACAAAAGCAAAGGAAGAGGAATAAATTCTTGTAACCTAAAATGAGAAGCCACTATATTCTCTACTGAACACAGGCAAAGCAGTGGATCTTCAGGGCAGAGTTACTAATTGTTCGTTTTGTCTGTTTTATTCACAGCTCCTGACAATCACCAACCTTCAACTTAGCTTAGGCAAAAACCACGTCGTGCAATGGAGCTAAAATGCCTGCAAAATAACATGGGCCATGCCACTGAATTTTCTCATTGTTGTAAAACTATCTTTAATTTTTCAATTTTCAGAGTGCCTCTTTGTCACCTTAGGACACTTTTTACTATGAAAACGTACTAGTTACAGTCGGTTCATATTAAGGTATTATGTGTATAAAGCAGTCCCGTTTCAGTATTGTTGAAGGCTAACTACAAGGTCTCCATGTGATGCAAAATCTGTATGTTAAACAGTAAGGCACTTCGGAGTAACTTCTTCTTTCAAAACCGAGAACTGAATGTAAAACACCGTGTTTTCTCCGAGCAGAATTTTGGCTGACTTCATGTGTGCCAAATTTTGTGAACAAAGATATGGTTGGTGTTACCTGCATGCATTTGGGGTCATAATTCTGCCTATATTGAACTTTCATCTTAATTTAATTATGCCTATGTAAGTCACTACTATGGAGAAATATTTAAGGCCAGACGAAGTAAAAGTAAATGATTTCAGATTACTGATTTAGCAAGAAACGATGTTTCAAGTTGTTGATCTATAAAAGACTAAGGGACTCGCAAAAGTAATTTTAAGGGTTTTTTTTGTGTGACTTTAGCCAGGCATTTGTGTTCCCTGGTGTTTTGATCTAAAGTTGTAAAATTAAACTTGAAGTTTCAAGGTTAACTAATGAATGTTGGTCTCTGAGTGTTTATTTCACTGAAAGAAATGTTGTTGTATGTTTACTATAATAGTAATTCATGTTAAAGACTCTTTGTATCCCAGGAGTGCAGCCTATGATCTGAACAGATTGGTAAAGCATGTTTACAATTAAATTTGACGGGAATAAACTGCTGTCAGAGGTAGCAGTAATCTCTAGTGACTGTGCTCAAGATTCACTTAAAGGATTCCTCTCTGCTTTAAAATTTTGTAGTAAACCAGCTAAGTAGCCAGCATCTCATAGGCGGATCAGTGTAATTATAGGGCTGAATTCACTGAAACTTCCCCGTAGGGAATAACGACATTGGCAATCCAGAGCAGATGATCATTTAGGACTAAAGTTACCATTCTGAGAAATATTTTTGTCTGAAGGAACAACCGATGCCCTTTCTCCAGAGCCAGCGCTGGAGCTGCGTAAGCAAGCAGGCGGAAGGAGGTGTCCCATCGCTGCGGAGAGGGGAGCTGCAGGTTACCGAGCCTTCGACCCATGCCCTGTGCCATCGTGTCCTACCGCGTGGCACCCACCCACCTGACATGTGAAACCCTAGGTACAGCCAAAGGCTTCCAAGAACTTTTTGTCATCATTTTTCTTTCTATTAGTTTTATTTGGGGAACCTCCTTGTTCTGTTTTCTCGGCTTTGAGAGGCTCAGCATGTCAGCTATGTTTCAGCCACAGGGGAAGGCTTTTACTGAGTCTCCAAGGTAATAATTCATGAGGAACTCGTGCAGACTGAGAAATCACAGCTGCAAACGTGCGTCGGCCACCTTAGGGAGGTGCTCCCTGCCGTGTCCCTTCCACCCTGCGTCCCCTCCCGCAGCGTGCACAGGCACGTGCAGCCCCGCAGAGCCTGGCCCACAGCTCGCTTCTGAAATACCTGTGCAGCATCGCGGCCCTCGGCTGGAGACCAAAGCAGCTACATGCTGAACTCGGGGGCGGTTTTTTTCGGGTCGATAGTAGTGCAATGCTTCTCTTTGGGTCAGACACGTACACGTGTTGTGAAACACCTCCCGCTGCAGGAAGGCCCGTCAGAGTCCGTGAGCCGTGCTGAGTAGTGGGGCAGTTTTCAACAGAATTAAGTGAGCAGCAACAAACACACTACTTATGTTGAGGACAGGATGCTTTGACTATCGCTCTCTGCGTAGTTTGACTTTCTAGCACTTCAAAAAATTACTCGGAAAATAGTGTAACAACACCCAGAGACTGCTGTCCTGGGCGTTCTTAAAAAATAAATAAATCCAAAGAAAACAGTACTTGCAAAACGTCATAAATTTGTCTGGTGTCTTAAAATTTTTGGCTCACTTTTTCCTAGCGTTAGAATAGGAGTTACACTGTGAACAGCACATCGTTGTGGGTTGGCCTTGCAGGCTGCTGGACACGGGGAGGGCGCGCTCCGACACCGCCCCGCACGCTCCGGACGCGGCACGGAGCACGGCCCCAGGCGGGAGCTGGGAGAGGCGGGATCCCTTTTGCACCGGCGTCGTTGTGCAGGCGGGTGAACAAAAGCGGAGCTCGCTGCTTGCGCGCTTAATTCCTTAACAAACTGGAAGCTTAACCCCGGCCGTTTGCAGCAGCGTTCTTCGTGTCATATGTACAGCTGAAATCCGACTTTGATATAGAGAGATTGAGAGAGAGAGTGTGTGTGTTGTTACATAGGTATGTATAAATATGTATACATAAGCATTTTATATACGTACATATACACGCATCATTTTATATCTCCACAGACACACATATATACACAAATATGTATATACACTTCTATTGTATTTATGCATTATATATCCACTATTTATCCACATACACATACATACTATATGCAAATACACAAATATATATACATGCACATGTAAATACACGTGGTTTATGTCATCATTAATAAGTGGTGCTCCTCTTTACCGAAATTTTTAAAAAATTTTAATAATGGTCAGGTTTCAGGAGGGCTACACCAGAAAGCAGCCAGATGCAAACAGGACCCTAGGAGTACTTTTTTCCTTGAAAAAATGTTCAAGTTTTAAGCAGCTCATCCCAGAGCTGACGCAAATCCCATGGGAATCAGAGAGTTTCTTTCCGCGGGCATCGGATCGACTCCTGAAAGACCAGGTCTGGTTTTACAACCTGTGTCTCCTGCCGCTGGCACGGGTCCCAGCACGGGTACAGCTTCATTTACCAGAGCAAAACCGGCCTTTGAATCCGCTGTTGCAGACCAGGAACACAGCCTGGGGATTAAATCACGGTCAGGTAACAGGGTAATGAACTTCATGAAACCGTCTCGCCTCGCTGTGTAATTAGGAGCTGTAATCAAACAAAAACTTTGGCATTCCAGTTGCTCTGACCTCAACACGCAAAGCGCTTGGGAAACAGCAACGCGCTGAAAAGCTAACGGTGGTTGTGCAGAGCCCTCCGGCTCTGGCTGACGTGCTCCTGCAGGCTGAGCAAACCTGCGCTCTGTTACCGCTGCGAGAGCGGCGGCTGCAGAGAAATCCCCCAGCGAGCCCCCTCCAGGCGACAGCCTGCCAGGTACTGGCGGGTAACCCCCGCTGTGTTAAAGAAAATGAAACATTTCTCTGTGCACATAACGAACGGTTAACGTTGCAGTTATTTGTCGCTGCACCGGTGAAGATGCCGCGCAGGCCTGAGCTGTGCTCCAGCTCCCCAAATTAGCCTGAGCGCAAGGCCACGGGCCAGCCAGCGATGGGACCGCGGGTGCCCGGGTCCTCAACCCCACCACAAACGGAGAGGAAATTACATGTCCAATGACAGGTAGCACGACCTTCAGTACCTCGCAGTACAGAAGCATCTCAAATCCGATTATTACTAATTCATCAGCCGGCCAAGCAACCGCTGTGTTTGCCCTCGTGCGCTGAGCCCCGCAGCCAGCCCGAAGGAGAACACGCTCCGACGAAATGTGGCATAGAATCTTAGAATCATAGAATTGTTCTGGTTGGAAGAGACCTCCAAGATCATCGGGTCCAACCATTAACCTATCACTACCAAGTCCCCCACTAAATCACATCCCTTAGGGCCTCATCTAAACGTCTTTTGAATCCCTCCAGGGATGGGGACTCCACCACCTCCCTGGGCAGCCTGTTCCAACGCCCGACAACCCTTTCGGCATGCTTGCGTTTTAAGGCCAAGGTGGGTTTTATTGGTGAATTCCCACCTGGCCTCTGTGTCCCTGCTACGAAAGCTCTGCTTTTGGTCTTAGAGAGAAAGCCGAGAAACTGCAAAATTGGGTTTTCATTTCACTCCTTTGCCTTCCTGTTTCTCAAAGAGCAAGTATATCAGACCTCTCTGCAGCCTCCTGCGCGGGTTACAGTTCATCTTTGTATTTTAAGTACGGTTACGGGGTTGTGGCAATGTGTAGTATTCACATCTAATTATCTTCCTCGTGCTTGGAGAGTGGAAGAATCCACAAATCCTTCAATAACACCACACGTGAAGCACAAGCCTGGGAGTTTGCTTTCTAGCAACCAGGACGCGACGAGCACCGCCGAGGTGACAGCTCTGTAAATTACATCCTTGCCAGATGAGTAGCTGGAGGACATTTTCAGAGGAGTGCCCTGTAATAACCGGAGGGTGACTTACCTTAAACTGATACCGACTCAAAAACATATGGAAACGATAATGAAATATCAGCGTATCCGGGATGCTTTTGGGTCAGAACCCAGGCGTCCAGGCTGCGGGGTTAATTCCTGCAGCATCACACCTGATATTACTGCTGGCTGGGAAGGTGACAGAAGCTGCAGATTTCAGCAACAGCTTTGTTACCGCATATGCTACATAAATAGTGGATTTTATAAATCTTTCTGGTTTTCATGAACTAAAATGTGGTCGGGACGCCTGCATTTTTTGCCTTTTGGAAGATGCCGTCGTGTGATTGTCCTTCCTCCTGTCTCATGTTGCTGCTGAAGGGTATTAGCAGCGAGCTGTTCAATACACGATCTCCTCCCGTAGCTTAGATCTTCCCCCGTGAAACCACTGCATTTTGACAGCAGCTCTTGCACTGCTCAGAGAAGTGCCCACTTACACCAGCTTACAGAAAAACTGCCACTAACTGGCGTGGGAAGGGAATTATGAAGAATCAGCTCATATTTGCCTTCGGTGTGACTTCAAAGGGCTTCCAGATGATGCACTTACGCTGGACAGCACGGGGGCGAAGTTTTCAAAGGTCTTCGCTGCTCCGGCACAAGGAGCTCGCTCCACCTCCCCCTTGGGACGAGGGGTTCTTCCTTCCTTCCCTACGTTTTATTTACCTCGAGGTGCTGAGCACACCAGCACGGTCGTAGGTTTTAAAGCTCCTCCCAACCCCCGGGAGAGGCACCACGACCAACATCTTCATTGTCTTCTATAAAAATGCAAGTTGATCAACTTTTGGGGTTTTCTTTAGCTAAACCAGGAAATTTTGGCAAGAAGCCACCCCAGGAATGAAGATCTTGTACTCTGAAAATCCTAATCTCATATTGTTCTGAGGATTAAGTCAAGCTGGATGGGGTTTTCACTGCTATTAGTAATACGAATATATTGCAATATGAATTGTGATGAATTTTTGAAAGATGAATTGAAATTGAGACTTTAAAAATGAATCCAATGGGACATAACACTTCAAACTATCCTATGTGGAAAGGTTAAGTGTTTAAATATACATTTGGTACATGCTACATATATGTACAATTAATAAGTGCGTGTATAAGTGTATACACTTATACAGACACACTCTATATATTCTTTAAATTATTAATATTTTAAATTCTATTATGTAAAATAAGGGGTTTTAAACTTATTATATGGTTATTCTCAAATTCAGAGTCATTTCAGTTGAATTTTTAATGCATATGAGGCATTATGTACATTATAATAATTACATAATTAGCAATTCAGAAATGCTCTCTGACCGGTGTCTCCCTTTTAACAACCTCACGAGACCTTTCAGGCGGATATAGTGCGCCATTTACTCCCACTGAGATAAACCCTATATTCAGGGCCAGGCCATAAAGCAGCTGATACTAATATATTCCAGCTATTTTTAAAAATTGAAGCAATTCGCATTGAGCACTCGGTGCACGAAAGGCAAATGAAAGTGACATTCATGCGGGATGGCCAAAAAGTATTAGTTAAAAACATTGTTTGCCATAAATTGCCTCTTAAAAATACCGGGGGGCTGGAGGAGAGCAAAGAGTCTGGTCTAGACGAGTCCCTCCGGGTCTGTGGCTTTCTTGGCTGGCACGGGAAGGGCCGAGCCGGAGGATCTGCTGTGTAACATAGAAAATGTTCGACTTCTATGCAGATTGGAATATCCGAACCTAGGGCTCGTCCGGACACAGCCACGGGAGCTGGAACGGGATCAGACGTGTCCGGGAGCTGATACAACATCCTCCCAGCTCCCCGCGTTTGGGGGCTGCTCCTGGACGGGGCGGCACGAGGACGGTCCCATTCACTGCGAAACAGCCGGGTAAAATAATACCCTCGTACCTGGCTTTGCTGTTCGGATAAAAGCCCGGGACTGAGGAGTACAATCCGACGTTTCGAAGCCAGAAGAGCTGCTGCCTAAACATCACAGACCTTTGAAGGCTTGTGTTCTTTCCTCCTGACAGTGGCTGCAATGGAGAGCAACACGCTGTGACGTGCCACGGGAATGCTCGAAATGAAGCCAGCAAACGGAAACTGGAGAGAGTTGGGCTCTTTGCTTCGTTCATTTTGCTATTCCTTTCACTAAAATATTTAATTCTTTTGGTTATTATTTTTAACAAACAGATTCATGAGAAAATAAATAGCGTTTCTTAACAATACTTACACTGTCAGATCTATATTTAATAAATGTTTTCTGTAATGACACTTTCTGCCTCCTCTGAAAAGACGCCACTCCTCAGTACACTCATTTAAAATAACAGCTGCAACACCTCTCTTCTCCTCTCCGCCGTCTCCTGTTTGATCTACACCATTCCTCGCAACATCCCGACGCCTCTATCTCATCACTTGTGCTGGGACGTTCGGATTAGAACAGACAGAAGAAAACAGCTCTGGGAGGATCTGTCCTGGTAGGGAACGCTGCTGGGTTTGCCGTTGGATCCTGCCGCGGCTCCCCGCCGCGCCCCGCTCCCCCCCGGTGCCGCTCCCTGGGGACGAGCGGTGCCGAGGGGGGACGTGGCTGCCATTAGCTGACCCGGCCACTGCCGAAGGGTGAAGATGTTCAGAGCCGGGTAAAGGGAAAGGGAAAGGTTTTCCTCCCGTGTTAATACCACCGAACAGTGTCTCCTTGGGTAATAACATGACAACAATGTTTGCAAACCCTAGGAGAAACGGTAACCCTCCTTAGGGTGATTCTCTAGCAGCTCGCAGTGAGTTCAGAAACTGCCTTTGATCGGCATTTTTTTGCTGTTTCTTGCGCCTTCCCTGCGGCGCGGGGAAGGGTGCGACCTGCGGCACTCCAGTCTTTTTCTGCCTCTTGGCTTAAGACAGTTTCTGGTTGTTGGCTTCGGGCAGCGGCGGACTCTGGGCTCCTCAGATCCCGGCCGCGGGGCTGCCGAGCTGGGTGCTTTTCTGTCGCCTACCGACGGTTCATTCTATGAAAGGCGGAAAGCAACCCGGGGGCCGCTAACCGGACACCTTTGCTGGCGAGCGACGGGAGAGCTTTCCCCTCTCCCGCTCCTGCGCCATCTCACCCCGCTAACCCTTCTGTCCGGCTCCCGGGTGCCCACGGCCGCAATCCCCAGCCCTCGGCCCCTCGGCCGCGCGGCCCCGGCTCCCCCCAGCCCCGCAGGCACCCAGAGCCGGACGCCGGCCCGGCGGGGGCCTCGTGTCTGGATACGCCCCTCAGCCCCGGCCTCGGGCCGGCAGAAGCCTCCAAAGGCTAAACCACAGCTCAACGCTTTCTTACAGCACGGCGTCAGCCAAAGGCTTTTCTGATGATTCAAAATTAGACGTTTCCCTCGTATTAAATAATAAATGAAAAGAAAATAGAATTTCCCGCACTGCATATACACGCTCTCAGATTAATTTGTTGCTATCCAATATCCCCGGATTCATTTGCCGTTGCAGCAGGCGGTGACGCTCGGGAAGCATGTTTTGTTATTTTTCATACCAGGCAGCTCTTGCTTCCTCTACAAGTTTCCATCTGATTCCTTTAATGAAATACCTCTCACAATTGAGCTAATCTCTCCCCCAGCTCCTCCTTTTCTCGTTTTCAGTGCCAGCCTTTGCCTTCTGTTCAGCACTCTGTGCTGCTATCAGGCTTGAGAAAATGCTTTTACGGGTTCTACCTATTCCATCTCCAGCTTTAGAAAACGAAATATTTTCATGCCACCTCTACACACCGCAATTTTAAATGGATCTAATCGGTTCTGCCCTCTACCTTTTATAACTAGAAACATTTTCAAATGAAAATTGAGATATCCCATCCTTCAGCGAGAGCCTAATCTCTCACTCTCTTCCCGTATAACGTTTCAAGGAACAAAAGTTTGCCTGACTTTGAGAATTTACCCACAGCACAAAAGCCTTTTCCAAGAGTTTTAATTGAAGCTAAACATCTATTTAGGTTACACTGTCCTATCTTTAACTTGAAGAGAATAATTCCTTTTCTTGTATTTAACCTTTGATCAGCTACCTACCTTTGAACTCTTGGATAACTCCCCCCTTCTTGTCATCCTTGTCCCATTTCTCCCCTAACTCTTGCGTAACTGCACCCTATAAATCAAAACAGAACTCTCTTCAGGGAAAGAACTTTCATTTTTTTTTTTCACAGGGACGGTTCCAGTCACTTTGTTTGTCCTTTTGTTTTTGAATATAACCCCTATAGGGATCTGGGATATAACACTGTAGGGTGTTTGTACAGTTTGAAATTAAAGTCAGTGTGGCAAAAAAAAGAAAATCTGAACCCCGAATCTAACAGATATTCCAGATCAGGTCTGAAAGCCATCCCTGGTGACGCAGGGTTGGTTGGGGTCGCCGCAGCCTTTCGGACGAAGCCACGGCAGCTTCTCCTCCGCGGCGGCCGGGCGGCTGCGGAGGGGGGCACCCGCAGCGCTGAAGGTGCTCAGACAGAGCTGCCGGGGTCAGGCAACGCGCAACGCGTGGTGGCTCGGTCGCCCACCTTGCGATGTAGGTACCAACCCCGCACCGCCCGTGTCTAGCCCGTATAGAGCGCTTCCGTTAGCCAAGTTTAAGCGTGACATTTCAGAATATGTGTACTTGCAAACATATCATCAAATCCTCCCAAGTTAACAGGATCACTCAAAAGGAAACATGGTGACGCAAATAATAATCATTAAAAAAAATTAACATAAATAAAAATTAACATGTTAAAAGATGTGGCATGGCCTGAATTTCTCTGAATTTTTTTAGTATCAGCAGTGTATGACCTCGAATGTTCTAAACTATTAATTACCTTGTTTTAAGTGCTTGCATTAAATGGTTTCTTGCTTCCGGATAGACACAGGTAACAATCATCTTCCTTATTAATACTTGTCTCCAAATGAGTTCAGAAGAGAGAACTGAATTCCTGTATTCATAATGCACGGACTAGTAAACAGTTACCAACCCCCTTTTCCCCAAATAGTTTCAAACTCTGCAGATCTAAGTGATTTATAATCCATACGGCACTCGCAGACTCAGCGCACACACAAGGGGTTGTTTTTTTTTTCTTTTTCTTTTGAAATATCCTTTTCCATCACACATCCCACCCCACTCCTGTCACTAGCATATCCCAAGTGAAGAGTAAATACTTTCTTACCTAGTGAGCATATAGAAATAATTAAAAAGCTGATTATAAAATCACTCAAGAATCCTTCCACACTGGGAGCGGTCTCAGCAAACCAGAGACTAGAGTTGCACGTATGGCAAGACGGAAGGATGCAACGACGTGGAATGAAACTACTGACTGGAGTCCCAGTTCACGGTGTATTTTGACACTGAATTTCATACAGACAAGGCTAAATATTTAATTTCAAAAGGCACGTTAAATATAGCTGGAGAGACCACCATTCTCTCCGTGCGTATCTTCCTTTTCCCCCACTTACGTGAAAGTGTATCAGCCTCTGCAACGCTCCCGGGGACAATTTATTCCCCGTGCGTGTCTTCGTTAACACAGAGGCTTACTTCAAAGTTTCCAAACGTGGAGAAAAAGTTCTGCTACTGAAATAACCCAGCAGTCTGGTTCAGTTTGA
Source organism: Phoenicopterus ruber ruber (assembly GCA_009819775.1). Taxonomy (NCBI): domain Eukaryota; kingdom Metazoa; phylum Chordata; class Aves; order Phoenicopteriformes; family Phoenicopteridae; genus Phoenicopterus; species Phoenicopterus ruber. The sequence continues at coordinate 4,306,133 of CM020223.1, read as the reverse complement.
GAGCGACTGCTCTGCAGATTAACCTAATTTTCCCTCTTCCGAGTGGCAAGTTCACAAGGAAAGCGTAACGCTGGCGAACGCTGGCGACAGAGGCGGCGGCAGCGTGAGGTGCTTTGCCACCCAGGAAAGCCGTGCTGGTTCCCCACGGTCAGGGGGCCTGAGGATGCTCAGCGTCTCGCAGGCTCGCTTCATCGCAGCGTGTTCTGCATGGCAGCACCTGGCAAATAAAGCAAAAAGAGGTGGTTTTAATAAAATAATCTGAAATTAAATTAATTCTGAAATTAAAGGGCATCGCCAAGACGATCATAAAGAAGGATCATCTTACTGAAACTGAAAATACATGATCAATAATACTGCTGAGAAGGTGAGGCGAGACGCGGGAGAGTCTGGGACCCAAAGTTCAATTAAATCCTTTTTTTGAGCATCTTTATGCTGGTTCCATTGTGCATCAAAACCTCAAGAGACCACTAGTGCACGTGCCTTATTTCACTGGGCAACACCTCTGTCCTCGGGCTCTATTTTATAGTGTGCTTTAAATATGAATCAAGTGTACTAACATCGCTCGGGTACGGTAGCGCTGGGCGACTTTTCAGCCAGAAAAAACCTGCCGGTACCACTGAAGGCTGTAAAAAGCGCACGGGAGTGTGAGGAATGTTGATTTGCACTTATAAAAATATCCACAGTTAAAATATTTTACCTGACCCAGTGATTTTTACACCTGCAGATACGCTTGTAAACATGATTTAGCCAGGCTCCTTTTCAACAAAAGCGATGTGCTGAGGTGGGCCAGGCTGGGAGTCCCCGCGTACTGTTTTATAACAGGGAGCTGGAAGAATACCTCAGATCTTTTTCCAGCAAAGACGTAGGTGATTCTGGTGTGGATCCTCTGAGCACAGATAAAGAACTAACCCCAGAAGAAGCTGCAGCCCAGAGACATCCAACGCACTAGAATAATTTATAGCACTGGATATTATGTCCATGAGAGAAAACAAACATTTGCGTAGTTCAAGCTAATGAGACAATCTAAGTCTTAGTGCATTTTATTTTGCTTTGATGGTTCCATTAAAAAGCTAATTTGCAAATAATTTAAAAATACTATGCATATATATACATACGCGCACACATACATCCCCCACTGATACACAAATCGATCAGTGTTATTGCTCCACACAAGTATTACACAACCACGCTGACGTGACATTATATATCTGTTGCCGTGGTAAATCACTGAATATCACGGGAACAGTTTTCCTTGGCTTCCCTGCAGTGGCAGAGGTTCAGCCTGGAGAAGAGAAGGCTCCGGGGAGACCTTATTGCGGCCTTCCAGGACCTTAAGGGGCTTATAGGAAAGATGGGGACAAACTTTTTAGCAGGGCCAGTTGTGACAGGACAAGGGGTGATGGTTTTAAAGTAAAAGAGCGGAGATTTAGACTAGACATAAGGAAGAAGTTTTTCACACTGAGGGTGGTGAGGCCCTGGCAGAGGTTGCCCAGAGAGGTGGGAGATGCCCCATCCCTGGAAACATTCCAGGTGAGGCTGGACGGGGCTCTGGGCAACCTGATCTAGTTGAGGATGTCCCTGCTCATGGCAGGGGGTTGGACTAGATGGCCTTGAAAGGTCCCTTCCCACCCAAACTGTTCTGTGATTCTGTGATTCACCAAAAGCGAGCCCCCAAAGCCTCGACAAGTTAGGTGCCCCGGTGATCATCTCGGCCCGGCTAAATGCGTCTGTCACGGGATCGATAAAAACAGCTCTGCATTTCTCAGCATTTTTTGGACTTGGATTTTCTCACAGGCCGTAAGTCAGGTAGGACTCTACCAAAATCTCTGGAGTATCACTGAAAAAACCTCCAGAAGAAGATGCCCGTGTCTTTCCTCGCAGGGGGCTGTTCCGACTGTTTCTCCAGGGCTGTTGTTTCTCAGCTGTACACTGAGGACATTTTTCAGACCAGCATCCCCCTTACTGGACGTATCCTACGCCAGTTACTCTGACTGCCAACACGCTTAAGTTTTTGATATTTCTTCAGCCATTTTTAGGCTTTTATGACTTGCAAAAAATGACTCTTGCCATCAGCCGGCGCAGGCTTTCGCTGGCAGCGCCACATGCGTGACCAGAGTGAATATTTAAATACTCTCTCAGTACCTAGAAAATAGAACCAGTCATTAATATCTGATGAGAAGAATTTTGGGTCAGGCTTTTTGCCTCTCATAATGCATTTTAATGCATTTCTTATTGAGTCTTCCATTACCGTTCCGGAGAGGTAATTCATACTTTCCTTCTCTTCAATATTTCCTTGCGAGAGAAGAACAAAAGCTGGAATTCTCTACCTACTGCTAGATAATTCCTGGGAGATTTTTTTATTTATGACTAATGGATGTTAGACAGGGAATATACTTTCCACCATACCATAAAGCATATTTATGAGAATACAGATATATATATGGGTCAAAAAGGAAATGATTTTTTCCTTAAACAAAGGGGGAGCAGAACCAAAAGCAGCTTTTTTTTTAATGACTACGCATTGAAAATGTCGACGTTTGAGGCTATAGATTTCCAACACAGATTGATTCAAAGTTCCTTTACATATTGGGTAATGAATCATAATATTCTTTTTATTGTTGTTGTGTCGGAACAACACCCCAGAGAGGAAATATTTTCAGCTGCTAGAGATGTGGCTTTCACCTTCATGTGTAGCATATACCTATATAGAATGTGTCTATTATGATAACTACTTACACACACAGACAGGCATCTACATATTATGCAGAACTGATTATGTCAACAGGAAAATACTTAGCTACTTGCCAAAAGATACCCCCTTTTCTCTTTTTAAATATATAATGCATATAATAAAAATATAACATATTGTAATGTGCTTTCCAGCGGCTACGAAGAATACTCTTTCCATACTATGGTGACTCTGTAAGAAGTTAAAGTGTTTAGAGATTGTGTGTGTTTGTTTTTAATGGATATTTATGCTTAGAAAACCCGCAGCTATACCTATACGCCCCGTATTCACATACGTATCTTCCCAGCTCTCTGTCCAGCTGTGTAGATGTATGGATACAAGCAGTGCGCTTCCTGTGTTTTTTTGAGATCATTTTAAATAACCATGAAATTTGATAAAACCAGTACAGCTGTAGCAGCAAGGCTTAAAATAGTATTTTCTTAGTATTTCGGTAATTATCTTCAAGAATGATGACAAAATAAATACTTCATTTCCTATAGCTTGATATTTTATGATTTTCTTTTAAACTTTTTTTTAAATAAAATATTAAAAAAAAACCCCTCAGTTTGTTTCACTTATTGCAAAAGGTGCATGAGAACGTCATCGTCGTGCTCGGGCTGGAGGCAGCGTTGGGTATCTGCCGTAAATCCGCAGCTGTTTTCAAACACGCCGCAGCCCAACAGTGGAAAAATGCTGTTGGGAAACTTTAATCCCTCAGTCCCTTTATGGTGAGTATCATGCTTTTATTCTTATTTACTTTATAGGTACCATATAAATATTTAATTTTAACAGGACCCACGGAATAAAATGAGCTTTTAGTACAAAGTGCCCGAGTGGTGATTTGGTTTAACATTCAGGTACAATTAGAGATTTTATTGTTGTCCTACTGGAAGAGCACAGACACGGTAAAACATGTGAGATGAGGCGGTTCAGCCCAGGTGGAGCCTCCCGAAATCCCGAGGGCACCCGACACCCCACAAGCCCCCGGCTCCTGGGCAGCCGGGAGGGACGTGCTGGGAAATGCGAAGGGGAGCAGCACTGTCCTGCGCCCTGACAGCCGCAAACGGGGGGGAAATCTGCGTGTAGCATTGTGGAAAAATAGGAAAACCAGGAAAACTTTATTTTTTTTTTTTCATTCCCAGTCACATATTTTAACAATAGGAAAAAAACATTATTGTTGAAACCAAAGAAATTCAACTTCCCAGTCGTCTTTTTTGTTGTCAACTTCAGAAGTTTCCAAAGCCTAACAACATTACTTCAAAAGCATTCGGTTTAAATGTACACCAGATAATGAAAGAACATCCTTTAAGAATATTTTCAGACACATAAAAACCCCCAGCAAGCTCACATGGCTGACATTTTGACAAATGATGTACCAAAAAAGATCTGGTCACAGAAATAAAGACGGTGGGGAGAGTGACACTTTCTCTCCCGCTAATTGACAACTTGGGAAACAAACACATCAAAAGAAATACATTATGATATTACTCCAGTGAATACAGTCTGTCAGAAAATGCAGCCTGTTTATTAGTTTGAAATAAGCATTCATTTTGATCTCAGGCAGGGTACAGAGATGAGTTCTGGAAGCAGAAGAAATCTATCGGCAAGGGCTCGCAGCATAATGTGCTTGGAGAAACAATGAAGGCGCGTTTGAAGGCCCATTAGACAGGAGCGAGAGAATCTGAAAAGGCAGCAATTTAAATATTTTTAGTGCTGTGCGGCTTCTTTCTTATTTAACAGCTTAGCAGGGCTGCATATATTATAGCCGAGTTGGAAATAACTTCAAGATGGGAAGTTGGGAGAATAACACATTAAAGGCATCGCCCAGGCACTCGAACGACGCTGGATTCAGGACAGTGTAATTCGGAACAGAAACCACCTCCAAGAGCTGCGTTTGGAGAAAAATCCAGAAATTTGGCATTTGATGTCAAGTACTTCAGACCCAACCAAGTTTGATGAAACCGTTTCCTCGTGTGATGGGTGCGCTTGACCCCTTGACCAGACGGGAGGTGGTTTGGGGCAAGCTATGGAAGAGGTGAAGGCCTGAGCCGTAGCCGGGCCAAGAACTCCTCCAGCTTCAATCCGTCCTCTGAAAACCCCCACCGGAGCACGGTGACACTGTGAGCATCGACGCGTATGAGCTTGGAGCACTGATCGTGCCATTAACTCACGAATAGCCGGTGGCTTCTCAAGACTCATTTATCAAGGACCAAAGCGAGTTGTGGGCACAAGGAGCCTCATGCATACCTTTCCCAACGCATGGAATTTGACTACGAGCCAACCACTTTATCCCATAAATACGACAGCCTAAGTGAGCTTTCCTTGAGCTCTCCCTGCACGGCAGCGTGGCTGCATGGCGGTGACCTCCCCTTGAGCTGGGACACCTCTCAAGGTCGCTCCTCGAGGCTGAGAGACCTTTTACCAACGGCAGATCTTCTGTAAGCGACCGGTATCGCGCATAACCTTGTAGTACGGTAACTTTGATTTTGCCTTGGTAACTTTGATTGCGTGCTGAATTGATACTAATGAAACTTCACTAATCCATGCAGCTATTAGAAACTTGACATATATAATCTCTTAGACATAAACCGATGACCAAGTCCGCGACTAAGTTTGGACTTAGCCGCATCTAGACTCCTCTTTGAGGAGGAGTTTAGAAAGCAAGGGGGTCCGCTCTGAATCCCGTGACTCAACGGGAGGGTCTTCCTTACCCTTTTGTGTCTCCGGTCTCTCTGTGAACTCGATTCTAACTCCATTTTCCTTTGAATGTGTCTTCCATGCAGTAACTAATAGAGTGAACCTTGCCATTGACTTTGTTAAGTCACACTTTTAAAACATCATATTAAAACCACTTTTTCCAACACCTTTGATAGTGGTTCTTCAGCCGATCTAAATCACCCACCCGCGACAAACTGGTGCAGTCAACAGGATCTTAAATCAGGATTTGGGACACCTTGTCTTACCGTCCTGGCAGACCTGTGGAAATGAGGAGCTGGGAATCTCCCGCATCGTCCCCAAACCTGCCATCCAGCAGCAGGGGGAAACCGAGCGCTGCCCACGTTACACGCAAACCTACCCCAAACCACTGAAAAACCCGTGTCCTTGGAACGTTACTAGCCCCTGCCAACACATTTACTGTTAGCAGTTTTACGGTAAGAAGATCTACCAGCTCTGAAAGTCCTCCCACTGCACCCATTTTTAAAGAGAAAATGAAGGAGTTAGGGAAAATGGAAAAGAATGTAATAAAAGTGACACCCCCAACCTAATTAATAAAACAGATAAAGTGTTATGACAAGATAGAAATGGGAAAGAAGGAAAAGGATGTAATAAGACCCCTTTAAAAAGTGCTGAGAAGAAAATAGGACAGTTTAACTTCAAGCATGACCTAACACCTTTGTGACCACCCTCCCACCCCAAGTCAAATATGCAGATTTTAGGGCATTCAGCATCAGATCAAATTCACTCCTAAATTCACTTTCATTAACCACCTGGGGCTCAGACCCCTACTACAGTGGTCTGAGGTGCAAATATAGGGAAAGGAGCCGGGGGGGAGGAGAAGACTTTCTGTGAAAATGGTTTCCTGCTCCATATTTCTCTCTAACAATTCCAGCAACCTCAATAAATGTGAAATGTTAAAATGCTGAAAAGTCGCATGTATTATTAGTTCTTACATAGTTGATTGAATCTTCATAAAAATGTGCAGAAAGAATAAGTAAAATTTAGATGCAAATGTCCTTTTCCATTTTTGCACGTGCCACCACAAGTGGGGTGGTGAAACCTCGGCGTTACTCATGTCAGGTAACCTTTCTAGTGACTGGGTCCAGGTCTTTACTCAAGTTAAATGTCTCTGTTTCCAGAACACGTTTTCAGGAAGAGAAAAATACTGTGAGACAGTGATAATTCTATTAAAGCAAGGTATGTGAAATGAAGAAACCACATCTGAATGTTTAGCCTTCTTTAAAAAGGAACTGCACCGTTGACATTAGTCTGAGAGATGAGCTATACTTTCAAGGATTTTGCCACTAATACTTAAAGAAGTAAATAGCAAAATGCCTTTTTTATTTTTATTTGTCTATAATTGTGGTCAAACAAAAAAAAAAAAACCCTGGGTTTCAAGCATTTGCTTTATGGCCTGTGATGTCCTCAGTGGATAGTCGTCTGCTGTTGAATTGCAGTATCTGCTATTTTTAACTAGACATTTGTCTGGTTTTGAGAAATAATGGGCAAACCCTGAACTGTTCGTTGTTCATTTCTGTACCATGATATTACCATTATGATGTTAACAAACAGATCCTAAACATGTATTTTTTTCTTTGCTTAGGTAGTAGTAAAATAGCACTGAAAGTCAGAAGCACCTCGTTTATTTATGGACTGGTGAACACCTTCCATTTCCTTCAGCATTGACCTTCACCGTGATACTGCAGCATCCGATGATATATCTTAAACAGAAAAACCTTCTCTTGACTTTCATGCGTGTTTACACAAGTTAATGGTGATACGCTCGCCAAACAAAGCATTAAAGTACAAATCGCTGCTCAAAACTGGAGATGCCTTGGATCAGAGAGAAGTCCATGCAAGGGAACAATTTCCCATCTACTTCCCAGCAGCGACTGCTTTACCGCAATGGTTTTTTCCCTGTACGGGTAAAGGGCTGACGTCCCCCGTGGGGCTACGTGAATGGCTGTGGTGAACAGGTTAGCAGATGAGCAGAGACTAAAGTGAGGTCTGGCTGAGCTCGGCTTAGCAGAAATCAGTGCCAGGGGAGGGAGGGATTGAGAACTGACATGTACCCACAGTCAGAGACGGGGCGTAGCCGTATCAGAGCCTTCCTTCGCAGAGGGGAGCACAGACCGAATAACTGATTTCAACATAAGTGTATCTAAAACTATGTCTATATCAAGTCCGAGATCGCCTTCTCTTCAAAATTTATACTTATTAGAAAATGACTGAAAAGAATTAACCACGGCAAGCAATCAGAACAGGTAACAGCAAATGCCATTTCACCTGCCTCATTTGACAGCCTAACGGCAAAACCATCCGCGACAGAATCGTTGGCTAATTGAAGCGCAGAGACGAAGCCTTCTACGGGAACAAATGAAAACCATGCACATTCGAGGGTGACAAGCTGGTTTACCTTCTCTAGATGGATAGAACTCATCCCTCTGTCTCCATCAGCCTTTTCCAAACAACTTCCTTCTCTCTCTTGCGGGAATTTTCCACTTTTAGTTTAATGGTATTTTCCACTGGCAAAGGAGGAGGAAAAAATCACGCCACCGCTGCCCCTTACGAACTCCCGAGCACTGGCTAAGCAGTAGCCTGCCTTGAGATACTCCAGCCGTTTCTCACTTTTCTTTTCCAAATAACTTCTACAGAGTTAATAAATAACTGCAAACATCAGTGACCACTGAAAATAGGAAAAAAAAAAGAAAAAAAAGCCACACATAAGCCCACCGAACAACAACAAACCCCAACAGTTTTCACATATTATTGCCGAACAGGTTCGAATCTCTTACGTACACAAGTGAGGACCCGCGCTTAGCCCCTGTCGCAGAATCCATCACTCATCCCGGCTGCCCTCAGGCGCTTCTAACGTGTGCAGGTAAATATTGACACAACACCATTGGGAGTGCTGAAGATCCTCCACCAAGTCCCCGTAACGCTTGCAGAAAGGCTTCCCGGGCAGTCGCTGGTGTGAAGAGTTGCGCGGTTCTCCCGGCTTACTGGTGAGGGGCAAGCGAGCAGCCAAGCGATTCGAGCGGGCTACAAAGTCAGTGAACAAATTAGTAATAAAAACCCAAATTCAACCTCACAGAAAGGTTGAACTTGCAGTTTGGAGTAGCATCACGAGAAGAAATGCAAACCTCGGAGTACACATCTACTTAGAGGAACATCGGGTTATGTGATCAAGAGATCTGTGTGGGCTTGTGCTGACTCATTGGTTTTGGCAGGAATAAATCCTATTGGTTTTCTCCTAAATATGGTGATCTTTTGTTTCTTTTTCTCAGTATTGTGAAATCAGCAATTATTTGATATGCTTGCTATAGGGCTCTTTAATCATTCCACTATTAGAGCTGCCAAAAGTTTTTGTCTTCTGTGAATGACACAAAGTCTGAAGAATATTGGGTATTTCATTAACCCTCTTCTAACGCATTCTCTATGCAATCATGAAACAGCCTTAGGTTTTATACAGACGTACTACACTAGAAATTTTGGCTAAAACAGCTACAAATCAGATTAAAAGAAATTTAAGATTAAAGGCAGTTTCCTACTAGATATTCTTAAATAATAAAGAGAAAAGAAATGGAAGAGGTGACCCTCTGGGGAAACTACATCTGGGAGAAAGTAGTAATATTTTACAAGTAAATTTGAATTTTTATCCATGTTACAGACCTTGTATGTACAAAACATGTCACCAGACTTCTTCACGAGGACACTTTTGTGTTCCTGCTCTGCTGCCTGACTTGCTTCTGCCACAAGGTCGTCACCCACTTGGCAGATTGAGAGTCTTTGCTGATGGCTGAAATAATTCTCTTGGAGAAAGGGGCGATGTTTATTAGTCCGAGTGGAGAAAATCTACAAGCGCAAAGCCCTTTTCCGAGCAGGAAAGCCGTGCAAGGTGTGACGTTACTCCGTCGCTGGCAACAGGGACTTTCCTCCCGGCCTCTCGCCTCCGGGCAGCGGCGTGTTTGCCCAGACACCCGCGTATGGACCTTTCTGAACCAGGTTGTGTTTTCCTCCTCTTTTTTGCATTTTCTTCCTTCAAACTTTTTAATGAGGTAGATTTGTACGACTTTATCTTACAAGTAAGTGTCCTTGTGCTCTTCCGCTTGTTTTGCTTGAACTTAACAGCAATACTTTTTCTATCTGTACTGAGAGAGCTCTTAAAAATTTTACCTTTTACATGCAAGAACACTGGGCAGGTGGCTTCTTTTTCACACTTTTTTCTCTCTACTATAAAACCAAACCTCCATGAACTTATCACCACTGAAGACAGTAACAGAAAACAAAATGCACTGATGGCAACTTTAGTGCTAAGTTTCAAGCTACACCCAACCTGTTAGAAATGCTATAAAATACGCCTTGTTTGCGGGAAAGCTGACACGTTCTTTTTGTGCCTGTAACCTCTGTAGACCACAGCTGCACTGAGTAGGTGTGATGACTTTGCCGTGAGAGTTATGAGAAGCTTTCGGGAAAAGGCCACGTCTGTGGGGGAAAGGGTTCCTGCGTGGAAGCGGGAACTTCTTCCGTCGCCTCTTCGGAAGCCCCGCGCGCTGTGGGCATCGCTGCCGCAGCCACGCAGGACCTGCCCTCCCGTCGTCCCAGTCCTTCTCTGAACATTTACCATCTTTCCCTTCTACCGAAACATCATATATTTTGCATCTAGAAGTGATGTATGGAGCATTCAAGCTTGCCATGTACATTACTTGCTATAGCGATCACACAATTTACCGCATGATTAGAAATAAGACAATTGCGTACGGAGTCCGGGGCATTCCTCTGCAGGCTCAGCTATTATGCATTTTATTTCACTTTGCTGAGAATTTTGCTTGGCCTGCTGCAGAAATATTATCATCAAATATTAATAGTTTTTCCCTATTCATAGTCACACTATGCTAAGTGTTTGACTGTTTTCCATCATTCTAATAAACTATTCTGAAAGGAAAGAATTATGAATTGTCTTAGATGATGAAGCAACATTACACTCGCAGTCGAAAACTAAGTTCCATTTCTAGAAAGCACAACAGAGAGAAAGTCTACATGATTGATGAAGAAATGTTAGGGCTCTCGATGTATAAATGCAATTTGTCAATCATTTTTTTTTTTTTAAATACCAGAACACTTCAGATATTCTTGTACCTTCTTTACACACTTCAAAACCCACTTGAACTTCTGTGGGAGGCAATTAACAATAATGAAAGCTAACTTCAGTTTTGAGTACATTGTTTTTAAATGCCACCCACAGAAGTTCAGGTAGATCTCGAACACTTTAGTTGAATAAAACTTCTGTTTCAAAAAGGAGATGGACAGAGTCTGTCATACGCCGAGAACTTTTGTTTGCCTTCATTGCAAATTCAAAAACTTGCTCCCATAGCAGAAACCGGGGTTGACTTTGTGAAGTGAACACATGGGATACAGACTCATTTCACTTACAAAGACTAACCATAACATGGAAAGGAAGGAATTCAATCTCCAGATTCACCTCAAATTCCGGGGATATCTATCTAGATCGCATCTAGATTTCATGGCCTCTTTTCTTTTTTAAGTGGATGCATCTAGCGACAACCAGCAGAAGACAGCTTTCATTTGCAGAGCGAAGTTTAAACAGATCTAATTTCTCATAAATGTTTGAGTATTTCCTTTCTGAAATGCTTTTAAACAAAAGTCGCCTACAGAGAAAAAGACAAAGACTTTGTTAAAAAGAAGACATTCTTTGTATAATACTTCAGATTCAATTCATGCTTTAGTAAGCGCGACTATTGCTGTTATTACACTTCCGCAGCGTTTCGAAAAAAGGAGATGGCTACAAAAAATGTGAAGGATTATTGCTAACAAAGACGTGGTGTAACACATTTAAAGCTCTTGCCAACTACAAAAGTAATAAAGTTTGAAGAAGAAAATACAACAAACGTTATGGTTTGCTTTGCATCTTAAAGAGATAATGAAGCAACTAGACACAATATATCCGGCAGTTAATGCACTCAGCACTACATAAATAACAGGTTACTGCAGTATTATTTAGTGCACTAATAAAACTAACAGATGACCCAATTACGGCTCTTTTGCTCACCACGTTGGTTCCACTGGGTGATATTCTCCCACTGAAGCTCGTGGGGCTACTCCCATTAATAAGACAACGTCAAACTTTGGACTATCGGAGCCAAACATAAGCCAAGGCACTATTACTGCCCTTCGTGCAGAATAACCGATGGTGTGAACGGGGAGAGACGGTCAGGTCTTTAGGAGCGGCGCACCCAACGCTCCCAGAGCACGACCGCGTTCGCAGGTCCCGCAGGAGCCTCCCTGCCCGCCGGGGCAGCTCCGTCCCCGCAAGAGAAGGCCCTGGCCGCCGCTCCCTGCCCCGACCCCTCATCCCGGCCGTCGGCGTCTCCAAATGGGAGAGGAAAGAGCTGTCGCAACACACTGAACAACGAGGCGAAGATAAACAGTCATCTAACGGCAGCAGTCAAGGCTGAGGCTGAAATTAAACAATCTCCTACCTAAATGCTCTCTTTCTATTCACACGAAGAAAATCCTCTTGACATAATTTAATTACACCTCAGAGGACATTGTACCACAGCACAAGCAAGAAATTTTGAGAACTCTGTGTCATAGCTGATGACATTATCTGAGTCACTTTTGATGGGATTAATATTGTTTAAGTAAGCTGAAGAGAATTTCACCGCACGAGATAGAACAGCAACAGAACAACAGGTCCAGAGGGTGAACAATGCTGTTACAGGCAAAGGCGGATAATTACGGAATGTAATTATACTTTGAGTTTCTCAGGGAAAAGAGCAAGACTTGATAAACATTTTAGCACATTCTTGCTGTTAGGAAAAAAGGACATCTCAAGGAAATTAAAAACATAAGCCAGCAGTTTTTGCAGCAAGTCTTTGAAATGCTGAATCCTGGGATTACACAGGTCACTTAAATATATGAAAAGATTATTTATTTCATGTAAACTACACCTGTACAAATAAAAGCAAGCAAGAGGTAACATGAATACCATACATGTGTGCATATACATGTATGACGAGAATTTTAGAATCTAGAACTAATCATGGGTTAAACCTAAGCCCCCTCTCTTTGCTGGTGGCTTGTCTTCTCCATGTTTCTCAGGGGCGATCCCACCACGTCTCCAGCAGCAGTAGGTATAGACCGGATCTAGCCCAGATGCAATTTGCTAAACTTTGTATTATATTCTGAAAAAAATTGTATGAAAAAACTCATAAGAGAAAGGAATAGAGGTAAGGAATCCCATTTATTCTGTTTCCCTATACCTTTGTACTGAAATGTGTGACATTGAGTAGTTCACACTGACATTGCCCAACATGGGCTGAAATGGATTTAACAGGCCTTTTCTATTATAAATTGTGAAAAAGAAGAGGATAATAGGATGACAGTGGCTATATATAACCAAACACATGTTACTGGATAAAGCAGCAAAATTTTTGTTCACTCCTTACAATTTGTTGCGAATTAAACTTTTCGCACATAGCAAATCATATATAACATTAATGATCTGCTCCCTCTCCTTTTCTACATGCACAAAAAGCGGCAGATGTGTTTTGCTGAGGACCCTGAAAGGACAAAAAAGTTGTGAAAGGAAATATTTTAACGGAGCTATTTTTAAATAACTCTACTCTTTGGATAACATAGTTGGATTCCAAAAGTTCTGACTCCTCAAAGCTGTTGGAAGACATGGCCTCAGCTGAACTAAAATTTTGCTATTTGGAGTCACTTGTGCAAAACTGTCCTGCTACCTTATGCTTATCCAATTTAGGTCAGGTATTACGGGGCCAGAAATGCGCGATGGCTGCAGAAACAGATGCGCTACAAAATGGGAAAACCTGTAGCTGCTTTAACTGGGATCCCTTGCCTTTTGCCAGTTCAAATCACGATTTTCGTGCATAGTTATGCATGGGTTTGGCTGTTTTGATGAATCTATTTTTTAAATCGTTTTGCATATATTGAAAATAAATCCAGCAGATCAAAATCTTCTAATACAATCAGTGACAGCCTAAAAATCTGCTTTGTAAGGTTAACAGGGAGTGACTAGACGATACATCTAAGTGTGTATTTTTGTCATTTGGTGTCGCCCTTAACAATAAAACCCCGTAAGCTGTCAGAATGTCAAGGTGTGTTGACTTCACAACAAGCAAGGAAAGGAGAAACCTTATGAAATAGCACAAGAACAGAAATGCTGTGAGAGAAAAGAAAACTTTGGGTTACCGTACATTTTTCAACATTTACTCGGATCAAGTATCTAAAAATAAAAATGTCTGCCTTTCCCACTAAATTAGTCTCAGCCAGAGCATGTTGTCAGATACATACATTATATAAAACCAAAAGAAAAGGGTATTAAAAATAGAAGAAAATAAATAAATCAAAAAATAGAAAGCAAGCAAATATCTTGCTTTGAAATAAGAGATTCGCTTTCATACACATAAATACAAATGATTCTTTTATCATGGCTTATGTATCCTTAATTAGAGGTGTATGTACGGGATTTTCAAAAACTACGGAGGATCTGTCAATATAGTTCACAATGTACATCTGAACAGTCACGCTGCACGAAACCACCGTGCGCAGCAATTTCTCCTGCAGAACAACGTGGGGGCTTGTTTACAGCAATGTATTTATAAATGTTGTTTCTAAAAACAAATTAAAGAATCAAAAAGCAATCAATTCTGCACTAAGTATTGCCTGAAGAGACCATCTAAAGTGAGTACATTCACTATCTACTATTTTTTTTCCCCATAAACTTATTTCTGTATCTACCTAAAATCATTTTGAAACCTATTTGACTCAGTGCAGCCTCTAAGCGGAAGAAACTTTCCCCATCCTGGCAGACCCGTACCTCTGGTACGCTCATATCCTCGCTATCCACGAAGCGCGTTGGTTCTTTTCACCCGGGAAAACTCATGCACGGATTGCACAGCCTGGCACCGGCCTCCCGACGGGACCGGCAGAGGGGAAAGGGAGAAAAAGAGAGACAGAAGAGGAAGGACAGACAGACAGAAGCACTGCTACACATCCTGATTTGAGAATTCGGTAAAGGACAAGAAGAGGGGTCACAGCCAGAAGACTCGCAGGGTGCTGCGGAACACGCAGAGCTGTAACACCCCTGATTTCAGCTGCAGTGCTATTTTAGAGGCTCCAGAAAAGAAAAACGCAAAGGGAAAAAGGAAAATAGAGGAACCCAAGCGCCCTGGATGGCTCAGAGCTCCCACGATTCCGGATTCATATGGTTGAAAGCACCGGGGCTTTTCCCCTTTGTGTGGGGAAACCATGGGGGGAGAAAACCCTTACTGCACATCCACTGACTGCTTTAAAAACTCGGGATTAAACTTAACGATCATCTAACCACCAGTGACTGACATAACTGCGAGCACGCGAGGTGCTTCAGTACCAAATCACGAAGAATTGCCATTAGAGCTCAGCGGGTGGCTTTGCAAGCAATTAAACAGAATCAGGCAAGAACGGAAACCACTCGCAGTGAGAAGGCAATATTTGGGCACAAAATATGATGGAAAATTATTTCCTTGGAAGTGCTGTATTAGAAATCCAACAGTTTGCTTGTATTAATTAAGAAGTAATGGAAAAATGGAATTACTTTCCACACTGATGTTGGGAATGAAGAGGGTTTTTTGGACGTTCGGAAGTTTTCAGGATTCTGTTTGCCTATTAAGATGTCTTCAAAATAACTTCTAACATAAAAAAAACTGAAAGAAATGGTAGCAAACCAATTCACTAGCAGTGAACACGAAGATTCAGTGGTTCAGCTATATTTAGAATAACAAGTATTAAAAGATTTGATCCTTTAACAGTAATACGAGTGGTCTTAGCAACTTATGCGCCATTCCCTCTGCGCTAGATGGTCTTCTTAACATTGCTAACCATGGGCAAAGTGTTGGGCTAAGAATGTACTTGTGGAAAAATGCAGATTCAGGTCAACAGAACTATTTATATCTAATTCACAAGATTGTCTCATCTGAGGAAAAAAGTTCTAGTAGACATCAAAGTGGGTTTTTTTTTGTTTCAACATTTCAAAGCAAAATTGTTTCTATTTTTTACTTTCCATGTTTCATTTCAAAGTACTTCTTTTTTAAAGAGTAAAACATAACGACATTTTTAAGATTTTTGTTTTGTTAGAGAAGCTAATGAAAATAGTTTAGATTAACATAAACAAGCCACTGGCTGTCAGAGGCGGTTTTGGCTCACCCAGCAAAACAGGTACCAGACAACCATACCGTTTCGTAACTTCACAATTCAAAGGAAATATGAAACTATGAGAAACTACATCCCATCACTTGATAGATAAAATACAATCAAATGGTCATATCATATTATTATGTGCGTGTGGCCCCACTCCTCAAAGTATACTTTTGATAAAGTTTCACCTTACTTTTTGAATTTTTTATAGATTTGATATCGAATAACTCAAGTCAACGCGACTCCATGCAAACAACAGCCTGACGGCATGTTCTGAAAGTTCAGAGCTTCTGGTCTGCTTGTGTGCGTGTGCAATTACACATGGTATTTGTCCATTGTGTATTTCTTATTATGTATGTGTATTATAATTACATATACAATTACCTGTATTTCATACAAACATTTTTATACAAAGACATTCAGTACTGAGAATGAGTATGGATTTTTGAAGCTTCTGCTTGCTTCTCTGGCTTGGTCCCGGAAATGTAGCTAGCATAGTTTAAGAGCTGAAACGGTGTTTGTTTCTTTTCTATTTCCTTTCCTTTCTTTTATATATTTTTTTTTCTCTTTTTAAGATTCCGTGACCTATTTGCTAAGGAAAGAGCTTACCTGTTTGTTGGGAAGGAGTCTGCCTGCCTGTCTGACTCGAACAAAGCCATCAGCTTGATCATAGGAGATGCAGCTCTTTTCCCCAGCTAGACAGCACACAAGAAACTCTCCGTCGCATCATTTCTAAACACTTACTTCGGAGGTACAAATCCCAGCATTCTTTACTTCTAAGCCACACGTCACAAACCAAGAATATCTGGGAAACATATTAAATTTTAGCATTATTCTTTTTCACACAGGAGAAACAAACCGTTCAATGAGTCCTCTTCATTAAGAGAATTTCTCAAGCAACGTTACAAGAATTTATAGGGTACTACTAACAACTTTTTTTTTTTCATTCTGATCCCAATTTCAACACGTGGAGTTTGTTTTGAAGAGTTCACAAACCCTGTAAAGCACTGGGACAAAACCTGGAAGAAGACGTCGCTTTGCCTGCACTCCAGCTGGCGATCAGGAGAAAAGCTGCTTGGATAAAACCTCTGGTTTCAACAGCTAAACGTGTTTCAAAATTATAGCAAACGTCATCAGACAGATTCATCCTCACGACTTCTGCCTAATGATAGATACAATCCCACACCATGTCTCCAAACCTCAAAAAGTTAGTCCGTTAGCACACTTAGGCTTTGAAAAAAGCCCGAGAACAAACCCACCCCAAAGGATGCTCTTGCGTTTGCAGGGCTGGGTGAGGAACTAACGGCAACCTCTTGTAACAAACTCTTCTTTTTACGGGCCACAAGTTAAGCAGGGAGAAAAAGGCATTCCTGCTTCTCCGTGGTTGAGGAAGGATAAAAGCATTAAAGAGTGACAACTCCATCCTAGGGAAAAAAAAACCAAACAAAACCACCAACCTTATAAACAATAAGAAATAGATAAATATCTTTCACCAAATCTAGGAAACAGAAAATAAACTCCAGAGTGGTATGATTCTTTGAAAACATAAAATGAAATAAAAACAAAATTCACAGTAGAGTGCACTAGAGAAGAAAAATTAAGTAACAGACTTTCCTTCAAGTCCCCAAGATTAAGCCTAATATGTGAATTAGACCTTAAAAAAATAGCTGGGTCTTTACAACAGGTCAAAGCCTCAGATTGTGCTTCAGGCATTTGTATGGAGAGTTCCTTAAAGCTCACTGGGAAAAGCAGCACTTCAACCAAAAAAAAAGAAATAAAACCGAAGCTCTCAATCGTATTTACATCGCAAACGGGAAACCAGGCCAACAATAGAGCTCTCCGGGAAGGACGTGTTTCCACAGAGCTACCACCTTCTCGAGGCAACACAATAAACCCTGTAACGGATCATAATTGGATTTCCATAGCAGAATCTCCACATTCTGATATTATTCTGATTCGATTTCTCAAGTCGTCGGGACATATTTCTCTGAGGGTCTCGCAAACACCATTTTTCTTAACTGCTGTGGGACAGAGTGCTGGGTAACAGATGGCACGCTTACTGCTCTGCAATATCAGAAGAAGGCTTGCGCTGGTTTTGTTTTCCAATTTGTTTAATTTTATAGGTCTGTGGATATGCAAAATTAATAAAACCTTCTCTTCGCTCTGCCTAATGCATAGTTATGATTTATGTTCTAAATAGCCCCCCAAAATGTTGAAGGACTCCATTACGGGAGCAACTGTTCAAACACATAATGAATGAGAGTCTTTGTTCTAAATAGTTTGTAATTTCAACAGAAAGAAAAAAATGTCAAAAACCTCTAATTGCTATTTTCTCATCCTAAAAGTGGCAAAAGCTGCTTCCAGTTGAGCAAAAGATGAAACTGAGAGTGGTGAGTATGGGTCTGACAGCTCAACGACGCGACCCTTTTCCCTTGCTTACAGCCACTTTACTTAGAGGCAGCAGCAGAAAACAGTTAAATAACAGAGAACCAAACGTACACGTCTGATGATTGGATATTTAAGCCTAAGAGGGTAAAAAAATAATGCAGAAAATCCGCAAGCCTCACGCAACCCCTTTGCCACCAAGCTATGGAGGCGGACGGGGCCGGCAGAGCCGCGGGGCATTCAGGGATGCCCAGGAGCTGCGTGGGCAGAGCAGGGGCTTGTGGAAATCCCAGCGCTGCCCCTTCGGAAATCTGGCTGCATCACGCAAAACACGTCTCAAGCAAGGCCTGAGGATAAGTCCGTCGTATCCGACACCCCTCAGTCCCCTCAGGCCAGCAGCGCTGCTGGCACCTCAACCGCAGGCACAGGTTTGCGCCATTGCCCTCGCTGGCCAATTTTTTGCAACGGAGTACAGGGCGAGGTTGGTGAGAAGCTTAAAATCTCTCTGTTGAGATGTGATTTCCCAGTTAACTCGTGCTTTTCTGTTTTACGTTAATGTAAAGGAACATCTCCGTTCTGAATCAGGATCGCCCTTAGGCTCTCGCTTCTCCCAGCCCTACGAGAAATGTGCCGCGGAGGAAGGAAGCGGCTCCTCACGTAGAGGCAGAGGTACTGCAGACGCGCAATCTCCGAGTCTCACCGCATGTATCTTGATAGAGCCTTCAACTGTTGCCCTTGTTTACCGGTATTCGCTGCTGATCCGAGCGAGCAGCGAGGCAGACTCGCTGGCCGCTCTGCTGAGCAGGCTGATGGGACGAGG
The DNA here is from genome assembly GCA_009819775.1 of Phoenicopterus ruber ruber. NCBI lineage: Eukaryota > Metazoa > Chordata > Aves > Phoenicopteriformes > Phoenicopteridae > Phoenicopterus > Phoenicopterus ruber. Next base: position 4,287,264 of record CM020223.1, on the reverse strand, counting down.
TCAGTGCCTGCCCTCAGCTGCACCCATTTCGCTGGGGAGCCGCAGCTCCCAGCGCAAGTCCGAGAGTTGGCGGATATTGGCTAGAACACGCTAAGCACAGGTGATGATCCTACCTAGACCCAGTGAGATGGGATGTCCTTCCAGATGGCAAAGCCAGAGCCTGGAGCGGTGTCCTGTTCTCCGCAACATCTGAGTAACAGAGATGACCGCTTTGCTTAACCAGGTACCCCATCCTCCAGCATTTCAAACGGTGCGAGCACTGCAAATACCAGCTACCTAAGCGGCATTCCCGGAAAACGTTGGCCTCAGCAGCACAGTGTATAAATCAGAGCAAACGTTGCGGGCGTGGGGACGCCGGACCCCAGCACCGCTGCGGCGTGGGCGCTCCCTGCCCCGCGAGCACGCAGCAGTGGAGCCTGGCTGTGGCAGAGGAGTTCCGCCGGCTTTCCGAGCTGACCAGCGTCAGATCAAACGAGGGGTGTTTTGCTGTTTTATACCATATGATGCAGATGAATGACACCAAAAACCGAAGAGATTAGATTATACATGTGTGTATGTATGTGTGCGTTTATATGTGTGTATATATATATATAAATATCGCACTTCAGCCTTTTCCCAAATGTTGTGAGAACTGAAATAATTACGCTGTTCACAACTTTAATTAAAAGACTCTGGTTTTGCTACTTTTCAGGAGCCTTTTCTTTTTTAAATGTTGGGGGAAAAGTATAGCATCTGATGTAATGAACTCCTGTGACTTACGTGGTTCTGGAAATTTCAAAACTATATTTGAATTTGCTATTTATGTGTTCTGTAAGTTTCTTCAAATCACGGCCGAACTTGTCACGAAAATCTAGACCTTGTATTGCACAGTAGCCATTTACTGAAACCTCCCGCTCCGCTGCCTCGGCAGTAAATCACACTTCTTGTGCAGAACTCCGAGGAATTTTTCCCTTTTCAATACCCACCCAGGAAAGGCAATTGATTTTTTTGTCTGCAAAACTCAGCCCCTCAACTTTTAAACTTCTCTCAAAGATACGCTGTGATACCACAAGTCATCCAGAAGTCTATTTGGATTTAGGAAATGAATTTTGCCTGGACTGTCCTCAAATCCAGGCAATCCACATTAGGCTTATGGGGTATCTGCTCTGTGGAAAGCCCAGAATTATATTTACCACACAGGTTATTCCTCTTGCAAAGCAAATTGAAGGAACCAGAAACAAATAGAAATTGTTCAAAAGAAACGTCTTTATAGCTACAGTCCCTCCACAACTTATTCCTGCAATTTAAAAAAATTAGAGACTCTTACGACAACCGTGTTCATGGGGGAAACTGCTTTCCCGCTTATCAGATTCTTTATGTATCGGGAGTCATTTTAAGTTAACGTACAGATGTACATATTTGCAAAGGAAACGGCAAATTTCTAATCTGGATTCTCGTGCTGCCAGACTCCGTGTGAGAACATACCAGTGACTGTCAACACAGCGTCACGCGAAATGATGCAACGTGCAAAGTAAATGTAGGGAAGGATCATTTGGGAGACATCACTGATCATGTTAAATACACACAGCAACACTAAAAGCCTGAATTTCAAAGGCCTGGAGGTGCCTAATGAAATTTTTAAAACTGCCTTTTTAGCAGTACCGAAACATAGTGGGAAGCGCCTCGCTGCACCCACCTACCTCTGAAATCATCGTTTTATGTTTCTGTCTTCAAATCTAAAAATGCCACTCTGAAGCCGCGCAATGAGCCACGGCGACTCCAAGGAGCAATGCCATCTCTGCGAATTCGAGATTAAAGCGGCATTTAAAGATCTCCTCTGACTCCAGCTGCCTTCAGACCCGGCCTAAAAAGAGGCAGAACTGGAATTTCTACGAATCCACACTCACCGCCGCTTGGCGCTGGCTCCTAGCCACACATTTTCTTGGCTGAGGTAAGATGCGTTCCTTTAGGATTCATGCCACATCATTCATTCGTTACGAATTGTTGCCGTCTATCGTAGCACAGCCCCCGACCCGGGCCGTTTCTAGGGCTCAGGCATTCTCCCCGTGTTTCTAAGAAAAGGGTTCTGCGATTCTTCGGCTTGATCTGAAAGGAGAGGACAGGGCTGCAGCCGGGCAGAGCGGCTCAAAACGTGGGTCAGACAGCGCGGAGGGTCGTCAAGGGGTCTTGGGGCAGCTTTGGAGCACTACACTCCGTCAATAAAAAAATGAAGGGAAAAAATCCTGGATTTTATTTTACTTTGAAAGAAGTCAAGCTCTACTGAGCAAAATCACGAATATTAACAGATAAGTGTGGAGGATTGGGGCTTGGGACCAAACCAGGGAGCTAAGCTTTTGCAGCACAGAGATACTTGCAATTTCAAACAACTATTTTTTTCCTTTTAGATTTGCTGCTTCTCTCTTGATTCATAACTGAGATATATCCTCTTAAAGATGAAGGGTAAACATTGCATTTGAAAAATGTAATAAAAATCCATTTGCCATTTTTTCCCCCCACAAAAAGCAAACTATTTGCATAGCGATGCCCAAGCCGTCCTTTTCCTCCCCACGGGCAGGCTCTGATGCTTCAGAAACACAAAGAGCAGAATACAAATCAGTTCCCACTTCCATGACATCCCATGATTTCAGCTGAGAGCAATTTACTTAAGATGTATTTCTTCGGCTGGGAATACGCAGCACCAGTTCTCCTTATTGTCCTGGACATTTCACCCACTGAACCATTAGTTTCCTCTGAGGACAGAAGTAAATAGCACAATTTGTTCTCACAGAAGACGAGCTGTTTCTGAAATGTGAAGAAGCTCATGGCAAATGGGCAGAATGTTAGGAATAAATAAGAAAAATGGGGCAGCAGAAATAAATCTTCTACGATGACCTCTCTCATTCATTTAAATGGGAAACAGTCTTTGCTGTTGCTTGCAGGAACCGAGACACAGCAAAGTTTGCAAGTTCCAGGGAAAATATCTTTAGTTCATTGGTAATTTTCTACGCAGATTTGAAATATAAACTTTAAAGAAAAATGTGAAGACTCAGACGTCCAAAACCAGCTAGCAATTTAAGCAAATTGTATCAGCAAGGGGAGAAAAGATGTATGCCATAGCCATTTAAACAATAAATTGCCTTAAACATGTAAGGAAACCAATGAAAACACTCAATCTTATCCTATTTTTCAGAAAGCTACTGCTACGCCAAGGCAGGAATTAAGTAGTACATATTGTACCTGATCTTACAAAAAAGTTTAATCTCAGTCCCGCTTCATAAGTCTCTGAAACTCCATCTGCCAAAAGATTCGCCTTTTCCAGGTACTATTTCATGCTTTTCCCTTGCCTATAGCAGAGTTTTCCCCCTGCAGATTAATCTCAGTCTCTTCAGATGCTCAAGAGACTTAGATGAAAATGATAAGTCAACTCTCTTGATGCTTCTCAAATTATCAGGAAGATTCAGTACAAGCGCAGGTGACAAACCTGCCCCAGCCAGATTCCACTGGGAATTTCCTGAGCAAAAGCAGAAGCAAGATATCTCTCACTTGTCTGAATTCTTCCTGATTTTTCAGACGATACAGTGATCTAGACAGTTTTTCCCGGAAGACTTTTGAATGATCGTCCTTACTGGGGCAACACAACGAGGGGTTATCGTCAAAGCTGTGCAATCAGAGAGGAAAGGAAGTATTAGGCAGACAAAACTTCGGTCGGAAACATTGGTTTCTAAGTACTCCTGATTTAGCTGATGACAGGTAGAAGACGTCTCAGGTCAATTAGGATCACAAGTGTATCAAAGAAGTTAAAACCCAATCTCCGGCCCCAAGTAAAAAGCTCTGGTGCCCTTCCCCATTCTGCTCCTTCCCATCACCCCCAGCAGATGCCTCAGCCCTACCACCCCTCTGACCCCGCAGCCCCCGTGAGCGGCAAACGCAGTGGGGCCTCCAACACGTGTAGATGTGGCACTTGGGGACATGGGTTAGTGGTGGCCTTGGCAGTGCTGGGCTAACGGTTGGACTCCATGGTCTTAAAGGTCTCTTCCAACCTAAACGATCCTGTGATTCTAACATACATCTCTGGTGTCCAACGCGAATGTCTTATCCAAAAGTCTCTTTTAATTCAGGTTTTTTCTATCCTTTTTGGGCCAGAGAGGAATTAAAAGAAACTTTCATAACCAAAAGTGTCCAAAGAAGGTGGTCCCTCAGAAACATTTTATTTCAGTAACAAAAGTCCATGAGTTTGTTGAATAATTTCTAATTTGTTCTCCTCAATATACACTGTGATTTCACTTCCCAAACAGCATTTTCATCCCCAGTCTGACAAACTGATGGATCATTCTGTTATCTATCTGTCTCAGAGCTTCTTCACTGAATGCTGATGAGAAGTTACAGGGTGAAATAAATTCAGAAGATAAAGTGACTGAAATTAGAAACCTTCAGATTTAAGACCAAATTACAACACTTCCCCTTTTTCTCTAACCTTAAGCCAGCGGAGATGTGAGCATTACACAGCTGCTAAAGTGCCATGACTTGTATGTCGCAGAGCAGAGCAATGCACAAGTTACATTAAAAATAACCAATTTAAACTTCGAAAACATTTTGCACTCATATCAAATGCCTTAGCAACTATCCTCCTTCCTTTTATATGCAAGCAGAGTTAAATTTAGATTCTTTTAGCCGAAGAGAGCAAAATAGATGACTGTAAATACGGTTATGTGTTGGTGAGAGTGAGTCCACGTCTGCCTACGAAAATGGAAGGTGACATCTTGTGTGCCCGAGGGGATCAGCGGAAGGCGTGAGTTACGAGCTGCTTCTGTTTGGATTCCCCTTGAACATGGACACATTTAGGAATTTGGTCCATAAACTTTAACGATTATTCAATTAATTTTTCTATTCAAGCGTGTGCCTGGCACGAGCTCCATTAAACCTTTTGTCTGTGCTAACGTCACCAGCCAGCCACAAGAAAATGCCCCGCCGGCCTCGGCAGACAGCGCCCAGCTATTTTTGTGACAATGACTGCCGAGGGAAAAGCAATGTCACGTCACGACTGCAGCTTTCCGAAGGGCGCTGAAATGCAGCCTCATAATGAACAGACTTCTACAAACGACAGGATCCTACAGAAGGAAGACTGAAGATTTTACTACCTCTGCATGCGAAGAAAGCGGCTTTCCAGAGTTTTATAGACAATAAAATATCACTGAACAGAGGATGCCCAGTGCCAGCGCTGGGACCCAATGCATGGGAGACCTAAGCGTGAGGCGTGAAAGTGGGGCATAACACACAGCTTAGCAACAGGTTGTCCACCCACCGTCACAGACCTCGGACACCTCCGGGAAAAGACGGAGCAAGAATGATTGAGACAGTTTGTTTTTCAAATGTGAATAAACGCAATCTTCAAGAAGTTGCAGGCAGAGCAATACAGTATTAAATCAGCCTACAAAAACGTTTCACTTGTCTTTCTACCAAATATGGTCCTTAAACCTGGTAAGAGGGAAGCAGAAGCAGCTCTGCGATGTGATCCTGGCACAAGATGTAAGATACACAAGGCTGCTCTAGGCTGAAGCTCAGATGAGCCATTTCAACCACAACGTCTGGTTCGGCAGCAAGTTTTGTGGTGGTCACGGCACTCGTGTGGAGCCTGTGGGCTCAGGTTCGGTAAGAAACTGAAAACCTACCCACAGCAATGCCTGAGACATCTGGATGTTTCCCAGCCCACACCTCAAAACTTCCCACTTAATTACCAGGAAAGGTTGGTCTCACTCGGCCTTGGGGCCGAGCAGTGAACCGGGCTTTCTCCCTCCTCTGACGCCAGAGCTGCTGCAGCTCTGCTTACGTTTATTTCTGCTGTTCTCATACAGATATGGTAGTCCCAAACTGTTAACAGAATCACAATTAAGAAAAGAAGCAGTTCAAATACCCGCGGCCAGTGAAACAGGAAAGCAGGTTGTTCAAACACAGCGGAGAACCCTTTTTAAACGAGACACCTCTCTACCAAACAAAAAGCACTGAAGAGAGGACGCATCAGACAAATGCAAGATGAACTAAGCTCCACAATAATATTTTCTCCGTATTAATAAAAATTCTGTCCACACAGAATGCTGGTAGTGTTTTACATTAGCTTACAGCACTTAGATCTGGCAGACTTGGCAAGCTCAAAAATAGGTGCGTGTAAACTATAATCTCCTTTCTCAATGTCTGGTTTTATTAGGATACTGCGGTTTCCAAAGCAGATGCCATGTAGCCAAACAGGCATAGATTTTATTCAGGACTTTTATTCAGGAATGTATGCTGCAAATAGTTTAATATAAATGTCAGCTAGGGAGAGGATTTCACCTTAGCAATATTCAAAGGTTAGGACAATATGTCAATGGAGATGCTTTGTTAATGCCGGTACAATGGCTATATAAACACCTGCAACAGAGAACCACGAAAAGCAACTTTAATAAATTGAAAACTCAGTTAGAAGGTGTTTATAAAATGCATTAAATTTCTCTGTGAGTTATTCAGCAAAGAGAGGGAATCTGTTGTGGAGTGGAAAGACCATTAAGTTGTTGAAAACAGCTATTTTGAAATCGCAGCCAACACCCAGGCTCCATGCAAAGTCTCCACTATAGTGAATTTCTTTCTTGATCATTAATTTTCATGTCTGAAAGTAGTCTTGCATATTTTATTCTCATTCAGAATACCCGAGAACAATAAACACCAAAAAAAGGAAAGGATGCTTTGTAAGTTCACCCAAAGTGATTAATACCTCTTAACTTCAGTGCAACAATAGGACACATCTGACCTACACCACTGAAAGAAATGATGAACAGACACGTAAATCTTCCTTAATTACCTCTCTTTGTAACTTGGAAAAAAATGGGTGGTAACTTGAAGAAGAAGTAATCAGCCAGTCAAATCACAGAGTGGTGGAAAGGTCAGATTCTTACAGCCCAAACATGGTGAATTACAAGAAATATAAAGCATTAAAATTCCAAACTGCTTCTTTTTGACGGCGGTTTTAATGAGAATGGAGAAAGAGAAAGCAATCAGTCCTCATGACAAAAATTGTAATGAGAATATTCTCCTCCTCTTTAAAATCTCTTCAATGAGGGAAAATATGCTTCCGTAACAGGACCATGAAGGATTCAATTCATGTTTGCACATTACACATTCCAAGAAATTCGCATGATCAATCGATTTGCCTGTCATCTCTCCATTACGAAAACACCCGTGCTGGATCATCTGGCACGGCTTCCAGCTGCCCTCTGCCGTGACTCCTGTTTCCCACTTGGTTTGTAAAACGCACATCCAAATTCTCTAGCGGGCAAGGAGTAATTAGGAAAGAAGCATGAACAATTACAAATAAAAGCTAAGCGAGCCTGTCTAAATTACGCCATTTTAAATCCCCCATTAAAAGCATGCCCATTAGCCAAACCATCAGAAGAACAAGACTTTATTTTTCCTCTGTAACACTCCAAAACCCAGATCGCCCCTGGACGAAGATCCCCGGGGCTCCCAGTCCGGTCCCTTCCCGCACCGGCGCCGCAGAGCCGCGGAGGGGCCGTGCCGGGGCAGCGGCTCCGTCCCGCTCCGGCGGTCGCCGGTCGGGCGCTCAGCTGCCCCTTGCCACCCCGCAGCCACCGCCGGGGCTTTCGCAGCCTCCTTGCCCAGCTTTCAGCGAGCTCCACGAGGGACGTCCCGAGTCCCACGTGGCATTTCTGTACTTAACGACCCTTGTAAGAAACGTGTCTAATGATTTTAATTCCATGTGAAAAGCAGCGTTTTTAAAGCTTCCCAGGGTTTCCTTACTAATGTACCTCAAATATGCCCAGGAGAACAGTGGCTCCTGAGTGTGACTGCGTTCTGTTCTTGGCTTCTCTACTGCACATTTCATCAAGGATGTAAAAGTAAGTTTGGTTTTCCATAAGAACTAGAAAACAGACTTTTTTTGTGGTTTTTTTAACTATCTCACTAACCATTGTCAGTTTTTGGTAAGTGGCAGACAAATAACATGCATTACTTCAAGGTGATTACATCTGAGGCTATCTTTAAAGAAGCCTCATACTGATACCATCATTACCACTACACGTGGGTATAACAAGTCCTCCTTTCTATGTGTAAGAAATAATCACAGTATCATGGTGTTTTACCATTGCGCTTCCTCTTTCTCTCGCTGTCTTTCTACATCACGCCCCACAGGAAGCAATCATTTCTATGCAAATGCTGCGTAATAGAAATATAACTTCTCCATAACCTGCCTTTCCTTGGGGAAACCAATCTGCTGTCTGTGTTTGGATACGTACAAAATAAAACCACTCCGGTTTCCAAGCAAAGCACTAAGCTGCAAAATTTTATGATATTAATGGCCTTCTGCATCATTTACATATTCATGTATCGCTTCTGACTTGTGCACACTTTATTATTTTTGGAGGAGCAATAATAATCTCATTTACCCAGTAACTGACGTTGGCCAGATTCAATAATCTGAGGCAACTGGTACAAGCACCACACAGACCTTATCAGCCATGTCGTCCCCTGTAGCATTACTTCAGAAACCACTCAGAAAAAATGTGCAGAGAGCACGTCTGTCATCTCCATCAATCTGCAAAGCAGCTGGCGATCTCTTGAGTAGGTACAGTCTTGCTGATGAAGCAAATAACCCACTCCCTCTGGACTGCAGGACACGCCGCAGCAAGGTTTGGGCTAAAAGGGCCAGATTTGTCCTTTTTGTCTGGGATCCAAAATATCCCGCTCGGGATCTCACTGTGGGAAGGAAGAAGAGGCTCTGCCCAGCATTGCACAAAGCCTTCAGCGCTCCTCCTGAATGCACAAGCTGTGCTATATTCATTTCAGTCCAGCTACCAAAAATCTCTTTGCCTTTCTAAAAAAAAATTAAACTTCCAGGGAAAATTATAAACATGCAGGCAATTTATCACTGGGAATCTTCGCATTAAGACATGGGGTCCTCAGTGCTGATCTCGGCAGCACTACTAATGCTCTCCAGAGTGTAAGATGTAGAAGTGAGTTGTACTATGCAGCCTTTTCCCGTTTGTGCCCAATTACCTAAAGCAAATAAATAAACAACGCGAACCCTTTGCACATGTAACACTGAGAACAAATGTATCAAAAGCTATTTCCAGTGAGCCTGCACTGGTTGCTTTTGCACATCTCATAGTCACCTGGTGGATTTGGTCTCTCCTGATCTTAAAAGGTCCCCATGTGAAGAAAGCAGGTCCCTAAGAGCTTCTAACGCTAATTGCAGGTGTAACACCACCACCGTGTCTCTTCACTGCCTTTCGTGACTGCCCGAGGACGTGGGAGTTAGTCCGTACAGCATTTGCTGCAAGCAGATGTAACGCAGGTTCTCAAGCATATTCGTGGAGCAGGTATTTGGGTAAATTTGCAGGCACGTGGAGGTACAACAAATTGCCACGCTGCTTTACTGCGAATCCTTTTTGTACTCTGGAGAAAATAATGCCCAGAGAAAGGATTCCTTCTTGCAAGAAGCCATGGCTCCAAAGCAGGCTTTGGCTGGAGAGAGGTGCTGAAGTGCCCAGCAGTGAGAGAGCTTCTGCCTAGCAAAGGTTAATCCAGAGAGGAATTTACGCTGCGAAACCTGAGTTATACAAATGCCTGCTCGCTTCCTGACATGGAAAATGTTTTTGAACATGGACAGAGAATCAGATTTCCTTTAATGGTTCCTTTCTGGCCAGGAATTGCAGCTTTTGCTACACGCACTTTCAAAACAAGAGATCCAATTCATTTTCATACCAAACAGACAGAGAGAAGGCCATTTGTGCTCATGATTCCTGTGGATATCTTAAGCAAACACACACGTTTCCATCCCTACCTCCAGCAGCAGAGTTCAGACTCCTGAACACCCACCTCTTACCGCAGTGGTTGGGGACCTAACGGCTTCTGACCATCTCTCATGCCTCAGTTCTCTGTCTGAAAAAAAAAACCCCAACAACTCAGAAATAAAAGAATTAAATCCTTCACCTTTTAAGGAAATGCATACAATTGGGAAAAAAAAAATCTGTCTGAAATATAGCGTTTCCTTCAAACAAGAACTGCCTGAAGGTAGTTGCATAGAAATTCCTATTTTCTATAGTTTCAATGTGAAAACTGGTAACTGCACAAAAATTAGTAAGTTAAAAAAATGGCTCATAAAATAACTCATAAAGATCTAAAAAATGTTCATATTAAATTTACCAGATTTTTTTCTTTCTTTTCATCAAAGCCCTTGGTTGTACTTCACCTGAACTTGTTCATCTCTCTAATCTTATCCCCGGGGAGGAAAAGGAAACCAAATGCGTTTGCATTGCTTCTGGCTGATGAAGCATTTTAGCCTCCCTCAACAGGCTCATCTTTCCATTAATAACACAGTCCTACCTCCAACAAAAGGTTGTATTCTCAAAAAGAGAAAACAAAGAAGAAAACAAATCAATGCATAGGCGACATTACTTGAGGAAGCAAATAGAAAAAGCCTTTCCGCTCATCAAACAGAAATGAAGCAAAGCAAGGCGAGAGTCAGCAGTCTGGAGCCAAAGCTCCGTCCCTTGGCGGCTTCTGGTGTCTGCAGGTCTCTCTAGGTTTTTAGTCTTTCTGTCTTTACCCGTTTGGTTTGGGTTTGGGGTTTTTTTTCATTTTGATGTGTTTCGGTGGCTAAAGCAGACTCCTGGCAGGCTTACGGGCTCCGCCGGCATGCTCCTCAGGCAAGCTGGCCACGGCACGTCCCCGCCGCCGGGCGAGCAGAGCCCCTTTCAGAAGGGATCCAGCCCCCTCCTCAAACCGGGCAGAACTGAGCCCCGAGCCATTTGTGTTTGAAAGGGCTGCAAGTGTACTTTTATAAGCCGGTGGGAATTTAAAAACATTAGCCTAATTAAAATTGTTGTTGTATTTGTTTTGTCAGGCTCTCCCTTTTATCTGCATGATAATGATTTTGCCTCATCAGTTCAAGAAGCGTCTGTGGGTGGAAACAGTGAGTGATAGACTCACATAATGAGGCTCTAAATGACTACAAAAGACTTTACATCGCTGTGAATCATCCATCTACAGTGCTGCATTATTCAGAAATTAATGCAGCCCTATAAATGAATAATGATTTAAATGTACTTTTAAAAATTGTTAATGCTCCAGCATTTTTTCCTTCTCTACATAATCAGAAAATTGATTATGACTATGACTAGACCTATGTTCTTAATTTAACTTATGTAATGGTAATGTAGAAAAAGTCTTACGACAACAATGAAAATGGAAAGGTTTCCAGGAGACTAGAAATGGGTTTATAACCTTCAGAATTCCCCAGCCAAATTCAGTTGACTTCAGAGGGAATTAACACCAAAAAAGCCTCCTGAAAGGCTGCAGAGTCGAGAGACAATTGAATTATTGCTGAAGTTGATGAAAAAGATCCAAAATAGATTAGAATATATGTCAAATAACTAAGAATAATATGACCATAGAAAACATTTTGCTCGTTATTTGTTTCCTCATATTACTCTTTTTTTTAAAAAAACGACCGATTAAGGAAATCATAAAGCAAGGAGCCATATGAGCAGCAGAAATAACACAAACTAGTTTCCCAAGCATTTGTCTGGGGATGATCTTCCACGTAGATCATCTGACGAACAAAACAGGGTGAACGCAACCACAGCCTCCATCACAGGGGGATCTAGAAAAGGATTTCACCCCTCTATCTGGACTTTTCGTTTTAGAAATTACTGATAGCTCTCGCTCTTTGAGACAACGTTGATAAACACATTCACAGCTGTTGAAGGCAAGGAGTCAACATATAGATAAATAGAGACAAGAAGTTGTAGAGACGGTCATGTAAGTCTTCAGAAACCAGGATAACAGCCGGTACGATGTTACAACATCGGTTCCGGCACGGGTGAGATTCAAACAGAGAGGCTGCCCCCGCCACGTCACGTACTCCGCATGTGCCAGGGTGCTCTAACGCAGCTGAGGCCCCAATTCCAGCCCTGCAAAGCTTATCCTACGAAGATCTCTAGAAGTATTCTGGTGTTTTTAGGAGGATGGAGGATGTGATCAAGACTAGAACCGGGTCTATGCATTTTACCGAACACTATGTGAACAACATATGAACCGTTTCTTTAGGCACATGTTTTACACCAGGTATTACGTAAATTATTAAATGCTTTTCTGTCCAAGTTATAACAGCAATTTTTCGGAAGTGGACCAAAGATGAGAAATTGTTCTCTTCACACTAAAACAAATGAAATGTAATAACTCGCTTCACCAAATCGCTGTTGAACAAGGTTTCTTTCTTGTGCAATAATAAAAGTATAAAGGACACGTATTTAGTGTTTCATTGAAACTAGATACTTAAAAGAATCTTCAACCATAGAAGATGGTTTCAATAAAGTCATCTTCCACTAGGATTGTTTTACATTCTACAAGTCGTAATTAAATTATCATAAATTATTGATGCTATAAAGGACACGAACTCTGCTAAGGCTACAGTCACAGATGTCCCCTTTATTAAGACCTTGTAAAAATCGCTACCACTCGAGCAGCAGAATTGAGTTTGTATCAAAGACGCAGTGAAATATTGCCACCCACCTATCAAACCGCTGCTCCTTCCAATTACTTGGAGTTTGATAAACTTACCAGTATGTACTTTCATTATTACTTAATTCTGCTGCTAAACTGTGATCTCAACATTTTTGTCCATGAATGATTTACTGGGCTGAAAACAGTATTGCCTGTCTTCATTAATCTTAGCCAGCGAGGCTTTATTAAAGGACTGGATCAACACTGGGACTGTGGTGTCAACCGAGTCTTTGGTACAGGACCACCCTACCTGCAAAGAAAATCGTTTCGGGGGTAACCCAACGAGATCTGCCTTACACTGACCCATACTAGCTACTCTTTCAGGTACGGAGAGACGTGGTCCTGCTCTATACCATATTTAATACTCTAAGCAAGATTTTGACAATATCCAGACACGTTAATAATGACCAAAACTGTTTCCTTTTCTGTTAGCTGCCAAGCAATATTTCTGTTTCTGCAACTTGATTACTTGTACTGAGTCAAACAAAATTTCTCAAGCTTCGTGTCCAGGATTATACATTTTTCATAGATGGTGACGAAGAGAGGCTAAAGTTTTCAATTTTTTATAGATTTAAAGGGAGATAGATCTTTGCATCTGTGAAGATTTTTTCCCCTTTCAAGAAGGAAAAAGTTTCATCTCAAAGGTAAATATTAGCCAGCTATTGAAAAACAAGTGTCTCATCTTAACATTGGATAGGAACTTCAGTGTTTCCTCTCACAGCTGACTGAAGTTAAGCCAATACCACCAAATTCAGGGTGGGTGCATTTTTCTAGTTGATTCAATATAATATTTTTTTTTGTATTTTTTTTCCAATGTTAGTTTGTCTATTTTTTAATTCTCAGTAGTAGTTTCTGACTTTAGAACTCTCTTGAGTGAACTCGTTAATTAGGAAAAAAGCAAACTTCGTCTATTGTCTGGAAATTGGTTTGGGGTTTATTCCAAAACCAAAATGTAAAAAGATTCTTTTGGTATTCAGTATCAAGGAATTGAGTCAAAAAATCCTGAGCTACCTCACATCTCGTAAGTGCATGTCGTTTCTCTGTTTTAAATATACTCAATACATGCATTAAACTAGGGGATGTTCCACTTTATACAATTAACTTTGGTGATTCCTATGGACAGCATACAAAATCTGGCTCTCCTGTATTTTCAGGGTAGCTGGGAGGGTGGCTATGACTTGTATAAACTCACACAGGGAGAGACACGAGCAATAAACAACGAATCCAATCCATTTAGTACTTCCCGGACACACAAACACATGGAACATAACTCATCTGTCTTGTACCGTCCCGATCTTCAGCATTAAAAGCTGCCAACCTTAAAATAACTTTGCGTTACTTGTTTTTAAGAATTCCAGGTCCTAGTTCTCGAGGTCTGATCTCACAAGGTCTAGGAAATGCTTTATCTGAAACTTGTAACATTAAACAGGGATTGCCATGAATCATAAATTATTCTCTTTTTAATGTTTAAGACTGACAAATGTGCCAACTTTTCAATTTAATTAGGGAAATTCTCTGTAAGAGATGTATTTTCATCAAGTTCTGTTCTCCCAGTCTCACCTTGGGTTTCATCCTTTACATCAACCAAAGAAATACACTCAACTTGTTCTCTCAGAAATCGTCTCATGTAGATAAAACAAAATTTTTCATTTTACATATTTACATTTATCTTGAAAGATGCCTTCAAATCCTTCTCCGGCAGGGAGACCCATCGCTCTTCTGAGCTTCCTAAAGGACCAGCTTCCCAAGGCAGGGGAGTTAAAGGACATGAATTCATGGATATGAATTTTCACAACCACTTCATCTTCCACCGCCAGCCCATGAATCCTGCTGCTACATTTCATTCGCAGTAACCTGCGTCGTGGAAATGGGGGGCTGAGAAATAACCAGGGAGGAATAAAGAAATGAATTACTTGGAATGTTTAAAGTAAAAAATTCTATATAGCATTTCTGTATTAATCACAGATTTTGAAAAGAAACAGAAAATATCTATTCACTGGAAGGACTTCAGACATTAAACTTTCATTACTCTTTCTCTGCATTTTATTTCAAGACCCCGAGACAGAGAACTCATTGCATCCTTATGCAATGGCTTGCAAGTTATGGTCTTAACTATGGATTTACCACTATTGATTCATAATACAGTAGCCTAGGAGAAATATATCAAGTTGATGAAAATTACCCATTTTTATTGAATTCTTTTGTAATGAATTTTCCTCTAGCTGAACAAAAAGCGCGTTAATGCAATCTAAACTTCTCCTGTAGTGAAGAATCAGAAGCAGCAAAATGGACAAACGACTTCAAACTTAACATGCGTCGTCTGTTCTAATCTCAGCTGTGACTGCAAAAATACGGTTCCCCAAATTACATCAGATGTACATAGTTTGAATGCATGTATTGCCGTTGCTGCAATGCAGCAGCAATATCCATGCCATACGCGATAAAGGGTATTGTTCTAATATGATCAATTTTATAGTTACAGTTACACTTGAGGAGTCTCTTTTGGTGAGTTATGGAATAGGCAGGGACTGGAATTCTTAGATATGGAAAGTGTTGCTTAAAACTAGTTTTAGAATTACAAAAAATTTCAGAAAAAGCCCACAACTTTTTGACACAGAATTTGTAGAGAGGCTGTAATGAACGCACGCGTGAATGCTCTTCCTTTTCTTGACTGTGAGAAATTGGGTAGATTAATTTCATTCCCAGGCATTGGACTTTTCCCTGACTTCTTTGTTTCTTGGTTTTCATAAATTATAATGTTTTAAAAATTTTTGAACTACTGTAGCTTGAGTCTTCTAAACCTTAGTGAGCGGTAAGTGATGTGACATTTAAAATATGATTTATTATATTCCTGAATTACACATGCATTACTTTTATAACTGGCAAACCCACAAAGATTTAATAGAGTTTTTGTCATGCTGGGTAACTGTTTAGCCAGATATATTAGTGTATTTTCTAGGACCTATACATTTTAGCGAAATTCCTTTTTGACATATATATAATTCTGCAAACTTTAACTACCATTAGCTGGCTGAATAGGTACATATGAGAAATTAATCAAAATCAGTCCTTATTAAAAATCCCTCCATTGAAGAAATTAACATAGTTACTTAAAATACAGACTTACCAAACTGGAGATCAAGATGTCTCTCCCTCAAAGACGAGGCGGTGATGGGTAGGCATGGACTAGATAATGAATGAAGAGTGCGACCAAGGGCGTGGTGAAAGTAAGCATTTTCAAAGTTTTTTGGGGAACTGGCTTTAGCCTCCTTCCCTCAACGAACAAAACTTGTGTAAGTTTTCTGACAATGGCTTTGGAGCTCATGGGCCAGCTTGAACCAAATCTGGCAGCTGAATAACATCCAGTAACTATTTTCCTACAAATTTTGTATTGTAGGTAGCTCGAAGAAAAAGGAGAGCACCTATACTTGTCCCCTACTCATGAGCAATGTGACCTCAAATCTTACTCTTACATTTAAGCACAACCATTTTCCAAAGGTTTGTAAAAGAACAGGTTTTGCAAAAATAAATGCGGCTTTCTAGTCCAAATACTTGATCTGACTTCCAACAATTTTCTTTGCCCTAGTCATAAGCATTTTCTTCCTAATACTGTTACCCTTCTGGTAGTTTTCAAGATTGCTCTGTAAGACATCCTTGGATTTTTCTTGTTATTCTAACAGTCCTGTAAAATATATTGAAGTCCATACTCTTTATTTTACTTTTTTGGTCTTATTTATTTATTTATTTCATGGTATCTTGGTCTACCAAGCTCATGACTACATCTGAGTGCTTTTTCACAACAAAATGTAGCAGCAAAAGACCAACAAAAAAATTAAAATTGTTCCAATTTTGTAAAACTACGGGGCTCGGTAAAAGAGAAACCAGGTTTTGAACAATTTCATCCTAATAACTATCGATCCTGCTGGGGAATTTCTGCAGCAACCGTCATGTCACTGCCAAAATATTCAGCAGAAAGGGATTACAGGTATATGCAGAGATAATATAATCTTCATATAAATCAGTTAAATAGTCAATCAACAAAGAGACACAAATCCATAGGAATCCTGGCTTCATTGGCTTCACTGCTCACAGAACTACTTGGATTTTTTTTAATGGTGCTTTAATCCTGTTAGATTTGAGAGGCAAAGCAGTTACGAGATTGAGCTAGAATCTATTCCTTCTTATGCATCATTAAACAACTCCAGAGTGAATTAATTACATCTGATCCACCCACTGAAGGCAATGAGGCCATGAAAGGTGCAAGTTAGGGGCTGCAAAACATTTATTACTGATGACAGGGCACCAGAAAGAAAACTCTTTGACTTTCACATCCAAGTGCGAGCTAAAGATCTAAGCTTGAGTTAGTAGGGCTGGTTTTAGTGAAATAACTCTTTTATTTGATGAAGTGGGTGCATTTGAAGTGGAAAAATGGAATACAGAATGCTGTGACATTATTTTCATTTTTACAGAGCCATTTTTGAGCATGATGCTACAATTTCACTTTGATGCTTCAGGCTTCACCACCGACCTCAATTCCTGTAGGACTGCATTCAGCATACAAAAGAGCAGACTGGGCAGGATCTCAGGAGCCCCCAACCCATTTGGATGGTGATCCAGGAATCTACTCATGAATCGCAGAGGTCACAGTGACATTTGCTAATCCAAGCCCTTTCAGCGATGTGCAGGCTGTCGCCACATCCCCATCAGGAACCTGGTGGGTCTCACTCTCATTACCAAAACCTCATGGATAACCACTGCAAGTCCTGTGAGCTGCAAAAGACATACTCCTGCAAGGAAAAAACACCACGGATGGGGTATGGTCAGGAGTGTTAACCACGCAGATGACAGCAGGCGTTTAGTGAGCTTCTCCCTTACTAACTAGACAAGGCTGTATCTTTTTTCTGATTGATATAAGACCAAGATGTCACTCTGCAGCGCTGAGACAGCTCTTACCCGCAGTAGGAGCTGGACCATAGAAGGATAATGGTAAATCACCCACTTGGTTCATCCAGAAACTGAACCTGTAGGCACAGGGCTGGGCTCAAAGCTGGATTTAGTCAGCTAGCCACAAAATATGAGCCCTATGGGACCACTCGGATGCCAGCACAAGTGGAATGCCACACAGATCCATAAGGCTATCTGCATCCATCTCTCTCACAAAGAAAAGCTTCCCTGTCCTTTTCTGAGCCATAATCCATCAGGGCTTGTGTTCTTCATCCCCTAGATCTACGTCCTCCTGCCTCCACCTCTGAACACACTCGGCAAGCAAAGACTTTTTCCTGCTCAGCACAGCAAACCTGAAATCTTTTCATCCCTCCAGAGGCCAGGACTAGCAAGGAGTGCCAAGGGCCAGTGGTCCCACCAGGGCCACGTGGGCCTGCTCTAACCACTGCGTGGGTCTCCAAGGTGGCTCTTCTGGATGAGTTTGCATCTCAGTCTGCTGTAAATACACTACAGGAAAAGCCGGGGCTTTCCACAAGCACTCCATCACCTTCCTGCTTCTGCTGTCAGGATGCGAAATAAAACTCTACGCCCAGCTTAATGGTGCGACCTGTCCCTTCTCCTGCCTACCGCCCGTCAGCGCCTGCAGCCCCACGGTGTCTGGGCAGTTTCAGAGTGTAACTGCTTTCGTAAGCTTCCTAAAGGTATCCGTTAAAATGCTGAGACTTTTACAATACCACCATCACTGGGAGGCAGATCCGAAACCTCTCTCTTTGGGCAATTAAAACTTACGTTCTTTCCAGTCTCTGTCTATTTGTAACCCATTGGTTATTGTGCCAGCAGCAGCATCTTAGATTATTTTCTCCCAACTCTTAACCCCTTGAGGTATTTGAAGATAAAAGTCTTATCCCTTTTCACCTTTCATTTTGGTAGGCTAAGCAAACCATAAATTCAGTTCTCTGTTCTCCCTATCACTCTAACAGTCTTCCTCTACACAAGTTCCTATTTGAATCCACATTTTTAGCATAAATACACTGTATTTAGATGAAATTTAACTAACAAGCTGAACTATATTTTGCATTAATACTATAACTGCATACCTGCACAAAGACCACCTTATGCAGCCCTAAACCAGCGACATCTCTATTTTCTAATACCTCAGATCTAGCAATCTAATTCTCTTTTCTGTCAAGACTAGAAAGTGGATAAGAAAAAATATGATAAAGCAATTTTGTTGGGGTTTACTGACCTCTATTACATGGAGATATTTCAGCGTCGCTGCTGGCAGAGCTCACACAGCAATGTGCCCGACCGGCTCCCCAGCAGCTGTCCTCACCCTCCGATGCGGCAGCTTCAGCCGCACGCTGCCCGAGGGCCGCCTGCTCTCCCATGCGGAATTCCAAAATTGGGGGTTTGCTCACTTCTCAAATACAGTTACGCGTCAATATATCAGTATTCAGTGCGAACCAGGATGGCCTGTCTTCAGTGAGTTGCTACGTTAATGTACATCTATGACCCAGCGCGGGATGGGGTACAGGCTGCTGACAAATTTATATGCCAGACCTTCCATCTATATCATCTCAATTTATACAGAAAGAACACCCAATCTTTGGGTAGTTCTTCTTGTATATTTTGCCAAACCTTTTTTAAAATATTGAAAATGACAACATTTTTCTCAGTAATTTGAAAATGCCTATGAAAAAAGTTCATTTTTTTTCAACAAGCTGTGTTATGGAATTAACAGATCCTTTCTCTTTTTTCCCCCCATCTTCTATATTCTGTCATAAATGAAAAGAAATTTAACAAGCAGAGGTAGTTAAACATATTTAGCACAGGTACCTAAAGTAGATTTTAATACTTTCAGTATTCCTAAAATATCTCTTTAAAAAAATACGTAGCTAAAAGACAGACATCAGTGTGTGGTGGCGTTTTCTTTAGCATGACTCTTCAAGAAGGTATGACTACAGATCATCTGTGGTACGATGGATTAGGAAGACCTTTTGAATTCTGATCAAGATGGCACGTCACATCACGTCACCGGGCACCGGCCGTGTACGACACTCCCCAGAAGTCAGACCTCCTGACCCCCCGCGTTCGCTCTGCAGGATTGTAATAATTTTGGGAAGCTTTATATTATCTTTAAACACCTTGTGAACTCTTGTGGGAAGGATTGAAATTACTACACTGTTCAACGCCGTAACGTAGGTAGAGTCAGCCATTTTTCTGGCGCATCCCCACCGTGGCGATTCCCGTTTTACAACTCTGAATTGTAGAGGAGGGAAGTTTGTACAACTGGTGTAAGAGTACTGAGACGATACCCGAACCCATGGCTTATTATTTCACATACGTGAGTAGTCTCACTGTGGAGTTGGGACAGGTGGAATAGAAAGAGCTTTCCCCGTCTCACAGAACATCAGAGGTTGGTATGGAGAGACACTGGAAAGAATAAATGGCAGTTTCTTTGTAAATGTTGGAGTCACAGATAAGAAAACTGTCCTTCAAATCTTTGCTCGTCAATCGGAGTGACAGGACATGCACATTATTGCTAACTGCAATTCCAATTATTCAAAGACTTTTTCACCTCTTCAAATGTCAAACACTCTGAAGAATCCCACTGAAGTCAATGGTCCTCTTCTCTTTCATAAAATTAAGCATAATGCGGGCCTGGAGCTCACATAACTCAACCATCAAACAGATTAACTTCTCCAGATCCTCAGCATGTCCCAAAGTTTATGTCAAGAATTTTTAACCTACAGAATAATCATTCCAGTACTTCATACTGACTGACACAAAATATTGAAGTTATTTTTGTGACGCTGATTACAACTGTGCATGTTTTAAACTTGAACTCTTAATACAATTACAATTATAAATCAACAAGCACGTTTCTAGAGGTTTCACGCGTTATCATGTAACGGTTAAATGATGGCACACAAAACTTCACAAACACCAGAACCGTACAAAACTAAAAACTTCTTAACTAGAACTAGATAAAACCAGGACTAACTAAAACTGGTTAGGGGAAAAAAAAAAAAAGATCTAGTTAAAACTAAGTCACTTATGCGTTCATTACAGAATGGAACTAGAAATAATTTCATGAATAAAAAAGGAACTGTAACTAATTGATCATTACAGAATAGTAAATACTGAGCATTACCACTTGTAGTAGAAACAAGGGTACCAAGGAGCAGGGATAAAGTCATTCAGCAGCCAATGTGCGTTGTAAAATAAATGTGACGACGTCTACACCAGACTAAAAACCTGCAGTAGCAGGCAGGGAAGAAGAGCATGATACAAAGGGTGCACGTGCCAAGGAGTGAAGTTGGCAGGTAGATCGGCACGGAGATGGAAGGGACACGGCACCGGCGGGAGCGCGGCCGCCCCTGTGGCGAGTCCGCCCACGGGTGATGTTAACAGCAAGGCACGGAGGGAACTAACTCAGACAGGCAAGATGTAGGTACCTGATCACACAGAAGAGTCAGAAGCTACAGACAAAAAATACCTGTCAGATTTTACAGGCCAGGCCAGTTAAGCGCCTGGAGGAATCTCCATCCTGTCAGTTTTCTAAATGCAAGTCAGTGTTAAGAATCTGAAAAAAACCCTATCTGCGTTAAATCTTCAAAAAAATCACAATTGTAAATGACTATAGATCCTTTTAGCTCCTTTTCATGGTAAACTCTGACTTCTTGTGTTCCTGTAGCTGCTGTTTAAATTATATTTACTATTATTAGGTCCTGATTTCCCTGTGACGTTGCTTGTTACCATTTCTAGATCCGAACTTAAAAAAAAAAAAAAGTCAAAATACAACTGTTACTGGATTTTGTTTCACCGATCCCGAATGTGGGTTGGCATGGTGCAAGGTTCGTTGGCTGTTCAGACTTTTTCCTGAAACAGAGAAAATTGGATTTTTTTTCCCCTTAGGCCAGGAGTTTTATTTATAGCTGTTGGTGAAAAAAAAATTTTAACTGATGTTCAGTGGTTATTGTGTATATGCTCACAGGGCCTCCTCTTACCAAAAAAAAGCAGCATTAAGTAGTTAATCTTGTATAAATGACCTAGCTGTACCACTGCTGTAGTTGTCTAAATAGCTGTTAATGACAAGGCATTTCAGTATTTTCTTGGGAAATCAATAGTTTCAAAGTAGAAATTGCGATTTTCTGCCAAAATGAATGAATCTGCTGCTCTAGAGGTCAAGATGTCATTTGTAGTGTACTGTGCAGGCTGTGAAAGAAATCATTTCTCAGTGCACTTGCTCCCATTGAACTGCAGCATTGGTCCAGCCTGAATATTAATAGATGTATGAGCAAGAGGTCGGAAAGTATAGACTGGAATATAAGGCAACAAACGCCTGAAGTCAGGGAGATAGTTGAACTTAAAAAAGACGTTATTTAAGTGTTTGTTGTACAAGAATAATGAAACAAAGTACGCCAAGTCCCCAGAGTGGTATTTTTTTCTGTGGCTAGCTCCCTGAGAAAGGTAGGAGAGTTATGAAAACAGCTCATTTCCCCAGCTCATTTCAAATGTTGTCCTATTTCTCAAGTTGAAACAACTCCAATAAACCCTCCAGGCCTCTTCTGCTCCCGGATCTCATTTCCACGGCCTCGGCCAGCACAATAATTCTGTTGTTCCAACATGTGAGAAACTGTCAGTTGTGTTATTTGCTGGGACGTGGTGCCCGTGCTGGAGGCCGAGGAAGCCACCTCCTGCTCCGGAGCACAGCTCCGTGTTCTTTAGTTACAACCTGGAATTACCCGCGTCATAAATCCCACTGGTGTCATCCCAGAGTCGTCTGTTGTATGATGAAAGAGAACCCAAATCTAGACTGCATTGCCCAAGTGCATCACGATTTTGTAGCCGAGATCTGCATATTAAGCTCTATGAATTATTTTTAATAGAAAGGGCACGTACCTGACTGCAGTGATTTCCAGAGTCTCTGGCTCCTTTAACTTGGATTTTAAATACATTTCTCCATTTTAAAGTGTTCTTCAAACTTTCCGTAAATAAAAAAGTTTCCCCTGTCCCTAGGCATATTTTCCCAAGGTTTCACAGCTCTAATTATTATGAGCAATATCTTCATGGTCTCCTGCTACATCGCTCAAAAATATAACGAAAAAAGATCTATTTTGAAAGTTTCTTTGAACTTCATAAGTCGATGATTTCTTATATAACCGCAATAAAAACCTCTGGGAAAGAACCTATTATGAGTACTGTGTCAGCAATTTTAGCTTATTACAGATGGCTTGCTCCCCTTTCCACATAACTATTTAATGAATTTGAACTAAGGATTGTATAATTTCATAGCCGATAGCAGCCATCAGCTTTTACCGGGAGGTTTTTAAGCTGAGATTACGGACCAATTTAGGAAAGGAATTTAATGAAGAAGGCAATTCTTAAATGCAGATGAGCAGTGTTTGACTTCAGTCCTTTCAGCGGGAACCCGGCACCAGACCACGTCTTCCCGAAGCTGCGCCAGGGATCCTACAACGCCCTTCAGCCTTACGGCAGCGCACGGGAGATGCACTGAAGACGGCTGGTGACAACAGGACACCCGGCACGGAGACAGCTGCTACGAGCAGGGCCGGGACAGCGGGAGCAGCCGGGAGCAGCCGCTCTGTAACACAGCTGTCCTGGGAGCCAAGCGTCTAAATGCTCCGTGTTTTCCTGTTTTCAGGTGGCCGGTGGGAGCTTCAGCGGTTAATGGTGAACCTCCAGGAGAAGCTGTGGAAAGGCAGCACGTTGCCTCATTCAAGTGCACTGGCTGTTAGATCTCAACACCTGGATGTTTCCTTATTTCATTGTTTTTAATTTCTTACCCGTTTTCCAGCCAATTATCCTTACGTTTTAAAGCAGCTACTGTAGGAAGCATTCTCTGTCCTCCCTTCCTCTCTTCACTCTGTTACAAAGCAATTGTTACTGCTCCTTGTTACAACAGCAGTTATCAATAAAACTATTTATATCCTTATGGTGTGCCCATTCGCTGGCCAAAGTTTAATTGTACTAAGAACTGTAAATAGGATAAAAATAAAACAAAGCAGCTCTCCATCTCCCTCTCTCCCTCCCTCTCCCCATAAAAAAATCCCAAACTGTTTCCCACAGAAATCTTATTTCTAGGATAATAAAAAAAGCTGTTGAAAGAAACACGAAGTGAGGATAGACTGAGTGCAAAACTACTGCATCGACAGAATTCTTTACTCACATTACAATACCATCACAGGCGTCAGTATCTGTAAGAGGAGAGTAAGGTCTTTTTACAATGATGTGAATTGCAACCCTCTGCCTTTCGAAACAATTTTGATAACCAACAATAGCACAAAAGACAAAGTTTTGAAGGTTTAATGTAACTTTGTAGGTTCTCCTTTCTCAGCGTGACTTTTGTATGATACTGTTCCTGTACAAAGGTTTTGTACCAATTGTTGAAGATTTACTATTTAGTGTAAAGCCTAAATTTACCGTTGGCTAATAATACAGGAAATCTTGCACGCTTAGGGTGACCTTATGCTTTTACGAATCTCATTTTTATTTTTGACGGTTTTGACATTTGTGGACCTCAAGGATCAAACCAGAAGTTCCAGTGAAGAAGATTTTGGTTCATACTCTACACTGACGTTACCTACACGGAAACAATGACCCTTTTGCTTTTGCAAAGTCATTAAACCCAAATTCAACCATCCACTGACTCACCTTCTTCCCATCACAGCCACATATGGAGCATCACTGTTGGCACTTACCATCTTAAATAATACCAGTAAGCAATTTAAAGGTATGTTCCCTGACTTTCCAGAATGAGAGAGAGTGGATTTGAGTGAGTGTGATGTTTTTGATTTGACTAGTATGCAGGGAAAAAGCCCTGAGCACTGCTGGACTGGACTGGCTCTGCAGAGCTGCGGGAGACTATGCAAAATGTCAGCATACTCCGGCTTTCTAGAAATTCCCTGTCATCAGGGAGGTATTTTAGAGAAGACAGAGGAACGAGTGATGCCAGACTCAAACACCTACGGATTTAAGCCAGAAAAGAGATTAAAGGAGCGTACTCAATACGCACCTGTTGCTTAGTGGTCTGCAAAAGACCTGCTTCTCTGTGCAACGCAGGTACTTTCCTAGGCAGAAGGGTTTCTTGACATGTTATACTCACAGTATCAAGAAGAAAAAATCATCCGCATTAGTCATAGGTAGCCAAATGCCATCTGTTACCCCGCCTGAAAGTGAACAGTCACCACAAACTCTTTCATGATTGCAGTTTGCCTTCTGGAGGAGGTACCACTGGGAGTAAAGCCGTGCTACAGAAATTGCTGAGAGTTTTGCCATCCCCCACTGGTAAACTCTAGTTGTTCTAGATATTACAGATGCCCTTGTTAATGTTTTAATTATGTTGTTTAATTTTCTTTTGCATTTTATTGGGAAATCACGGTACATTCCAAAAAAAAAGAAACCAAAGTATTGTGGTTTTCCAGCAAAAAATGAAAATTCAATGTCAAAAGGAAGAATTGCTTGATACCTACTTTCCTTGTGAAGCTGGCTCCATCACCTTAAGTTTATGCAAGGTATATCTAAGTTACAGGTCTGCAGAATTTGTCCACTACCCCCAAAAATATCCTGACTATGGTGAATCACAACGTGGCAAAGAAATAAAGTTGCTTTTTACTGTCTGGTATCTTCCAAATGCCCCCATACACCACTAAATATCCGCTGCTAACCATGTCAACACATACTTGACATCATCTTAATTCCAGTACTTATTTCACCTATTGTCCTTTTGCAACCTAAGTGCTAGAACCTTGCCCTCAAGTAAAGGGAGGTGAAGTTACTAATACATAATTCAAGAGAGAAGCCTACGATACCCATAAAAGCAATTTTTTCATTTCTAGGCTAAGCTGTGCAACAGCATCAGAACTAAACAGCCAAATTCCAACATTTTTTGCAAACAGATAACTAAAAGCAAACAAATAAATCCGTAAACATTAACATTTTAATTACTTACATTCTAAACACTGTCATAACAACTAGATAAAAAGCACAAGAGAGATTTCTTCAGCATCAGTATTATTAGCTGCAAATATTGCTGCAGTAAGTCAACAAGCAAAGTTTTTATTGTTAAATATGTAATTAAAAAGAGAAAACATCACATTCACCTAGGAAAACCTGAACTGATTTGAAACAGAAAATCCTATTTTGAATCAGCACTCCAGAATCCAGGAGGAAGCCCATACCACTAACAACGCAAGAATTTGATTTGTCTGGGTTTTATTACTCCATAGTCCTTCCACAGTGGAAAATAGATTAATTTGACCTGAAGGAGTGCATGCTTATCTGCATAAAAGTCCCCTGAAAAAAAACACCTTAGGACCACCAGGTATCAGGACTATCAGGTGAAACAGAAAATTAAACTAACACGTAAATTTTTTGGCAGTTTTTCAGTGGGTTTGTGACTAAGATTCTGACCTACTTTCCAGTATTTTGCTAAAGCCGGTGTAACTGTGTAGTAATCCCTAAACTAGAACGGAAAGAAACTTATGGTTTAAAATGAAGAAGTCATTTTGGAAGAACTGATTCTCCAATACCAGGTAAGTCTCTATGACACTTGTATTTCTCATAGTTAACTTGCACATCATTGTAACTTAAGCCAGTTTTTATATTGACACCAGCATTTAGTGGCAGACTCATTACTAGGAAGATACTATCAGGTCTGTCTTTTTCTGTCTTTATGGTATCTTTTACACCCTTGGTTAGTAGGTACCTCAGAACTTTAAAACCAAAAGTTCTCATTTAGGGATTTCTACTGAAATGAGGGCTTTACTCGGTAAACACAAGGTAAGACAGATCTGTACAAGAAAATTAGAGGGGGAAAAATAAAGTTATGCAAAGTTTCATTAACGAGCTGATCTTTGTAAATGCCTTCTACCATTCAAACTGGTTTTATCATGTTCTTAACATATCTATTTAGACATACCAACTTCTCGCATTACACTACAATACGACATAATTTCATTCATTACACAGGAAATTGTCTCCTGGGACACCAGTCATAAAATTCAGGCACGTATTAGGATATGAGATAAAGAGAGAAATTGCCTTATTTACTGAATGCTTAGCGCAGTCATTGATATTGAAAAAGATCATACAGAAAGATGTTTCAGGAAGTATCTATCATTTTTCCAGAAATATGCCTGTTAAAAATTGGGTTGATACGATGCTTATCCTGTATCTGCATCATTGCAGCCATTCATCTTTCCCAGGAAAAGTGGCAGTCGAGTGCCCAGTTCTACAATATTGCTTTCTTAATATTAAAAATTTGGCTGCAAACATTATTTCTGTATCTGCCCTTGCCAGCCCGGGCAGAACTGCCTCTCCACAACCTCTGCTGGGATATCTCTTTGCTGTATCTCTCCCCACTGTGAAATTCTGCAGTTATTTCTCTCCTTGCATCTGATTCTGCTGCTTCACCTCCCTTTTTGAGATCTCATCTGGCTTTCTCCAGCGTCCAGCCGGGCGGACGCTGCACGACCAGCTCCCCTGCCGTGGCCCCCTCTCTGCCCGCAGCGAAACCAGGGCTGTGCATGGAAAGCGATGCTCCAGCACGACCACGATCATGAAAAGGAGTGGGCTGACCGAAAAAGAATCTAAGAATATCATCCCTGCCCAAAGACTCATGAAAATACATGAAGGATTTCCCTTGATGTACAGTCAGACGCAGATTGTGTTTACCTCTCCAGGATGTGAAGCTGATTATTCATCATCAGTATCTCATCAGTAACAGAAGTTTCAGTTTCCACCCGCCTGCAATGAAAATGATGTTATGATCGCATCAGCATATTTTATTATTATTGTTACATCAAATGATCCTCCCTAGGTACATGTAAACACTTTTTTTTTTTTTTTTTTCCACTGAAATAGCGCACCGGGTGGCTTCTTTATAAAATAATGAACAATAAAGGTGTTCACATAGATTTGTGTCAAAAACTATTCATGCGTCCAAGGACTAGAACGAAACAGCATCTCCGTACACCTGTAATAAAATCTGCATGGCTGTTTTGATAGCACTAAGTCTCTAATCAAGTAAAAGGGAGTTAGCATCGTTAAATAGAAACATCCTGAGAGGCAGCAATAGGACATAACTCACCTTCTGTTCAACCCTCACAGATACAGAGAAACATAATTTTACACAGTATCAAACAGAAGTTCAGATCGCCCAATATTAAACTTAAAAAGATCTATGAGACTAAGAAGCACCTTCAAACATATGACAAAAATCAATAAATTTATGGAATTTAACACAGTGAATGAGACCTTGCCATACTAATGACAACGGGAGCTTCGTAAGAAAAATTGCAGCTACACATAGTTGTCAAGGTCCCAGCCTACACCTTTCCTTTACACTGACCCAGGATCTCCAAGACCTAGAAGAGCCTTGAATAAGAGTAACAGAGTTGTTGTGACGATGCAAGTCTATAAACAAGGCAGAGTTTTAGGACAGAGGATTCTGAGGCTTAAAAATGCTTTTGAGATGCTCATTAAGGAACTGAAATTCATAAATCTCTTGAGTCCACTGACAACAGAAATTCAGAGAGGTTCTACTGTCCCAAAGAGCACACTTGCCTCTTTTGATAACCCTCAAAGCAGAGACTCCAGCCGCTCCCTATCCTGAACTGTCTCACCAATTAACATAATTGAGCTTAAATTTGAAGACACTGTTCTGAATTAAATTAGATTTGCTGTTGCATCTACCTTCAGCCTGCAGCTACCTTTAGCCTGGAGAAAAGGAGGCTGAGGGGAGACCTTCTCGCTCTCTGCAACTCCCTGAAAGGAGGTTGGAGCCAGGGAGGGTCGGTCTCTTCTCCCAAGGAACAGGCGACAGGACAAGAGGAAACGGCCTCAAATTGCACCAGGGGGTGGGGGGTAGAGGTAGATTGGATATTCCAAAACATTTCTTCCCCGAAAGGGCTGTCAGGCCCTGGCACAGGCTGCCCAGGGCAGGGGTGGAGTCCCCATCCCTGGAGGGATTGAAAAGACATGGAGATGTGGCGCTTGGGGACATGGGTTAGTGGTGGCCTTGGCAGTGCTGGGTTAACGGTTGGACTTGATGATCTTAAAGGTCTCTGCCAACCAAAAGGATTCTACGATGCAGGGAAGTTTCTCCAGCTCTGACAATCTCCAGTGAAGCCACATCTTTAACCACTGCCTGGAAACCGGTCCTGTGTCTTTCACTACCCTGGGGTAGACCCCTTTCTTCCTAATATTCAGTCAAAATATTTTTTTCTTGACAATTATTCACCCTAATGTATCGTTGTCCATTTTTGTAAAAGCCCTTCGTGTATCTGACAGCTGTCCCACAACTTTCCCAAGGCATGACAGCCCTGGGAACGTGCATTCAACACACGAAACACCTCCTGCCAACTAATACCCGGGTACCGTTCCTTTCCATGCCTGTGTGCTCATGAATTCACATGCACACATACAGCCCAGAGACTAAAAGTCTTGTTTTATGAAGCACATCCTTGTGTTGAGACTGAGAACAATATTTCGTGTTGAAATTCTGGGTAATTTGAAGAGCTCAAATATGAACAAGTCTAACGATACAATCCATGAGACTGGGGAAAGCAAAACTCATTAAATGCTCAAGGCTGTCACTTAGAAGCTGCCTCCACAAAATACACAAAAGCATTCCCGAGAAAAGTTTCCTGTTTGGACAGGAACATCAACTGGATCATCTACTGTAAAGTTTTTTCCCATCACATCTGTGATTTTTTTAATTACAGGTTTATATCCAAATGCGAATTCATTATTACGCTAGCTGTCATTCTAATAATAAAAGTAAATAAATAAAGGTGGATTTTTTAGACTGTAACACCTAAACCGTAGACTTGAAAACGTTATCCATCTATCAAGTAATAAATACTTTTCCCATCTACAGCTATTTAGATTTCCTGGGAATGAGAGTTATTGGTATTTGAGTAAAGCTGCAAAAAACCAAGATAAGGAGTAGTTTGTTTTGATTGATAGGACTTTTCACTGCCTATTTGTCTGAATCTTGAGCATATATATGACAATGTATCGCCCAATGCCATAACTAAAACCCATTAGATATTAAAATAGAATTAAGTTTCAGCCCGATTTTTAACTTGTTAAACCCATTTATTTCACTCTTTGTTTCCTTCCTTTACTCAGCTGCTAGCCCATGGAAGTCCATTATGTCCTACCCTGTGATTACTCTTAGTTTCCTTAATAGCCTCTTCAGCGTTTTAAAACCCAAAATAAATTATATGTATCACTTCTCAGCTATCTGTTGTTTTGCTGACACCCTGGAGGAAAGAAAATTTTCCTTTTGGGAGTGCTGCAATTTGTCCTTTTAATATCACGCTCATTATAACTCTATAGTTATTTTTCGGCTAATTTACTAAATACTGAAGGAAGGCCCAATGGTTTGTAATTCCTGAGCTCAATCCTAGCACGTATTTTAAAGACAGAGAAAACATTGTTTTCCCTCTGATTGTCCAGATTTTAACAATAAGGTAGTTCAGGAAACTCATTCTTTAGTTTCTGGAGAAACCTTGAGGAAGAGTTGCCTCCGTTTCAGGGAATACATATTAATAATGCCGCCAGTTGCCTTTTGTAGTTTTAATCTACTGCATCCCTTGGTGTGCCACCAGCACAGAGCGTGGGCTGCAGGGCTGTATTCCTAGGAAGAAGTGTGATTATTACAAAATCATGCAGAATAGATTATCTGCATCTATAATCAATAGTTTAAATGTTAAACTATGCATATCGAGCATTGAAACATGGTGTTTACTGCTTTATCCCTTGTGGAGTATAATTACATTTTATATACATGAAACCCATTTCATTTGTTTGTATCAAGAGATACACTTGTGTAATATTCAAAATAATAATAATGTGCACAATGACCCAAACAGGATTTAAATGTTTTTAAAAACTCTGTATTAAATAACGCATCCTTTTATTATTTTAGCAGGCTATCTGCATTCAGTATTAAAAAAGAAAATGAGGATTGAGCTCAAGCAGAAGTGAGATGCAGTTTGATTAAACCTCATGCTAATCCCGTTTCCTCTGGAGTAAATCTGTTCATTTCAGCGGGGTTAAATAAATCAAATATGTGATACATCAAGTACATCTCTCTCCCATCCTCTAAGCACAGGGTTTAAACTCATCCTGACCTAAGAGTGCATGTTTACAGGGAGAACTGGCTGTACACGCTTCCCTCTGCACAGAAACCTGACCCGTTTCGCTGCCTTTGTGGTTATTTTATACCAGTGTTACCCTTTGTAAGGTTTGAGTACGTCTGGGACAAGGAAATCAAATCCCAGGGAGATCCACCTTTCACGCCTCGTCCTCATGGAGTCCTCTGCGGTTCTGAGCCTCAGATCTGCTGCAGCAAAGAGGCAAAACGAAAAACAGAACTCATGGATGGCTGCAGTGGAACAAGACTACGTTTGCTTTTTTTTTATCTTCTTCCTGTAGATTTTGTTATCAAAGTACACGTAGAGAATGAAAATGTCCCGTGTTCATATAAATGGTCACCGCTTCCCCTCTCCCCACCGCTGGAGCCAGGTACAGAAAACCAGAGAATAAAAATAGCCACTGTCTTTGTAGAATTTTGAGAATAGAGCTCTACAGTGACTAAGTGATCAGTTTTGACGTGCCATGCAAATCTGAAGTTAGAAATATCATTTTCCTGCAAAGTTAATTATGAATCATTAGAAAGACTGAAATAAATTCTCCTACCGCTTTCCTTTTAGCTTTTCTGAGGAAATATGGAAAATAGAACTCACTTTAGAGAACTGTTACAATGTAGCAGACACTTGGTAACTTTGGGGTTTTTTTAACCTAGTCTGGTGTCTCTAAATCATATGATTTTATTGTTGCACCTGGGAGTACTACAAGCTAACAGATGTAAATTACCTTAGTGGCTACCAGTATCTTCCGCTGAAGTGTATTACAACTAACGGGTACGTGAATAGAAAGACACACATTTCACGAGTGTGATGAAAATTTGATACTTTTACATTGAAAAAGCACTAATCAGCTACAAGAAACCAAAACAGAAACAGAAAAGTAAAGTATCTCTCCCCAGAAAGTAGCCCTTGGTAAATTTAAATTCAACTGCTTTCGAAGCGACAGCATCTCCTTGGGCTGTAGGAGGAAATTATCAGCATTGCTGAAGCTGCAGGAAATTCCCTTTTTTCTCACATAGTTTGAAATCCAAAAAGAGGTATTGCTCTCTTCTCTCTTTCTTTCGAGTCACTCGAGAAAGAATGGTGTTTCAACAGCACCAGAGGTTGGTTTGTTGGTGGATTTTTTTAAAGAAAAGCACAAGAAACAGCAAAGTATACTTCCCTCTATTTTCTTAGCACCGTACCTCAACTCAGATCTCTGAGGAATCTTTTTCTGCCCTCGACTGTACCCCCTAACACTTGAACACTTAACTTAAATTTTGCTGTGGATGGAGAAGAGGGATTGAGAGAAAGACCAAGGGGAAGAAAGAAGAGGGAAGAAAAGTCAAACGTATTTAAACTTCCAGGAACATACTAAAGGCAAAACCGGTAAATTGATTCATGCCTCTATGTACACAGCGTGACATCAATAACCTGTGACATTCTTGGCCACAAATATCAGAGAGGTTGAGATGTAAGGAATTTAAAGGATTAGAGACAGGTAAATAATTAACGAGTGTACCCACAAGTACAGCAGAAAGAATATAACAAGAGCGATATACGGTCCACCAAAGACCAGCCGAGCTCGAGCCCTGTTATGGATGGGACCGTGGTGCCAGCGCATACGATCGGAAGCTCGCGGTATTTATGGCAAAAGACACCACTGCTTGCCTAAATTTACAAACCAAAGCAGCAGTATTTGCACAGGAATGTCTGCAAACTATCACCTTCACAGTCTACAGCGTAAAGCAGGTGGGCGGTGCTGAGCAAGACTGAAAGGTATTTTAACTCCGCTCTTCCAAACCCCCCTCGTACTTCAGCAGCACCATGTCAGAACCCAGGGGCTGCTCTAGAATCGGCTCCTGCCTAAAATCCCCCCATGTCATGACTTTTAGAGTGGGGAAGATGTCACGTAGCCAACTGCCACAGCTCGTGGAGGTGCTGCTCCAGAAGGTTGTTTTGGGGCGAGGCAGCTCCCCGACAGGCGGGCAGCGTGCGGTGCAGCGCGGCTTTCTGGCTCTGCACGGCAGAGCGCTCGCCGATGCTCCCGCACCATCCCTGTGGGGACCGGCGAAGGCAGAAAGCCTCTTTGCTGCTTCTCCTTCCAGCATCACGAATGCACATCAAGACTTAAAATATGCTGTTCCAAAAATATAACCTGTACCCCTCGCAAGTGATGCAATTAACATCACTTGTTGACTGATTTCCCTTCCCGTGTATCTAAAGCAATGCTACTCTATTAAATATGCTTCAGTAAGTCCCTGTCTCGCTTCCAGGATAAAGGATCGTTTTAATAACCTCAGCAATAAACACCATACCTGCAAAATCCACCTGATGCGGAAAGCAGCGCAGGATGAAGAGGATGCTGCGCGCTCCCCGGCCCGTACCACCTCTGCCAGAACTGCGGAAAGGTGTGGGAAGGGGACGTCAGACCCTGCCAGGCATCCAGGGGAGACACTGGAGTAAAATGGCTCGGCTGGGCATGATTGAACCCTCCGACAGGCCCTGGGAGCCCGGTGCCTGCTGTCATTCTTCACTCCCAGGGACAGAGGGACAGTTGATTAGATGAGCTTGGAGGAAAGCTTCGGCTCCTGAGGTCTACATAAAGTTGCTGCTCACCTGGGTTTGCCTTTTCCCTCATCCCTCGGCCAGCAGCCGCGGTTCCCGTCCGGACAGCCCAAACCCTTCGGGAACCGGCAAAGTCCCTTCGGGGAAGTACTGAGGATACGAGACTTTGACACATGTGATTTTATTTAATGCTTGGCTCTATTAATTTATACTTGTCACGCTGGGCTCTGTTATGCCACAAGATATTGTTCCTCTGTTTTATTTAAACATTTTTTTTTTACCTCCTTGGGGGCTTGTTTCCCCATTTTGTTTTTGCTCTGGTGCAATTCCTTTGATTTTAGCAGGACTGTTGCAACATAACGCAAAATCAGGATCAAACCGTGTTTTGTTTACATTGAAATAAAAACATTAGTCCTTTTTTTAAGAATGCCGTACTTTTGACCAGAAAAAAGAAATATATTTTTTCTATTGCAGGCCTACAGATTGCACCGGTAAAACATCCCAGCACAAATGCAATGTAGGTACAACTTCTGTGAGGTGTTACAGTAAGCAGGGAGTTAACGTGTGCTGACGACACACTTAAAAAGCTGAATTTCTTTACAGACATAGATAAGCCATTCTGGATTTCCTTCACTTCCCAGTCAGGTTCAAGCACAACACAAGGATAAGTAAGACTGTCCTTTCCTTTCCCACTGTCAGTTCACATTTACTAATTTATAAGAAATAGTTTACCTTTATTTAAATGGAAATTACCTGCCTCAAAAACGAGCTTCAGCGTGAGCTAACAGCTGCTGTAGCTCCAGCAAAACGAAGATAACTTTACACACATTGCTGCTGCTTTTTTTTCTCCTTGGTATGGTTGTCAAGTGCACTCTTATTTAAAAAAAGAAAAGCCAAGCCTTAGCTGCCATCCTAACCACTGGGAATACAAGAGTGGCCTGAAATAGGAAACAGATTTTTACTGAACTTTCATTTTATCATGTTGTAACACCTACTTGTTCTCCGGAGTAAATTACCTGCAGAGATTGTATTAAAGAATTTCTGGGCACTGTATTGAAGAATAACAATGGCAATTGCATAGTGATTTCTCAGTATTAGGTATGCACCACACAAGAAAACTATCACAGCAAAATCCAATTTGTTACTTTTCCAACATTGAATTTTACTTCTCTTTGGTTTGCAATTAGTTATCATAACAATTTAATCAAAGTCTCTGTTTCTTCTTCCTCTAAATGTAGCACAGTCAGAATAAGATGCAACCAACAATTAAGTAAATTGGTCTTGGCTTAGTACACAGGAAATTGAGGATAATTCAAAACCATTATCCATTAGAAACTTGTATATTCATCCAGCAGTTTGGTTATTTTTAGAAGAAATAATATTTAAATATGTGATTAGAAAATAAAAGTATTTTTTCAGGTCTATTAGAATGATAAATTCTTTTACCTGCATGCAGAGAGGGCTGCACTAGGAGTTTAAGGGAAGCTGTTGTTCAAATAAGTGGAGATTGACCTGAAAGAGAGAAATGTAAACGGGCAAGCATCACAAAATCACAGTGTGAAAGAACGATGCAGAATCTTTTCACAAGAAGAAAAAGCATCATGGATATAGTGAGAACAGAAAGAGAAATACCTAAAGCAATAGTGAAATTAGACAGATTTGGGCCTATCAGACCCTAGAAGAGTGAACGGTAGGAATGAAAAGAATATTTCAAATAGAAATTACGTAGAAAATGCTAAGGCAACGTTCGGCTGGTCGCAGTTCTAACCTTTCTTTGCAAGGAAGGAACCTGGTTCATCAGCCAGATAATGACTCTCACAAGTGCTGTTCAGTCTATTCAAACCCTGTTCTGCACGCAGAGAAGTTAAAAATTGAGGTGTAACTTTGAAATATGTAAGAGTTGGGTCAGCAGGGATGAGAGTAGGAACACACAGGGTCACTGAGTTGGGTGTTCTGTCAAGCAAGGATGGCGAGAGCTGTCCGAGCTGCTGCCGCTTTCTCAGATGAAGGAACCTGATATTCAGAAGGTAAACATGGGACCTGGAAAGCTCTTCTGAAGATGGACGCTGGCACACGTCCTATGAACTCAGCAGGTCTGACACTTTGACAATGTTTTCTCCAGAAGGAAAGCAAAAAAGTAGAGGTGGAAGAGTTGTAATTTCTTCCACTTTTCATCCTTTATTTTATACCGTAGGCCAGTGGTTGGACCAGGCACGAAGGAAGTAGAGGGCTCAGATTCCAAGACTTCCCCAGCCACAGGAGGTTTAAATGTTTACCCCCCCAGTATCCCAAAGTCTCCACAGCCACTGAATCCCATGCGCGCCCTGTCCCTGCGGGCTCTAAGCACGAGGCGTTTCTGACCAAATGAGTTTGATGGTGCTTTCTGAGACCTTCTGTGGGAGGACGCCCTCCACCCAGCACAGCCTGCAAACCGGTGAGCACACCTTCCCACGAAAGATGAACCGTGCCCACCCTCGGCCTGGCAGGCTGCTCCATCACTGCGCTTCTAGGAAACGTGTGCACAATCACCTACATTTTCTGCAGCAGCAGCGATTGGAAAGTTGCTACAACCTCAGCGAGGTTGCTCCTGATGGCTGTGCTCAGCGAGCGACTTCCAATGACACCAGACAACGGAAGAATGTCTCGTTTCTGGGTCAGGTCTATGCAGGTTTATGCGACAAGTTGTGTACACCAGAGTTGTCTTGGCATGCACAGAAGTGTAATTCCAGGTCCCTACAGAGCTTGACAATCATGAGGGAGGTACCCAGTTTGGGTATATAAATGGTAACAGATGCATTTTAGGTCTAGAAATTTTTGACAGTTCCACCCTAGCTCTGCTTTAGGTATCAGGTCTTCGTATTAACTGGAAATATATTGGATTGTGTTTCATAGAATATTCACCCAACCATTGAAGAATGGCAATCTGAGGATAAAAAAATAGAAATATATTTTTAACACCTCCATAAAGAGAAAAAGTGTTTTGTGCGGCCTCTGTTTTGCCATAATGGTTGGTGGATGAGAAGGTTACTTTTACATTTAGAGTTGCTAACTTTGATGTATATTTGCTCAATATGTATGAAACCAGAGTGATCATTATGGAGTTCTGCTATTTCAGTCCAATTCATCCCCATTTTCTCTTTGATTTCTCCTCTCTCTTCAGTATATTAGTTTTTAGCTGAATGAGTCTGAGTTGTCGTTTGGAGTTCCAATGCTACATCTTTGATTCATGTGATAAAACAGCAAGTGCAGCAGACAACATCAAGGACTGTCTGCGGAAACGCTGATTTACTATTGCACTGCTTTGCTCTGAAAAAGATACTGAAATAATGAACCTATGGCACACAAAGAAATCCTGGACTAGATTTTCAAAATATTAGAGCTTGGTTTACAACATAGTTAATGAACTTTCATCTTTGAGCATGGGGACACATAGGATGTCTTTAAAGAGAGTTCATACCCAAGCCACTGCTGTCCAAAATCTAAAAACTGATATGATATTGTGGCTGTATTTCACCCCCTCCCCTTCCCTGGATATATAATTTGCAAGGAACTGAGGACTGCTAACTAGATTCCTGTATAAACACCCGCAATTAAAACTATGAACTAAATTTTTGGCATTCTGTGAAGTTATAAAAATAATAAATTAATCAATATGCATGTTATGTGTTATACTGTTATCTATTTTAACATCAAAAATAGAATGATATTATTCACCCTCAGTGCATAAGAGTTACAAGGCTGTATTTAAGCCTCAACACACCAAAACTTCAACAACAGCAAGACAACAGTGAATCGTGCTGTTGCACAAAGTCACACCTCATGGTCACTTTACTATATGACCACTTTATTCTAAGGGTGAAAGTAGTTACTATGGGATTAGAGACACACCGAATACATGAAAGATTAAGTGGACAGAATAGATTTCATTAACAAATTCCAATGCAGTTTCAGATTATATAAATAGGTAAGTTGATAAACACAGCATTTTAACTGATACTGCAAGGTCAAGGATAGAAACACAGGACCAGGAGCCTACAATTTTGGGTTTGTGGCTTATTGCAGTTTTGATACTGACATTCATCAGATTTTTATTACATTGACTATTCTTTTATTTCATGTGGAAAACACAGGTAGGATTTAATCGTCCTGATTATCCTGAAAAAATGAATACTTACTCAAAGAAGAAAGCTATTATTACAGCTCGCCTGGTCAGCTGGGTTCACGGTGTGGGAGGAACGCGAGCCGAGGCAGTAGCAAACCCCGCGAGAAGGGAGGCAGAGTCCACAGTGTGTTGCGCAAGATCGCGTGCGTCTGTCCTACGCAGCAACCGTAAAACGGGAGAATAAAATGTAACACTGGCTTACCTCAAAAGGTGGTCAACAGAACAACGCTGGGAGTTTTAGTCCAGAAACGTCCAATATCCTCTTTGCCTTGGAATTGCAAGCAAGCATTTTTATGTTTCTAGATTAAAAATAACTACTGAAATGTCAGAGCTTGCGGTAGGACATAAAATCCAAATTTCACTCTGATGGTTTGAGGGTTATTTGCAGAGAAAGGTTAATTGTTGATGGGTATAAGAACTCACACTGGCACTAACAGCGATATCAGTATATGCATATCTAATACCTCTTGCAATTGGAGTCTATCAAAAATGAGATAGATTCTTTATTAGGTAAGAGAGACTAGTCTTTTTTTGTCTTCTTGCATTGCTATAAAAAACCCTACCCAAATGTTTGCTAACAGTAGTTTGCACATATGGCATCATGTATTTACACAGTGTAATGGCTGGTCACTGGAGCACAAGATGATTTCTTTTTTTTTTAGTTCATGCTCTACAGTAACGTGTTTTCATTTTAGTAAAACAGTGTGTGTCCCTGAGCTATGATTAGTATGCGAATTTTCTAAGGTAAACTTTCCTATTTGAAGAGAATCACTTAATAACCATCTCCCTTTTACTACGCATTACCTTTGCTTTTTATGCCACTGCTGTCTCCTCTACTGCATGACATAAGGAGTGGAAAAAACCAAGCAAAAAGTATCCTCATAAAAAAAAGATTGCCAGGGGATATCAAACGCACTTTGAAAGCCGTTATCTCCTAAATGTGGATACTCACTCAAGTGACTTTGGGACTCAAGAATTTACGTAGCCAAAATCTGGCTCTATACATGCATTAAAAACCAAGTTATAAACACTTGGAAAGGCTATAAAGTTTGCTTTTTTGAAGTTTCAGAGTCATCAATATTGAGTCAGTGCACCACTGCAGAGACGGGGATGGGAACTCAGCAAGCGGCACGAGCAGCAAGTGGGTGAGGCAAACAAAATGTGTATTGGCAGATGTGGGGAGCTCGGTCTTTGATGTCAAACGCACTCGCGTTTGAGGCATTTTATTTGTCTGCCAGTTTATTTGACTGTCTGTATTCTGGGGGGCTTGAATACCTGAATGAAGCAGAGCTGACAAGCTATTTTGGTAGGAGCCTGGGGTTGTTACCACCACTAAGAATTGCAGCGTTATCACTGCTGAGTCTTTGATCAACTTGTTGCCTAAACTTTGAGTGATTTGTCATTTCTTTCTAGCATGGAGATGGAGTGAATCTTGGAGAGAGTTAGCAGCTTGTCAAAACTGTGACTAATGAACAAAAGAGTCTGAAAAATGACTGAAAGAGGCTCTTTGCCTTGGCAGCTTTGCTCCACGTCGGGCGATGGCAGTGGCTGTGAGCTGCGGATGTGTCACGTTTTCTTCACTTCCTTTCTTTGCTGTGTAGAAAGGACCAAGGACAGACCTGGAGCAAGGCGACCCAGTGGGATACTCAGGTTTGGGAAGCACTGCAAAACCACTTTGAGGGACCAGCAGCACTGTGTGTGTCTGGAAGTACTCGAGCACGAGAGGAAAAATGAATGACAGGCAATTCCACAGACATCACATATTCAGTCGGGTCACCTGGCGAGCACCCTGTCCAGTGACCTGTGAGGATGTATTGGACGGGAAAGAAAGGAGAGGTTTCCAGGACAGGGCTGGGGGGGGCAAAAGGCGCAGCTGTGCGATGCTCACGTCCGCGTGGAGGCACCCCGAGGCAGGCGGGAACGCACCGCGGCGCCTGGGCGATGCCACGCTGCAAACGGCAACAGCCCTCAACGGGGACGCGACGGCAGCAGGACGGTGCGCTATTTTTCCAGAACTAAAAAAAAGGTTTCTTAGCACAAATGGCTGTAGATGACTTTAGAGTAATTCTGTAACAGAAGATGAATATTTAAACGACTTCTGTGGCAATATCTCAACTCTTATAAACACAGAAAGGCAGAAGGCTGGAGATTTGAACATGAAGTAGTGCCTAAATGAGCGATGTAAGCAGATGGTTTTGTTTTTGAGGCTATCAATCCATCTTTGCCAAACAGATATGGTATAATAAGGATTGATTCACACTAAAAAACCTGCTAGGAGACAGACTGCTTAGCGATGTACAAAACCAATGCAAAGTTTGGTACACAGAATGATTTGAACGAGGAATGAATGAATAAGCCCATTACACACAAAATCACAATGATAGAAATAAAATTAAGCAAAGGCTATAGAGCACTTCAGTCACACACATTCCAGTGCTAGGAGCTTAGGTAATACAATCCATTTTGTTTCCCCTCAGTGAGTATTTTTGACCTAGTTGGTTTCTGTAAATGCTAGTAGAAAGTCTTCATGGGAATAATGAAGGTCATTGATTCAAATTTATAAATTTAGAATTTAAGAAGGATCAGTGAGCCAAAATGAAGAAGGAAATAGCATCTTGTAGCTCACAGTTCTTAAGAAAACGCTCCTAAGCACTTATGGAGCAATGTGCTAACACGCAAGAAGAGTACTTCGTAGCTGCTGTCCTTTAGGACACCAAATCACATAAAAGAACTGAAAAACAATAATCACCAGTTTATAAACTAACAGAAAGCTTTGGTTCTTAAACAGTACCAGAAAACCAGACTTGATTAAATTAAGAAATATCTGCTTACAGAGTCAAAACATCGCAGTAATACAAAAGAGAGAGACAAAAATTTGCAGCCTGGAAAGAAGAGGTCATTCATCTCAGCCTGCTGACATGCAGAGAGTTGAGCAAAGGGCTGAACAAGTCGGTTCCAGGACTGGAAGTTTGGATGCCCAACTTTCTGCAATACCACATATCAGACCTGGATTATAAACCACAAAATATAAGATCTGGTTCAGGACTTTTCCTGTAGTTTAGCATTTAAAATGCTTCTGCCCATTATGAATGAAGCCTCAACCGGTAAGCTACACTTGTGATTGACTTTTTCAGACTGAAGTTTCAAGTGTCTTCAATAATAAAGAAAACAGGCCACACTAGAAAAATACAACCAAACCTGAAAAAAATGATGTGGAAAGAAGCTTGGGAAGCAAAAGCAGTTACATAGCATACATGACTGTGAGAAGAAACTGGTAACCAATGTAATGAATTTGAAGCAGAAGCTGGAAACGGTACAAAACTGATAGGGAAGGGTCATAGGGTTAAGCCTCTGACCATACGCGTTAAACAAACATTATAGTTTTTTTAGCTAAAACTACATTATAGTTTTTATAGTTAAAACTACAATATCCTTCCCAAAGGTCAGAAAACTCTGCAATGCATGGTAGATATGTAGGGAATTCCAACAATGGGATTTCTCTATTACTAAACAAAAACAGTAGAGAAATTAACACTGATAATTCACTGTAGAGTAGCTTACCTGTTATTTTGCTAAAAGCCAAGTGATTTACTCCGTTCATGAGATGATGAGTCATTTTCTTTTCAAAAATGAATTGAAGGTGCCAAGTAGCAGCTATTAAATATAGGCATCATAAAATGCGGAAGGCCAAAATATGCTCCTTCTGTAGGTTTCAAACAAGTCTTATTTATTATCATTGACTTTTAATGCCTATTCAAAAACTAGCAAATTTCTGGATTAGGAAAAGAAATGCAATGTTTTATCAGCATATAAAGGAGACAAACAGAATGACAAAGTAATTATATAATTATCAGTCTGACAATGATTCCAGGCCAAGTAAGGGAATGACGGATGCAGAGCTCATTAAGCACAGAACTAAAAAAGTGTAATTAATGCCAATCAAACTCAAGTTTATAAAGACTAGATCATTGCCCAACTAATGAGATGCCTCTTTGTAAGATTATAGGTTGATTAATGAAAGGTGAAAACATAAGAAACATTTCTCTTGAGCCCTGGATGCCTCACTTAAAAAAGTAAAGTCAGAAATGAACATGGTAAACATCGGAACGAGCTTGATTATCCCCCCGGACTACTAACGGTGAGCAATCAGCCAGGATGGGATCGCCAGGGCGTGACTCCGCGAGGCTCGTTGGGGGTCACCACCACGCACAAGGCAGTCTGAGCCCACACGCCGTCCGACGGAGCGGGAGCGGGAAGGGAACACGTGCAGCACAGTTCCAGTGACTGAGCTGGTGAGCGGTAATTTATTAAGTGACTATAAATTGATCACTTACCATGTTTCCCCATATTCATTTGCTCTCTATTCCCCATCTCCCCTTCCTTTTCTACGATTCCCTATAATTTATCTTCTACACCTACCCCAGTCTGAGTGATGCATCTATATGTTTATCAGTCATGTTCACCTGATAAAGTCTTCCAATTTGTTCATTTTTAAATTGTTCATCCTTCAATGTATAACACTGCGCTTCATCCTCTCAGGTTTTAAACAGTGTCTACTATTTATCCATCAAATGTCATTCAAGAACGTCTCTGTGATATTGCCGCCCTCCTCTTTTTACAATGTATCCCATTTTTTCAACCAATTCCATTAGCATACTTCCATTTTTCTCCAGAGGACTAGAGAAAACATCAAATAAGATCAGTTCTTAGATTGATTCCTCAGAAATTCCATATTTGAGTCTCAGAGTTCCTTGCAGTGCAAATCAAAACAAACTTAAAAGCCTACCAGAAAGTACATGGTGAACAAGATTGAAAATGTATTATTCAGGCCAGCAGAAAGAGATAAGATGCAGCTTTTGGACACCGGTATAGAAAAATGTACTTAAAACTAGAGATATTTTTAAAATAGTGACTAGAATTAATTGTGACACTACAGTGATTATTTAAAGCTGGAAATATTCTAATCCAAACAATCCTTTCTAAATGCCATCAGTAAACCTAAATCAGGAAATAAAGCCATGGCTGCTGGATTACGTGGCAACAATAGTTTTTTTCATGTATTTAGAGTCCCAGCTTGACTGAAGACAGAGGCAGAATTCCCGAGGGACTGAGAATCTACCTATTCCCCCTCCGTATACAGACTTTGAACATGGACCTCCACATCAAGCTCCTTAGCATTCCTACCTCTTTTTGCCTCTCTCTCTTCTGTAGAATTACCTACAGCTCAGAGTGGATTTTTAATTATACATTTGCCCTCTAATATTCCTTTTGATGCTGCATTAAGTGATCTAATGATGTTAATCACATATTGTTCCACACTTACGGTCTTTTGGACTGTCCTAAGCAGACACACCACCAATCCATTTTTTTGTGCCGTAAGAGTTCATTTGATAAATCCGGGTAGAACCTGGCAAATCATTTATAGGACAATTTTCAGAAAGGTTATGACTTCATTTCAGTTAGAGTTGTACATGAGCACCACCTCTGATAATTAGACCTTAGGATTTCTGCAGAACACATAATTCTCCGGTAAAATCAGTTAACATCCATAAATCAGAACCTGAAGAAGTGTGAAACTGTACGTAATGTCTCACATCCATCACCATTTTACTATGCTTGCTGTTTCACGATACAAATATTTTTTGAGAAGTAAAGGTTTGGTCTGGCCAAGGAATTTCATTAGCATCCTTAGCTACTGGATGCTATTGATGTATCGGTGTCAGCATGTTTTTCCAAAGAAGGGGCCATGCTGTGGCATGAAATACGAAGCAGCGACATACTACAGAAAAGCGGTTCAAATCCCAAGAAGGCTGGACAAAGTAAGCTTTTGGCAGCTCTATACCGCATTTGCTTTTAAGATGATAGAAACTTACTCTAGACAGAGCCAGGTATTAAAGATAACTTGCAGGCAGCAAAGAGCCAATTGCCAGAACGAAATGAGAGAGGAGTATTTCACAAAGAAGTTCCTCTGATACTTTAGACTTATTTTTTTGCTGAACTTTAAAATAGAATAAAAGAGGTCATGGGTACAGGTAGGCAATCCAGCGCAGTGAGGACTGCAGTACAAGCCAGAATCCTTCTCACTTTCTCTTTATTATGAAATAAAAATGGAGCTATGAATCATCCCAGCATAGACAAATCATCCGAGGCATCTTAAAACAGCCGCTTGACTGACTGCTGTAATATCACCTGTCAGTCAATAAAAAGAACTGCAGTACATGCTTACAAGTTGATAGAAATGTGCCCAAAGCCAAATGGAAACCCTTGGCTTCATTAAAATAACATGATTTTAGAAGTTCCTCAATTAAAGCATTTGACGTCCCGTCAGAGCAGATGCAGTGACCCTTGTGAAGGCCAGGTGGGCACTGGCAGGACAGAGAAGATCAGGCCAAATGGACGGAGGTTATAGCAAAAATGACCGCGAATGCGTCAGGGATGGAGCTGCAAATCAGACACAGCATCTGCAAGGGTCCTGGGTCACCCGAGAAACACTTCATTCAGAACTGCTGCCAAGTTTGAGAAGTTTGAGTTGGCAATGGGAAGCAGAGGTTTATTGAGAGCGCGTGCTTCCCACACGTCCCAGCCCATGAAGCCAACGCCGCCCGCGCACGCCAGCCCATCCAGCCATCCCAACCAGTCTGGGCGACCACTCCGAGTGTCAGCGTGCCACCGCCCCAGCAGAAACACCATCACGTATAAAGCCCTTCCCACAGACACTTTCCACCCTCTGAAAAAACACAAATCAGAAGAAAAGTCACGATATTGCCATGTAAGTGTATTTACTTTTTCCTATGGCCGATGTCTTTATCTCTGCCAAGACCTCTATCTGTGAAAACAAGCACAGCTTCTACCAGAGGAGAATACTCAGTGGGAAGTTTAGGTCACATCAGTACCCTTCTCCCTCATTTCAGAAATTCCACTATGAAGGTTAAAAAATCCACAAAGGTAACTTTTGTTATTTAAATGTTTCTTTTTCTGTAAAGATGCTGATTCACACCTCTCAAAGAAATTACGCTTAAATATCAAGATACAGCGATCTCGCTATCAACATGAGCTCTGTATGTACCAATTTCTGGGGTTCTGTGAGGGCAGAAGATTGAATTTCCATGACAACATTAAGAAATAAATTTTCCGCAGTTCAGGTAAGCAGGTGCTCTCTGTCAGAACCAGCAGGCGATGCCAGCCGCGGTGAGGCCCAACGCATACTGAAGTCAAATGAGATTTGAACTGTATGTAGATTTAGGATGAGGTGCTTAAAGAATTTTCAGGGTTGGAAGGAATGCTTAGCCAAGAAATCTGCAGCTGGATCCTAGTTTATAACCTAGTCAAATATATAAGATAAAAATACAATATAACATGAATTCTTTTTGTATTCAGAAAGACTTCTGGCATGTGTCTGTGGCTGAAGATGCTACAGGTGGCTCTTCTGTTGACTTCACGACTGTTCAGACAATTCAGCTATAAATATTTTTGTGTAAAGGTCTG
This sequence comes from Phoenicopterus ruber ruber, assembly GCA_009819775.1. Taxonomy (NCBI): domain Eukaryota; kingdom Metazoa; phylum Chordata; class Aves; order Phoenicopteriformes; family Phoenicopteridae; genus Phoenicopterus; species Phoenicopterus ruber. Next base: position 4,242,411 of record CM020223.1, on the reverse strand, counting down.
TTTGGAGGAATAACATTCCTTCGAGTCTAATGAAAGTTACTAAATCATTTTAGCATCTTATTTTCCTATTTTTTATCATTGGTTTATCCTGTAAGTCCCAACCTTTTTCCACAATGCATGCCAGAGCCTATGTATTAAGACTGTACACAAATACAAGGCTCTAATAGGGAAGACACAATTATAGACCATAAGTTGTAAAAACTGCAATAATACCCTACAGTAACAGACATAAGAACATTCAGGAATTGAGCAAAAATTTTGGATTATTTTTTTGAAAATGAAATTCTTGAACAAATCTTTTTGTATTCAAAAGACAAAAACTAAACAAAAGAACAGCAAAGGAACCCATGAATCCCTCTTCTTAAGTATTTACTTACATTTAAAAAAGTATTAAATGTGTAAGAAAAACACCTTTTGCCAGCAGTTTCAAATATGAGGTCACTAACATTTAAAAAAATGAATTTTGCTACAGGGTTACACCCAACATGGCCTAAACCTAATCTCTATTAAGAGTTTGCCATCTGTTTGCTATTGCATCACTCACCAACTTCCACCTTCTTGGGGGCTTCTTTTGGCAGATGATGCACAAAAGTGTGGGGAGAAAAAGGCCTTTCTGAATTACATCATCAACAATTAGTTTGATTTATGCTCTTTTTCAAGGATAAGTCATACTTACATGTGTTATGATATTTGCCATGAACTATTTATTAATATTTTGCTGACTAAGAAAGCTTTTGACAGAGCTATCATCTACACCCCAGCTGAAGACAACATTTCAAAATAGCCATGAACACTGAAGACCATAAATTATTTGTAGCAAAAGGAACATTACATCCTTCTAATCTCTAAATAAGCTTCTGACACCACAGCTGTCCATGAGTCCTCCTCCAGAGTTGGCCGAGTGCAGTGGTGGGACCAGAGCACACTTTTCCCCACGCCACAGAGGTATCAGGAGGGCATCAGGTGGCGTTTGCGGTGGTGCTGACCCACCTCCGGCTGCCTGGGCACCCCTTCACTCCCCAACATCAGACAGCGGAGCCGAGAGCTCGAGCTCTTGCACGCATGAGGCTCCCTGTGCCATCTCCACGGGGGCCTGGGCCGATCTCACGTCCCTGAGGATGGTGTCACTTGCACCAGCTCTCTAGGAATTAGTAACTACAACTTCTTTTCTGTTTTATTTTCTCCCCAGAATAATCATGCTAAAGTATCCATGACTCCCTTGTAATTTTTCTTTTAAACTTGGCATTTTCTATTGGAAAGATACACTTCCCTTGCAGCTCCTTTCAGGTGAGAAGAATACCCTTTACCAGCTCTGCTGCCCGTAATTTTCCTCCTTTTCCGAACTCGTGTGCTAGTGGCTCCATTTCCACAGCGACTACCCGGTTTCAAGGGCAGACCCCCTCCCTCTGTGGGGGCTCCATCCCGGCTGAGCAGGCACTTCCAACCCAGCCTCCGCCATCCCTTCCCACACTGCGGAGGTGTCCCCATACCCCTCCTCAATAAAACGGGCCGGCACCTCTCGCTGGCACCCACAGGTGCCCGATCAGTCTCCAGAGCCCAATAAAAACCCAGCCTTGCCAAAGCCGACCTTTTCCTCATCCTGCTAAAAAAAATCCCATCTCATAATTTACATTTTAATTTTGGTTCCCTGACATTTTCAGCCCAAACCAGGCCCTTAGCGCGACCCACAGAAAATGGATTCTTGATTCTGCGGTGCCTGTTGGCTTTATACTCTCTCTCGGTTTTCATCTGCTCGTTTTTCTCACGCTGCTGCTGGAGCTGTTTGAGCCTGCGTTAGCGCTGGGCAGAACCGCAGTTTCTGAAAGTTACAGGTACCTGGGAGTACAGCCAATTTTTCCCCTTTCCTATTGCTTTATTCCTTGTGACTATTTGCCTTTGTAATAGAAAGAATTCTCAGCGTGAAGGGCACTGTTGTTGATATGTTTCTAGCTTTGTAATTACACTGGAAACACGAACAAACTTTGTTTTTCAGGGTGACTGCATTGCCCTGAACGCTTAGTGCCTTCGACGGAGGCCAGTTTTAATAGCCGAGACCTCGTGGAGCCACTTCTCTTCTGCAAAGAAAGAATTTATAATATCTTGCCTGTAATCAGACCGAGTACACGGCTGAGAAATGCAGTCTTCATGTGTCAGCTCTGCTTGTGTCAGTCAGAACCTATTGAGCTCACCTGTCACTTAGCATGTGCTCCAATTCAGCTCCCGTAATGCCCGTGCAGCCAGTTTCGTCGCTGGCACAAGCTTGCGGTGGCAGATAATGATATTCCGAGACATTTAATTTCAACCCTTATAAAACTGCTTAACGGAACGTATCGCGCTCAGCTCTCAAGACATCTAAATGAGCATTCATTTGAAACTCAGAAGAACTAAAGTCACCCGACCCGAGACAATTCCCGTGCAGCCCCTACCACCACACCTCGGCACCCAGCGGGCCCGTGAGAGGTGGGCAGTGGCCGGCGCGGCGGTCTCCTGCGCAGCCTGCGTGCCACCGAACCACCCCGGCACCACGGAGGTGAGCGTTGGGGGGGACCACGCGCGTGGCGTGGGACATCTGCTAACGGGGGCCCAGCCAAGCGGAGGCTCTCGGGGAGAGGTGAGACGTCCTGAGGCAGGTACTGCTGCGCGCTCGGTGGGACGGGCAGGAGAGCATGAACCCTTCCCATAAAGCACTGTTTATATATTTACCCATTTTGTTACAGGTTCTTCATTTTGCAGTCTCGGCATGGGCTGCTGCACGACTGATGAGGCTCAGGAGGCTCTTACAACCATTCAGGGAGCGAGCCACCTCTTCATTTATATTGTAATAGCTTAAATGCCAACGTAAGGACCTTGGCAACCAAACACCAACCAACCAAAAACATTTGGGTTGTTTTAAACCCACCACGACCTCAGCAGCAACCAACCAAACCAACGTAACCAACAGCACAAGAAACGGGACAGATTTTAGACAGGAGGATGTACAGATACACACACGCGTCGCTCACGTCGTACGACTTGCACGGAACGGGATGTCCTACGGTGCAGCGTTCACCAGCCAGTGCCTACGGTCGGGAGCATAACTAAATGATTGCTTTAATTACAAATGCTCTAGAATGATTTGGTATATAAAATCCATATACACCTACCCATATACACTGTCGAGGACCTCTTCTTGTTTTAGAGAGGCACTCATTAGTATTTAGACATAGATTCTTCCCACCTTTATTTTTGGCCTTAAAATTGATCAAGGGAGGACACAAAAAATCTGAATTTTATTTTGAAGTAAAAAGGTCCTAGAAGCTAGTATACAAAAGCTATAAAAATCCCTAATTAAAACCCCAGAGACCCCAGAGATCTCTAAAAAGCACTTATCTTCTCAGAAGGTATATCTTTGTTCCCAGTATATCTGTGCTCATAAACGGAAAATAGGTGAACACACTTCCAGCTGTATAAATTATTGTTTAATATCCCATGCAAGGTGTACAGACACATCTCGTTACAAAGGTATTTTTTTCCAAATGTAAGAAACGTCCTGGCTTTGGAAAGAGAAATTTTAAATATTATCTTATTTACAAGCATAAATATTTCCTGGATGCAAGGTCTTTAGTGGTGGCAAAATACATGAATATTTTTTCCACCCGTTTCCTACACTTTCTTTGAAACCAAATTAGTTACAAATTCAATTAAGTAAAGTTACAGGTAAGAAAAGCAAAGAAAAAAGAGACCTGCTTTAAACAAAGGAAAAAATCAGGGTCTCTTATTTTCTGTGGAGATGCATCTCCCTCTACATCACAAGGACTTTTGAACTACATTTCTATGGATGCTGGTGGGAAGTCAGTTTATTTCTCCTGTGTATTAAAGAGAATAATTTATCTTCCAGAGAAAAAAATATGAGCGTATATGCAAATATCTTTTCCAAATAAAAACATTCTATTAAAATTCACATTTGTGAATAAAGTAAATGTTGTGTAGCACACAGTCGACAGCATTTGTATAAGCAAACTGTAGAATAACATGTTCCAAATGATCGTTACATTAATTCCATTTTGCCTTTGCTAGGATGGTAGCACACTGAAATTAGGTATTTTTCTCAAATATGTGTATTTTACCATTATTTCATCTACTAGCACTTCAGGCTATACCAATTTCACCATCTGTTTGTTTCTTCAGAATTTTCGACACAAGATTTAATGAACTTATTTATGCAAAATCCTGCTAGCTTCCCTTTCACTACATTCCTTCAAAGGCCACAGATGTTAGCTTAAATAGAAAGTGAAAATATGATTTAATTCAGACATTTGTGTATCACTTTTTAATTTTTTTTTTTTTGGCTTGTTAATGTAGAAATGCTGCTTGGCAACTCACCTCCATCCCTGGAGGTTTCAGACATTGAAGTGCTGGAGCGTGTCCAGAGACGGGCAACAGAGCTGGGGAAGGGGCTGGAGCACAAGTGCTGTGAGGAGCGGCTGAGGGACCTGGGGGGGTTTGGCCTGGAGAAAAGGAGGCTGAGGGGAGACCTTCTCGCTCTCTGCAACTCCCTGAAAGGAGGTTGGAGCCGGGGGGGTCGGTCTCTTCTCCCTAGTAACAGACAACAGGACAAGAGGAAACGGCCTCAAGTTGCACCAGGGGAGGTTTAGGTTGGATCTTGGTAACCATTTCTTCCCCGAAAGGGCTGTCAGGCCCTGGCACAGGCTGCCCAGGGCAGTGGTGGAGTCCCCATCCCTGGAGGGATTGAAAAGACGTTTAGATGTGGTGCTAAAGGACATGGTTTAGGGGTAGCCTTGGCAATGCTGGGTTAATGGTTGGACCCGATGATCTTGGGGGTCTCTTCCAACCAGAACAATTCTATGATTCTATGATTCCAAGACTCAGCCAGCCACGGGCACAGCTGACCCGATCCAGCGATGGCTCAAGCAGTGTTCCAGCAGCAGGATGGGGTAGCTGACTCAGAGGTCCCTTTCCATCAGCATCTCCATAATCTGTCTTTCCAGAGATAATTGTAACGCCATTACCACTAAAAACTAAACCCCTTGAATTTCTAGACTTTGTACTGTAAAGGCTAGAACGGCATTTTTTAGCTGCACAGTTACAATTAAGATCCAATCCTTACTGACCACAACCCTGGGAATTCTGAGAGGGTTTTTGAAGTCCAATTTCATCAACAGCATGTCTTCCCCCAGCCCACACCCACGAAGAAGCACTTGGTGCATTACTGAGATCTAACCAGCTCTCAGCGCCTCAGGCACGGGGCGTCCCGTTCCCAAACTGGGAAGCCGTGTTGCACACAAGCTGGCCTGCAGATGGGAGTGGGAGTTCTGGATTACGGGAAATCGCTTTGTTTAGACTAGAAAATAATTATCAAAAACCCTGTAACAACACAGAGTTAAGGCTGCTTAATGGTTTGCCTGATTTACTTTCCTAACTGCGGAGTGGCTACATTTATGTTTCTGGACTTGAAAAAAAGGTCAAGTTAAGATATGTGTTGCCTATGTAATATTATTTCAGCATTCCCCTTGATAATATCTACTGGAACTGTTTGTTCAGAGAGAAGTCATAATAAATATACGGGAGCGGATCTGAGGTGAATATGCAATTGCTGACATTCGTGAGTCAGAATTTTAAATACTGGTACAAGTGTGTGCTGGCGCCCTTCGAGTATTTGCTGTAGCTATATCGAAGTCGTAGACCCAGGGCTTTATACAGAAAACTTGATAGCAAGGTCTTGAAGGAATCAAAGATGGTGACATTTAGGAGTCAAGGCCGGTTTGTGTCGCCTAATTCAATCCTAACTAAACAGCAATCCTTCACGCAAATTATGACGGGTACAAACAGCAGCTGAAGTTCACAACCCATCAGTCAAAATGAATTCAAAAGTCAACCGTAAATTTTTCAATAGAAAAGTAATGCTTAAACCAAAAGGCAAACTTGATTAAATACTGAAAATCCATCCAGTTCTTCATGTATAATCATATAGGTATGAAATTTTCATATTTATATACAATACTTAACTTTTTAAACTATAAATTATAGACGAGGCCTGAATCCTCCTTCTGTGAATTAGTTTGTCACATAATACTGAAAATAAATTTTTTAACAATAAGTAATATGAAAGTTCATTTTTACCGCCCACCTCCAGTTAGATAAAAGTACTCTTACTAATATACTTGTGGTAAATTCTTGCTTTTGCCACCACAGGAGACTGTAACATTTACATCACTCAAGAAGTGAGACAGCTACCAGGATTATTAAGGGCTTTCCTTCAGCCAAATTTATGAATTGTCACAGAACTTACTGTTATTTTACATGAAATTTAAAGTGAGCGAGCCATGCACTTTTTAGGAGGCTCAAAATCCAATTTTACACTTGTCTTAATCACTGCAAATCAGTCCATCACACGTACACACTGCCATCTGCTCATCCGTTTATCAAATTTCCAAACAGAAACTCATTTTGCTCCTTACGTACAGATACAGAGTGCCACGTGTGTACGAGATGCAACACGTAGCCCCACCAGTACGCAATCTTTTTCCCGATAAAGCCAATACTGCAGATGTACCGGGATGTCTCAGCTATCACAAACACCAGTGACATGCCCATAGTGGCATCACATACAACAGTGACAGTGATGCCATATCACACGTTCCAGTGACATGGCAGTCCCTAGAAATCACCCCAATTCTTATTAATATGGTATTTTTTTTTTCACTATCTCTAATCATCCCTACAATCCAAGGCCAGGGATTGGAATGACTGGCGCTTAAATCCATATTCAGTTACCTCCTCTCTGAGTGTCGGAAATACCCACTGAAATGAATGAACCAACAGACTTGAAAATCAGGCCAGATGTTCAGGGCCTAAGAAAGTACGGCAGGTAATCAGGCAAGGCACACATTTATGCTAATTCATCCAAAATATGTCATTTTATAAATGGCTAATTTCTAAGAATGGGCAACTTCCATCAGAGCTATCGCATCACTTTGGAAATTCTGTTTATCAGTTAGAAATTCTTAAAATATGCCTTCTTAAAAAAGAAAGACTGTGTTAATATTAAAATGAATTTGTTTGCACATTATATTTCTGTAGCAGAGGAAAGAAAGGAAAGTAACAGGCTATTTTATCTCTGTATCTGCTTTGTTACTAGACATTGAGACATAAGCATCATTCATCTTTTCATAACACCTGAAGTCAAGTGTTGTCTTCCGAGTATAAATCCACGTACCTTTTCCAGGTGAGTTTCTGGTTTAGGATTAAGAAATGTTTTGCTTCCATTGCAAAAGTCTGAAACAACGAAACAGAAAAATTAATTTCAGTACTCTGCTCATTTTAAGCATATTTAGACAATGCAAATTAGGCACTGACCAGTAAAATTAAGAAGGAAAACTAAGATTTCCTTTTAAATCAAATGTCTGCAAAAAGTAATAGGTTCATGTACATTTGGTCTGTATTTTAATTTTGGAAAATGATTTTACCGCTATCAGTCTTGCTGATGGAATGAAATAAGTGCTATCCAGTTACCCTTGTGAGGACATACATCTCCGCATCCATTCTAATTCAGTTTCCCAAAATAATGCCATGATTAAGCTTTCACTTCTTTTTTTCATCCACAGTTGTCTTTGGAGACTAGGTACCAAATTAAAGTGATTGACTAAAATGGGATATCAGCTAAAAATGACCAATTTATCCATATGTTAATATTTATCAGTGTCACACTCATCTCAACTCCCGATATCGTTGGACCAATACAGTTTACAGTACATTCACCATTTTAGCATTCCTTCCTAGCTCTTGAGATATATGCTATTTTCAGAGGTTTAAAAAACAGGAAGTGTGAGGACAAAAATACAGTAATGATTAGAGATGCTCATGGCATTAGCTGGGATGGAAGTATATTGGCATAGCGATTCAAATAATTTTACCTTAAAGAAGTCCAAAGCTAAAAATATAGATGACCAGCCTCTACAAGCAGCTGCTGAAGGGCACTGGTGACTTCAATTTGCCCCAAATACTAGTAAATAACTGCAAGGTTCAGAAATCTACAAAGAATTTCACTGGACTTGTATACCCACAGCACGGGGGGTGGAACTAGATGATCTTTAAGGTCCCTTCCAATGGTCCCGAACCATTCTACAGCCAAATCTTTACTATTTGCTCTTCAAGCCAGACAACCACTGTGCTAAAGGAGTCTTCCTGCTAAACTAGAGAAGCATAGAATCATAGAATTGTTTTGGTTGGAAGAGACCTCCAAGATCATCGAGTCCAACCGTTAACCCAGCACTGCCAAGGCTACCACTAAACCATGTCCCCAAGCGCCACATCTACACAGCTTTTCAATCCCTCCAGGGACTGGGACTCCCCCACTGCCCTGGGCAGCCTGTGCCAGGGCCTGACAGCCCTTTCGGGGAAGAAATGGTTCCCAATATCCAACCTAAACCTCCCCTGGCGCAACTTGAGGCCATTTCCTCTTGTCTTGTCGCCTGTTCCTTGGGAGAAGAGACCGACCCCCCCTGGCTCCAGCCTCCTTTCAGGGAGTTGCAGAGAGCGAGAAGGTCTCCCCTCAGCCTCCTTTTCTCCAGGCCAACCCCCCCAGGTCCCTCAGCCGCTCCTCACAGCACTTGTGCTCCAGCCCCTTCCCCAGCTCCGTTGCCCGTCCCTGGACACGCTCCAGCCCCTCAACGTCTGTCTTGGAGTGAGGGGCCCAGAACTGACCCCAGCAATATATATCAAGATGGAGCATTTGAACAAAAGAAAAAGGAGACGCAGAAGGCAGGCCGCATAAAACACAAACTACCCACCACAGCGTGGCTCAGCCAGGGAGCCCAGAACCGTTGTTCGTACCAGAGCCTTTGTGCTCCTGCGGTGCTGGATAGGGCCAGTGCAGAACAGTTCTGCTTTAATTACTCTACTTAAACACTACAGGCCTTGCAGTTGTAGAAAACATTATGAACACGTGTAAACAGGTTTTGCTCTACGTAAACCATAACGAATGAATAAGAAATATTTTTCAGTAAAAGCAGCAAGCTCCTAATGTTGTGACACGTTTGTGACGGCCCTCTTTTTTGATGAATCGGTATTTTGAGTCAAAATTCTGTCTTTAAAATCTTGAGAGAAGGCATTTTGTCAGGTTACCTGAAGTGGACAACTGGAACTGACCTGTTTTATGTTTCAGAACATTTTTCAGAATGTATTTTCCGGAAGGTAAACTCAGTAGAGCTACTTGAATTTTTTAATTTAGTAATGAGTAATTATAGTGTACGCATGCGAACCACACGTACGTGAGAAGTAAAGAAAAAGGAAATCCTGCTTCGTTATTATAAAAGGCTTTGAAAAAGGATAATTGATGCTGCATCTCACATGGAAATGGGTTAACAGGCATAATGAATTTCATTTGTAAAAATTCAAATTGTAAACATATTCTCATAGCTTAAAAAAAAACCCTGTCCAGATGATTTTCCGCCCAGTAACAAACTCAAAGCCAGAGATTCTCTCTCACAGGAACCCCATTAATACCCTGCTGAAACAAATCTGAATTTAATTCAAACTCGGTGGGTAACAATGCTGTCTGCTTTCCTCTTTACTGCTACGCTATAAAAGCCCAGGAATTAGATTTAGGACCAGCCACCTGCTTTCACAACAGACTGCCAAAACCTGAAAGTATTCTCTTTACTTTTTTATTATCCTTTTTTAGGCTTATTATCGTTGCAGATATAATTTCATGAAACTTTGTTGCTTTGTTGATAGCCAAAGTATAGTAATAGGCAAAACTGTACATATATTTTTCTTCAACCACATGATAATCCTGGATTTTCCCGTAAAAAAATCGCTTTTCTATTTATCAGTCCCATATTACGTAGTCAGTGAAGACAAAAGGTGCTAAGAATGAGCAATGATGCCCTAAATTTTTCGTCTGATTAACATGTGAGGAAGCAATGCAGACCAGATTTGGAAAGAAATTAGGGCGTTTGCCTTGCTCCTACTTATTCTGTGGGTTCCTATCCCACAGTGAGCGCCGTCTCGTCGAAACCCTCACGCTCCCTGTTGCTCTCTGCTTGTGCCGTTATCATTTTCCAACCACGCTGCCCTTAACACAGACCCAAAGAAGCAGGCAAAAGTCATTCCAATTGTGCTGAGGGTAGCTTTCATTAAAAAAGAGATAAATAATGCTGTAATTAGCCCCAAAAGGAGAATTTTAGCATGAAAGCAAGCTGCTAGATGAAAACTGAAATCCAACACCCTAAATAATGTAGCTTTAGTACTCTTACCACCACCATCAAATTACATTTTCTTTGGAAATTTCTGAGTATGAAACACTCCTGTTATGCCTATGATCTGTTAATCACTATTGCAAATAATAATAATGTGTACAAGCAGGAAAGTTGATGATACTGAGATGAGAGACATATTCTGACATTTCAAATGCAGTATCGGAAAGCACTGATACGTCTGTTTACCGGTAGGCTGGAAACCTTTAACCACATCGCAGTTCAGTGCTCTAAAGCATAATCTTTAAAAGAAGTGCCAAGGCTGCTGGTGACTTTCTCTCTGCAATGCTGTAAAATTGCAAAGCAGAAGAAAATTTTCAGAATAAGTCAAAGCTAAACTAACAGTAAACTGAAGTACCATCAGAAGTATGACATCTTACAACATGGAATACATTTTCAAGCACCGAAAGGGCTTTAGCACGGGAATATGAAAGCCAGAAGTTTTAAAAAATAACTGTGCTTCATTTTGCAGAACAGCATTGACTACACCTTGCCTTAACCTCTATTCCCAATCCCATTCAATTACAACTTTGTCCCAGAAAAAATGTGCAAAAGACCCGAGCGTGAAGAGTGACACAAGCGCTACTAAACAGGCATGACAAAAATGGACAGAGTCTGGTAAGCATCTTAAAAAATGAACCACTGGATTTGCTTTAAGGGATTAAAATCCTCCCCCTCAAAACCAAAACAAAGCAACAGAAACCCAGTCAAGCTCCATTTGGGATCTGCTTATTCCAGAAATCGTTCTGCTGAACAGAGCTGTTTGTTGTCTTTGGCTGGCCCCGCTTCCTCAGACCCCTTAATCCCCAAAGTATCTCAAACATCCATCTCAGCCCAGGCATTTATGCAAAATCTCCGGTCGCTGCAAAGTAGCCCCCAGGTGCTGATCTCCTCCGAAGAGCTCGGCGCGGCAGCCAGGAGGCTCACGTATTTACGGGGGTGACCTGACCCGTCTCACACCAGCACCTCGCTGCCCAGGACATCCCCAGCTCGCTCACGCGGAGGCTCTGAGGTGCAAATCCTGATCAGCAGCCGAATCTAGATTGCTTGACCAAGCTATAAAGGAAGAAAAAATGCGAGTACCACTTTCTCCTACTTCATTTAACGGTGCCGGCATGTGCATCATCGTTACCATAGCGGGGACTGGCTGCTCTTCACATCTCAAATGGGATCCTCAGCTCCACGTTTTTTAGAAGTTGAACCTCGGTGTGCCAAAGACTTTTTCCTTGGAGTCAACAGGACCGGGTAATGAATTTACAAATAAATTGGCCAGTTTCTGCTGAATCCCTACAGCACTCAAACACATACGAAGTGCAGCTCAGGTGACTCTCATTTCAGGAAACATTTTATTCCCTTATTATTTCAGGAAGAGACAATAGAAACAACAATGTCAACACAAAGTTCCCGGTCTTAACACAGCACCGATTTCTCTACTCCTTCACCTCAAATCTGAAGTATTTCGTAACTTTGTCAGAGTATCTGATGGCTTCCTAAACAACCTCTTGTAGGGGGAGATAAAGGTACTTTCCTATTCAAGGGAAGCAGATAACCACTGGCACTCATTCGATGACCAGTTTCCCTCTTTCCCTCCTCTTTTAAATGAACAGCCTGTGCTACAGGAAGGCTGTAAAACTGACTGCAAAACAGCAAACAAATGGTTTGGCTTGGCTGTGAAACTCTTTCAACACTTTCTACTCAAATAAAAAGCTGCGATTCTATCACGGCTACCTCCACTATGATTTCTATTGAACCAAAATTTGGCTCAGAACTGCGAGTAAGCCCTATTTGCAGGAAGGCAGAATTCATGCAAACAAAACTGAAATGATAATTGAGAGGGAGTTTTTGAATAAATGCTGTATTTGTCCTAGTCAATACCCCTCTGTGGTTCCAATTCTCTTTGTCAAAAGGAAGGATTATTTCCTGAATGTTTAGATTATGCTGAATGTGAACACTCACACGGGCACATACACAGAGAATCCCTCACCAGGAATAGTTTCTCTTTATTACAGACTACGCAGAGTCAAAATTTGGTTCCAAAAATGCTGCTTACTAGAGCACGGATTGCTTGTACGGGCCGCACAAAACTACTGGTAGTCAGCAGCAAGTCCTGCTCCCTCCAGCCCACCTGCGGAGCCCCAGGAGGCACGAAGGCAACGGGGAGCTGCGGTGGGACTCAACCACCCGGCCAGTTTGCAGCGACCAGGGATGTATAACCCTAACCCGTGCTCCCATTGCGTGACTGCAATGTAAATACAGGCAAAATCTCATCTTAAAGCACGCTGAATTGCAAACGCTATTCCAAAAAATGTTCAGTTTACGCGCATTTACATTAATATTGTTAAGTTGCAGTTTGTGGCTGGCACACAGGGGGAAAGTGCATACGTTGTCTCATTGCAATGTAAACAAGAGAACGCTGGACCAGGTTCCTCCTTCACTCTAAAAGAACAGTTAGCTATTGATATCAAATTAGCCCACGTAATTTTACTGGTTCCAAAATTGAAGTGTATACTATAATGTGTCTGGTTCAGCTTCCTTAATTCACATCAGCCAAACTTTGTTTCACCTGTTCACCAAGTTATGTAATTTTTAAGAATCAGGGTCCAGGTACATCTGCTCAATGGAGCACTCCCAGTATCCACCATTCCAGTTCTAACTCCTCTGGGTTTGAGTTTATCAGTTCAGAGGAACGCGATAAAGTAAAATACACTGCCAAAACACGATCACTGTCTTCTTTACAGTGTCTACCACATTTCTGTGACGCAGAATTTAAATTAGTGTTGTCTATCATTAGCAAGGTGCCAGCAACCTCAGGAAAAATGAAAAAGGAAATAAAAATAAAATGCAGCTGCCAAAACGGAGTCACTATCTGAATCTGGTCTTGTATTGGTTTCAACGTGTTTATGCTTGCAATGATTCATACTGGCGGAGGTATGTACTGCTGCCAAAAGCTGCTGGCTCCTAAATAGTTTGAGTATTTTCTTATTGTGTTCCTGGTATATATTTTAAAATAAGTTGACCATTGTCGTTTGTTTTTAACTCACATTTAAAAACAGCAGGACAAGAGAGGTGATATTTCAATCTCTAAACCCTGAACAAACCATGAATCTCTTTTCAATAAAGTTGGAGAGGGCCTGATGCGATAAAAAGATGAGAGAGCGAACCAAGGACTCAAAGGGATCCCCGCGGTTCGCATGGCTGCCTGCAGCCCCGTCGGCAGGGCAGCTACTGCCCGCAGCCAGCGGCACCCTCGGGTGCGACCGGCCTTGCCGCCGGGGAGTGGAGCAATTCTGTCATTTCTCCGTCCTGGTCATAGCCCCAGCACCGTCCCTCTCCTCACACACCGAAGGAAATGGGTATCTTTACGCTGGGCTTACACTGAAGGATGAAGAATTCCAGCCCTCCTTTCTTCTCCACGCAGAAGAACAAGCTCTGCTTACAGAGATATCAATTTATATAATGAGCCACACATACCTCCTCCCAAAGGGGAATTCAGCTCTCACAGCTAGGCTAGCATGAAGGTCAGTATTTTGAAAATATGCTCGATATTTAGAAGGACACGGAAATAAGTTTCCACATGCTGTGGCCGTGCTGAGCTTCTGTGGTCACCGGCCGCAGCCACGGGGTGAAGGACGCTGTGGGGTGTTTCTGAAGGAGCTGTTGCAAGAACAAAGAATATGTCACGTAAAATCTCTCTGTACTAACCGAACTGTTACTTGCGAAGTTGTTTACATGTAATTGCAGAATATTAGAGATTTCCTGTTCATAAAAAATAGGATTTATACTCTGGGCTTACAGGATTCTGTATCCAGAGAAGGGAACTTTTTATCTCAAACAGCTTTATAACATCTGCCAAGCCAGAACTCCTGAAAGAGCCTCCCGCAGTGCGCCTGTACTTTGACGTTAGCCTCAGTCACAGGGATGTGCAAACGGGTGGCGAAAAGCAGCCCAGCAGCAGAAAGGGAACTTCTGAAGTCTCAAAGTATTGACAGAGCTCTGAGTTGGTTCCTGAGGTATCATCTGTGCAACTTCATCCGCCTCTAAGTTGAAAGTTGGGGGATAAACTAAAAAAAAAAGAAAAAAGTATTCTTGAAGGCTGCTTACAAGTCCGAGGGAGAAAGCAAGCTTCCATCCGACTGGGAATGTGTAAACCTCCGATACCATGCAGCGGGAAATGGGTATCTTCTGAACGCTTCTGAAAAACTGAGTTTTCCAGTCTAAAATAAATTAAAGACTAATCCTTTAGTCTCACCTTTAGGCTAAGAATTAAAGACCTAGTTTCACCCCAATATGCTTTCAGAGAGTAAACACAGAAGGACAATGTGTTCTGTCCTAAAGATCATTTCATCTATTTAGGCATTTTATGTCTCAACACTGCAAACAATTAAACAGCACAAACTACAGGCAGTTTGTAATTTAACATACTCCAAGTCTTTGCAAGACCAGGCCACTATTCAGTAAAATAATGGGACCAGAAGTGGTAAATATACATTCAAACACACAAGCAAGTTCATCTTTTTCGATATTTCTGAAGAGCAGCAGTGCTCCTGCAAACCATCAAATCTTACTGTGATTAGATAAAAAAATCACGGCAGGAAACCGAGAGGCGTAAGAGATGTGCAATCACAATTAAACAAAACCAGAAAGAAATGGAGAGAATGCGTTGACAAACATAGGGCAATATAAAATACATAAGCTAATGCATCACCTTTGAAATCAAGGGAATATGGTGATAAGATGCAAGTGGAAAACTTGGGATATCTCTCATAAAAAGTAATATCCGATCCATTTATCTTACCATCAAGGGTGGCAAAATCTTTTGCTTCACTCTGAGACAAAAAGCATTAGCTGAGGTTTCTAAGAGCTGCTTAGCTGGAAATCTGACCAGTCTTGAAGAGGCTGTTAAAGGAAGATTACAGTAAGCTGTGTCTCACTCGGTGTGAAATCGTAGGAGGTAATCAAAGCATCGCTTCAACAGAACGAAATTCCACAGAGACGCTTTGCTGTAACAGGGAGTACAGAGAGAAGCAGCAGGATCTGCCCCGTGGCCCCAAAGCAAACCATCGATTCCCAAACATCTGCTCCAACCCAAACAAACACACCGCTCCCAAAGGCTGGATCCAGGTCATAACACTCGTGTTTCTCCTTGGGAGGGTGCACCCCATGTGGTACCCGGAGACCCGGCCGCAGCGTGATGCCAGCAGCGCTGGCGGCATCAGCGCAGCCCCCGCGAGGCTGGTTTTTGGAGGTGTTCGGTCACTGACTCTAATGTTGTGTAACATTAAAATATTATTACCCCCCCTTATGAATATGACAGATTTAGGAACTAGTCCTTGGATTGGGAAAGAAATTCAACTCTCAAATTTATTCCACAGGATTCAGAGGTATCTTTCCATTTACTCAAAAAAATCAGAACAAACTCAGTATCGTTAATAGCAATCTAGAGAGGAATCTAACCAGGAGGATGAACACTGTGAAATCACAGAGCACAAAAATCTTCCAGGAGAAATTATAGCGCAGGAAAATAGCAGAATAATGCTATTGAACACAAGGTTTTATTTTAAACTGTAAATAGTAATGTTTGTCTTGGGATTGGTTTTCAATTATAAGCCTCGTACAGTCACATCGTTTGTTATGTATTTAGTCTTCAGTATGAACTGTAGATAATTACTAGATTGGATTAAATGAAAAACTTGGTAACACAACTGGGCGTTCTACTAGTCTTGAATCTCCAATAACAAAAACTTAAATTAAAAAGCTCTAACTACACTGTGATTAACACCAAAATGTAACTTTTTGGCCCTTAATCTTAATGCTGAAATAGTTAATTAAGTTAAGCTGTATTTTAAATCACCTAGACCGAGTATTAAAATGGACAGTAAATGTAAGAACGGACAAGAAACACTGCACAAGTGGACGATCACACTATATTGCATAGTGGAGTCGTAACTTATCAGTTATAGCAAATACTGATGCACCTACAATGAAATTTACACCTTAACAATTCTAATTTATTTTTATTATCTAATAATAATAAAGTCTTTCTTATTAATAGTAACTTTTCCTATTTTTTAACTGGTAATAGAGAGCCCTTCTTTTTTTTTCCGTACGCAGTAAGTGTGACGAGTTTCCCCCCCGACATTTAACGCAGCCTCTTTTCACGTAACGTCTCTCCTACTCACGCTTTCGGCGATGAGCGTTAGGCTTTTCCGCGGCAGGGCTCGGGATGACGTATGTTTTACTTCAAGGAAACACAGTATCTTTCTATAAGCGCCATGTTTTCGATTCCCTCCTTCATATTGCAATATCTCAACTGTATGCGGAACGTGGCATTATTTATATGCTACGTCACCTATTCTTTCTGCCCTTGGGCCTCTCGGAAGGCACGGAGGTAAAACAGCTCTATCTCAGGGGTTTTCTGCTCCCCTCTTCCAAAAATTCTCACCAGATTTTGGAGTAATTGTTGTGTGTCAATGCTTAAAATTGTTGTTACTTCATCTGAACAGTTTAATGTTGAAATTTAATTTTTCCCCACATATATACGATCACAGTTTGCCAATATAGACATAAATGGTTATTAATTTTTCCATTCCCATGTTACTATCTTTTAATGCAGATCCATCTCTGTGGAAAACAATAAACAAGGAATATGCTTTAGTAAAAATTCCTGACATCCAACGATAGCTTACCACTCTGAAATTTCATCTTGTGTGAAAATTGCTTCTTACCCCAGTATTTGCAGTGGTTGAGCCTTGGGATATCGGCATCCTAACTAGTGTCCGAATGTCGACATACTGTAGTAAATAAATAAGTGTGAATCATCACTTAGCATGCACAGACTATTGGATATACTTAACATACTGATTTTAAAGTAACGGTGGCTCTCTGGTTTTATTCTGGCCACCACGGGGACAGATTTTCTGAGGAAAAAATACATATATATGTTTCACATGCACTAAACCAGAAGCACTGCAGTCTGAGCTAGTTGTGCACTGCGAGAACGATGTGCTTCCCTACGAAAAGTTACAAGACACACTGCAAAGCCGCAGCTCTTTGCTAGCCTGCATCTCTGGTGGTAAGCAGGCAAGTAGATTTGACTACAGAAATGAAGTATTTCATGTCTTTTGGGGAAAAATAAATCAATTGGTGTGTTTAAAGCAAATTTCTGAGTCTCAAGCAAATCACGAGTTTCATTTTTACCCCCAGAGATAACGGTGCTGACCTGCCTCTCTCAGAACTAAACTTCCAAGAGAATGTCCATTTTTCTGCAAGCCGCCTTCCGCTCCAGTTCCCAGCAAGCACTCACCTACATCTCCTTCTTACTGAATCTGAAGAGAAATGCATCAGACTATTCACATCTTCATTGCTCAAAATTCACCTTCTGTAACTCTTAAAAGATGCTGATAGTCTGAATCTCTTTGGATTTCAAAGAAACTGGAGTAGTTCCTATTGCATTTAGTAATGTTTACATCCACTGACCTCTACCTACTCCTGGGGAAATCAACAGGAGAAGAAATAATAATTTCGCTGGTTTGGAAAAACGAAGGGCCCACCTGAGCTCCTGAGGGTTACCTAAAAATTCCTGGAAAGGGCTGAACTTTCACAGTGCTCAGCAACGCTCTGGCCTTCTGTCCCAGCTGAGCCTTAGGCACAGCCCCTGCTCCCACCGCTCACCGCTGCCAGGCGGGTAACGGGGCTCGGAGCCCGAAGGAGGCGGCGAGACAGGGGCCGTGGGAGGGACACGGAGGCAGAGGAAGGAGCCCCCAGATGCTGGGAAAGCTGCGCATACAAATGCCGGTATTGACAGCCTAAGCCCGGCTGCCATGCTCATGGAATACACTGAGGTTTGTGTTCATCACACAATCGATCTCTTATTTCCATCAAAATGACAGACAGAACAATCAAAATAGGAGGAATGCCTTGTATTATACAGTACGGTTTAATCATACGGTTGGTTTCTGATAGCACCAAAAGTATCAAAGGGAGAAAAGAACTATTGAGTCTTGGCTTTTCTTTGTAAAGTAATTTGTGAGACAGCAGTTACGTACACACACCGTATCTTTACCTCTGAAATGAATTAGAAAGACGAGTGTGATGACCCAGCACGTGAGGTACAAATCCTCAATTATCCTCTTTCATTTGCAACAAGATTCTTTGCAAGTATGAAAATGTTCACTGCTTCCTTGGGATTTTTCAAAGCATTCAGGTGGAAGCTAAATAAGTTTGAGGAAAGAAATTATTTGGGTCAAAGATTCTAATCCATTTGGCCAAAACACGCAAGAAGGGAAGAGATGATTTTACTTAGCCTTCAGTCATGAGGAGCCAAGATTACTCCAGTGTTTTAAGTACTAACTGCACATTTTAAAAAGTAACATTTTGGGCAGCGCACCACCGTTGCATGCTTCAGAACAGACATTTGCTATCAATTTTCCTTACAAGTTGAGCTCAATTCTGCCTCCAGTTAAGAGCCAGACTAGCTTAGCTTTTAGTTAGGATTTTTAGAGGATAAAAAGTACAGTGATAGCACAAGCCTTCCTTTTACGAGAACAAATGGATGCCTTAGCTGTTGACAGTGAAAAAACCTTGAAAAATAATCCAGCACATAAAAGAAGGGATGTACTGATGGTTTTGTCCATTTGTATGCAAAATATGGCTAGAACATCTTTTTCCTTTTCTAGGTTCCTTAGGTTCAGTGTTGCTAAAACCTATGTCTAATAATGCATTTAAAATTAAGAAACATGGAAGGAAAATGGAAAGGTAGAGGAAATCCAAACCTGCACCCAGTTATGTGATAAGAGGTTAGAATAAAAAAAAAAAAAAAAATGTTAAACTCTTTGGCTTTCTCAATTCATGGCAAGAAAGAGCTGGAAAGGAAGGAAAGCAGCACCACCCTGATGTTCGTCCAAGGATGGATTTGCCCCGCGACCTGGGAAAGAAATTATTACTAGGGTAACTGCTTGAGTAATGATGGCATTGGTCGACCAGATTCCTTACCCAGGCTGCCAGGCAATCCGCGCCTCCGACACATGGGCTCCGGTTGGGTTTCCCGTGACACCGGAAGGAACCAGAACTCCTAACGGGAACAGAGGGTGCAATAGGAGCATGGTGTAGAGAAAATAACGTGCATCCCAAACAGGAAAGTAAGACGAAATTCATAAGCCTTCCTTGCCCGTGAAACTCCTTAAAAGACCAGGATTTTGTTCGCTAACCAGGCAGGACTAGCAAGAACTGACCACACTTCAGTGGATGTCTTTGTTTCAACTCCAAAACCCCATGGATCGAGCTCCTAGCAGACGAACCTAAGGAGCCAATCGAGCTGTAAATTCACCCAATGTACTGGTGAAACTGGGATTGATTCTCTGCCTGAAAACCCTGGGGCAACTTCGCTGCTCCTCCTCACCCTCCTCCTACATATGCCCCCGCGTTCTGTCAGTGGGATCGTAACTCTGAGGAAGTTACAGTCAGAGTTACTGAGGAGTGTAATCAGTTATAATCCTCAGAGTTACTGAGGATTTGTCCCTATTTGCCACTATTGCTTCTTAGCCCTGTCTTTAGTTTAAATCTCTACAGAAAATAAACTAGTTGGTAAGCGGTTTTATCTTATGGCTACAAAGCATTTTACGCCCTTTTGACACAGTATTCTCAACGCTCACCCTAAAATTCCTGCAAACTGTTGCAAGGTTGCAAGTCCTAAGAAATGGAAAAGAAGAAAGAAGTGCATTCGAGAGAACGCACACCGTGACAGACTAATGGTAAGACGAGCAGCTCGCTTTTCGATACAAAAGGTCCTTGAACCTTGATACGAAAGCTCTACTCCACACTGTTTACGCCCATGGGCTATCGCTGTGTAAATAGTGAGAACAGTAACAACTGTAAAGTACTTCAGCTGGTCACATCTAAAAGAGCAGATACACTTAAAAATTTGGTATAAATAAAGACAAGAAAGGGTTGCAGTCCTCTTCTGCTCCTTACAGGGCCCACAGAAGGATTCATCTGTTTGCGGTGTTGCGCTTTGCCCAGGGATGCTGGCTGACACACAGTAAGCAATGAGGGGGACCGTAATGACACGGTGTGGGCAGAAATAATTCAGAGAGCTGTCGAGGGGAAAGCAAAAAAAAGAAAAAAACCAAAAAATCACCCAAGTGGCACCGAGGTGGGGATGGAAATCAGCAGCATGCTTTTATTCCTACTTAATACTTCAGGATTATTAATGAAGGCTTCAACCACACGCAGCCTCCATCTTGCCTACCTTGTCAGCTTATTTAATGCTACGCGGTGCAAACTGCCTGAGGTTATAGGTTAGGCTCAGTACCTTACTCAAGCTCTGATTATTTTTTTTGTTGTTTTATTGCAAATGCCACTTTACGAGATGAAACACAATTGGTGGCAGCAATATATTTAATCAGTCTGCAACAGGAGCGCACAACGAGGGAAAGGACAAAGGCAACATTAACTTGCTGCAAACCACCGACCGCAGTATTTTCTCGGCTGCTGAAGTTTTTGGTCTATCAACAGTCTCAAATCATAGAACAACCTGAGTCGGGAGGGACCGCGCTGCCTTTCTAATATCAAATGCGTGAATATGTCAATCCATGTAACTAGGAACATACGTGGCATCAAATTGGTGACGGTGAACACACCAAGCGTCCCACTGCCCCTCTATTACCGCATCTCGCAAGCAGAGCGCAATCCCAGCGGCTGCTGCGTGGAGCGAGCCGAGGCTCCAGGTCACTCTGTCGCTGTAGGCACCTCAAACACTTCGTGTTACTGAGACATCTGCCAGCTGACCAGACGTGAGATGTCAGTACGTCCCTACTCCTCCCCTCAATTTCTTGTACTTTCCTCTTCCCATCAAAACACAGTTTCCATATTTATGCACAGAATTTTCCTTGACATTTGTAACTGCCTGAATCCGAGGCGTGGAAGTGAGCACGCTACAGCGCACAGCTAAAAAGAGAAATACTGCTGTGGGGACACAGACCTCGGTTCAGCCTGTCCAGTGCTAAAAAGCCTAATTCTTCCCAACCATAATCTCTATATCGCGCTCTAAAAAGCCATTTCCATTATAGGGTAATACAGACCATGAACACTTTTGTTTGCTTGTTATTTTTTTTTAAATGCATTAGCCATTTTCTTCACTTTGAAAAACCTATTTTGTATAGATAATATAATTTAAAGTGCTGTTACATTAAAATTTTGAGTCGCATTGCCTTCACCATACCTTTCTGCATCAGGAAGGAAGAGATAAATTTTTAATCTTTTATTTTTAATGAAGATTAAAGAACAAGTTCTGCTTGGCTTGCCTTGGCACACCATACATTTTAATGTATATTGATTTGTATAAATGTCTCATTTAGAGCATATTTTTGTTAGTATTAATGGTTCTTGGACAGATAAGATTAGTCCTCCTGCAATATTGCCGATCTCCTTGGTCAAAGCTGAAGAACACATTACTTTGTTCTGAGATGACCAAGGAAGACAGAGAGCTCCTGAGACTGGGGTATCTCAGGATTGATGTCCTCAGCCAGACCGGGCAGCTCCGGGCTGCGGGGGCCAGCACAACATCCTGCCTTCTGCCGCCTACGAGAGGGAACTTTGTGCTGCTGCTTGCTAATCGTTTGATTCCATTTTCCATTAATTTCCATGGAATTCTGAGTTGCTTTTATCAGGAAAGGGATTTATGAGGCACTTCCGAAGGTGAGCTGGAATCCAGCAGAATTTTGTTACAATCCAGATGTGTGGATTCTTTTAGGCTACCTTTTGCTATATGGGTACATATAGCATATATAAATGAGGAAAATAGCAGTTCACATTTTCAATACGAGCTTTAAAAATACTTCTTAAACACCCATTCTCATAATACAAATAACACAACAACAACAAAATAACATAAATAACAAAAATGCCATACATTTGCTAGGCTTTTGTTGTTGTTGTTACCTACTGTGGTCCATTCAGACGTTAATGTTTTGTAATGTCCCATACATGGAAATCTAAACTATGTGAATACGTGACCTCTTATGTAATCCAAATAGAATCCAGAAATTTGTAGTAAATTAACTACTAGTAAATTACCCTTTTCCTGTAGTTTAATGACAGAAGAAAAAAAAATCAAAACAAAACACCTAATCCAGATCAAACTATCTGCCCCTCTGGCTACTCTCCAGATGCCACCTTAGATGATTTCCTGCTTTCTTTTTCTTCTCTTGAGCCACCATCTTTTAACTCATAATGGCAAACAAATACATTTCAACAATGGCTAATAAAGCTACACAATCCTGTCTACCATGGGTATAATCTTCCAGTAGACTGACACTTTTGAAAACTCTGATTGATATTTCTCCAATATTTCCAGTTGCCATGAAAGCTGAAGGTTTTCCTTGTTGAGCAAGAAGTATCTTGATCTTTCATTTCAGATTGCAAAGTCCTCAGCATGTGATGGGGAACCCCAGGTCCAGATATCCTACAAATCATGCAAATGCTAGACAAATCCCTTTGCTTTCTCCAGTGGATGAAAACCAGTAACCCTTTCAGATTCATCTGAACTTCTCTAGGGGTTTTGCTACTTTCAAATAAAACTGGTCAAACCCTGTTTTCAAAAGCTATCTTCATAGAGCCATCCTCTCCTACCATAAAGGTTCAAAAACATTAATGCTGCAGCAAATACATCCTGAACCATCTAGCACTACCTGTGTCTGTTACCACAGCGAAATCGTTTCACGGACAAATTGTCTATTTGCAACTTGATCTGTGTCTTTTATTTCACTTCTCACCCATGCAATACAATTACAAATCAATTATGCTCTTTTTCTAGACCTCACTCTGTTTTAAAATGGACATGACCGTCCATACACTTAATGACCGTCTCTCGAAAAGCACCATTCCTTCTTTTGTAACAACAGATGTGGAGCAGGACCACAGGGTATGGGAGCACAAGTGGAGGACAAGCCTTTAATACAGTGTTCTGGAAAGAAGAGAGAACATCAGGGAAACTGAGATGTGGCAACACTGTAATTTTCAAAGCATTAAGTAGTCAAAACCAGATCAGTAATGAGAACAGAGACTTTGGAAATTATTCATCAGCAACGAGAAAGATAACAAAGAAACTTAAATAAATGCAATCATAAATAAGTTTAAGAAAGACTTTCTCTTATTTCACAAACTTGTCTCGTAACTCGATGTTTCTCTGGCTGTGACTAGGAGACACCTCAATCCTTCCTCATTCCCTGTTCTGCTGTACAGACCCCACCGCGCACTGGCACACTACGGGGCACTCGGCAGCAACATCCATAAAGAGCTCAAAACCTAGAGTCAATACTAATATTAAGTTTTGTAAGGTAATTTCTCCATGTTGGGGAAAACAGCTTTTATAAGGAAGTAATATCAGGTATAGAAAAATAAATTACTATTAGAAAAAGCATTTTTCAAAACTAGTTAAGGGCTTTTCAAACTGCAGCAGATTTTGTTTTACTTCCCCTCTGAAAGCTCTGCTGAGCGTCTAAGTTGTGCTGCCGTGAGAGCTGGTCAAGGACTGGCTAACAACTTAAGCCAGGATTTGTATCCAAAAAAGCAATCCAAGGCATCTTTGTCCATTGATTGAATTTTATCATAAATAAAACCAAGGTAAAATGCAGTTCAGATAAACATCGCAGCACAGATTAGCTCATCATCAGAGTGGAAAAATGATTCCGTTGTTAACGTAAGCCTACGGGAGTCTCACCGCTGATGTCAGCGGCACTGGGGTATGGGCTCTTGGGGAGCGTCCTCAGCATGAACCTCTGCAAACAGGGAGGAAACCCCTGTCCCGGGGACCCACCGCCAAGGAGGGAGGTAGCCACAGCCTTGCTCATTGTGTAGCAACGCTGCACACCCTGACCTCGCGTTTCTGCTCAGGCCAATGCCCTGCAAGGGCTGGTTGTGGGCTCAGGAGCCCTCAGGCCAATGCTTCACCATAGACAATGCTTCTTACACTCAACATTGGGACATTTCCGTTTCTCACTCTACAAAGATATCCTAATTATACTATTAATTCATGACAAAATTCAGCAGATAGGACAGGCATGACTCCAGTTTGTGGACACTCTGGCCAGAGGAGCACCGCCACTCGCAGAGCAGACTTCAGAGCTGGCACCATGTGGACACCAGGCAGAGCTCCCAATGGAAAAAAAAAGAAAAAAAGTAAAATTCACCATCATGATGGCTTTTATGCTTTTTTTTACAGAAGATGTTTTACACTGTACAGTACTCATAAACCCATTTGAGTTTTTCTACCATGTATACGCCACTTCACCTTGTTGTTGGGTAACTGGTTTCTTCGAGCTCTGCCATTCCCAAATTTATCAGCTGCACCAGCATGGCGGTACCGCTTCAGGTCGCGCAGCCAGTCTAGTTAGTCCTAGCTAAAGCAGCAGACGGCACAGTACGCTGCTCAGACAAATAGTTAAAGGCCTGCCCTGCTCCAGTACCTTTCTGCAATGGGCTTCTGCCACCGACTTCTGCAGAAGTAGGACCCACCAAAGGGTTGAAAAATATGTATTAAACTGACCGCAGATGTTAGGCTTGCATTTTTAGCCTACGATTTTCAATTGCCTATTTCTGGTATCTTTTGAAATACTGGTAAATCAAAAGTAAATAATTAAAAGAGGTGCAAAAACCTGCTGTAAAAAAATAGATGCAAAGACCAGCACGTGAAGAAGGTAATGGGCAAGGTTTGTCTGCTGGATTATGGAAAAGGTACATCACTATTTTACTATATTTACTACAAGGAGAAAAGATTTTAAAAACTTGTTACCCTCTATCAACAGGCACACAAAATTCATAGGCTTGTCTCTACAGACTGATAATGCATAACATATTAATGTGACTGCCACCTGGGTAGTCAAAGGACACAAGGGAAACGAGGTTTTTAGGAAAACCATCCTTTCAATCATAAGATATACTGTAAAAAAAGATTTGACCTCCTCCTAGACATCGTGACAACATTTATTTTGTGGGTGAAATACAAGAATTTCTTATTTTTAATCCTTAGTGATAACAAACGCAAAAAATGTTCGCTGATATAAACAACATACATAAAGGTCAGCTTGGCTTTGGGGAATAGTGGTCCAGTCAAGCAAAGCATTGGAACATATGCCTAATTCTAAGTATAATTGACTAAAGTGGCTAAAATTGAGCACCTGCTTAAGTGCTTTCATGGCTTCATGCCTAATGAAATATTAATCACAAATGGCAGAGAGCCATTATACCAAGAAGGTCTTATTTATACTGAATTGAATTATATAATAATTAAGGTGTATATATAATCAGCCATAGTAGTAAGTCTGTCAGTGGTCTCATCTGAATCAGCACATTTCAAGAGTGCTAAACCTACAGCGAAATATTCCTGTTTCTAATTAACCTTGCTAGTGATTTCATGTTGTAAGGGAACTTGCAACGCGCCTGCACGCGTCACAGCGACGGCCGCGCAGCAACAACATGCTCGCGGGACGAAGCCCACTCCTCCACTCGCGGGGCCGGGGAGAGGATGGGGCTGCAGGATCCACGATATATTAACAAATGAAAACCAGGAATAACTTAAAAACCTCAAAATGCTAGAAATAGTAATTATGTTGTCCATGGGCCTGGTAGTAAACATGTACACTACATGGGGTTTTTACCCTGTTTAATCCTCTCTACTGCTTGATGAAATTCAGGGAGCGTAGCAATGGTTTTCAAGACTAATTCATACTGGGTCCCTAAGAGCACGGAAATGATTTGTTCAATTGACAATCGCCACACTTGACTTCTTTCAAGTCTGTCTGGTCTTCCTGTTACTCTACTTAAAAGATGGAGGATGCAAGAATTATTTTTAATTTTGAGCCTTCTCAAAATACAATGCATCCAAAAGGTGCGGATTCGGTTTTCTGAAACCTTTAAAGTTTTAGAGATTGTAAAACTACTACTAACTTTTCTATACACCTCTTTTTCCAAGAGAAAAGAGGTATTTGGTCAAGACTTTGCCTGTGCATTCTTTAAAATGGTATATAAGACAAAGTCAAGGTGTCAACTGCTTTATGGAATAGAGGTGAATTGTTACAATGATGAGCAATAGCAAAACCAGAATTATATTTTTATGATAATATCAGTTTCACAAGATGAGGGTAAATTGATATACTACTCCCTCTTTTTAGACTTCTGAAATATAAAATATAGTAACGGTAATTTTTTAAAGAAATAATTTTCCCTATATTTCCTAGAGACAACTTAAATACCAAAAAAAAAATTAACACAAAACCACAGATATCAGAACAGAAAGTGGACTCAAATCTTTTTCTTAATCCTTCTTCACTTGGTATTACAGCAATTACTGGTCCTATAGAATCAGATTAAAATGGGGCTGATTACGCTGGGTTCTTGCTTTATGGGATGATCACAATTAAAGGAGTCTGATGTTTTCCATGAGATTCTAGTGAGTTAAAAATATTTTTAATTGGGTCTGGGCATCTTGCAAATAAAATATTGCACTACAATCAGATGAAACCAAATTAATATTTGTCAAATGTCGTTTGGCATTTCCTACCAAATGGGGACAGTTTTGCTCCATAAGGTTTTAGATGTGTGTAAGCACTGTCTGCCAAAGTAAAGACTGATGAGAACTCGTACGTGTGTTGTATTTTGAATAATCTACTCATTCATCTCATTCTGGCAGAGCATTTTAGTTTAAAAAGATGAGAGTTTGGACAATATAACCTTACTAAAATAAGCTTTCACCGCACCGCAAAAAACAAACTCTCGCTCAAGGAAAATTGTTGATGTTACTGGTTTTGAGTGTGAAAAGGACACAATTCAGGACCAGTACCTGCTTTTAACCACATTCCCACAGTAAACAACGTCTTAGGGCAGAAGCGGTTGCATTTCCATAATGTGATACAGGTGCCCTGGGCTCTTTGCACCATAAATCCACCCTGTGCAGACAATGATGTGGATCCGATGAACCAGCTGTCAAGCCCTGACCAGCCAGGCTCAGCTACGATGCCGGGGGTGGACTGGGTACGGTGGGACCAGGTGCAGAATACCAACGCGCAGGGCACTGCCCGACTATTGAGTGGAACATTTCCAGTTGGACTCAACAGTGATTCGTAACAGATGAGGCAAATCCAAGAAACACCTGTTAGCTTGGGGAAGAAGGAAAAAATTGGCACCATAATGCTTCACCAAATGAGTCATCAGAATATAAAGGAAGAAACAGCATTAAAGGAAAAGAATGAATTTTCCTTTCAGATCTGCAAGCTACATAAGAATATTTAATATTTGTCACATTCTCTCTAGTGGGACAGTGACTCATTTAGATCAGGATTCTTTCATAATTCAGCTTCAAGTAAATTACAAAAGGAGCTCTCAAACAAAGAACACATTAAAGATGAGCTTAAAGAAGACAATGCTCCAAAGGAGCGCTCAGCTGTGCGTGCTCCCTCAGACAATGTCAGTGTGTGTATAAATATAACTTATAATGAGGTGTTACCAGTATGATTTTGGCAGCTGTAAGCGAGAATGCCTCGGAGTTTAAAGGCACCTCTTCCAGACAGAGACGTGTGGTTCTGCAAGGCGGACTACAAAGCCGGCAGATGACCCTGCCCGGGCAGGAGGGTGACCGGCACCGCGCCGGAGAGCGGGAGAGCAGCCCGGGGCCAGCAAGCACGGGAGCGAGGTCTGCGGTGGAAAGGGTCCTCACGGTGGCTATTCGATGTTAAAGACGGCACGGGTAAAGCACAAGATGTCTGGAAGGAGTTTTCCCTTAGTGTGTTTTCTTGATCTTGTCTATAATTATGACACTTCAAGCTCAGGGAAGGCTTTTAGGGGCAAGTTCTTAGTGAATCTTTTTTTCTAACTATCCTAACAATTTGAACCACAAATACAAACGCTGGTTAAAACCACACAATCTTAAAAATCTAGAGTATTTTAAAGTTGCAAGTCAGATTTCTGTTTTAATTTCCAACATGGAAGTAATCTGTTACTCAAAGTTAAAATATTTGCTGTACAAATGCTGATAGCATTCAGACCTTGTGTTACTCGAGAAGTAACGCAAATTACAGTTTAGACATCCAGCTGTGGGGATGACCTACCTTAGATCATATCTGTCACGTTTCAAAGCTTTCAAGTATCATCTAGAATGAAACAGGTCATAAATAAATGGTCTGGGAAACATTTAAGATTGCTGCAAAATCAGTTGAGCATGAATGAGAATGCGATGCCTTTGCGATGCCTAGCAGTGCTGAGGTGGAATTCCTGCTTTGATTCAAAATAATGAAGATCAACCAAAAAAGTCTTCTCACACAAGTGGGTTAACGAAGACCGTCAATATAGGGGTCAAAATACCTTGGGGTCCTTTTGGCAGAGATCCTGCAAAGGTTAATAAACGAAATAGAAATGGAAATCCACCTCCAGCCTACCATATGTCCGCTACATTTCTGCAACATCTGTGTTTATAGCGAACAAGTCCCTGCGTGCACTGGATAGAGAGCTTTTGAGAACCTAGTTTGGATAATATTATTATTAGCAAAGGGGAAAATAGGCTTAATAATAATGTCATGCAGGTCATCAAATTGCCTTGGTCTCCAGAATATTGGCAGAGATCCCTGACAAGAAAAGCTAACATGGATTATTTTAGGAACTCAATGAACTGTAGACAACTTATGTCTGTAGAAATTATGTTATTACAGGATTTAAAATATTAGTGCCTCAGAAAAATTCAATACGCTAAAACACTGGATGGGCAAACCAGCATGCACAGTGATTCCGTACCAGTAGTGCTGCTGCCATACAGCTCCCATCCCACCACATCTCATCTGACTTGGAAAATTAATCCGGTTCTCAAAGATGAATTATATTTATTTATTTATTATGCATGTCTTCAGGAATGCTGTGATAACAACTCTATACGATAGCAACAACCAGTTTGCTCTGAATTAATTTTCCCCTGATGTTAAAACCTCTATTCTTTGGCTCAGTTGGGGTAAAAGGAGTAAACAACTGTGTGTCATTTTCACATCACTTCATCACAGCATCGTCTCCTTCAAAAGGAAATGAAACAGTCGCGTTTACCTAAGTGAAATGAACAATTACTGAAGGGTTACTCCCTACCTCTGTCATTTTCTTCCTCCCCATGTTGGCTTTGGCTTGCCGGTGCTGTCAGCCTGAGGGTTTATACACTTCATCTCCCTGTCGCTGGCTTCAGCGGGAGCCGCGGTCCTGTGTTCCCCTTATACTTCTCACGCCATCCAATACAACTACAGCTGTTTCCATTATCCATATAAATGTCTAATCCTTTTCTGAACCCCACTAAGCTCTTGGCCTCACTGAACTCTTGTGGGAATTAATTCCACAGGTTAATTAGGCATTTGTGTAAATACTTATTTTCTTTAATGGTTTTAATTTTGCTGCCTTTCGGTTTCATTATAAGTCCCCTGGTTCTTGTATTATAAGAAAGGATAAGTGAAAGTGCCAGATTTACTTTCTGTATATGCAATTCATTATTTGTATATCTCCATCATGTGCCCTCTTTATGTCCCCTCTCCGCACTAAACCGTCCCAGAGTTTTAATTCTTTCTTCACACAGAAGCCGTTCAAGCCATTTGCCATAATTAAAACAATTAATTTCAAGAAAAATCCAGACTGCTACACAGAGAATTCAGAAAGGAATGAGGAACAAGTTGAAAGAATGACTAAGCTTCCTCCATCTACTGGGACGTTTTGCAAGCCTTACACTGCACACATTTCCAGACAGAAGCCCGCTGCTCTTAGGCTATCTAGCTAATAATATTTAAGTGTTTTAATAATCTGGTGAAGTGAAATTAATGTGTTTAATTTATTAAGGCTTTCTTCAGCAGCACTGCTGGGTTTAAATTCATGATTACAAGAATTTAAATTCATGACAACAATGAGCACTTAGATTCTTCCTAAACTTATGAGCCTGCTTTTCTTGCGAGCAGTAAGTTGAGAAGAAGAAAACGAAAAGAAAAATATTCTTTAACCCCAGTAATCTTTGGGGGAAAGATAGAATTAAAAAGCATATAGTTACTTATACTGATACTGAGATAAGGACTTCTTGTGGCTGAACTTTAGCCTATTAATATTTAACAGAATCAACATCTAATTAACATTTCAGCAGAGATGACCTTTCCAAGAAGTAGATATGTGTTTTTATATATATATATATATATATATATTTGGCTGATGATAAGATGGTATGGATGACATATGTCCTTTTAGGAGAGACTTAACTAGAAGGAAAATTTTTTGGCTTTGTGATTTGTTGGGATGAGTTCCTTACTAGATTGTAAATGACTGAGGTGGGATATAAATTACATGACAGTTCATTCTCCTCTTCTCTTGTAAAAGTTTGGGAGCCAACTGAAATTTCTACAAGTGTATTTCACACTGAGTTTCCTCAATGCATTTGTTGATACGTTGCAACTCTGGATTCATCCCAGCCAATTCCATAAAGCTATCACGCAATCTACTCGAGAGGTTGAAGTCGTGATGGTTGACAGCGAGTCCTTAGTTATGTGGCCCATCACATTCATAAAGAGAGTTACTGCAGCGCTGTACAGCCTGCACACCGCAACCTGTACAAACTGAGGATGATGTCTGTCTGCAGGTCTAATAAATGCTAGGGTTTTTATAAGAAAATATGCGGTGGTTTAGGGATTTTCCATAAAGTATGGCCCTTCTCGAAAACCTACTCATGTATGTTTTTTCCTTTGATCTCAGAAGCAGCAAGGTTGTGACACACGACGTGGTTGCCCAACTCTTTTGGTGAGAAACACTCCTGGCAGGTCAATCTTCAGTTCTTTCCCTGCTGCAATTATGTCTGCCTTACTCTTTCTGTGTTCTTAAGAACAGACTTGTATTTCTGAAGTTACATTTGTGTAACTATTTGTTTTTAAGCTGTATGGAACAGTATTTAGCAAGATTAGTGAAAATAAACAGGGGATTACAAGAGGGAGCACCAGAGAGGTTAGAGAATTTCCATCCCTGCATATGGAAGGAGGCAGACCACCCAAACCAGAACATGTCCGATTTCCATCTCACTTAATTCAGTAAGTAAAAAGCCCAACGATAAAACAACAGAAAATCCTTTGCTGATCTTCCTTGATAAATATAATCAGTAAAGTCTAAAGTCATGATACAAAGAGTTCCACTCTGGTTAATTAGTCTGGCAGCCAGGGGAAATCCCCAGAAGAACGCTTTGATACCTTCCTTCTATTACACTGAAAGGAAAGCAAGATGTTATTCTGTAAGCCACATCTAAAGGACAAGTAATACATGTTTATGAGGCTCGGAGCCACCTACCGCTCTGCAGTACCCTGATGATTTGTTTTATTAAGCTAAGCTCTTAACCAAAGCTCTGCGGAGGGGTTGGATGTACTCTTCAATTCAAGTTCATGAGTAGTCCTGAAGCTTCAAAACAAACATCTGTTTCAGCTGAATGATGGATTTATTTGTCTTTCTTTGTAACTTCTTTTTACAAAACAGAAAAGTCTTTGTTTTACACTTTTTTTAGATAAACTAGAGTGGATTAATTATCCTTTACGTTGGTCTGAAAATAACTAATTACTCTACATGAACCTAAGACAAGGAACGCTTTCTTCTTGCAAGGGCAACAAAACTACAGACCAGACAGCCAAGCATCCTTTTGAAACGTTTAACATACAACAAGAAGTACGACTGTGCTCCGTAATTCACTTACTTCACACCCAGCTGCACGAGGAGCAGTGGCACTAAACTGTCACTGCAGAGATTCATCTCTTCTGGTGGGCAACAACCACCACTCTTCAGGCTGTTCAAAGAGGGCGTGAAACTGTTGTAACTGCATCCTCTCTTGAAAGTACCTATCATTTTAATGAGCTCTCTTTAAAAGACACAATTGTGGTATAGAAAAGGAAAAACCAAGAGTCTCCAAAAGCAAATCTGCATAATTTATGCATTATCTAAGGTCTGTGTCGCTAAAGTCAGATAAGAAATGAAGAACCTATATTTTATAAAAAAGATGTGATTTAATTGCATGCAGAAATAATGTGTTCCTTTCCCTTGTCTCCTGGCTGTTTTTTTTTGTAGAATGCAGGATAATTGAATGAAATGTTTTGCACGATAGAGGAATGATTACATACCACGTCCACACTTTGTCTCTCCAGGCCAGGCTGTATCCTAGCCGTGGAAGCAGGTTCTTCCACCCTCACGCAGGGTGGGATCGGGAGCACGGTCTCCGACAGGGAGGCAGCCTGAAGCGTCCCACCGGGAGGTCGGCACTTCGCCTTGCACTTTGCTAAACAGCCAACTTTTCTCCCGTACGTTTCGATGACAATAGATGTTTAGCTGTCCAGTCTCTCAATTCAAGCTATAATAACCTTCTGGACAAAATGTTTAATACCATTGCTCTTGCCAAAAATTTAATTGCATCCATTGATGCATCAGAAACAAAAGCGTTACCTAATGAATTTTTCCTTAACAGTGGCTTTATCTTTCCTTCTTCACTAATTTCTCAAGGTTATTGGACTACAGATCCTACCGCCTGCTATATCAGCACCTGCCTTTATATCACCAATACCTTGGACTGTTCTTTTTGAGTACTGGAGCTCCTGATCGAGGCAGTAATGAAGCTCGCCCAGTTGGTTTCTGATTTTTTTTGGATGATTATTAAATGTTTGAGATGGTTCACACACAACGATGGACACCAGCCCAAGTTTCAGACTAACCAAAGAAAAGCAAACAGACTACAACTGAACAGCAGAGATCTGCATGAAGATATGTATATACTTTCTGGGAAAATTAAAACCAATGAAGTGTAACAACTCTGATGGCAGCTGAGGACTGATAAGCAAAGCAGCTGGGCATCTGCCCAAATTTAACAACATCAGCGTACCTAAAGTTAGAAATACAGTTAACTATCTTCTTAAATCAAATCTTTCTTTTTTTCTAACAAATTGAGTACCAGGGTAAAGTGCTGACCTAATTGCTCTCGTGAATATAACTCTAATGTCTTGGTTAAACCAGATCCCTCTTGCCGGTATCGCTGCGCTGTGCATTCTGGTTTGACACTAAAATGAGATGTGAAGCAGTCTGTAAGCTAATTGACCCGGTTCTCTTGAGAAAGC
The DNA here is from genome assembly GCA_009819775.1 of Phoenicopterus ruber ruber. Classification (NCBI taxonomy): domain Eukaryota; kingdom Metazoa; phylum Chordata; class Aves; order Phoenicopteriformes; family Phoenicopteridae; genus Phoenicopterus; species Phoenicopterus ruber. Next base: position 4,209,026 of record CM020223.1, on the reverse strand, counting down.
TTCCTCAGCTCGTCATTACTGATGAAGATAAAACTGATTAAGATAAAAACCTGAGATTTCTAAGGAATATGGATGAGTTTGGAAAGAAATCAAATAGCAGATGACGTGCTTCATCATGAAGGTTTTGAGACCACTGTTACTTGTGTGTGGCTATATGAATCATGTTGAGCATTTGAGCTGTGAGATTGACTTCAAGCTTGCGTTTTGTGAGGTCAGACAAGAAGTAGCTGAGAACCTGACCTTCCCTGAACCCATGAATACTAACGGCACTGGTATGACATTTAAAGAGATGAAATACGTCTCTGCTGTAAGCAAGAATTTTCCATTTATCCAGCATATGCTGTCATAATTCTGAAGTGTCAAGGTCTGATCTGCATCATTCTCCTGCTGATGACAGATGAGCAATTCCCTGCGCAGCACACTGCACACGGGCACTCTGCGCGGCTCACGCTTGGAACAGTTTACTTGCCACCTACTTTAATAAGATAAAAACTCGAAGGCCAGCTCTGTGTAAAACAATGCAATAGCCCCACAACAAACCTAAAATAACGTTGTCATTTCTACCTTCACCGAGTGGTGTCAGGGCACTGACCTTGGAGCTCTCCAGCAGGCAGCACTACAGCATCATCCTGGTAGTCCATGTTCTACACTGCCAACTAAATCGCTCTCTCTTCTCCGCCCCTGCTCTAATACGCAACTCCATTACTTACATTTGTGTTTTAAAAATAAAATAAAACTGTTCTATGTAGCACGTGAGGAGGTTCTTTGAGAGTTCCACCTTTAAGAACTCTTCAGCAGCACAAGTCTACCTCTGATTCCCAATGACAGCTATTTTCATTTTTCAGCATAATGTTGCTTTTTTGAATATCAGAATAATTTCTGGGCTCAGGAAAATGTCATTAAGGATTGCCCTTTCCTATTCACCTCCCTCTCCGATGAGATCAGAATGTGTACAGGCAAAGCCCTTGCTGTTCCTGCCCACAAATCAATATTTACTGCAGCAGAGAAGGGAAGGAAAGGAGGAACAGAGGATGAAAAGAGGGACTGGAACACAGAAGACAAAAAAAAAAGCTCCATTTCTAAACATAATTCTCCTTCCTCATCCCTATCCTTTTAGGTGCTGTTTATTAAGCAAACAATGACTACTGATGTCTTGGCTCTGTTGCCGTAAGAACTTCAGCAAACTAAACATTGCTAGTTGCTATTCAGTTCACTTGTACAACCGGTCCCTTTGCTTTTCTACAATTCAGAGCATGGACTTGCAGAGATCTCAAACAACATTTCAGACATACAGTAGAGGAAGCACTTTTATCACTGCTTTTATAACTGCTTTACACTCCTTTACTGTTAGAACCCAGGTATAATTAAAGGGACAAAAAAAAATTACAGTGATTGATAGGGTCAACAACGACTCTTGAGTTCCAAAAATCAACAGTTCAAGTCAAAGGAAGGAACTCGTCTATTCTTCCTTGGAAGATGACAGGTCAAACTGCATTTACTGCCTGAGACTGTGACTTCAGCAGTGTGCTCGGCAGAACTATGGCAGCGTGCCGGAGCTGAAGTCTTAGTCCACCAAACATCCCTAAATGAAGCCCAAAGGCCTCGGATCTGTCACTCACACCATCAACCAGGAGAGACTACCTTGTGAATAAGGATGCGGTCCGTATCTGTTTGGTTAACGGAAGCACTGACGCTGACAATAACGAGCCTAACGATCACCATTTCCACTCCAGCAGTTTCAACAGAAGTATTTAAAATGAGGATAAAGTTTTATTCATTGTGTATGTATGTCCAACTGCAAGCACAGGTTACACAACTGCATTTTCTTGGAATTGTACTTGCGATGTCTTCTGAACATTCTTGTTATTCCTTCCCAGAACCTTTTCTTTGGGTCCTGATGGAAAATTAATGGGATTCATCCCACAAATTTATAACCCACAGATGATTTCAAGCCATGAAATCTCATCGCTATTCTGGTCAAATGTATCACTGAAGTCTAGAGACTGCAACTTTTGTGAACTTTCTCCATTTTATTTATTTTGCTAAACCTTTACCATGTTACTTGAGTTCACATATTCTTGCAAACAGTTCACTATATTCATCCTGAAACAGTAAAGCTTATTTTAAGAATCCAAAAGAAATACATATATTCTCAGTTTAAAAGAGATCTCAACCTGTTCACTGTAAGATCATTTTGCTAAGTTAATACTTTAGAAATTTTCTATTCATCCTATTTTTCTTTTAGGCCATTTACTATTTTTTTAAAATAATAATTAACCTCTTAAACCTTTTACTTTCTTTTGTATTCTAACAGAAGTCCCCACTAACTTATAATCTACATTTATTTAAATTGTTGGTTGCCTATTTTACATTTCTCAAGCCAATTACTCAAATGACTGCCAAACTCCCTTCATCTTCCACTATCATTGTAGAATCAGCCTTGTTGTCAGCATTATCAGTGCCAGTAATAATTACATTACTCCTTCAAAAAACCCTTGAACCCAGACAAACCAGTACATTAGGAGCCACTGTAAGTCAGTTTTTAATATCCCTTTTTTCCTGTCCAGTTCCGTAAGATACTGTTCTCATCTCTGCTTTGTGCTTTAACAAATTGCAATCACCTGGCTATTAGAGTATCATGACAAAAGCTTAGCAGGAAAAAGTGATAAAATTTTGCCTAACACTGATTCATGCTAACAATAGATACCTTCTACTTGCTTTGCTAATGATCTTGTCTGTGATTTTCACCCTGTTATATTCCAAAACACAGATGTCACAAATGAGTATCCCTATGAGCTGAGGACCAGCACAGCTAAAGCACTGAAACACCATTTCACTGGTCCAGTCCTTGTGCTACGGAGTCTTTTGTCACTTCAGGCTCTAATTCACTGTTTCAGTTTTTCCTCCCTAAATACTGCAATCTCAGACACGCACAATGGGGCGCAGGTAGAGAAGCATGCCATTGCCGTAGTTCTCACATTTACCTTTTCGTGGTTCCTAGGCAGAATCTTACCTTTAATATCACAGGCCTCCACTTTCATCGCCTCCACTTTCTAGACAGAAGCGTAGGCTCTGCGATCTCAGCAATTTTATGGTCTTTCAGCACCCACGAGTCTGATTTCTGACACTGGCGAGCTTGACTTCTGTGCGCTAGCCAGTGCTCATAAGGCAAATTACCTTAATTCAGGATGAAAAAATAACTGAAAATGAATCCGAAAGTAGGAAACAATTTATAAGGATGCCGTAAGGATTAAGTGGTAACTCATTTTCTGCATGAGGTAATTAGCTTGTCTAAAATATTTCATCCCTACCCACAGAATCTATTTTTTCTTGGCCTCTCTAGTGCCTACCATGTCAGCACTGTAATTTAGTGCAGTTTCAAATCTTTTGTGACCTAGGGCTCCAGAACCAAGTTGAATAGCTGCCTGCGCCTGCTTCGTATGACTCAAGTGTCTTGCTGACCTTACAGTTTCAATATTGAGGATTTACCCTAATTATGCCTTTTTTCCTTAATTTTGCAAATCTCTTTAATAAAAATACCCTTCATGTTACCCAGCAAGTCAGCCTGTGCTGTACCCATAAAAGTATATGTACGTTTGTAACATTAGAAAACCAGTTTCTGCGCGTTCCCAATTTCATCACACCTGTCACAGCCGCATCCTAGTTCTCACCTTTGCACAGCAGCAGGGAGACTTGAAACACTTGCGTGTGTTTTCCTTTTCAGACAAACAAACCACATACATGAATTTTAACGAGGATCCCAAGGTTTTTCTATGAAAGAACTCTCAGGAATATTTAATAACTGAGATAAACACTCAATTAAGGTAAGAAGGTTGTAAGGATTCAGATTTCTTGAATACTGTCCCTGTGGATGTCACATGGATTATTAAACAATGGTACCCGTTGCAAAGAGAGGAAACACACAACTGATGGTTCAGATGGTGGGGAAGAAGATGTGAGCACAGTGAAGGATTGGCGTAGGGGCACTAAGGACAAGCCAGAACTTCTTTGCGGGCACACAAGGAAAACCAGACATGTTTTTGAGGATCTCAAGCCTATATTGCTCCAACCACAGACCCTGTCTGGACTTTTGCCAGCAGCCGCTTGCCTTCAAGCACAGCAAACGAGAAGGATCTCTTTGGTGTACAGTCAGATGAGGACTGGCAGCTGGACACTTCGCAATAGGAAAAGGGAGCTGTAAGCTAAATCTCTAAAGAACTTAAGAGCAGCTTCTTTGGCGTAATCAATTATTGCTGCCAAATCTATCCGTGGTTCTGGCATTAATACAGTGGCTACACTGAGAAAATCTAACACTCGGGTCAACGCATTAAAAAATCATTTGACGAATCTCGAAGATCAGTGCAATCTCCAGAGCAGCAGATGCTGCAGAAAAGCCCTTCCTTTGTGGCTGCGATTTCTTTATCGTATAGAACCCCACCGCACGCAGGGACTGCCAGGACAGACATCATCCTCGTCGCTTTTCAGGTCAAGACAGGGATTCAGGAAAACGTTTAAGCGGGCGTTTCACTTTAAATGCACAAACAGTCCCACCGATGTTGGTGAGACCGCCACATACGTAAACATTTGGAGTTTTGACTATTTACAGGTACCTTGTAACGAACCACCCGAGAAGCCTGAAAGGAGCAAGACATTCTACTGCAGGATGGCATTAGGAGCAAGACACAACGAATGTGATCAAATGTTCTTGAAGTCAACACTGACCACGAGCTGTGACAGCACAAGGATAACCTATGATTTTTTTTAACTCCCTTAAATCCTAATTTGGTAACAGAAGTTAACTGGCATAGAAGGCAACTATGTCTATATTACACTGGTTAGTATCTATTGAGATGAAAATATTTTCAAGGAGCGAATTCTTATCACAGCCTGTTTAGGGCAAGTGACTTTATTGGAAGGAGAAAAAAAAATCCTAAGCCAAAATACTCATTTCATCAGAAATTCCAGAGAGAGCCCATTACTTTTAACTCTCTATCTTTACTTCTTTGGGTCAACTTTCACTTTTGAGGTGGTCTGATCTCCTACACAGGATAAACCATGCATGATTAGAAGGGGTTTTAAAAAGTTGAGAACATTCAGAAATGCCTCATTTTATATGATATGCAATGATGCAAAAGTGAGGCAAAATGCCAAAGCAGAAATGGAATAAAAATAGCCAACAATTTTTTAATCTCCAGAGCCTTTACCTCCATTACCAGCTGAACCATCTGTTCTGCAGTTGTTCAGGTCTGCAAAAATAAGAGCGTATAAAGTAAGATGTGTTGTGTCTTTTAAAGCTTAGACAAGCTGCCGGGTAAAGGGTTTCTTTCTATATTTAAAAATAATAATCATTTTTTGGTTTTTAACAATGTCACCAAAATAAACCTGCAAACCAAATTTAAGATGAAGAGAAAAGATTTGATGGCTGAATACAGCTTCAAAGAAAGTCTGACCTTTCTTCAGCCCCCGAGTAGGCGACAGAAGGAACGTGCTACTATGTCTACCCTGCCCTGCACGTCCTCTCCCACCCCTCTGCACTCACCCACTGCTGGGTCCTCACTCCCCTGCTGTCCCTTACTCCACAGGTACTCCTCACCGGAGGGGAAAGACAGGACAGCGACTGCAGCGCTCATCTTACATCTTGAGACTTTGGTTTTGCACCGCCCCAACATAAACTTCCTCAACAACCTTCCAAAAGCCATTTACACCTTCTGTGCCTCGGTCTCCCCAGGCTGAGAGGATAAAGGCACCGAAGGCTGTGAGCACTCGGCCAGCGTGGATGACAACCACAAAAGTACCATAGACAGAAAGACAGATATTCTCTTCTGGGACTATGCAGATGAGTCAAAAGTTCATGAGGCTGGATAAAACCACATTCACCCTCAAAATAATCCTTTTACTAGATCAATAGAACCACTTTACCGGCAAAGGTAGTGCCCAGTGAAGCGCCGCACCATTAGCTGGTGCAGCGTCAGGGCAACGCACGGACACAGCAGGTCCCTACTACTCCAGACCTAGGAACGGATTTCACCTGAACACGAGTAACTACATGAATCAGACCGTGCAGTTGTTACCTGGGCTTTACACAGACGTACTCACATATGCTTCCAGTGGGGTTTTAGGTCACGCACCCCGACCAGCTCCATGGACTCCAGCATTAGTACAGCAATTGCGCTCTGAAAAACTGCTTTACATACTTGTGCCAGCTTTAGGCTTCCGAATACCAGACCAAATCCAGCCTTTGAGATCTGATATTCAAAATTTCTGTTGACAGAACAGACTAGACGTTCAATAAAAACATTACAATTTTGTAAACCATCAAGGTAAGTTAGGCTTGATCTACAGAGTATATCTGATAATGTGTTCAGAGGGTATAAAATGGGCTTAAACGTGTATCGTGTTTTAAGAAATGGGCTCAGTGACCTGAAACCAAGAGATTCTGTGACATAAAATGTATCTAATTTCTTTTCTTGGCCTAGCATATTTGACATAGATTATAGTTTTAATAGCCTTGCTGAAGCTCTCGGGCTATGTACTCTACAGTTTCAAAGATGACGTAAATAGGACATTTGTGCATGTTTGTTTCTGCTCTCCGACTCAAGCCAAAGGCACATCTTTAAACCTCAGGGAAAACGGAAAAGCTTTTTGGAGCAAAAGCACAAACTATTGAAGGATGAAGTCCAACGGGTACATCACTTTACCCTTCATCTTTTACATCAACTTCCATACTTCCTATCTATTTTCCTGTATCTTGTCATCAAAAAAGAAAAAAAACCAATACAGCTGTCCACCCTCAAGAGAACAACCAGCTAGGGTTTGCATCAATATCTGACAAGCAATCTAACTGTTTTCCAGTCGCACTGTTTTTATTTCCCTTCTTTCCTCTTTTCGGCAACATACATCCCTGACCACACGGGCAGCGCTTGCTGCGGGGACGGCTGAATGCACCGTACTCCATTTCTGACCCTTCATCACTGCGCCACAAACGTAACTTCCACTGAGTCAAATCAATTTTCAAATAGGACTTTGAAATTCTCAAAGCCAAGCTGGTAAGACAGATAAAGCACGTTCATGGTATTTGATTTCATTTTGTGCATTGATTATTCAGTAAGTCTGCAAAAGACAGTCACTCTCCATTTCCTAAAATTATCTTTCTTGGGATTTCATTTAATATAAATAATATACATTAACAATGCATATTTTGCTTTTCTTGTGGGATGATGCTCCGTAACTCATTCATTATTTATGTTCTTTTAATATGCTGTAGACAGCTGCTATGCATATACTGGTTTCACCACTCTAAAATCTCTTCAAAAGAAATGCTGAAACCTTTCATTTCCCTTTAAGGGATTTTGAGTAGAATTAATAATACACATTAATAATTCAAATTTTCTTTTTGCCTGTTGGTAGATGAGCAGTTTTCACAGTGGCTGAACAGTTTTCACACAGCATTACCAATCTGCATTAATAATGCTATTTTTTTTCCCCCCTCTTTCTAGCTGGTTGATGGGCAGGTCGCTTATGAAATAATATGCTTTGATAATAGGTAGTTTTGCTTTGCAGCGACTCAAAACCAGGAGAGACTCACAAATGTGTTGTAAATATTCACTGAAGATAATATCCATCAATCTACTATGGTCTTGTTAAGAGGAGCCCTGAAAGTGTACACCTACTGAGCACTTCTTCCGAGGTTTTTCAGTAGTCTAAATAAAAATGGGAAATGCTCACACTCCTACTGATCTGTGGTGGGAATTTCTACCCCCACCTACTGGCAGGAATACAATTTAAAATCATTTCACGTTCATGAGAGGGAAAAGAAGGGAAAAATCAGTGATAACCGTTACATTGCTCTTATTTGTTAACAACTTGAGAGCATCTAAAGGTTATAAAGAGAGCCCAAGAGGTCCCGGGGACCCGGGGGGCCCTTCTGCAAGGAGGGGATTTACTTTCAACCCAAGGGCACTCCGAGTCTTAAAATCCTTTCTTTGCAGTTCTAGCAACAACCCGTATCATCTCCCATCCCCCCCGACCCTTTTTTCTGGATTACGAGAAGCCTGGTTAGAAGCAATTCCTGCTCTTCACGGCGTCCGGGCTATTTTTCGTGCAGCGTTACAGGGCAGCACACTGGTACAAAAGCACGTCATGGATTTAGGTATTGACTCTCTTTAAAGCTGGTTTATCAGACGGGAGACAGATTTTCATTCCGCAGTCACCTGAGGGCCCAGAGCTCTTTTAGGACGTTAACAATTGTGAGTTTGAATCTGTCCACTTAAAGAAGATATCAATATCTCATCTTATATTTATAAAATACAGTAAGTTTAAATGCTGCTTAATTGCATAATCTTTACAGTTGCTGGAAATGTTCAAAATATTTGAATGCGTAAATGCAGTCATTGCAAAAGGACAAAACAAGAATAAACAAGAAAGAGAAAGAAATAGTTTTATCTGCCTTTGCAGTTTAACTTGAATTTATTTTTAGTTAATGATAACAGACTCAAAAAAATCCAAGCACTGAGCAATACCAGAAGTGTCATTTGGAACAGAGTTAAACACACTTTTGCTATCATTAATCATGGCAAAAGTGACAGAAGAAAAATGAGCTGGCTTGGTGTATCTAATATATTAATTCTCCCTGCAGATTGGCTCAATGCATGAGCAAGTAAAAACAGGTAAACCTTTGGACAAAGAGAGGAATGTCAGCATGAGGCATTCTGTTGGTAAGAAATAGTATGGTTTTTCCTCAAAGAAAGCTACAAAAGTTAAAAAATCCAAAGACACTGTTTTTAAATGTGGTTGAATAATTGTAATGAAAAAATAGCTAAACTATAGCAGCTCAACCCCATTTTCATAGTGGCCAAGCACACGTTCCCCCCCCCGTTCCTATGTTGCCTGCAAGGGATTGATTCCTATCGGTTTGTGGGAGATCTGGATAGCTTTTCGCCCTTACAGCTACCCCAAAGCTGTGACTTTTTCCCCTAAATTATTTAATTTTATTCCCGCTTCTTAGTTATATTTACAAAAACAAACCTTAGTTGTTGTTTTGTGGTTTTCCCAGTTTCAGCAAATTTACAGGCATTCAGGATGCTCCTTGCCTGCCGGTGAAACACATGCAAGGGAAGCAGAGGAAAGGATAGGTAAAGGAATCTTTTTCTTTAATTCAGGCAAAATTCAAAGGTGATAATTTCAGATCTGAACTTAAGCTTCCTCTTTATTTCCTGATATGTGCTAGCAGTTATATGGCACATATGGAGCCCTTCCTAAAAATATGAAATGGAGACCTACTTACAAAACTGGTGACTTTGTTGACATGATGAAGAAACATCAATGTGCAACTTCAGGAATCTAAAAATGGTGAATTAGAATCTTTACCATCGAGTTCAAAGCTGACCCAAAGGCACAACGGGAACAAAAGCAAAAGGAGGAAGTTCAATCCAACCTAAGGATTGCGTTCTGTCTGCTGGAAACAGGGCGAGTTCTCGCTCATTTGATCAAAGTTTCTACATGCAGTTCTTTTACTGTACCAGAGCATCGAATGACGAGCTCCTGGCAAAGTCAGGAGATGGATAACTTCGTACGACTCGCAGGCTGTTCTGTCCCAAGTTATTCGTGTAATCCATCTGCAGCTTGAATCCTCCTTTCCCAGCCTGTTCCTTAGACTGCAGGTTATAGAAACTATTTTACTGCTACATAAAAAGCGCTAAAAACAGGGTGACAAAAAAAGGGGCAGAAGAGTATTACAAACCCACAAACTATAACAACAATAAAACTATTAAAATCAGTAAAACCATCACAGTTCTAGCTCAATCTTCAGATTAGTGTGTCCTGTGCACCACAACAGAAGTAACGACAGGGATGTACGGAGTGAAATACTCAGCAAACAACGTAGGATCACATTTTTAGCTATTAGGGAAACCAAATTAAGTCACATTGAAATTGCAAACAGTGACGTGAAAAAATAATGAAGAAATTACAGCAGAAATGGGAAAGATGCACTGTGGACTCCATACAATTCCAGCAGCACCTACATTTTACAACCCAACGCATTAAGAGAGACAGCTACTTTAAGGTTGATTTACAGCAAGCCTACAGCCCATCTGCTTTGGAGAGTCAAGACACTAAAGATAATTTCAAAATTAAACAGAAAGATAAACATTGATTAGGGACGTAATTTTCTCTTTTAACCCAATGAAAATTTTTTGGCATCCCATCTGCTAAATGGTAAATAAAATAGAAAAAAGTACATTAAAAGAATTGGTAAATTTAGTTCAAAAATTATTTAAGTGATCAGGGCAGTAATCAATAAAAGAAAAACTCAGTTTTACCAAGATTAACTTCAGTATTATTGGGTAAAACTCTAGTGGTTCTTCAGGCGAGAGAAAAATGTGACCCATTATGTTAGTAGCTGCATTAAGGTTTTTTGAAGAGACCTGCTCTAGTGCAGAGCTACGCTGTCCTCAGGGATAGCTCGAGAACTCCTGTGTCTCAAATACGGCTCTCTGAATCATAATTTTCTTCCTGTTGGCTTGATACTGAGGGAAAACATTAATAAATCTGGTGTCAGGATTTTTTTGTTTCTACAAATCATTTTACTCAGAAAATGCTGACACTATCAAACAAACTTTTTGCAAGAATGACAGTTCTGACAAATTTCTCAGACTTTTTCTGTAAAACAACATTTCAATTTGGGAATCACGTTAATTATAGCAACCACGAGAGTGACGAAAGTGAATGGCAACGTTCTTGGCCAACTGAAGCAAGACACTCGTGCATTGAGCAGATTTATTTCGTTTTCAATCTCAGGTTTTTTTTCTGAGATTTTAGTCTTTCATTCTGATTTGAGGAATTGTTTGAGGTTTGTTACTGACTTCTATGCCTAGGAGGTGATAATTCCAGGAAATTCAAGGAAAGCACAATACAGTGAATGAGACAGGGAGATTTGCTGCACAGACATCCTTATTGCAACGGGCTGGAGTGGGTTCTCAAACCACAGAGATCCATTAGAAAGGTGAAAGTTCACCTGACTTACCATACGTGGGTTTCCAGACTAAATACATGTTCTATGCGTTGCAGTATACTAGCTAGAACATTTGCAAAGTGAAACTGCTTTTGTCACATCAGAACTGTACCAGGTTATGCAGCTTCATATTTTTCTTGCCCCTGTTTCTGTAGGGTGATCAGTCGTGTTTCTCTCTGTTCCCATGTAATGGAGAGGACTGTGTCAGCTGCAGAGAATATATACAAAACTGTTTTAAGATGTAGGATCATGACATTCACTGTGGTCAAACTGCAAATAAAAATTGCTGGCAGCTTCTAAGGTCCAACCTCAATTTGACCACAGAAACTTATTCTTCCCTTTCTGTTTCTTCTGGAATAAATTACCTGGAAATGCAGACCGACCTGACATAGGTAGGTAAACTTTTGTGTTTTCAATCAGGAGCAGAACCCAATTTATTCTCAATGTCAACTTTCTGGATAAGATATTATATATTAATCCTCAGAAATAGAAAAGCTGTGTAATTTTGAACCACTGTCCATTTCAGTAGGATTTTAAAGGCAGATGGATTACTGCAATTTAGCTCTGGCCCTGACCTTTCCTGTCTGTAAGAAGGCTGCTGTGGATCCTGGATGTAGGTTCAGGTTCATCTAGTGAAGAACAGACATATGAAAGCTGATTTCAATAAAATTACAGGTCTCCAGCCTAAATACCTGTTATATACAACCACGGTCTTATGACTGTAAAATAAATATGCAGATATAGCTAATTCTTTTTTTCTCTTATTTAACATTATGTGGGTCAAAATATAGTGTGAAAGTTCATTTTCATGCTCTTCAAACTGACGAAACATCAAATATGGAAACTCTACATCACTATCTCCAAATGACGAACCTTGCAGACTTGGGTATCGCTCAATATGTGAGCACTAAGGCAGGTACCGCCGGTGCTGGAAACAAACCGGCTTGCAAAAGGAGCCCTGCACTGCAAAATGCTTAATAACAAGAAAAGCTTATAAATCTTCACTCACAGTTATCAAATCACTGTAAAAATGTTTGCTTAAAAAGTCCCAAATAAATGTTAATTTAACCTTTTGGCACTTCACAAATATTTATCTTCTTTGGTATTTCATGTTTCCCCATTTCTTCACTAGCTATTACACAACTTAGAAAAAAACACGTATACTTCTTTGCTAATTAAGAAAGGTATTTGAAAAATTGCTCACTAGAAAAGTTTTTTGCCTAAAATGAGATTATTCATGTACTAAGTTATTTATTTGCCTGCATAACCATAGAGGAACAATCATTTTATTGTCAGTCTTACTTAAATGGAATTTCCTTAAAGAGCCAAGAATGGAGGAAAAGCACTTTGTTTTAATAAGGTCATGGTGCTTATTATGTAATTTGCGTATTGAAGGTTAAATTCTTATCTCTATACAGTAAAAAGTATTTTTGTCTATCCTTGAAAACTGGAAAAAGTACAAACACCGGTTTCAAGAATGGTAAACAAACCACATTTATGTGTACTTTTTGACACTTGCAATTGTTCGCCCATACTTCACATTCACACCTACTCAGCAGGAGGCAACGACTGCTTTATATTAATCTCCATTTATCCCTTTTAATTTGCTTCTAATAGATGCATCTATAGGTGTAGCAATTACCTAGATAAGTAACAAAGCTGTGCCACGGCCTAAAATTGTAATGATCAGCACAGGATGTTAATTAGAGACAGAGGAGACAGACGATGGCAGCGTGTTAAGATTGTTTCTATTCAAACATCACTTAAACAGAAAATGAAAAGGATCATTACACAGTCTGATACAAATTTCAAGTCTAAATCCTGCAAGGATCTTCCATGAGAGCAGTCCACCAGACACCTGAACTGGGCCAGCAAAACATCCCCCTTAGGTTGCGAGGGACCTCTCTGCCCTTTTCCCTGGCTCGGTGAAGACGGATGCTTCCCTCTCTCCTGCTACCATTATTTCCTTGTATATCTATTTACACTGAAGCCTGTAGTAAGAAAAATGTGCAAAATGGATTCTGGTGATTACACAAGTCACCTGGTATACGGACTTTCACACACAGAAAGATACCATGAGAACATGAGCCATCAACATCTTCCACTCACAGTGCATTTATGGATAACTTTTAAAATAAGATTTTGAAGTTTGACTTTTCAAAATATTTCCTCCTAAGGACCATTATTGACTAATATATCAAAGAATAGAGCTCCCCTAATGATGCATCAATGCAATACACCATTACAAATGCACTACCATCCTGATGATGTATTACTCAATAACATGGTAGCAGCTGGCAAGAACTTCCACTGAACTGGATGATGCAGGTTTTATCCCGTTTGTTTAATCCCCATAGTTAAGAATAAGGAGGAAGAGATGTTAACAGACAGGCTGAGAAAGCAAGCTCACATACAAAGAGTTATAAATTGTCTTAATAAAAATTATTGTAGAAATTATAGAAATTGGCACCACCAACTGAAACAGCCCTCCAATGTCCTCTCCTCCTGGCAGACTGCAGCGCTTACTGAAGAAGACAAGGGGTAAAACACAACAGGCTTTTTAATTTTTTTTTTTTTTTTTTAACTTAGACATGAATTTTTCCTTGCAAGGAAGACTTGATTAGTTTTGTCCAAAGACTTTGCACCACCGCTGTGTTGAGAGAAGCAGCGCGTTCTTCAAGCAGCTCCTACCGCTCCACCAGCCTGCTGCTCACTCTTCATTCATCTCTATTTCCTTTGCCAGGCCCAAGGTCTTTTAATGGTTTATTAACTCTTTGGTGCTCATCTCAGCCTAGGAAGGATTAAACCACCACCGTCACCTGGTGGGAGCAGAACGAAGTCCCTCTATTCACTAGCCTTCCCCGTTCTGCCCTCATCTCTGCCCCACTGTACTTGGGCTTTCTGTTTTCATGTTCCCCGTCCACATTTACCATAGTGGCATTATTTGATTTAACTCCATGAAGTCAGGAAATGTAATATAAACTGAAAACTATACCTTGTTTTCACATACCGATCTCTCTTCCTGATAGTTTCGAAGAAAAGTTTAAATAACCGGTTAATCTCAAAGCAAAGCGGCTCTGTCTGGATGCCACACCACCTTTTGCAATTGGAAAAAAGGCATTTCCACAGCCACACAGTTAGATTGGATTCCACCTGGATTATAGTATATCTCTGCAAAGAGAAGTTGGCTACACAGGTTACAAAGAAGAGAGAAAGAAGCAAAGGAATAAAAAGGCTGATAAATTAAAAAGGGATTTGTGGTTCAGGCAGAAGAGGAGTTGTGAAAGGCTACTGAAATTTCCCAAGGAGAAATATGGCATATTCCTGGAGGAAGCTGAAAACGTAAGCAGCCATCAAAACGAATGGCGAGGATGGATCATTTGGACAGACTGTGGATGCTATTGTGGAACACTTTTACTCTGAAGTGGTGATGAGCTGTATAAAAACAGACATCAGAGGCAGCTGAAGTTGCAAACTACGTGCACTGAAAAAAAGGATATAAAGACATGTAAGATTTGAGGATTTAGGAGGACTTCTTATTGAGGCACTTAATAGGTAGAAGAGCTTCTGATGGCAAAGGAGAAACAAAAGGTTAGGCAGCGTTACTACGGCTCTTTTCAAGCAGATTGTTTTGATGTGATCCAGACCTGACTACACGGGATGATGTTTATAGAAAAATCCATCTGTAACAGCAATAGCTTCATGGTTGAATGAATGAAAAGGTATTTTCTGTACTTAAATGAAACTGGGATGTAGTACAAGGTAACAGGGAAGCTGAGTTCTGGAAATGCCTTTAAAATAGAAAAAGAAAAGAAAGAAAAAGAGCACAGGGGCAACAACCTTTAGCTATAAGAGTCTTTTTGATTTCTGGATTTTCATTTTGTTTACTGCTATGGAAAATTATCTTGTGCCAAATTTTATAGCTGTGGTATCCATGAATCAGAAATGTAAGCTTATTGGAAACTGCCAAGCACAGCGCAGCACAGAAGACTTGGATTTCATTCAAAAAGCAATCTAATCACGGTGCTCAGATAAAAAGCCAAAAACATGAGATCAAAAGGCAGGCACATCCAATGATGAACACAAGTTATCTGGATGTCTCGACTGAAAATAAAGACCTGGAACAGTATTCTGGAGCTAGAGATAGAGCAGGACAGAAATACTTTACAGAATATCCACCCCACACAGGAAGCCGAAGCGAAAAAGAAATAAGTCAGCTCAGATGTACCTCAAGCCGCCCCATGAAGACATCAGCCCATACATGTCTCTCTACGCTGCTAAATCAACGCTTGCTCTGAAGCCTGTGCCACAACTCAAGTTTGGAGACAGCACGACCAGTGACTGCGAACATATCAGGAGAGGAAAAAAAAGCTAAACCCCAGAGGCCTGGTGTCATCATACAACACACTTTGTATTTCTGCTCCCTTGGTCCATCACCTATTGCTAGTGAATCGCCCCCAGCACGGCCAGCGTGGGACAGAAATGCCAGCCTCGCAGTCCTGAAGCGAGAGCCGAGTCTCAGCGCTTTATTTCTGATGCTGAAAAAGGTTTGTCTACAAGCATCTCATAGCACACGAAATCCAAAGAGCTAACTAAATCCTAAGAGTTCACACTGCTCTTCCCTTACTTAATCCCTACATTGCCTTTCTGTCTTTCCTTCCCACTTTCCAGCACTCCCGTTACTGCTGATCATCGCTAACAGCCCAGAAAGGACTGCTGAAATGCTCAGGAAAAGGCATTGATCTCCTGTAATTTATATGGATTAGAGTGCTTTCATTTTTTTAAAAGACATGTCAGGGTTACTAATTGGAACAGTGTGTTTATCGAATCAACTCCAAGGTGACTGCAAGTGCTTCATGATCTCAGTTCAAGAAACATACATTTAGTGAGAAAGTATTTTCCTATTGATGAAGAACAGTAATTTTGAGGGAGTACTCTGAGCTGCAATTTATTCAAGTGTCCTGGTTTAGGCCAGGACGGGGCTAGTTTTGTCTCCAGCAGCTCCTGTATTTTGGATTTAGTGTGAGAAGAACGGTGATAGTGCACTGATGTTGTTGGTTGCTGCTGAACGACCAAGGACATTTTGCAGTTTCCCAGGTTTTGCTGATGTGCAGGAGCAAAAACTTGGGAGGGGCAGAGCCAGAATAGTTGATCCAAACTGGCCAAAGAGAGTATTCCATACCATAGACAGCATGCCCAGTATAGGTGGGGGTCAGCCAGTGTGTCCCTTAACCCTTAACTTAACCCTTAAGCTTCCCTTCTGGTTGATTTTTGTTCCTTGCTTTTCCTTTTTTTTTGTTCATTCGGGCCTTTTCGTTCATTCGTTCGGTTGTTCATTCCCTCGCCTGCTCCCTCTGGAACTTGCTGTTCTGGGATAGCTGGAGGGGGGGATACCCCTGCTCCCTGCCTGCTGCTCGGGACGGGCTCTATCGGTCGTCAGGTGGTCAGAAATTGTGCATCGTTTGTTTTATATATCCTATTATCCTTATATATATTAATAATGATAATAACAATATATTTTTATATTTTCCCTTTGCTGTCCTGATGAACTGTTTTTATCTCAACCTGCAAGTTTTCCTTTCTCTCTGATTCTCCTCCCCACCCCACTGGGGAGGGCGAGGGGGTGAGTGAGCGGCTGCCTGGTATTTGGGCACCATCTGGGGTTAAACCGTGACATCAAGTCATTGCAAATATTCATTAAATAAAGACTTCGCAGTCCAACAGAAGGAGGAAATGGAAGTTCTTAGCATAAAAATTAAACATAGAAAGTAGAGAAATGAAATAGGAGATCTGCTTCATTCCTTTGATAACTTCTAGTGATAGTGTGCTCAGATGTTAATGACACATCTTTCTCAATTACTAGTAGTTTCTAGGTTACGTATAGAACAACATGTGGCCTTTCTATTGAAAAAGACTGATTTCCAGAGGCCTCTTCTAGAAGACAAGGTAAGTGGTGGGTACCTTTTCTTCAAGCGTAAGTCATCTCCACTCCGTGCAGAAGACAATAGTAGATGGAATGAGGCAATAGTGTTAATCAGATCTAGATTAAATTTATTTTTGAGGACATGAGGACTCATAAAGGCTGCTAATAGAGAATTTTTAGAGCATTTACAGGAGCAAACAAGCAGTTTATAGATATGTTTACCTGATAAATCACGGCCCCTGTAGGGTTGCTGCTATCCTAGCCTCAGCATGTGGGTCAGCATTGCTGCAAAAATAAACACTCTACCTGAGCACCAGAACGATCATATTTTGCCCAGGCTAAAAATGGTTTGCATCTGAGGTATATTAAATCGCATTTTAACCATGTTACCTAATCATCCCTATTTTTATGTCTAAAATGGAACTTGACTCAGGGGCAGTGTTGTAACATGGTACCCATCTACGCTAATAGACTAAATCACATTATCCGTTCCAAGTGATGACAGTGCTCTAATGGGATTTGGCACTACAGAAGAACCCCAAATGTTAAGAGCGAAACTGGTATTAAAAGAGAAAATATTTGTGTTCACACAAATATAGAACCACATCACTTGATGAATGGTGTAGATTTACTGGGGGGGCGGGGGGGGGGGTGGGAAGAAATATTTTCTCTAGCCCGTCTAACTAGTTTATTATTCAAAAGGAAAAAAAAGGTGGTGGGCCATCAGATGAGTCGTATTTGTGTTTTAAAAAACCCTGTATACGTTATGCAAGTATAAAGCAGAAAAATATGAATTTCCATGGATAAATCTAAATATTCTTGTATTTAGGCAAGGCTAGAGGTACTGGCAAACAGCAAGATGTTAGAGAGAAAATAAGCATCTACAGGAAAGCTACTGGGTCAGCATTTTGGAATTATCTGGTATACAAACGAGGCAGAGGAGGGGTCAGTTTCCAGAACAACTACTTTTAACAGTAACACAAAAATAGTAAAATACCACAGAACCACCAGATACACAGTGATTGAGTAGATTCAGGTTATGGGTGGATGCAGACGGCCCAGTGCTGGCAAAAGCAGGGCAATAATCTGGGTACCAAAAATAAACATGGAAATCATTGCTGAATACAGAAATCATATGGGAGATCTTGTGGTGATTGCAAATAATAAAACCATCTGTCCAGTAGTAAGAAGCACTACGCTGGGCAAACAAGGGAACGAGGCATAAATCACAGAAAGGCACCCTGGCAGTGGGAAAGATGCTACTGAAAGCTCATCTGGAAAATTATGTGCAATTCTGATTACCCCATAAAGTCATTGCAGAAATCAAGCAGGTGCAGGTCAGAGCTATCAATTCACACAGAATTGGGGGGAGTTTTAGCTACGCAGACAGATTTGCCAGACTTAGTCTCTCAGTCTTAGAACAATGGAACCTAAGTGGGGTTTTTTGCCAACATTTATGGGACCTGGATGCCAGTAGGAATTTTTAAAAGCAACCAATTAAACCTATGCATCCCAAGGGGTGAAGGACAAGAGCAGAAAGGAACAGCATTCACAGAAATTAAATGGTGTCCTTACACAAAGGTTGATCTTAGTCCTGTATAGAGATCTCTCTCCCATTTTAATTAGGCTCCTAGAATATATTTCCAACAGTATTCTCACACCAAAAACGTATGGGACTATGTATAGAGATGGGCACGTAGAGAGATGGATTCCCAGAGACAGACAACTTTCCAGGGACTGAACCTCCAGCTTATTTTATTTTATTTTTAAAAAGCAGCTCATAGGGACAAGAAACCCAGAACTGGATCTTCCTCTACTGCACACCCCTCCTCGTTTGAGTAACTTACGAAGAGTTGTACCAGGGTCCATCTCCCTAACGTCCTCTTGCTGACTGGCCAATAGTAGGCAAAGATGGAAGAACACAGACCATGGCAACCTTATTCTATGGTTTATGTAGCAGATTAATAGATGATAGGATTGAGATGAATTTTGACAAAGATAATGATTACAGTGTCTGCATTCTGAACAGGATATATCTCCTGTTGAAAAAAAAATATATATAAACACATACGTATATATCTAGATCTCCTGCTCCAAATCTTCTTAAACTTCAATGAAAAAAAGAAACTTATGTGCACATACTACTGCTGTGAGCTTGAAGTGTATTTCTTCTCAGGTTTTCTGGAATTTTAAGGTTGAATCATTGGTTTCTTTCAATTTATTGCTGCATTCTATTTCCAGCAAGGGTTGGGGCCTTGGAACAGCCAGAGACCTTGGAACTGATTATCTCTGGTAAGAACACTTAATCAATTTTACCCGTCACATCTGAAATTTGGTTTCATCCGCATGCTTAGCGATGACTTCACAGTTTCAATAATACATACAAAATAAAAAGTAGGATGCACAACTATAAAAAGGAATAACAAAATAAATTAGGTGAAAAAGATAAGTGCTGTTTATTCTTTCTTTTGTATTTATGTTTGACTTAGATGATGGCAGTGACTACTGAGAAGATGGAAGAGCTGAAAGTACTTTAGAGGAGCTAGCTGATAAGAGAAAGATGCACCTTTTCTTCTTTATTTCTGCTGGTGTTGGTACTTCTATTAATAATACTATCCCTGTGAAAGCACACAGATGCCACCGAAAGCATTAACAATCTAATCATTGTGCTATGATAAATAATTGTTTTTAAATCTGCATAGTTAAATAGAATAAAAACTAATAATATCTAATCTTCCTATTATACTTAACTAAATTGCAGCATTTTGACTGACTTTCAATAAACTGACTTTTACCAGCGTAAAGAGGTTATTCCGACCTCACCTCACCTTTCCAGCAAACAAGATGATAGATGCAAGGACACAAGAAGCCTATAAGGACACATGAAGCCTATAAAAGAGAAGATACTAAAGCAGCCTGGGCACCTAATAACAGAGATCACTGCTGGGGCTGACAAGCGATGAAGCAGGCTAATGGTAGAGATGCCACTTTTTCTATGTTCTCCATCTCTCCTGGAATGCTGTATATACATATACAGACACATAAATGACTTGTTTTCTTTTGCTAATCTTTTTTAACACAGTAAGATCAGTTTGCATATACTAATAAAAAAATAACGTTATTACAAGACGTTTCTACCTCAGTTCATATTTTCTTGAATTTCT
This sequence comes from Phoenicopterus ruber ruber, assembly GCA_009819775.1. Lineage (NCBI taxonomy): Eukaryota > Metazoa > Chordata > Aves > Phoenicopteriformes > Phoenicopteridae > Phoenicopterus > Phoenicopterus ruber. The sequence goes on along the minus strand of CM020223.1, from coordinate 4,188,928 downwards.
TTGAAAATTTTAGCACAGACATAGTTATTTTTAATGATTCAGGATAATTCAGACATTATACAGGAAGTGAAAACATTTTTAAATCTGCAGAAGGCTTCACTGTACCTATTCATTTCATAGGAAAGTATGAAGCTTTAAAGGTTTCCATTTTGCCTGCTTTTTAAGTTTATCTGTGAACGAACCTGGATAAGATTTACAAGTCTGTCAACTATCACTACGAGCGACCTGGAAATTGGATCTTTCAGAGAAGTTCACAAGATTTATGCTCTGCAGAAAGAAAAAAAATGAATGTGGGAGTCAAATTGCCTAACAGGCACAGCTTCAAAACACAAAAGTTGACATGAAAGTTAAGAAGAAAAAAGGATCATGTTATTTGTAAGAAAAACAGTTCTCAATATTCCTTGCTTGATTATAAAGTACTGGAATCTCAAGACAGTCTCTCTTAGAATGACACACAACAGTGAGTATTTCCATAGTAGAAAGAATCAAGTAAATTCACTGCTTTGAAGTATATGAGAGGAGGGTAAACTCTATTGTCCACATTAGAAGAGAGACTCTTCACTCTCTAGAGGTGGATTTGAACTCCACGGGACACTTCGTAATCTAGCTTGCAGTAAGCGACACATTACCGAGGATTACAGTACGACTTAGAAGAAGTTGGTGAAAAAAATTTAAGTAACCTACCTACTCTTTTTGAAGTGGGAAATAGAGAGCAACAATACCTCTTCTCCCTAAAAGAGTCATTTTCAACTACAAAGCTGTACAGCATTCCTCCACCCTCATGCCACAGTATTCTTCTAAACAGTCCAACTAAAGAAAACACACGTATTTCAGGGCAGTAAACATGTGGTTTTCCAACAATTTGGCAGAGAAAGTAAAAATCAAGCGAAAACACAAGATACCACCTTGTAAAGCAACAGTAACCTGTAAAGATGGAAACCCTCAAACGATGCACAGAGCCCAAGTCAGAGTTCCAGCTGCACCTACAGTCATACGACCTGTGATCTTTCGTGAAAATAATGAACTAGCACTCTCTGCCCGAGTTCAGCACGCCGCGACTTTCTTGTTTGTACTCACAGGCAATGTCTGCAGGGCAGGGGCTGCCTGTCTGGGCAGAGTTATGTCAAGAAATGCTGGCACAGCGGGATTCCCATCACAGCTGAGTTTGTGGACTTACTGCAAGAGAAAATAGTTGAAAATATATCCAAAACTTTAGAAATATCTACAGATATTTCATATTACTGTAAAAAAAGCTTTACAGTGAATTAGCTGATGACAGGAGCAAAGTCAATGAAATAACACGGCCGTGACATAACAAGCATTAGAATTTTGCTCCAGAGTCAGGTACCCTCAAACAGCAAATTATCAGCAAGACAGAATGACATTTACGATCTCTGGTAAGAAGAGATGAGGGTAGATATAGAAGGGAAAGAACAGAGTGTTTCAGGGAGGAAAATATGTCACAGGGAAAGTGCTAGAAGGTGCTTGGCCCAACCGACCGAGGCGTCCTAAAGATGTGAAAACAGCTGCTGAAGAAAAGCTTGCAAATCTAGAAAATGTAGCGTATCGATACGAATGCACTGAGGCACGAACAATGCAAGTGCAGTGTCGACGCTTATTTTTCATCTGCCTATTCTCCTTTTCCTTTGTAATGGAAGGAGTGGTTTTTTAGGGATGGTCTTTACGAAGGCGTACTCCTCAAGCACTCTTAAATGTAAAGAACTGTTTAGTGCCCTTCCAATGCCACGTTTCTCTCCAAAGAACAAGGAGGGCTTATCTGAGACATGAGGATTGAAGGGAAGGTGAAGATCGAAATCTGGTGTTCTACAATCCTTTAAAATAATTAAAAAATAAAAACTATGAACCTAAATGCTAACTTTGTACTGTGTGACCTCCTCAGCTATACACGTAAGCTATAGCATAACCTTGCATTAATAATGAAATCAGACAATTTTATACCTTTTTAATAATGTATGCCAAGTATATTTGGGGTTAGGAAGGATAGTATTCATTTATCGATCACGATGCATTATCTCCAACCTGGAAATTTCTAAGCAGCTTTCATCTCCTGTGCAATTCTAAATAATTCAGAATGTAATTTCAGTTGGGTTATTTTGTTTGTATTTTTTCTTATTAAATTTGTATTTTTTAATCAAAAGAAAAGCTGACACACCTATAGCAAAGGGTCAAATGTCCATCTCATATTACTCAAAAAGTCCCAAAGAAATCAGCGTGAAAAGTCCCATGAGTGAGGACCCTGCTGTCTAATTCTTAGTTTTTAGAATACCGACCTCTGTACCCACTGTATTTGTACAGTGTTACATGTATATTTAATAATTATTATAATAATAGTAATAAATAACTTTGAGTTCTTGTTAAAAGGACACATTCACATAATAATTTCTTAAAAGTCATTTGTTCATTTTGCCTTAAGATTGGAACAGTTCATCCCTGCCAATTCTCAGCATGAAACCAGAAATTTTGTTCAGGTTTCTAAGTTGAAAAGTAAATTTAAATATGCAAGAAACGATGACTAATTCTCACTGCAGATCTGCATTCACTCCAAAGGTGAATTCTTGACTAAGGTACTGACAAACTATGCAGCTTAGAGATTTACAGGCTTATCTAGGGAATATTTTAATATTAATGACTTTCCAGCAAGGTTAGATTTTTATTTTCCCTATCTATAATTAGCAGGGGGAAGAAGAAACGATAAAAACAAACAGATGCCATGGTGATACCGAAAAATAAGAAAGGAAAAAGACAAATGGAATAAATAGTGTCTCAGAGAGGTTAATTAGGAGCACTCTGCAGTTCCTAAGGCCTTTGAATGGTCAGTTCAAGAGATAATATTATTGTAAAAGGATTATTGTAGGATTCTACAGATAAGCAGTCAAGGTTTACATCAGATTTTAGGGAGAAAAGTTGTCCTACGTGAAACAAATTAAGAAGAGTATGTGTTCATCATTACAATCAGAGAAGGCGCAGGGACAAATTCCAAAGTCATACGTCAGTGCGTGCAAATTAAACACCTTACAATAACTAATAGTCTCCTTTAAGACTTCTCAGATCATCAACTAAAGCAATGTTTTGAGTGCTTCTGTGATAAGAGAGGATTTAACACGATGTAAAGTCATAAAACAATAATCCAAGGAGTTATTGGATTATATGGCTGTGCGATTAGAAGCTGCGTTATTCTGACTCACGCCCACTCTCACTTAACTGCTCTTTCCTTTCATCTTCCCAGAAAGTCACTCACACCAATTTTGATCCCTACGCATCCAGGCATTTGATGCGATTAAGTTTAAAGAAATTTCATTAAATATATATGGCACCATTCAGCAGTATGCGCGTGTGTGGACTGGTACGACAACAGGAGAATGCAGACGTGCCCAGGGTAGTTTTGAGCTGCCTCCTCGGACGCTGCGAGCGGCACAGACGTAGCAGCCTGGAGCTCAGCGCACGCTGCCGAGCTGACCTAAGCACCTGCCGTGAACACGTAACATAGCAAAGATTTATTTCTTGTTTCATATTTTGGAATACCATTAAATCGCATCACAGTTTCTTACAAAGCTGCTGAATATCTTCAACAATTTTGTTGTGTCCAGCCACCTCTGAATGAAACGTTCCTGTCCTTCCTACTGTTTTCACCGGGACTCTTTCTTTGGTGTCAAGGAAACCATGACGTGCAGCCATGGCTAAAAGGCACTGTAACTCCTACAAGGAATTCAAAAGCATCTATGCACTTCCAGGGTCTTTGGAATTGCTTGGACACCTTAAATCACCTGAAGATTAAGTGGGCTCTGTGAGCGGCTGTTGCATTTACATGATGAGGGAAAACTTGCAAATACTCGATTCCCCCCCAAGCATCTGAGTGAGCAGGAAGTTCAGATACAAACATATGGATATTCCAAAAAGAGAGTGTGACTCTAGAGAGGCAAGATCTCCGGTACAATTTAGCCTATCTGAAATAGGAGCTGGGACACTTGCTGAAGCTGAGCTCTCCGGTTTCTTTCTTACTAAAGACAAACCCCAAGTAGCCACATTTTCCATGTAATAACCTAGTTTTGTCGGGGAGCTGTGGGAAGGCCCAAAATAAAAGGCAGAACTGACAACCCCTTGCCATGATCAACATCCAAACCCATGCACGTACAGAAACTCAAGCAGTGCTTTACAGCTCCAAACAGTATCAACAGCACTCGAACGTAATTGCTGAGGTTTGGGTTTCACAAGGTAGTAGCAGTAGTCATATGCTGCAGAGAAATTAGATTAGAAACAGTTGAAATCATGCTTGTTCTGTTCTTGATTGTGTCTGGGAGCTCCAGCACATCAGTGAAGATGTATTAACACAGTTTCTGTCCTGGAAGTTCAATTATCAGGCCTGCTTCCATGTTCTACAGGCAAAATCTCTTTACAGGACATGTTACCAGCTCTGCAAGTCTTGGGAGAGCTTAAGTTGTCTTTATCTTTCCAGCAGTGAAGAGCAGTGCAATGCTCAGGGTGGCAATAACTTCTCGTTGGCATTAAAGCCAAATGACCTCTATGTGTTGACCGCCTGCAGCAGAGCCTACGACTTCCAGCAGGTGCTTTTGTGAGGCCAGAGGAAACCCTGGAGGCAGAGGAACCCTCCACACCCCTCGCAAAGCACCAGCTCCAGAACAACGCTTACAGCATCGTCCGCTTCCACTGATGGCATGCTGCCGAAGCACCACCCGCAGCTGCGTGGCCCTGATATCCCTCAGGATAGATCTGTATGATACAGGCTTTTTTCAGATGCAAAAGGGGTCTGCACCTGTTGTGGACTTGGCAGAGACAGCTCTGTTTGCGGGGGCAGGCGCCGAGGGGCGGGTAAGCAGGGGACACACTCTAGCATTGCAGCCTGGGAGAGGGACAGCACCCGAATCAACATTGAGGCATCTCAGGGACCTCGCAACAACAGAGCTTGTGCACGTAGGTAGCCTCGAGGGCCAAAGGAAAATATCAGAGACGTACCTGATGTTAACCGTAAGTTAAGGCAATGGACTTCAACTCAGGCAGCCATACACGTGAAGTTCCAGGTGCTTAACTTTCATTTGGATTTATGCTTAGAGGGAACGGAGACAATGATAATCTCTGATTTTCTACTTGCAGTCCACATTTCCAGAGAGTAGCAAAGGAACTTTGATCCTACAAGACATAAATATTGGCAGATAACATCCAGTTGTACTTTCAACCCAAACATTACTTATTCTCTTGAGTGACTCTCCAAAACCATTGCTGCATTTTTTCTGGTTTCATAGGACAAGGAAATAACTTATATCACTTCCCCCCACTATATAATACTTGAGTAGGGCAATGTATAACTCCTTCTTCAATATGATGTAGCACTCATAAATAAGGTGAAATATTAACTCTGAACATTGCACAGTGGGTTTGAATTTCCTCTCCAGTATTGATTTTGCATCGTTTTATTATGTTTTAATAAGCGAGACCAAACTCCAAATCCTACTTTATGGTAAATGACATTTAATAATGTAAAATCTATCCTACGTGCATGAACTTTTCACAACTCGCATTGACTTCAGAGGGCACTTCTGAAGGCAGAGACCTTGCGGGCTCAGGAGCACTGCAAAGCGTGTGTTGTCACAGAAAATACGTATCATAATTCAGAATGGTTATGTCTCATCGAAAGAGAAGAAATGGAGAGCAAAGATGTGAGCTACGAAGCAAACAGATTCAGCGCAGCGCAGATAATAAGCAACAGAAACTAGAGAACAGTAAGTAATATAAAATTATGTTTAGTCAATGCAAGACCATTCCACGGGGCAAACAGACGCCAGTGGGGTCCAGCAGGCGTCAGCTAATGCCCAGTGCTCACCCTTGTGAGCGTACGTGGAGTTTTCTCATGAATACGCATGAAGGCCTTCTTGCCCACAAATAATCGAAGCTTTACTGGGTTTATACAGCTTCAGCTTCTCCCCGATTCTCAGCCCTCTCCTTTTAAGCAACGGAGTAGATGGGAAAGCAAGCTGTGCAGTCCTTTCAGGGGGAGCACAGGGAGCTGAGGAGGAAAATAAAAGGAAAAGAAAAAAGCTGGTGCATGAAATCTGGCAGGTGGTAAGCACACAGTAGATTTCAATAACTACTTTGCTACAGTACAACACAAAAGGAAGTAATCATTATATGCAATGCTGCTGTACAATAAAATACAATAAGCAGGAAGACTTGCTTTAATAGAAAGACACTGTGATTTGTAATATACTGAACTAAGCAGAACATCCTCAGATGTAATCATGTTTTAAGATGTTATTTCTCCAGAAGAAACTATGCAATTATTTACAAAGAATCATAAACACACAATAAAAGTCAGATTTTAAATTGCCCATGCATATGCCATCTGTCAAAATGATTTTTAAAAACAAGTCAAAGTTTGTAAATTTATTTCGCTGCTGATGGCATATGCAGGAGGCTTGGGATCAGCGTGGTGATAGCCTATATACATAAAAACATTCCATTCTAATTTCTCACTCAGTGCCTGGCCCTTCCAGACTGAAGATGAATGAAGTAATCATCCTTACTAATCATCCTTACATCGTCTAAGAGGAAATAATTTAAAGAGCACAAATTAGCAGTTAGAAGAAATAAAACTGTCCTACTCTACTGTGTCTCACTATCTAAAACACTTTCAAAAATTACCAAATATTTTTAAAATGGATTGTAGGATTTTTTTTTTTCTGGAAGCTCTAGTTCTCTTGGTGCAATTCTTATTGGTTCATTTATTAAAGCGTAAGGAATCTAAGATGAATATGCCTCTGGATTTTACAGAACGAAGAAATGAGAGCAATCTGCACTGAAGAAAAAAATCTGGGCTTCACTACAGGCAATGGAAAGATCCTTCTGCTTCCCCACGCTGCCTTCATGGACACGGGGACTTCCAGCTCTGGTCTTCAGACCTGCTTCACAGCGTTCAGATGTCCTGGATACCAGCTGGGTCAGATTCAAACTTACAAATAATGTAGGGGACCTTCATCTCAATGATTGTCCAGATTATAGTTTAGGCTTTTATTTTCATATTAAGATGGCCAAATTAATAGTAGTTTCCTTGCAATATTTAATATCCATGAAGCTGGCTGCCTCACAGCCCTCTTCTGATGGGGGAGGTGGGACAGGCAAGATGATTATGTATATGCTACTTGAGGCAGAAATGCAGATCATATAGGCAAAAGTGATTCAGGAAGGGAATTCCAATCTTCTCAGCCACTCCACTGTCTCTCATCCTAGTTGTACCTCCACCAGGCTGCCAAGGAGTTCTGCCCCATGTCCATGGACGTTCATCACTTCTGAGACACTATTTGCATTTTCCCAGGCCTTGGCTAATAGACACTGAAATTTATACCCAAAGTGATGATAATCCACAAGCAAGCAAATGTAACATCCATAAATGTATAAAGGAAAGTTCCAGCAGGAACTCAGAACACCAAAACATCCTCCGTTACAGCCACAAACGGGGATAATAAAGCGTTAGATATATTGCTCCATTCATTTATTAAAAGCTGTAATGCCAAACAACTGTCAATTCCTTCCTCACTAGTAAAATACAGCGGCTCCATTTTATATTCAAGCATAGAAGGCATCCGTAGCAAGGCTGGCAGCGCTGGCTGTAAAGCTGCTACTTGGGTTTAGCCTTTAAGGCCTAACACAAAAATATGCCTTCAATGGTCAAAACGTAACTAAAAACTAGACTTTCAGCCTGTTTGAAGTTGCCTCTCTAGGTGAAAAGTCAGTTTAGCTGCTGCACTGAAAAATACTATTTTCTTTGCCAGTATGTCAGAACAGACTTTCAGTTAGCTCTAAAAAACCCAATGCCAGAATTTTTAAAAATTAAACTGTATACACTTAAAATAGCACAGAAATGGGATCAAGCAGAAGGTGAAGTTGTTTCTGTGAACTGATGATGACACTAATTTCTCTTGTGAGTTTCATTGCTAACTTTTTGTTAATTAATAGAAACAGGTGGTTCTACACAAACACACAACTCCGACACGGATGACAAATTAGGGAGCACACTGAACAGCCAACAATTAGAGCAAAATCTCAGCCCATTTCACACCAAAGGAAATTTGGTTCCCCAGCTCAGCGTAACAAGGTTTCCACGCGCAGAAGCCATAGATTGCGTTCTCATGTCCGGCTCGTGCTCAGCTTCACTGCAAAGATGAAACGAAGGAAACTGCCAAAGCCATAAGCATTTCTGTGCTGTTTTCCCACGTAAGCAGAGCATTTGTCACGGGTCCCTTGACAGACGCTCCTCTCCAGGAGCTGCGCAGGAACCAGACTTGACTCCATCCCAGAAAAGCTCCACTTCATCAGCTCCTCTCCCCGCCGCCCGAGAGCCCCCCCACATACCCCGCTACAAGAGGGAATCAATCTCTCCAGGCGCAACCTCCCAGCTCCGGAGCCAGCTGGAACCTTCCCCATTGCAGCAGGGGAGTGGGGTGGGCGAGGGAAGAGGAGTTCTCCACCTGCTTTTCATGCCCTCCTTATTCTTACCACAGATATTGCATCATAAAAAATGTTGGAAGAATGATTTTTATTCCTCAAAGACTGAGAAAAACCAGTTTGACATTCTCTTTCTTTAGCCTCTCATTCTGTTCTTGACAAAGTGATATATAAGTGCGTTAGAGTTCTCATTCAAGTCTTAAAAATGTATTTTTTTTGGCAAACACAGATTGCTGAAAATGCATCTAACTAAAATCAAGCCCTTTAATTCAGATTGAACTAACACTGCAGAATTTGTCTGTAATTCTATAAACTAATCAAAAGAAATGATAAGAATTTTCTTCCAAGAAAGTAACAAACTGACGTCCTTGAACGAGCCATGATCCACCAGCTCCTGCTCCCTGTCTGTCTGCTCAGCGCTCACGGGGCTCTGGCTCCGTTTCCCGGGCCTGGGACCGTTACCCGGGAGGCTGCTCAAGAAAGGAGGCACAAGCCTCCACCCACGCGCAGCGAAATGCAGCCGAGGTGGATCCGCAGTCCATCTCCCCAGGCGCAGTTCCCTTCGGGCAGACTTGAGGGCACAACCATCACTTCAGACTTTAGATTCCTCATTTTGTAGCTACCGAACAGTATTTTCTGCTCCAGTTCTGTTCCAGATGCAGGAGACCTAATACCATTCAGAGGCAGAGGACCCGAGATCGGCAGACGGATCACAGAGGTGCTGCTTCCTACGCCTGCGGCAGCTTGCCCCAGTGTCAAGATTTCGGGTGTGTTTGGTTTTGTTTTTTTTAAAAAAAAAAAGCAAATCACACATATTCTCTCAGGATATCTCACCTTCAGGATTTGTTCATCCTGACACCTCCTGCAATCCCGTGGGTGCTCTTACTGACTACATAGCATGTACCACTCACAGAAAACAACTCTGTATATATTAAATACTTGATATTTTACCTTAAAAATATTTTCAGCAATTGAACAGTAGTCCTATCCATCACGTTAGGTGATTAAAAATCCTACATGGTATGACTGAGCTAGGATTTTTTTTTTTTACTCCTTACTATGATACTAAACTATTCTAGAATCAGTATATATAATCTTTCTTTGCATATTCACTCCATGTTTCTCTGGAGGCTTCATTAGAAATTCCATTGCATTTGACTTAAAATATATATTTTCTCCAAACTATTTGAATAAGTAATGAATAAAAGAAATTTCATCCATCTTTATTAATGAAGTCATAAATCAGGGGGTTAAGTTAAGAAGAGCTTGTATTTATTGCTCATCTTGCATTATGGACCTGGTGGAGACTACTAAGCAGTTTCCTTCTCCTGTCAATATTCTAAATAATTCAGAAAGGAATCTCAGATTGACTTTTCATCCATGCATATCCCATTTAAAATACGTGTGTATATGTATTTTCAGTATAATAGTATCAAAACTATGCACTAGTTTTCTGAAATTATCAACCTATTTTCCCAAATCATTGAATGAAAACTATATTATGATTTGGGAAAGTTTTTGTACGCTGTATCCCTGAAAATTCATGTTAAAGAGGGGCATCTCAGTGACATTGGGAACTGTAACTTTCCTCTGTGACACCTTTATGATTCTCCTCCCCATAACTCTCATTTGGTGAGAGTTCAGGAGACATTTCTTGTTCCTGACAAACAACTTTTTAGATGAACTTTTCACTGACAGTTCTTGAAGCTTTCCTTTAAGGACTTTTCTGTGCCAGTCAGACCGAACGTGCAGAACAGAACCTAGCCCTGCCTCATTTCAGCTCTGCTCTCAAACTCCAAACCAGCACTTTCCTCAGTAACATAAGCCAAACGAGGGCGCATTCTTGAAATGCTAAACATATAGTCAGGTAATATAAAATTTTAAATACAAAATTCATTAGGACTTGATTTGGTATGTTTAAACATATGGACAAGCTGAAATTGGGATTTCCTCCCCCCCCCCAGTATTACAGTGGGAGCATTGCTTTAGAGACAGAAAAAATAAAGACCCTTGCAAATAATTAAACATTGCAGTTCAGTATAATCATTTATTAATGAAGACAAAGTATCCTATCACCAGGACCTTGAAAAGCTGTTTTACGATTATGACACAGCTGGTCTTTCTTTGTGCCCACTAAAGATTGTCTCCTCTAGCTGCCAGCAACACTTACCACCTTCCCCTGGAAAACTTGGACGAGAACTTTGCAGACCAACCTTCTGGTTTTAGCAAAACTCCTTCACAGCTTACTGTTAAGACTAGAGAGGAGGAGCTCAGAGGAGCTAAGCCTGTGTAACGGGGCTGAGTTGAGGAGCAGTGAAAGCAGAGTTACTTTAGCAGCACTTGAGGAATAGAGGGATGCCGGCACGCAGCAGCGATGCAGTACCCAGTACGGACCGAGCCGCACGCTGAGCCAGCACAGCAGCTCAGAGAGCGGGGTGGGGTTAATTACCTGCTGCGCAGGGTTTGGGGGCTAATGAAAGTGCAGGGAGACCATCCGAAACATCTAGCACAAAACCCGCAGGGATATTGCCCAGCTGCACTGAGGAAGACAGGGATATTTGCTCCCGGGGGATGACGGTGCCTACAGCAAAAGTGGGAGATGTTACAAGCGAACTGGTTTCAAGAGCACATTACGTTTTCTACTTGTTTGCTTTGATGTTTTATATATTTGGTTGCCAGAAATAATATGGATCTGCTCCTCCTTTCTACATAACGCTAGCACAGCACTAATGGCTGCTTAATAGCATTATCACAAAAGTACATTATTTTACATTTCAAGCTTTACTTACTAGTTAAGTTGTATTTTAGCTACTTGTGTTTTCATTATTGAATGTTAGTTGTAATGGAATCCATATGTGTATGCCACCTAACAGTAAATTAAGGAAATTAATTTTCAAATCTCAAACACTTTGTAACATTGAAATACAGTAAAACACTCCCTAGCAAATCATCTCAGTTCATGTTTCTTATTAATTAGAATAACTTTGTTCTTTTTTGCACAACAGATAATCATTCTGAGCTGAGCAGAACTTACAGATATACTCCAGTTAAATGTATTAGCATAAATATATAATAATATTTTTAATTATTTCCTTTGTGGATAAATTTTAGTTTTAATTGCCAAATATTTCTCCATGATATAATGAACCAATATGGTCTTCCTGGGGCAAGGGAATTCTTCGAGATTCCTTCAATCTTTGCAATTGAACACGCTTAGCATATTTAGCTCCAAGGAGCAGTATTCAGCTCACCATCTCCTCTGCAGCTGCACAGCTCAGCTGAGCTCCAGAGCAACCCAACAGCCCCACGTTCAAAGGAGCTACATCCCACCGCGATGTGGGAACACGAAATCACTCGCAGCACAGACGCACAAGTGTTCTTTTTTTCTATCTGGCCATGACAACCAACCGGTGTACTGGAAATTGCATTTGGAAGACGCAAAACTATGGTTGATGTACCATATCTCTAAATCTTAACCAACTGAACGGGTAATTTCAACACGGTCAATTTACAATCCACTGAATTGCCAACACTTGGAAAAACGTGGCGTAGCTTCTCAATTTCTAGTTGATTAAGATGTTTGAGATGAACAAAAGGACAGCCTCAAAGAGCGATCCTGAAGTTAAAAGGAAATAAATAGTTTCCTGAATAACCTGCCAGATCATTTCGTTATGTTACACGACACACGGTCGTTGTGGAGGCTTCGCTTTCTCTAGAGAGGGGCACCAGAACAGGGACCACGGTGCCAGGAAAAAGGTCTTTTGTAACTATAAAGCCACACCATAGTCATCTGCAACTGCTGCATCCGCAGAAGCTGAAAAGCTGCAAGGGAAGTGCTGAACTGAGAGCAGGTAGCAGGAAATCTCTGGAGTGGGAAAATCAAGACAAAAAGTCATTATGGTCTAGCCAGTTTTCAACAGAAATAGTTGCACTGAGAAAACACAGGCTCGTGCGTCTGTAAGGAGCTCGTCTGCCTCTGAATAACCACCTGGACCTAGAGGACAACTTTTCAAGTTTGCTCACTCTGAGGCACATTTAACCTTGAAGTCCCAAAACGTTCAAGTTGAAGATTCATTTCCAAAACATGCAAGTGTGAGTGTCCGTCTGCACGGGTCCCGCTAAAACAAGCATGCTCCCGAGCTGCGGGAAACGCACAGATCCTCCAGCAACCCCAGCGTCCCCGTACACGGTGGTGGTCACCACACCGGCTATCATTTCTTCACTTGGGGAAAAACTCCTTTTGGCTACCAAACTGAGCTCGGGCTTTCTGCATCGTGTGCTCAGTGCGAAAGCAGTGAATGCTCGTGGTGCATTACAGTGCCCACTGTCACTGAATCTTACTACCTAGCGGCAATACTTTTTCCATCCCGTTAGACACGGCTCTCTTCTCTCAGGCTCAGGTAGCACTCTTTGAAAACGAGACATCTTTCTTTGGGTTATGTTATCTGGACCCGACAGTACCAGCAGCCAAGCGACACGACTTCTGCCTGCTCATTTCCGCAGGTACAAGACTGAGGTTGCTACATCTCCCATACCACTCACAAAAATCTTTTACTACCTTTTGGTAAACACCGTTCCTGTTTTGTTCAGGGTTTTAGCCAACCATATACCTCATCTTCACAAGAGCTTGTTGCCTCTAGTTTTGTTTTATGCTTTTATGGAAACTCTTAGCTTACTATTAAATGGAAGTTACTCTTCAATGTTGTTTGGAAAAGTACCACAACATCAGTTATTAGCAAACAGCTAAATGTACTACTGACATCTGTTTGATATCTCCGTCTCCGTGGAGCACCTGAGACTATAGACAAAGAGCCTGCTGCTCAGCTCTGCTGTCAACTTATCATCAAAGAGCCGGCACTTAGCGCGTACCTCGGCAATGACTCCATAGTATGTATAATCCATAAATTGTAAAATACAGTGCTGCAGCTCTGTCGGAAATGAGCAAATGCAAAGGCAACTAAGACTCAGAATGCCTCTGTAGCGCAAATGCTCTGTGTACTCGGGCACGCATCAAATAGGTGCTGAATGGGGTTCCTCTTAACACAACTTTTTCTTTAGCTTGCAACTGTGTTAACCAGCCCTTCGAGTCTTCCCATCTATTGTACAGTCTCTTATTTTTAGAAAAGACAATTAGTCTTATACTTGTTTGTGATTAAGCACCTAAGGTCACTTCCAAATTTGCACTAGCACCGATATCCGCGTATTTGAAAGTCTCTCCAGCACAGTAAAACATAACCTGTGGGAATATACAACGTAGATAGTAGGAAACGGAGCAAACACAGCTGTGTAAGCAATATCCATAGTTTTCTCTCAGTCACTGGCTCATTTTATACATATAAGAACTAGAAAATACAGGTTCATTCCAGTACATTGGAGACATTCCTCTGGCTTCAGCTGAGCAGAAACCAGCAGCTGTACATACCTTGGAATTCTCCAGTATTTTATATTGCATGTCAGTGAGCTCAGATTTTTTAAAAGAAGTTTTTTCCTTATATCCTGTGACAAACACTGCCATTTTCAGAAGCCTGCTGCACTGCATTAAGCTACTCTAAATGTCCACTGAGAAAGACAGCTTTATTTTTTAAGTGACCACATCAAAGCCGATAACAGGCACCACAACTATTAAAAGCCGATCTCCACAAATCTCAGCAACAAGCAGGTCTTATTGGTTCCCATCTCAGAACGCTCATTTCATCCTGGATTTTATAATATTAGTTGAGAGGTTTAGGAACTAGCATAACGAAAAGAAACGCAAGAGACCAAAGATGAGTTATACATAAAAAAGTTAGAGACTGGCTTGACGTTTGTTTGAAAGCTTCCAGTGTGACCTCCTCAGGACACGGAGAAGCAGCCCTAAGGAATCCGAGCTAACTCCTCCCGCTCCCCCAGGGACCCCCGATCGACTCCCTTCAGTGAAACGCTGCGTACGCTGAGCACCGAAGGCTCGGCGGGTCGCGAAGGTGGTGGGGCTCTTGCAGACTCTCTGCTTTTCAAACAGTCCCGTATTACCCAAACAGAACAATTCATCCCAGTATTATTTTACTTAAGAAATCAATGCCATCCAATTATTTTCTTTCTTGCCATCCAACCATCGATTTATTTTTCCTAAAGACACCTTTTTGTAAGAATCCTTATTTTATTTCCAATGTTGCAGTAAATGAGTTCATCAGATCAACTGACTTAAAAAAAATAGAAAAAATAATAATGAGGAGGATTTCATCCCTGTCTTTACTCCTGCTTATTTATTGTTTGTACACGATGTACATTTCTGGATCTTTGCCAGCCATAAAAAGTGATTTACTGAACCAAGGAAAGAAAAAAAGGAAGACTCAACAGTTAAAGAACTTGGGCTTGTTTAATTTATTTACTTTTCTAGCACCTTCCACTTATACCTTCAGCTTGTTATTCATCTGGAGCATTGCAAATAAATCTTTTTAACTTTTTGTTTGGTGGTTTGGGGGTTTTTTTGTGGGTTGGTGGTTTTTTTGTTGGTTTTGCTTTTGTTTTTTCTTACTTACGTTAACCAGAGGAGAAATCAGGAATGAGGGAGACATTCACAATAAAGACAGACATTCACAATAAAGAAACTCCTAATTCAGGTCTTCAATAAAAGAAACTTTTTTTAACCTTTTTTTTGGTTGGCACAGATTTTTTTACACAAATTGCTGAGCAAAACGAGGCTTTCCACATCTGAAGTGCACGAAGCAATAGCTGATCAGGCATTAAACCCACCTTTAGGGTTCATGCTGGTATTGACAGCTGCAGTCCAAACTTAGTGGGGCAAGTATTATTTTTTTTTAAAAAATCTTAAATCAATTTAATTGAAAATTCATTGAGAAGAGAAAGGGGGGAATTTTTGAGGTTCATTTAATAAATTGCTTACACATGTTTCATACCTTCATTTTGGGCAGGTACCTGTGAGCTTGGAGCTCTTGCATGTGAAAGAATTACATCAAAACTCCTAACAAATCTACGGATTTGCTGTTTACTTGGGTAAGTTAATAAATTAAGCATCTGTTACTCTGAAGGATATGAATAATTTAAGCAGGTCCTATAAAATAAGTACAAAAGCACTATTTCAAAATAAACTAAATGTTGGTACTTGAACAGTTTAGCTTAGTATGAGAGAAAAAAATATTTGAAAGGTTTGGTAAGTGAACTTTGGGAGAAAGTTAAACTTGTGGTATTGATTTAGAAGCTGGCACTCTAATCTCTTATTATTTAAAAGGAGAAATAACTCTGCATAGGAGATAATCTACTTGTCTTATATGCTACATCTCCGGCAAGAGTTTTCTTGCTCATGCATAGATCGGGTCTTATCTAGTCCTTACTGAAGTCAATAGCAGGTTGCTTGTTTGTTTTTTTAAATAGCAGCTGCATTGAGTATCCACAGGGAATGAACAAGTGAAAGGATTACAGTTTTGACCTGTTAAAATTGATTTATAAGAGGGATTTTTTTTTTTCTCCTATTATGTCCAAGTGATAAATTGGTCTTTCAGTTAAGGCTGTGTGAAAAACTGATTTGTCAATTGTAGCCTGACCAAAGAAATTGGAAAATTACCCACTTCAATTAAAATATGCAATGATTTTTGTGGTTTGTTCTTTCTTCACAGACATGGAAAAAAAAAAATATTTCTGGACTGTTTAGTGGTGGGAAACAACAGAATAGAAAGATTGAAGGAGGCACCATTTGCAAAGGGAAGGAGGAGCCGAGGACCCTGGGCAGGACACGCGCCCAGACAGGAGAGCTGGGCAACAACTCGCCTTCTGCCGCAGCAGAACTCGAGTGGCACCAGCCATCCCTCGGCGCTGCCGAACCAGTACAGCATCAGACCCGGCCCACTCGCCATCCTCCACTGAAACACCCACTAAAGGGTAGGGAAAACCAGTTAGGAGCTCACACCACAGTGGGGGCACTGGATTTGGTGAGCGTTCACACATACTACAGCTAGTTAGGGCAGTAATTTGAAGCCAAAACTGAATAGGGCTCACCTAAGAAGAAAAAGGAGGCAGCAAAAGCCCAAACCTGATGCATGTATTTCAAAACATATATAAAAAACCAAAGTCAAACTGTTGCCAGCAGTAGTACTTTCCCACAACTCTCTAACCCTGTAAGATCATGCTTGTACCTAACCACATAAAGTCCAGGAAGCAACGAAGCACTAAGAACTTAAGATGCTAAAAGAAAGGATTTGAGAGAATATTTTCTGAGATCCAGATCTACAGATTAAAGCATCTCTCTAAGGTCCTGTTACTCAAAGAAAACAAATTACACAGTCAAGTCAGGTTGTGTTTACATTTACTGGTAATAAGAATTGGACGGGAAAAATTCATGCATATGCTTCGTACGAAGGCAAAGCTAAGCCGAAGCCCTTGGGTCCAGCTCCGGGCCCTGTAGCTAGGCACAGCGCCACAAAGCAGGCGTTCTCCACCACCTCTCGGAAAATTCTGTCTAGTGCTTCAGCTGAAATTTTGTAGTTCCCCATTTCCCAGAGTCCTTTTTCTTTCACAGGATGCGCATCTACCTGCTGAGTACCTGCAATAACTTACAAAGGATGGGTAGGAGAGTAGTAGGATTTTACAAAGGCGTAGCAGCATTACAGGGAAGGAATTAAACTGCAGCCTGTACTGTGGGAGCTGGAAGTGCTTCAGACACCCAGAAAACCTGTCTTTGGGCTGTGGTAGCGAGTGACTTTCACTCCAGCGTAACGTATTTTGGTGCTGCTGCTACATCAAGGCTTTCACATATATAAAGTCAGAGGGCAAAGCAAAACATTCAGATGAGTAGTTGAAAGAAAAAATATCACTGAGGAGTCTAGGAAAGAAATGATCCAGCGTATATGTAATTTATCCGTTGTTTGGTACGGATGAAGACATTCTTCTCGGTGCCTCGCTGAACGGCACGTGACAGCACTGACCTGCTGGATGCCCGAGTGCCACGCTGCAAGGAGCGGACATCTAGGCACACATCTCCTGTGTGGGTCTGATTACCGGTGTGCAAGAGCAGCCCAAAGCTAAGCGCAAATAATACAGCCTCCTTTACAGAGCTAGAATTTCTTTAACAGCTGAACAGTTCAGAATACCCCTTTATTTTAGCTGTCTGACAGTACCACACCACGAGATTTGTATCTATGCAGTGTATCAATAGGAAGAGACTTGCAGTATTCCCACCAGACCTGTTTGACCCTTTCTAACCCAAGACCAGCCGTCACCATCAAGACGTTCCTGCTCCAGTGTCCAGGGCGCTGCCACACCTCAGCACCCACCTTCGCGTTTGTTAGCAAATACCCCTTCGCTCGCAACATGCCAAGTAATGGTCTTGCTTATTCTCAATGAAGAGTAATAAGGTGAGAGCAAGAACAGATTATGTAATAACTTGGATTTCACACCAAAAAAAATCTGAGAGCATCAGCTGTAGAAGCTATTACCGGCATTAAGTCAAAAGCAGCACGGAGAATGACACAGACGGGATGCTAACGCTGAAGACCGATGTAGCCAGGGGTTTGCAAAGCCCGAGCGCTATCAGCACAGGACATGGACGCCCCAGCCACGCAGCGCCCGAGGATGCACGCGGGAGTCTGTCTGCTCCTCCTGCAGAGCTCAGAATCACATTGCTGCTGCTACGATTTCCAGCAAAGCCGGGGCGCTCCTGACTCCGGCTTCCAGCCCCTCTGCTCCGTCCAGGCGAGGGAAGGGCCACGCTGAATACGCCTCCCTACTCAGGCCCAAGAGGCAGTGCCTCTGCATGGCCGTTCGCCTTTCGGATGAGTTAGCGGTCACCTCTGGGAGGGAGAGAGGGAAAAGAGGGGTTTGGAGACAGGGAACCAGGAGCCCCGCAGCCAGCCTGCACGCGCCCGCCCAGCACGGGCACCCCACCGAGAGCCCTGCTGCCGTCTCCCACCTGCACGCAGCCCCGCACACACGGGCACCCTCTCACCCCGGCGCCGCTCCTCCCTCCTCCGCGCCAGCAAAGGGCCGGCGTCGCTTGCTCCAGGTTTATAAACAACCTCAAACCATTTTAATTCATACTTGTTTGACTTCTGTGCAGCTTCTGAGTTCAGTAAAACTGGGATTTCGCTTGCTGCATTTTCTTTTTTCTTCCTCTTGTGATATATTTCATTTCAATAAATATGAATAATCTGAAATTAGTTCTCTCATCTTTAACAACAACAACTACTTAGAGGCGCGTTGAGAGGATTAATTTTGAAGTACTCTGAAAATGTCAAGTGCTTATTAATTATAAGTTAATTGGAGTTAGAATTACACTATGGTAAATAATAATAAATTAACATAGCTGATGGGCAAGAGGGAAGCAGCAGATTTTGAACAGTATTGTTAAGACGCACGCTTTTAACAAGCCTTTTGAAGAAACAAAGTCTGACTGATGATATTCAGTAAATTTACTTCTACAGAGTATTCTCACATATGTGGGGAATTTAAAATTATCTCTTCTCACCTGTCAACTTTGATTCGCTGTTGGTTTTCTCTGATCTATGGCTTGGAGCAAAAGGTCTCCATGACTTTTAGGAGAAGTACAAGCTTTAGCATCCATTCATCTCAGCAGAGAGCCTTTTAGAGAGTGCCAGATCGCTCACAGAGGATAAAGTATATATGGAAAACACCTTTATCCTGCAGTGGGAATACTAGTAGCCTTAGCATTTGTGAGGGTAGGCATGTGTATAATAATCCAGCTGAGTGGTTAGAGGTGATTGGAATTGAAAAAGTGAAGCTGAAATCTTTCCTCTGCAACAAAATCCCCATCTTGAACTTCATCTGTGCTTAAAGGCTCCAGGCAGGCAAGTCGTCTACGTGCTCAGAATAACATACAATAAATGAGTTTGTACTGGCATACCCCGCTCTGGGTGTCACCCAGCCAACTACCTGCAGCCAGATACAGCCAAGTGCCAAAGCTCAGATGGTGCAAATAACTCCTTCCCTTCTTCAAACTCCTCCGCACGCCTCTCCTGCATTCCCTCGCCGGAGCCCTTCGGTAGCTTCACCCGAAACCAGCAGATTTTGCGCAGTGTCTGTGTAGTCACGTTCATGCCAGAAAAGGACTGGACATGGAGTAAAAGAAATCTGCTGGACCTTCAGCTCAGCCAGGGATTCAAGAAGTCTCTCTTGCTCAGACCTAGAGCATGGTATCATTTTTCCTGCTTGAAACCGAAACCCGCTCCTTTTGGCTGCGAGAAAAGCATGTAATGGGACGAGGAAGAGCTTCAGCAACTGCTTCCCACCTGCAAGGCCAAACCCAGCTCACACCACTCCACCGTCTCCTTTTCCCCCTCCCTCTCTATGCCCGTACAAACTACGGGAACCCCACAGCTAAAGAAACTGGGCTTTGTGGTTTTACTCGGAGGTAAAAGAGCAGCTCTCGGGCTTTCCTGTTGCTGAATCCCTGAAAGCAAAGTGGGAAGGAGCTCCCTTCCCAGTAGCCACAGATTATACGTGAGGTTTTACCACCAGTAACAATTTCTCCTTCTCACACGCGACTGGTTTTTACTGTTTCCTCACAGTCACAGTGAAGATCAAACACAACACGCGCTTTCCCGACAAGAATGAAGCTGTCAGTCAAGAAGTTACTTCCATCTCCAAAGCTACTTTACCTCCCTCAGTCAAGCTTTTCCCAGCTGCCTGACAGGCAGCATCCGGGGGACCACCCGTCCCTCGGCTGCAGCCTGGGAAAGATGAAGCTCTTCCCAGAAGTTTTAATCCCAAAGAAGGGCTAAAATGCCGGCAAAGTCAGCGGTAACTGTCTGCAAGCAGCCATGGCAAAGAAAAGCAGAGGTTCTCTGTACTGGGGGAGCCTCCATCCCTCCCGTCTTCGGCTCAGCTCCTGAGGATGCTGACATAGTATTTCTCTGAACAGGGCCCTTACATTATTTCAGGGAACCTTTAGTGCAAATTCAAATGATTTCAGTTCAACCTTGCCATTTTAGTTTGAGCTTTAAGCATGTCAACATATTACGGATCTGTTCTTCCCTTAACGTACCAACGTAACCGACAGTAGTAAGATTGAAAGTCATGTATTTTCAGGTCAAAGCTAGAATAAGAAACCTTTATGTTTTTACTAGACTTTTTTCAAAAAAAAAAAAAAGATAACATGAGTGCTAGGCTTCCCATCTATCACAAACTGGGACTTCACTGTTTTACAATTCCATGTAGTTGTCAGAAAGGATTATACATTTATCATGTTTTGGTAATGCAGATTGAGTTTATTTTTCTTTCTTAGCAGGCTCATGGGAAACTATTTCAGACAGTGGGCTACCATCATTCCAGAGAAAAACAACTTTTTAAAATCCCTTTTGGCTTTTAAAATCATACTTCAGTAACAGTGAGTTTTTTATATTCTCTCATGCCAGAAGTTTGTACATTAAACTTGCCACTAGCTAAGCCTCTCAACAAAAACAAAAGAAAACAGCCTTTTAAATCAGAAAGGTTACTGGTATGAATATTCTAAATCACATTTTGAGACCACATGAGCTAAGTAAATGTTCTAACTGACTGAGCCCAATAGCACATTTACATACAGTATTATGAGAGGAAACACTGCGCTTTCATTTTACAAACTGTTACTATTTTGTAAAGATTTTCTGAATGAGTCCTTAAAGTGACTGAAAAGTTCAGCTTGTTTAAAATACAATTAAATAGAATGTTATCAATAATATTCAAGGATTTTCTTTTCCTTTTGTTTATTTTAGGACTGCAATAGAAAGAGCCTTTCATTCTAATTCTTTCAGTTGTTTAACTAATTCCCTTGTTTATAAAGCATTACTAGTAGATTCATCCTAAGTGCCTTTCCGAGGGCCAGACGAACAGTGCTGAAGGGAAAGGGAGCAAACTCCCCCAGGAGCACAGCTACAGCCTCCACTCCCCAGGCGCTCTTGCTGGACACGGACCTTCTCCCCAGCGTTTTGATGGTTTCTGCTACGTACGAATCACACTTCCACAGTTACAGCTCTAAGGCCTATGGTCAAAGCTTTAAATTCCAGTATCTCCTGTGCTGAAGAAAACAACAAGTACTATCTCAAATGTTATACCGATTTCCTTGACAAAGATCATCTGCTTTATTTTCTAAGCATCCCGTCTAAAATCCGTGCCTGCTTGGTGTAATTCATGATGGAATCAGAGAAGTAACATGACACAAAAACCTATTTCCTCCGTGACATATATAAATTATCTTGTGATTTTGCAAAGACAATGGTTTACTAAAGCATAAGTGAGTAGATTAATGCTTTACTATTCATGCTTAATGCTCTCACCCCAGTAGTGTGAAATCAAAGGCAACTCATGAGAAACAACCAGAAGCCATTTAACCCGAAGGTTATAGATGTTGTCTTCTAAAACAATGGATATATTAAACCCTGATAATATTCTTTGGAAAGCATACTCAGTAACCTGGGAGAAAACTTCCGGACACTTCACATCAGAGATACGCAGCTGCAGCCTAATTTAAAAATTTCTGGACATTGGCTTTTCAAGGTAGGAAGAGGAAAAATCATTACGCAACCACCTTCTCAGTTCATCTGTCTCTAGCCTCAAAAGAAATGTCAGTAATATGTCAGGATACTAATTGATTGGTGCTTCATAACTTGCACCAAACCCTCTGCTCTGCTCGCTGTCTTCATTATTGTAGCTGCATAATTAGAGACCAAACAGCAGAAGGCAGCTGATAGCACAGAGAGGTGTGTACGTTACAGAGACAAGGTGGATAAGGGCCCAGTGACATTATGAATTTTCATTCTGAGGGGGAAAAAAAGAAAAAAGAAAGAAAAAAATCAGAACATGATGATATTTGAAATAATCTATTTGTCAGGAATTTAGTCTAGCCTTCTCAGTACTGCCCCCTGAGCATACTTGTCCCAGTTTTTATTCAAAAGAAGTTCTTTATTCATGGATCTGAATTCTAATAGTGTTTATAAATCCTCATAATTGATCAGGACATGTTGTAGAAAGCACTGTATAGACTGCACAAAGCAGAGCCCCTATCCCACAGAGTAGTTTATAATTTATGGATTAGGCAGGATCCGACGGGCAGATGCAGACAGGATTGGATGAGAAAGCGTGACAGTACGTCTGCGGACAGCAGTGAGAGCCCTCAGCTCCCTCCTGGAACCGCTGACCATTTGCTGTTGGCATCGCCGCGACAGCCAGCGCTAACGAGGCGGCTGAAGGGCAGCACCGATGCTGACTAAATGCATTTCTATATAGAAGCATTAAAATTAAAGATGCACCCCCAAAAGCTGCAAAGAAACCAAAACCCCCAGTCACTACAGAAAAAGTATTCTTAACTGTTCTAGTTGCTGGCTGTGTTTGCCGGTTGCTGCGTGCTATTGGAAGCACAATTCTTGATGTGATCTGTGGGAAATGCAGATTCATACCAAAACTCTGTGTCACTCCCCAGCTGACACTTTCTACCTCTAAACTTAATGGCAGTTTGAATGAGAGCCGAGGTGAGAGTTGTCCAGCTTTGGTCTTTTCTACTTCACATTGGAGGTCAAGACTGCAAAAACACTCTTAGCTGGAAATTGCATTTCGGGTCTGTGCTGGTCTCTCCACAGAGCTGGGGAACAAGCCCGGGCACCCTCGGAGCACACAAGCTTTTTATGGCTTTGCCTGGCGGGGTTGCTCTCCACAAGCAGCTTTCATTTTCCACCGGGTATATAACCAAGAGCGAATCTGAAGTAAACACTAGCACATGCACTGCTGAACCAAAAGGAATTTTTTCCAAGCAGAAGGGCTGAACCAAAGGGAAATTTTTACAAGCAGAAAAGCCATCAGAACCAGCAAAAGAAGAAGTCATTCTGAAATGAAATCAGAGATTTTGTTTGAAATGTTATCCATCCATGAGGACATTGTTCTGGAAGGTTAATCTCAACAACGAAGTGAAGTTTTATTTCTGGATTTCAGCTCCTCAAAACTTTAAACTGACTGATATTTTTCAAAGTATTATTCCACTGGGACCCAGACCAGACTTTGGTTTTACCTATTAAAGTATAACCAATATGCAATTACTCCAGTCTGTAACATAAATCATGGAAGAAGGAGTTTTAAGTATTTTTTTTTTCCCTAAGTAGATAGTAGTCATCTTTCTGATAAAATATCATCTCAAAAACCAACAAAATATTCCAGAAGAGACCATAGGAAATCCCTTGCAGCTCCTCTCAGCATAGTACTTATAGTACACACTGCATTTAGGAAGCAGCTCAAATGTACCTGTTTTGTTGACTTGGGGTGCGTGACACAACTTCAAAGACTGGGCTCTAACTTGGACTTCTACTACTGAAACCCTACAGGTTCACAAAGTGTGTTGGCAAAGTGAGACATCTAAATGCAGTTTGGAGACGATTTGGGGGAATATCCTAGCTGTCGTTTAAACCAGCACAGAATTTGGCCAAGTGCCGTAACACTTTGTACTTCTCTAACCCTGCAGAATACAAAACTGAAGTTACAATTGTAGAGAAGTTCACCAGCCTTTCTTCGTACTTGGGCTCAAACTTGACATACTTTTTTGTAAAGCAGTAAGCATCACTTTCTCCACTGCTATAGAAAAATTATAAAAGGCACAACTGTTCTTATAGTTTTGAGACATAGGACACTGGAGGCCTAAGTCCTATTCCAGATATCTTTTTTTTCTATTTTTAACTTGATATCACTAGGCTTGGGAAAACGCCCTCCATCTTCACAGGCATTCCAAAAAAAACCAAAAAGTTAAAGTAGTATCAAACTAGTTCCCAAAGCTTAAAAGCAGCAACAAAAATCAATACTATGCAAACAAATCCTCTCAGTAAAACAACTCTGCAATGCTCTTGCAACACCACAGAAGTGTTATTGTAGTCGAGAAGAGTCCCGCTGCACAAAGCGAAGACGCTGGGGAGCAGCAGAGTCTTGGGGAGGGCAAGCAGGGCTTGGCTGTTACATGTTCGAGTTCCAAAGAATAGGGCTGTCTCTCATCTAGAAAGAGGAATAGTATGAGGATGCTGCTGCACAGCTCTGGTTCAGATTATACAGCACAAATTGATGGAGGAAAGGTAGATGGAATAAGAAAAACTAAAGAAAAAGATCTCATTCACAGAAAAACATTCATTTTGCAGTGTATACATTACGCCGAGCTTTCAGCCTCCCCAAATGTGTAGAACAAACAGTCTGTTACAAAACCAGTCTGATGTCTTAGGAATGAGCAAAGAGAAAACATATTGACTCAGAAGACTCCGTCTCTCTCTGACCTACTGCAAGAACACCAGGATCCCCATAGCATTATTTTAATCAATGTTTCTTTTCACTGGTCTCTCAAGCAAAATTACAGCATTAGTTTGTTCTTCCTGAGCTGACACCACTCTGAATTCTACAACTGGTGGTGTTACATTCATGCCTGTGAAAAAAACACTTTACTCATTAGTGCTTTTTGTTTAAAGTGACTAATCCCATTCATCTTTCCCATCTGTTTGAGGATTTCTCTGAACATAAAAACGAATGAGTACATTACGCTGTCTAATCAGTCTGAGATTTGCTCAGCTCCGAGGTTGCAGGAGCTTCTTGCGTGCCCACTACAAGGCGACGGTGACAGCCACCACAAGGCAGCGAGTCCAACATTAACACCGGGGTTTGACAAACCTCATGAAGCAGCAAACCTCTCGGCCTCACAGGCAAAACTGCAGCAGTTTGTGGAACTCGGCTATGAAACAAGGATACACTTCCAAAATATATTTGCAGGTTACACCAGGAAAATAAACAGCATCCGTAGGGTACAACTCCCTTGCACAAACTGACCACTTGGCCAAAGATGTTTTTAAAGACAAATCAATTTTAAAATCCACATTTTTCTCCAAATACCCAGAACAATGTAATCCTACAAGACCTCTTCTATTTTGCCGCTTCTGAAGAAAATACTTCTCCAATACTTATTTGCTCCCACAACCATAAAACCTCAAATATTCTTTGCATTTCTGTACACATTTATGTCCTCAAACAGCCTTACGATTACCTACATAACCCACCAAGTGCCTAGTTTCTAACTCCTTCTGAAGTCAATGGCCACTCTTGCACAAATGCTAATGGCTTTTTCCATGGATATTTATTTGTAGTATTACAGCAGTTGCATGGAATTAAAAAAAAAAAAAATTACTCATAGTGGAGATGATATCACCATTTAGATAAAGAAGAAAAACTGCTGAGGTGGGTTTTTTTTGCTTAGGCAAATACTTTTTACGGGAAGATATGGTTTCTTTGAGGTCATTGCATTACAACTGCCATTTCCAATGGCAAAATACCTCCATCCCTAGGGCTTGTCTAAATACTACTCAGGACATGGAGCTTGAGAAAAGGGTTTGTTTCTTTTTTTGATGAATTAAATGCATTTCACCCTGATATTTCTGAGTTAAAAATAGCTTCAATACCCCCCCTCCAGCACAAGCTGCTGGAGTGCTGCACACAGCTAAAAGCTCTGCGCAGAGTCGCTTTCCTTCTGCTCCCCGTTCTTCCTGCAGCTTGTCTCACTGCTCTCCCCTCTGCTTCTCCACCACTACTGCTTCATCGGAGAGGGAGGAAGAGGAGGAGAGCAGGAAGCAAACACCATGCAGAACCCTACCCTGCTCCCTGGTGCACCATCTGCTTTCCTTTAGAGTAAGGAAAAAGGATTGAAAACAATAAAACGAGTAATATCTACATCAGCTGTTTCTAATGAAACGTAACATTTCTCTAGTAACTAGTAAGATACTACCTGAAAACTAATGCATTTTCTCCTCTTCTCTTCAGTAAATCAACATGTAACACATAGTCAAGTAATAGTTTTGCAAGTGGTAACATTTTATGTTCCCCATTTCAGTGTTCTTGAGTTGCATTTTTGGAGTTCTGGGTTTGTATTTTTTTAGGCCTTTTTCCGTAACTGCAGGATTTGCTACGCCAGAGTGGATTTACCAACTTCAGTCGGACTACTCCTCTGTTTTAAAATCAGGGCTATGCCTCAGTGTTTTTTTGAACTGGAGTCTCAATTTTAGCTTTTGACACGTGTTCTTTGTTCCACTCTTCAGAAATCTGCTAAAAGGATAGCGCCGGGACTTTTCACTACTGCTTGCTTTTTTTTTTTTTTGTGACTAAGTCACCGAAGACCTTTAAGGTGTTTGGTAAAAGTAATTTCTTCCAACTACTGAGTAGTTCCCTTGATGAGTATAACAACTTTCATGGGGAGGCATTTACCCAAACAGAATAGATTTGGCTTGTTTCTCTCTATGTATTTGAGAGGTTGCTAGCCCTAGTTCTGCAGTTCCTCTGAACTCCAGGTAGTTCTTGGATGGCCTTTAAAAGACCATCCCATGAGATATGCTGGGAGACAGCTCTAGCCAGCTGTGAACAAGCAGCCTCGTTTATGTCATAGACATAAGAGTAGTGCAAAAGTTTATAAGAAAAGCACGAAGATTAGTGCAAATGGAAACAAGTGTATAAAAGGGTCAGACAGCAGACGGGGTTTTACGAAATAGCATCAGTTAATTGCTACACAGCACTGAATATGTGGTTTCATTCAAACAAGGATGAGGTGAGAAGATGAAGAACTTCCTTTCTTCCTCAGGTAGGATGACATGAAGTAAAACCTACCCTACAGCTTACAAAATCACAAAGCTCAGTGATGCTGTACTTCTGCCTGGTGACCTGCCCGTCTCCAAATGCGTCTTCGCTGACACCAGGCCTTCACCACACTGAAAACGATAGAAGTACTAAGTGAGCAGGTTCTTTGCATCTACATTTCCTTGGTCCTTTTTCCTTCTAAAAAGGAACTTCTATAAATAAAGGTGAGATAGGTATGAAATCCAACAGCAGGTTTTTTTGGTTAGGTTTTGGAGGAGGGGGGAGTGTTTGTAAAATTGTGGGTTTCAGCTGTTTAAATACACTCAAGGAGAACAAACTTGATGTAAGGAGCTCACATCAGAAGGACAAGCAGCTGACGCTAAACATTTATGTCCTCATTCATCTGAAACCTACAACAAGACATGGGGAAAAAACCCACCTAGATTGAGTTGTAATTCAGGGGCAAGAGTTTCAATAGTCGGGTGATTTAAGCACTTATCCCCAAAGCACCTTTGTTCTAAACCGCAGTGATCTTCAGTCAGGGTCGACAGTGACCCCATCACTGCCAAACTGTCACTCGTTTTTGGGAAAGTAGAGAATTTAGCCACGGTTTCAGTGTTCAGGGCACAACTTCTCCATCCTGCTTGAATAATTCAAATTGTGTCTGAAATAGCAGCTAAGAAAGTTGTGTGTGAAAGTCTGAGTAAGTGGGATTTACCTATCCAGCAGGAAAACTTGCTTTTCCAGCCATACTAATTTAGCAGAAAACACTGAGTTAATTTGGCTAAAACGAATGTAAAAGAAAGCGATATCAGGGTGAGACATTGCTCTGTTTTGGACAGCAGTTTCAAGTACCTGAGAGCTTGAAATATTAAGGTCATCCTAAAAAGAGGTAGCAGCTCTACATAACACAATCTAGAACAAAGTCAATAGGAAACCTGGGTGAGGAGGGAACCAGCCTGAAATGCTAAAGGAAGGAGAATTCTCTCCCTTTTTATCTTTTTTTTTTTTTTTTCCTTTTTTTTTAAACTGGCCTTAGCTCTATTCAATTACACTAAATAAAAATACAGATCAAAGGATTATACCAACCAGAGACATCATAAGACAATATACAGCTGAGTAGGCAAAGGCACTTATTTGTAAGCTTTTTTGGAATTCAAATGGAAAAGGTCTAAACTGAATAACCAATAAGATGTTTTGGTTTATTTAACTCACAAGATGAGGCTGTTAATACCAGACGGCTGCACAACTTATTTTGTGCTCATGACATCAGCTTTGGAAATACAAGCTGAGGTCAAAAACCAAGATACATTCTGGATGATATTCAAAACATCATTTGGTATTGACTGAAGTACATTATACACCAAGAAACATGGAAAAAGAAATGTAGCTTAATATAGCTCCTCTGCGGTACTTATCTGGACTATTTCCTCTACACGCTCAAAATTTATCGCCCTGTGGTTTTGTCTGCAATGTAAAGCAAATGGTGTGAGAATCTGGATTATATTTTGAATTCCAGATGCGGAGCTTAGGGACATGGGATAGTGGTGGCCTTGGCAGTGCTGGGTTAACGGTTGGACTTGATGATCTTAAAGGTCTCTTCCAACCTAAACGATTCTGTGATTCTATGAATTCAATAATTTAGCAATCCAATCTGCTCTGTACTGTCTTAATAATCTGTACACCAAAACTGAAGGGCAGAACAACAGCTGGTTGTTAATCACAATGTTAACACTGAATTCATGGTATATATAATAATCTACAGTATCGCAGTGCTTTCCAGGATGCATAGTTGCCCTTCTCTTGGTGAGGTGGACAGAAGTAGGATACAGATGCCATTTCTTCCCAAAATCTTGTATTTGATTGATAGGTGAGAACTGAAGTTAAATAAAAACTTGATTTAGTACTCCTAAATCAAGCTCAACACTTGCACCTGAAAACTGTTCCTACTGCATTTGGGTAGAAGGTGTGTAAACACGAGAGAGGGACAGAGGTACAGCAAAAGACCTGGTGCGTGCTACAGCTTTTCCTAAGCGAGCGGCACATGCTACCGGTGGGCACCAGTAGCAAACAGTAAGGGCAAAGCGTGCCCAGGTGACGTGAAGGATCACGAATCAATCATGACTCTTTAAAGCTATGTATTTTAGTAATTGCAACAAGATTGTCTCCCCTAAGGAGAAGTGAAAGCATGTTGCAAATCAAGAAATTCTTATCTGATTTCATTTTCTCACTGGTGGCAGTGTAAGTCACTAAGCACAAGGAACAGTCAATGGTGTCATATGCCATGATTCACGGTTACTGCAGCAAAAGAATCATTAAAAGTTTTCCTTGTTTTTGTCACCAGTATGGCATCGACGGAGACAGGAGGAGACACTGATGGACAAACGATGCGCTTTGAACTTTCAAAAATACTTCAGTTTCCTTCCCGTAAATTATGATTTTCTACTTGCATTGTCACAATACCTTCAAGTCCTGGTCTATTATGCTGCACCTGTACAAAAAGATGATACTGCTGTACTAAATTTTTGTCAGCAAAAAGAATGCGCACTCAGCTCTTTCAAGTGCATACAGTTGTTAACAGCAGTAGTCATCTTCACAGGATCAAGACCAAACCAAAGAATCAGACCAAATCATTCCTACCAGAGACTACTATTAAGTTGCTATGAGCCTGGAAAAAGCAAAGAAATAAGAGACAACATACAGATATTCAGCATACCTTAGAGTATCTAGAAATTAAAGAAAGAAATTTGGAATCCTTCCTACATAATCATGTCTCCCATGAAAGTTAATGGAAATTCTTCAAAGGTGACCCAGTGCTGTGCTTTACGCAGCTACTTGCATGAGAATGATAGTAAAAATCCATCATAGTAACGGTACTTTTGTCTTACAATATTTTAAGCTTGCCCTTGTTACTGGACAGACTTGCTCTGCTAGCTGCCTTGTGTATTTCGAGTACGTAGACTTTAACAGCCCACTAAGGTCAATTTTGATAAGTCACCATAACATTAAAATGATGTCCAAAAATCCCTCATAAAGGCTGCTATTCAAAAAAACAAACCAACCTGAGATATTCCTAATCTGGTTATAAATGCCACACTCTTGCAACTCTGTATCAAATGTTACGTAAATATTTACATTACAAATGGCCACACTTCCAGCTCCTTCCAATCTACCTGACAAGTTTCACTCTACTTTTAGACCTGCTGACTTAAACTACGCCGCTGAAAGGACATTTTCTTATTTGGGGCCCAGTTCAAGATCTTTACTTCATGCATGTAAAAATCTTTGTGCGTGCTTGACTGATTTCCAACCAAACCTCAACCTGTTCAAAAGTATATTAGGTCTGTTGCTAAGCGTATCGTGCATTTCTGGACCTAGAGACACAAATCTTGCAGACAGATCATTAGCAAAACATAGTAGCTCAAACACAGCCAACACAGGTGCGTGCAGGACCATGAGGTCTCCTACAGGTTTCAAGCTCCTTCGGTCCATGCCAAAGTGGTGTGCAGCATGGCATTGTCACCTCTCGTCCGCTCCCAGACCCCACGTGCCAGATGTCGCTGAGCATCAGATGATGATCAGATGAGCATCTGATGAACATCAGATGATCGATCAGATCAAGGCACGTGGGACACTCATGGTGCTTTGCCCCAACGAAGAGGGTCCTCCCTGCACCAGGACCTCGGGCACGCAGCCCCAACACGCAGCTTTTGCAGCACGGCAGACCTGAGCGGCTGCGTAGCTTCACAGGTGGCAAGATCTTGTTCTGTTGCGAGGAAAAACCTGAATTGGCCAGATCCTCCATACTCACAAACTAGAGCAAGGTTCACAAATTGTTGACAAAGATTCAGTTAATCCCACTACATTTTTCCCTGTTTCCAGGCTTTACTAGTCCCTGCGAGATTGCCTTTCTGCAGGGGCAAGGGAGCAAACCATCTTGAAGAAAAATGAACAGCCTCACAGCCCTATGGGACCACGCTGAGGAGTCAGTCCTCCAAGAGCATCTGCCAAGAAGTAACTGGATTTAATGGTAAGCAGTTTAAATTTGTGTGTGCCACACACACCCTGGAGACTTGATGGGTAGATGTGGTGCTTAGGGACACGGTTTAGCGGTGGACTTGGCAGCGTTAGGTTTACAGTTGGACTCAATGACCTTAAGGGTCTTTTCCAACCTAAACAATTCTACGATAATTATGCTAATGCATCTTGGCAGTCAACACTTTAAAGAAAAGGCATCAGAAGTACCTCAAACCAGGATAATTTGACCTCCCTGGAATAAAACATGCCTCTTGCATTTCCCAAGTCACTTAACAACATTGCCAGATCCCAAAAGCTTGGTCTAAACATGAAGATACACTATCTTTCAGTTAATACATCTTGTTTATACTTCACGAGAATGAAAAGCAACACATATATAGTATATTTGCCTCCTTGAACATAATTAATGTTGTGTTTGCAGTAGAAACAGAAAAACATTCATGCATCACTTAATCAACAACATGAAGTCAGAGTATCAACATGCACTTGAAGTATTTTTCCTAGGCTTAAGAGTTCCCCCCACCCTGTCAAAATAATCCATTTATTTAGATTTCTTTAATTCAGTGCTTCAGTAAACACTGTGAAATCTGGGTTTTCTATTAACCACAGAAATCTGCCTAGAGCCATGGTTGGCACATCTTGTTTTCTACATTTTAGCAGCTAACAAATGTGAGAAAGTCAGATCAAGTTCCACGTCTCCCACAGAACAACATCCTAAGAGGCTGTTCAGTGCAGGTTTCAGAGGCTCAGTGATGAAGCAATCTCCTCCGTAAAGCACGGACATGGGATTACGCCAAGGAGCAGCGTGTAACACCTACAGAGTGCGTTGCCAACTCCTTCCCTACACAGCCTGCACGGGTAAGACTGCAAGTGTTCACACGGGCGGTTCTACTCACTGCAGCAGAAAAGCAAGTGCTGGTAAAGCAAAGCAGGTGCTCAAGGCAGGAGAGATGATGCCCTCTTCTCGCCTTCTCAGTGCATTTCTTCATCACGTCAGCGGAGGGAAACCCTCAAAGCTTTTCAGCAATAGGGCACTTGGGAAAGTTTTACAAATTGCCAATTGTCAGCATGACATTGACTTCTCAAACAATCGGTACATCCAATTAATTTGCTATCTTAGAGCTTGAAAACAAAACTTGAAAAAAGTGCAAATGGAAGGAGAATGATTCACAGTATTGTTATTATTTTCTATAAACATCTAAATGGTCAGATAGTCTAAGAAAGTCGGGGAGTTCCACTGCAAGCACTTCAAAGGAGAGTAAATCCCCATACACAGAGATTACAAAGGCTTTGATGTCCCTGAGATAGTCTGTATTTTTCCTACAAGTTTAAAAGAACATGTTTTAGAGAATAGGCATCCTTTGACAAATAGCAATCTTAAAAATTTTTGATTGTATATGTATTTGTTATGTAAATTATATGTTAATAATTTAATAGTTAAAACATTATTATTATTGTCAGTGCCTGATAAATGAAAACAGTGTTTATAATAGAAACTTACATAGAGACTGAACTTATAAATATTCCAGTTAATTGGTACAAGTCATCTTTTGTGACCATTAACCTCTGATTTTCAAATTAGTTCTAGCTGAGTACAGCCTGACAATTATGTGAAGAAAATGCTAATGGAAATGTCCAAATATAAAGCTGAGCTTTACAAACCTGCTAGTGTGCGGCTTTGCATCATTTATTGATCTCTTCCACCCGTCTGTCATTCGGTATGTTTTACTTTTCAGTGAGAAACACTTGTAGAAATAAAATGTATCTACCTGTCTGGGTTGATGGATTCTTTTCATTTATCACGTCAGAAAATGCTGTGAACTTTCAGAACTGCGTTAAAGACAAGAGGTGTTACCAGAGACTACGTATTTAACCATGGGGGAGTTCGCATTACAATATTGTCTTTTTCCCCTTTTTTCAGGGCAATGTTCCCAAGAATTGTCACATGCAACAATTCTAGGTATACCCCTTGGAGAGCATTCTGAACAGAAAAGCAGGTTGCGCTGTACCCACTCTCCAGGATCGGGCAGTAGAAGTCTCCACTGCCTCACTGTGAGATTTGAAACACATTTTTCATTTGACACAGTTACCTCCCTACGTGTTACTGTAAGCACAGCCATTTTATAATGGCCACCAGACTGTCAAATCGGAGAGTAAAACCAGGTACGTACCGCAGAAATTAAAAGGAAGCTTGAAAATACAGAAATATTGCTGCCAATGCTGTGGTAGCTGACTGCTATATCATATCAAATTATTTTAAATAAATATTATGAAAATATTCATAGCAGACACATTAAAACATTGCAATGCGAGGGGGAGGAGGAAGTGACAAGATTAATACATTTTTTCAAGCTGCTTTAAGGCAGAGCTATTAATCTATTTTTTATGGAATAGAGTCAAACTTAATAGCTGTATTTTAAACAAATGAATTTCCTATAATGTGTCACTAATAAAGCATTAGTCTAGCAAAACATGATCCAACTTGAGGATGTTTTTTTTTTTTTACTCAATTTTTTTCTTATACATCTATTACATGTTTGAATAACAAGTCCAATAATTCCCAAATATCCCATCCTAGTCAATGAAATTCCACGGATTTTCTTTAAAAGGTAATTGCTTCGCTGGGTTGAGCCACATTGTGTATGGAAGAGAAGCCAAGCCCTGCGCGCACTGGAAGAGGGACGCAGGTACATCTGTGCGAACTCACGTCGCAGAAGAGCAGCAGAAATCCAGCTATGCTCTTGAGTTGGACCTCAAAATAAAACATTTTTCTTTCAATAATGCTGTAGGTATTTTCTGCTGTTGATCTCATAGTTAAAGCACTCACCCTGGGACACCTGGACTCAATTCCTCCCTGAAGGGTCTCATATCTACATCGTTTTTCTCATTCAGAGAAATTGCCCTGAATTTTCCAGCACAGGGATGCACCGACATACCCTCCCCTCTGCTTTGGAGCCACGACATCAGGCAGAGAAGAATTCCAAATGCAGCGAATCTCAAAAAAAGGAACATCAGAGGAAAAAAAAAAATCCATATCTTCAACAGTTGTATTTAAATTACCCCTAATTGTTCCTTGTTAAGGTAAATCTTCAGGATGAAGTGATAAGAGAATCTATCTAATGACATAAGACCTCCTGCCAGGATGCTGGAAACTTACTGACTGCCATGAAGCACGTTATAAATGACCCACCAGCCCAACCCACCAGCTATAGATTTTGACATCAAACTTTAATCCATTGCACTATCTTTGAGCAGAGCTGAACAAGAAATACTGTACATGGTGTGAAACTCAATATGCTTCAACTTACAGCTCATGCTAAATAATCTTCTGGGATGCCCCAGGCTCCTAATTACTCTTACAGCCCTACCAATTTCTTACCCAAAAGGGGAGAGCCCCAACTCTGAGCCTGTGACGGTGCCCGGACAAACGAGCCCAGGTACTTCTCTGAGTCCCTTTTAATTCTCATTTTCTTTTCTTTAAGGAAATGTAAATATATACACACCTGCCTTTTATTCACGCTGTTAAGGAGTTACTGCCGATTTGCCTAAAAGCTGAACCGGGTTATTCACCCGCCAAGGCTGTGAGCACCGCAGGCACAACCACAGCCTCTTGCATCGATTTGCCCAAGACGCTTTGCATGCTCTCTCCCAATAAAATCAGTGTAGGCCGTTAGTTCCCTTTTCAAAACAAGCCCCGCAGAAACATCGCATTTCCTCACACAAGTTTGCATTCTTTGAATGAAGTTGCAATATCAATTTTCCAATTTTACGGTCTACTGCCTCCCCAAAATTATAATTTGTGGGACTTCAGCAAGCCAATTCATGTACACATGTAGCTTTCCTCATTCCGCTAATACACCGATATAAAGTTTAAACTAAATACTTCGACAGTTTAGGACTGCAGCTCCTCAGCGGAAAACCTTAGAGCAGACAGCACTCCCACCTTACACTCAGAACACTTCTTAGGCCCCTTTTTCTTCACCATCACTTCTTAAGCTCCATCGGGGCTTAACCCCACGGGTGCTGATCACTCCCAAAGAAGTTCAATTTGATGTTTCCAGATTATCTAATCCTTCAATTACTTTTAAGTCCTGCTTAAATCTCAGACATTTGCAATACTAAATCATGCACCTTCTTCATGCTCCATTACTGACCTCCACATTTTGTACCAGGAATTACATTTGACAAATCAGGTTAGTTTCAAGCTTTCTATAGCAAGTAGAGATGTCGCCTTGGAAAAAGAACAATCTTGTATCACTCCATTTTAATCTCTCAGATCACAGTTCCGATGAGTAAATCAAAGTGGGTATTTTGTGCTCTACCTACAAAATCAGGTTTATATTCTGCAGTTAATGATCAATCTAGCCTTTATATTTAATGTCAGCATCCATTTAACTCTACAGAAATAGTGCTATTTTAACCAATCCCTGATACATTTCTTTATAATTTTTCAAATGTCAATTTAGTGTTTTATTAGGCCTTATTTTTTTCATATCAGTAGGCTGGATTGCTTTGCTTTGACCCCTTTACCAATAGGGCCATCGTATTCCACTTGCCTGCAAAATCTGAAGAACAAATTCTACCTGGTGGTTTGGTTTTGCTTTTAAAGAAGCACCATTTCCCCTTGCCCTCTGGCTCTTTCTTAGGTTAATGTTTCCTCATCTTCCTCTCATTACAAATTCCCATGTCAGAAGAAATCCCCAGGCTTTCGGTGGTGAGATTACACTAGGATTTTATACCTCCTGATAGAATGTGTCTCAGACGTCCCTCAGCACAGACACTTGCATTACCAGAACAAAACCCCAGGGAACTCTTTTTGCATCCTCCTCCTTCTCTTGTCCTCCAAAGAAAACATGAGAAAAATCAGGAACAAGGAAAAGAGCAAGGTCACCTGCTGCAGTGCCTCTATTTGTGGTAATGAAATGAAAACCTGCTTTCATGCTGATTCCTTCCTGCCTTTCTCAGCTTTCTCCGCCTTGTCCTCTTCGGTCAATAAATAAAACCAATCAGTCAATCCAAAGGTGCATTTCTACCTCATTTTCCTAAATGATGTATTTCCTTTGTCAACATGCTTGAGCTGAGAATGGAATTAAGCACCTTGAAATGCCTATTCCTAAGGATAATGCCACCACATGGTGAGAACATTTTTGCTTTTTAGAAGCAAACTCCTGAGTGTAAAGGGCTGATTCCCCTCCAATGACCCTTACCACGTCTATGGAGACAGGCTGAGAGAGTTGGGGTTGTTCAGCCTGGAGAAGAGAAGGCTCCGGGGAGACCTTATTGCGGCCTTTCAATACCTAAAGGGGCTTATAAGAAAGATGGGGACAGACTTTTTAGCAGGGCCTGCTGTGATAGAACAAGGGGTGATGGTTTTAAACTAAAGGAGGGGAGATTCAGACTAGACACAAGGAAGTTTTCCACACTGAGGGTGGTGAGGCCCTGGCCCAGGTTGCCCAGAGAGGTGGGAGATGCCGCATCCCTGGAAACATTCCAGGTCAGGCTGGACGGGGCTCTGGGCAACCTGATCTAGTGAGGTTGTCCCTGCTCATTGCAGGGGGGTTGGACTAGATGGCCTTGAAAGGTCCCTTCCAACCCAAACTGTTCTGTGATTCTATTCTATGATGATTCTATACCACCCAGACATCTAAGTGACTTTGCTATAACGAAGTGAGATGAATTGAACACTGTGCAAATTACAGTGCACACTCAAATCAATAGACCTTTGACACAGTGCTCAAAAAAACCCACAGTCAACCACAGTCCATAACTATCTCGCTAACAAAAAGCATTTTGCTCCTTTCCCCCTCTCACCCTGCTCCCCAGTTCAGCATTATCCCAAGGATCCTATTTTTGGTCGATTCCCCAGAGCCCCAGATATGTCTCTTGAACATTTCACAGCACATAAGCAGTGAAATTACTGCTCATTTCCTTGTTTCCACCTCATGGTCCCCTGAAATTTGCAATTCAGTCTCCTGTCCACTTCCTCCTCCTTCATCCTCAGCCCGATGCTGAGTGTCCTGACATGTTAGGAGCAATAAACTTCCTTCCCAGACGCGAGCGGCTATTATACAGACGGTAATTACTTCTAGACCTGCATTTGGCTACCTGCTTTTCTTCCCTCATGATCTGCTTTCACTTGAAAATCTGTGTCTTTCATCCTAAAACTAATTATTTATCTAATCAAGAAGTTCAACTCCTTCCCGTAATTATTAGCCACGTGGCTCTTACACAATCCTGGGATAATCTTGCAACATACAGGTAAACTCTGTAAAGGACTTGCCCTTTGTCACTCCTCCGGTGTTTATTTTAAAAAGGTTTGGCTCCACTAGAAATGACCGGTTATGAATACATCCCTGGATGTTTAGGTAATCACAGCTTTAAAGATAATCCTCTGCCTGAGCCTCTTAGTGTCGGAGCCTTCATAACTCAGATGTCAAGACAGAAAGTTTAGTGTTCCTTGAAACATCCTTAATGGCCTCCTCTCTCATCCGTTGAATATAGACCCCTCAACTTTCTTTAGACCCACCTCTTCCTCCAAAATACTATAAAACTTGGCCAGAGGCAGGTATTTCAATAGCTTTGGGTCATTTTTATTTTTAGATCCCCTTTCCTAGCATAATCTCCTTTCTGTTTCAAATATTGTTATTCACCTTTGGAAATTCAGATCTAGTGATGCCTTTTGGTGTTTGTCTTTAGAGAGACAGACACAATAGGGGGTTTTAAGCAATGTCCACCTTCTCTGAAGAAATGTCACTATTTTTAAAGGTCTGACTTTTCTTTGCCAATTTGTTTATGGACTTAAAATATAATCCCATTTAAACTCCCTCTTTGCTTGTATACTGTAGCTTTATGTCTCCTACCATCTGGCCTACTACTTATTCTCCACCCGTGCCAGATTTCCACTCCTCTTCTGTACCTGGATGATGGGTTTGGATTAAAACTGCCATAAAAATCTGTCAGTTGTATAAAAACAAATACAAGCGAGGTGGGGGGAAGTCCCAGAAAGTTTTTTTTGAGTGAGGTTTTTTTGTTTGATTAATTGGTTGCTTTTTAAAACTTATTTAAATTGTCACATGCGCTTTCTTACAAATTGACCTTAATCCCTCTCCGAAATGGCAGACAAGCATTAGATATTCCCTCACACACCTCTGACAAATCCCTTTGTGTTGGGGGAGGGTTTTGTTCCTTTGTTGAGTTTGCTTTTGTTTAAGTTTTTAACGGAAATACTCTCTTACCCTTCTGTACCATACAGAACCGAAACACGCTGCCACCTTCCAGCGCTTTGCGTTTGCCACCCAGTCCCCGCTCCGCGCCGCTGAAGGACGGGCAGCGGAAGGCACGGAGCGGAAAGTTAACTCGGTTCAGCTAAGTGATCCGTCTTAAAAATGCCAAGTGGCAGGTCTCGGGCGACAGCAAGGAGGTTTCTGCTTCATAACGCTGAGTCAGTCAACAAGATGCGACACTTTTTTGATAATTTTAGTGTGTTTCTTCACAGAGACTGACTTGAAACCAGATCATGAGTTTTCCTCAAACGGTTACAGGCTGATTGAAGTTTTGTGGCTCAAACCTCAAATTTATTTGATTATTTGAGCATATTACATTTCTTAGTGTTCATCTGCCCGACATGAATGACAGTAACAGGGAAATATTAACAAATACCTATCTACAGCTCCTCGTGGAAACCCATTACAAAACTGCTATTCAAATAGTGCGGGAGGAGGACTGCACTTCAGATCTGTATTTTTATATTACTTCTCTCTTTCAAACAAGAAATTGCTTCTCCTCCTCAAACAGTCTTTGCTTACTTATCTCCCCAAACAAACAAACAACAAAAAAAGGGAAAGGAAAATACAAGCAGCTTGCAGCTCAGAAATAACTCGACCCGTTTCATCAGCTCTGACTATTATATATTTATTACATTTCTTTTCTGGTATTTTTTTTTTTAAACATTCTTGCTCATCTCTCAGCTCCGACCCTTTCTCCTGGGGACGCCAGCTGACCCGCGGACAGAAGACCCTACGGACAGAAACCGCACAACCCACAGCCGTGCCAGTCACGACCTCCCCACGCACGAGCGTCAGCGCAAATCCCCTCTCTCACGACGCTTCGCTCCTACTCAGAGCCACGGCTCCAGCGAGCAATCTCCTTGTCTCCTATCCCCAGATAATGAAATTTTCTCATCACAAGACTGCAATTCTTTACCTGCCAGGCAGCGTCAGCTGAGGCGTACATTTCTGTGTACAAGGTTTGGCCAGAATAATCAAAACACCCTAACAAGTACCACCTATGTGCTCCACCAGCAATTTCTTCAGAACAAAACAATGTTTCCCAAAGGTTTCCACTACAGCACTCTATCCAAACTCTTCAGAATATTTCCCATAGAAATTTTACTCATTATTTTAACAGAATTGGCGTATTAATCTGAGCAATCATTAATATTCTTCCCTGTAGTGTTCCTTCTATAAACATGATTTTAAAAACACATAACACCTAATTACACAAATCAGAATTAAGAAAACTGGAATTCATGCTCTTTGTGTGCTATCTCATAATACAAATGCTTTTTCTCTGGGCATAAGTTGTCAGCTTTCTGAATACCTTAAGCTATTAGTAAGGGACAAGACTTGTAAAAGCTTTTTCTGTGCATTTTTGGAAGGATGGAAAATTGTGCCCTGCTCCGGTCAGTTGCTGGACAGGCAAGTATCTCGTGAGATGGGGAAAACTGCTTTTGCTACCTCTATTAACTTTCCAACTCCCCTGTAAAACATTAAAAGAACTAGTTTGATCTCTTCACAGTTTTCCAACTCTAACAGAAAATAAGTATTGTCAGAGAAAACCTTCCATGTTGAAACCTTGAAAAGATGCAAAGCTGAATAATCATAAACTACAACTTCTGCATGTGAGGCGGCTTGTTCTTAGCCCGAAGAAGTTAGCAATATGACCTCTAACGATAGCAACTTTGCTGGAAAGGACATTATAAAGTATTAAGGCTAATTAAGCAGGAGACTTTTCAGCAGTGTGGAAATATCATCTCTATGACTGTCAATTACACTGTTTAAGTGTAAATATTCTGTAGCACATATTTTCTAAAGAGAATATTCACTGCAATGATGAAAGAGGGAGTTTCTTTGAAGTCTTTTTGGAAACACAAAGTCTTCTCTTCTATAACGTGAATCTCCAGATACTTCTGCTGTGATCTCTTCTGCTGCAGTACACCTCTTCTTAATACTTTTAATTGTTACCTTTCCCTTCCAAACGAAAAGTCCCTTCTACTTTTCTTAAAGATAAACTTGTCCTTTTGAAAAAGGTGGAGAAATCGTACAGACATGAAAGACAGTTTGGCAACTAAATAACTCCCCCACCTGCACAGCCTTCACTCTGCCCCTCCTACTCACTCATCCGCATTGTGCTCAGTTGGAAATTTATTCCCCAGTAAAATTTAAAGCAAGAACAGAAGAATTAGCATTGAAAATAGGCAGGAATATTTTAGTATCCAGATTGTAGGAACAGATTTTTCCACAATGTGAACAATAAAGTCATGGAACTTCTTCAGATAAATCAGCATTTGAGTGATGTTCATTTTACAGTCTAAACCGTGCCTGTGTCATGTATCAGTAAGATTTCCCCAAACCTTTGAACGGATGATCACTTGGTACTGCCCAAATAGAAGCAAACTCAAATCTTTCAAGGTGGGACTTAATTATTGCCTACTGATTACATAGGGAAAGGCGTATCATCAGCCAGGCCATAAGCAGGAAGCAACAGACCTCATCTTGGCAGCTTTTGGGGGGTTTTTTAAACCCCTACATGATGCCAGTGGAAAAAAAAAAAAAAAAAAGAGAAATCTTTGTTGCATGTACACTTTATCTCCTAAATCTGATGCTTTTTAATCACGGATATTAGAAACACAGTCCCAGCACTGATGTATCGTCTTGTAAAGGCAAAAGAATTTTGTTCTGCAATGAGCTGATAAACACTACGGCTTGCACATCACCCATCCTCTCCTAAGAGTCAATGTCATTGTAGCTTTAAAAATCCTCTGCAAAGACTGGAATTTCTTTGCTTGCCTCCTGTTGCCAAGGAAAAGATTAATCCGGTGATAGAGGATACATGAGACTGTATCAGGATTCAGTAGGGCTAAGGAGAGTGAGCGGTAGAGCAGCACAGCCCTGGACAGTATCTCAGAGTGGTTTCTCGGGACCACATCCAAGGACGGCAGCCCTGCTTACCAGGTTGGGGAGCCAGCCCTGGAGAGCGGTGAAGCAAGCAGGAAGGACGGAATTGCACGGCCAGTGCCTGAAAGGTGTCTCCACCCCTCAGGAACCGAAGCTGAAAGTTGACAACACAGGACAAGTCTTCCCAAGAGCCCTTAACCAGCACAGATTTGTGCCACTGTAATACTGAAGAATTTTTGTGCACAGTATTTTTAAATCTATATTCCATAAGGGCTACAAATAGGGAAAAAAATGTTTTGACATATACCACTCAAGTGTGAAAGTAACCTTTTGCTTTAATGGTTTATTCAGGAACTATCCTGGTGTTTTTAATTAGCTAATGCTTCACTAAGATCTGCAGTCCCCAAAAGAACATAATAGTTCCATAAAATGGCTCTGTTTTAATTTCTCTAGTTTTAATGTAGCACACAATCTCCCATCCTACATCCCAACTGTAATTAGCATGGCTAATTACTGAAACTGTATGAATCCTAGTTGCAGTTGCTATAATAAGTACATTTAGTGTATTTCTAAGTACATTACTGGTATTACAGAATTTATTATGAAGACACAGTAAGGAAAAGCGGGTGCCAATGCCATTGAATACTCATGGGACTGGCAGAGGGGGGAAAAAGTTATTCTTATGGAAACAGATCTCACCAATGA
The DNA here is from genome assembly GCA_009819775.1 of Phoenicopterus ruber ruber. Classification (NCBI taxonomy): domain Eukaryota; kingdom Metazoa; phylum Chordata; class Aves; order Phoenicopteriformes; family Phoenicopteridae; genus Phoenicopterus; species Phoenicopterus ruber. Next base: position 4,146,974 of record CM020223.1, on the reverse strand, counting down.
ATTAGGTGATTTCCAGGGTCCCAAGTGCTTACAAAATTTGTTACATAAAAATCTGTTCATTGGGGAAATAAAAAAAAAAAAGAAAGAACACAACAAACCTCCTCAAGCAATCGGTAGAACACTAACTTATGGCAATTGTCGTGAAAGTGAAGAAAAATTTATTTCACAATCTTTAAACCACATCAACAATATTATTTCCTGACAGAGAGACTATAAAGTCCAAAGCCTATTAAAAAGGGGTTTCACATCTTTTTGAGATTTGATAATAAATTCCAAAGATGTGAAATCCCTTTTTAATAGGCTTCGGATATTAACAGTAATATTTCCCTATAGTAAGATTATAGGCTGAATTTACAGATCTCAAACAATTTTAGAATGAGTCAACCAGGCAAAACTCTCCTGACTCAGATCTGTGCAAGGGATGAAGACAGTGAACTCTCTATATTTATCTTTCATTGATAAATATTAATTCCTGTCAAAGATCACTTACATAAATAATGGAATAACAACTCCCCTTCCTTGCATCTGCGTCACACGAACTATCCCAGAGAGAAACAAACATATTCATCTAGCTATACTTTGTTAATTGGAAAAGAAAGCAAAATTAAAAGTTTAGCAGGTGGTGCTACAGTATCTCAGACATCCTGCCATGATCTTCATGAAGCACAGATACTCAGTTTCCTACCTCTGAACTTGTTTTTTCTTCAAAGATTAAGCAATTTAAAAACATGACCTTGGGAAGGAACGTGAGCGCACATATCAAACAGTGTTTCAGTGAATACAAATAACTGCATCGGGCCAGCACAGATTCACCTTCAAGTCATAACTCGCAGACCACAAGACCACACCACTCTTGAAAGAGAACCTGTCTTGTGGTAAAGGAGAATCTCCAGAATATTTTTTAAAGAAAATGCAAAATTAGCAAAAAACCTAAAAAACTAAACAGGTAGACAAACAAAAACCCAGCACCCTGCTGTGGCAATCTCTGCTCCAGTCCCCCCAGCTGGGAGAAAGCCCTGGTTGAGCCGGACAACTGCAGTTACCCAACACCAACCCCTGCGGCAGGGTAACATCAACCCAACGTGTCCCACAGCCACAGAAAAGCAGCAAGAGCAGCCTCGTGACGCCACGGCACGGCTTCCTTAGGGGCGTGCTCAGCAGTGGCAAAAGCAGCCACTTCTCAAGCGCGCGAGGAAAAACCCTTCCAACCCACTCACGGCAGCAAGTCTTCTATTGAGCAACGGAGCAAGGACTAGGAAGGATTATCACCTGTCACATGTAAAATTCTGCTTCTGAAAAAGTACCTCATTTGGGAGCGAACTAGAGATGGTGCTGGCTGCACTTCAGGTCGTGAGCAAGGGAACATCTTTCCAAGGGTATTTTTTAAATCCTGCTTGCATGGCCAGTTGGATCTATTGAAAAGCCCCCTGCTCCCTTCACACTGCTGCCCACACTGCCCTCCTCAGCCACTGAGATTGGGTCAATCTGCTCCCATAAATTAACATTTTAATTAATTAATTTATTTTAAGTGAAGCATGGCAAAGAAAAAGACAAGAAAAGTCAAGAAACTACTAGCAAGCTCAGCCAACTTTTGAGTACCCCATGGCCTAAAGAGAGATTTTGAAGCAAGACAGTTGTCTTTTGTAGGGAAAAGTTCCTGAAAAAAATAATCTCTTTTTCCCCCTGCCTCTCTCCCTTTGCTTACCAAAACAAGAAGCCTCACTTTTACTGATCAATAATTGACAATAGGAGTTTCAGCTGCAAGGAATTCTTCAGGAAAGGCAACTGGTGGTGGGTGTCAGACAATCCAAGATAACAACAGAGATGTTCTTGAGAAATTTAAGCATCGTCTCATTACCATGGTGCAAAAAGCAATGCTATCCTTTAAGTCTACACTGCATGTGCATATGCTGGAAATAATTAGTTGCTACTCCATGGTGCGCTGCTGTCTTGTTTTCTAACTTGCAGGTAACAAATAAGGCAACTTAATTTCAGCAGAAGATGCTCATGCCAACCTCGCCTCTCCAATACTGTCATTCGGTGGGAAGAACAAGACAACATTTTAGTTCAGCGCTACCACGCTGAAAGAGAATACCCGGTTTTATCAACGAGTCATACAGAAATATTCTCCCCCGGTAGCCATTACGTGCCCAGTGACTTGAACATTGTTTATCCTCACCAAGAGTCCATCCCATGGGATCAGTCCCGTGGGTACCTGTACCAGAAACCGTTGGCCAAGCTCAGCTCTTTTTTCCTGAACTCCAGGACAGCAGAGCCCTAAAAGCAAATGGCGCCTCATGTCTTACAAGTGCCTAAATCTTGCCCTTATATCCAGACTGCAGGAGTAAACCTAGCTCAGCATCTGCGCTACGTACTACATAGTCCCTTTCTGTTTATTTTTGCAAGATATTTGATATGGGGGTGTGGGGTTGTTACCACATTATATTGACTTTGTATCAAACATTTATGCAAGCAGCCGTTTTCAAGAACTAGATAAGGTTATGCTTTATTTGACAGTCTTTAGGGTATATGCGTGGTTACAACTATATGAAGTGGGCCTGCAAATTGTGACATTTAGGGTTTAGAAGCTAATCTTGTTAAACGCTGATTTTTTTCAAGGTGCCAGGTGTGCAAGATTTACTAATTTTCTCATCCAGTATGCCAAGTATTAGTTCTAATTGATGAGCCATTATCAAGCATATTATCAAACTTGAGATGCAAGTTGTTGTGGAAATGTTAAAAGTCTATATAGAATTTTTGAAATAATTAACAAAAGAATTCCATCAAATGCAAATACACAAAAGTTTAGTGTAAAAGAAACAGAATGCAACTGAAGCATATAAAACTTGAAACATCAGATGCATAAACCCTTAGAAATAATCTCTTAAAACTATTAGAGATATCAATACATCCCAAAAATCTGTTAATACATTTGCTCCAGAGAGTTCCTAATGCAAGTTACAATTTTGCCACTGACTTTTAATAAGAAAATCCATCCCTCCACGCCTTCTATTTGGGGGATTCCCCTTGATTCACAGTGATCTAAGCATCAACAGTTACAGTTCGGGGGGCATGAAACTTTCCCAGGTAAATGCAGCTTAACTACGTTGTCTTTACCACTACTACAGTAAAGTGTGAGTTGTCCCTGACATCTGGCTTGTACTGGCACAGCTGCTGAACCTGAAAATTGCCCTGATATCTGGGATCCTACAATGTTATCTTATGCCTTGGCTGGAAAGAGTCCAGATCTGCTTGTTGCCAGCAAGCGTATTAACTCTTGCAGCAGCTCAGCTCCAGGATGGAATAAACAGGGATGTGCTAATTTTATAATCTACCCCTAAAACCAGCCAAGCGCAGCATTGGGGAGGGTGGAAATCAAAGATATCTCTTTTGACTGTCATGGATATATGGTCTTTAAGATGTATTTGCCATTATTCCTGAACGCATGCCGCCTTTGTAGGGCAGACTAAACTGCCCTGCTCTCCACTGCTTTTTAGCTGTTGTACGTTGACAGCTCGTAAAGACAGACTCCCGTCGTGCCACTGGATGCTCCTGCAAGATCGCTTGCTGATTCAGCAGAATATCCCTACCCAGGAGCTGGAGAATCGAACACCACCTTTGAAATGGGCCAGATTATAAAAGCGGCCACTACAAAGCTGTTTTGAATTAAATCACAAATATATAAAAGACCAAAGAGAAAACCAACCAACCAAACCAAAACCAATCCATAGTTACAGTCCCCCTTCACGTCCTCTTATTCTGCTTCTGCCAAGAAAATGCTTCATGAATTGGAGTATTTTATCAATTTGTGTGAAAACAGCACAATGCCCTATATTAAATACTAAGCAGGACTTCTCACGCTATCCAGCATGAAGCCTGTACTAAATTTTTATTACATACACCAATGGAATAGTCGAAGGCAATTTTTCCCGAGCCGGATACACAGCTGGTTTCTCAGCTCTCATTACATTAAAGGGTCTCTGAATCATTGACCCTCCATCATTCAGGTCCCTGCCTGCTGGAAGGGAGGCAGCGCGGGGCTGCTCCGCTCCGAGACGAGGCCTCGCGCAGAAGCGCGCTGTGCGCCGGGCCGTCTGCGGGGACCCACGCTCTGCAAACTGCTCCTTCCGCACGTGTGGGTTCCTTCTTTCTTTGGCACTCAACGGGTAAGCTGTTTTCCCAGAAACTGCCTTGAGATGATTTGCTTGCATCTTAGTTAATGCACAAGCATTCATTACTAAAATATAGGCATCAAAGACAATTTTAAGAGTCCAATAATTTTTCTTATAGTGTCCGAAATTCTGATTTTTTTTTTTTTTTTTTTTTTTTGCTCTGGAGCAAGGAGGTTTTACCACTACAAACCTTTGCCTGTCACACATTTCCCCCATACCGGAGTCTGGCCAGTGTCAATCATGCTGTCTGTCACGACTGCTGCGGCAGCACCACCTTTACATTCAGATTGCGTTCACTCCTGGGCTAAAGGTGCGGGTTTCTGATAAGGGCAATCTCTTAACTAAAGCTCAAAATACCAACTCAGACTTCCTTCCTCACTGTCTCAGATGGCGGACAAAGACAAACTGAATAAAACATGCTATTCTGCAGTCACTGACTTCATGCTTTTGGCATTTGCATGAAAACTCTATGAAAGTTATTTTTGCAGAACTTAGTAATACACCACTTTTTTTTCTCTTCTTAAGAACTTCTTCTGAAATAGCATTCTATACTGGTAGGGCAGCTAAATCAAGATTTTCCTAAATTGTCCACACATTGCATGATTTTAGAATATAGAATCATAAAACCTGGTATAAAAATCACTTTTTCACCAAAACTCTTCTCCTACCAAGGCTCAAAGAAGACACAAGCCCGAAAATGGTATTGCAGAAAGGCACTGAAGTATGTGGAATGCACCAGTTTTCACAAACATTTTCTGTAAGTTTAATAACAAAGTATTTCTTGGTAAATTATCCACATTGAAAAACTTTGGGTTTGTTTTGGGTATTTTCACTTAAATAGTTAAAGGGTGAAGAGAATCAGAAGTACAGAGAGTTTGGTACTTAATTCAAAATTGCCTTCCTAGTTAACCATCGGGTGTGAAGAGAACCAGAGCTTCTCAGCTCTCACAGCTCCACAGACCAAGCGAACTACTGACCTGACAATAAAGGCATAATCATATTAATATATCTCCTTTCAGAACAGAAAAAAATGTGAGTCTCAAATGGGAGACAGCCCTGCCATAGGGAACACACTGGGACATAATTATTCTTCAAAAAGGAAGCTGTAGAAATAAATTTGAACAGATTGGTACTGCGTGTGTGCTCACACAGCCCAAAAAGTGGATTTCCTCAGTCCCTACTTGTCCCTCTGACTGCACAGGTTCTTCAGTGAGTAACGATAAAAGATACTGAAGTGGCTTGTTTCAGCTCGTGCCTTGTTGACAGGCCTCTCTTTACTATCGCCGCTGAGAAGCGTCTCTGATGAGCTAGTCACTTAAACGCCACATTACAGAAGGGAGGATGGCGACATTTCAGGAGTTGGCACCAGTTTGCCTAGATAAACTACAGGTTCAGAAAGACTGAATGTGCTTTGCATGGCTATTTGCTGATGCTAACTCCCTGCTGTATTTATCAGGTATTACCCAAAGCCTCTATGATGATGCATATTGGGCATTTCTCAGCATCTTCTGTTTCAAAGCTTTGTGTAACAGACCAGCAGCAACCTGTAGAAATAGCAACATTTTCACGGAGTGCCACAGTTTTTTAGATGGTTATGATTACTTACACCTTTCTAGCACACCACAGCCTGGGATTTTTTTTTCATTACGGTTTGAACAGTTAATCTCAGTACCACGAGATTCATGAAATCTGCAGAGCACGGTTAACGTTTTGTTCCAGCATTTCTTTCAAATGTTCTCGGATTCAGCAAGAGCCTGTCTTCAGAAGGCTCGGCCACCACGGAGGGTGGGCTCTGACCACAGACCTGCCTCCGCTGATCTTTCTGCGGGTAACTGCAATAGCTCAGCCGCTGTGCGCCGTGTGCTCAGGAAATTTCCACCCCTGCACCGCATTTCAGGTGCCTTCCCACCCCGTCAGCTGCTCACCTGCCTCCAAACACAAAGCTCACATCAGCATGAATAAGTAAGAAAGCATAAAAAAAAATCCCCAGCCGTATGCTGATCCATTTGGCACAGTATGCTAATTCCTCTCATTTTTCCAGTGAGATTTTTTTCCCTGATCAGACAAGTTACATCCCACCCCTGTTGGCATAAGAAAGCCTCACCTTCTTATGATTTTTAAAACAAAACCCACTCTAACCAGCTGACAGCGTAACTTTCAAAGCAACAGCAAATGCTGCCAGCATTTAAAACCCACTATTCTTGAAAATTATCCATGTGTTTTGTGGAAGCAAATGCAAGCAGATTTGCCAGCTGCGTAATTCCACATAGTTTTCATGTCTACTGTGGATTTTGTAAATTGCTTTAGTTATGAAACCCAGACTTGAGTTTTTACAGAGCCTGCCTAGGTCAACGAGAATTTTTCCAATGACTTCAATAGGCAGTGGATTAGGCTTCATGTGACACATAAATTAACTGAGCCTAATTAACAGCAGTGCTGCACTTGAACCTGATCTTGTGCTGGTGTTGGCACTTCATAGGCAGTAGTTCGTCAGTGAGAAGAGCAGCTGCTAAAGAGGGCAAAAATCAAAGAGCAATTTGCTCCACAATACAACCCATCAGAAAAAAAAAAAAAAAATACTGGAAGAGATCAGCTTTCCACGAATTCATCCAGTCTCTGCCGCAGCACACACAGGAAAGACCTATTGAGAATATAAGCTCTGTAACAACACACCTTTCAACATCTGTTGCCCTAAAATAAACTACCACCATTTCATGGGAAATATGGATATATGCACCTCTGATTGGAAGGACTATCCATTAAAAAGGTAATTTAACGCTATAAAATATCTTTTTACTTTAGGAATGTAATTAACTTAGGTTTGGAAAATAACTTAAGATGCCACAGTCTTTTTTTATCAATATACATTATAGCCAGGATCTGAGAAGCTGCTCATCCCACCACACTGTCAGGCTCCAATCTGGCAGAGGTCTATAAATGTACTTGTGTGCACTATGAGTAATTTCACTGACTCACGGGGTGGCTCAGACAATATTGCTAAACAGATGCACCCTTTTTGTAGATTTGGGACCTCAAAATAAACAAGTCCCTCTGTGTCGTGGTTTAACCCCAGCCAGTAGCTGAATACCAGGCAGCCGCTCGCTCACTCCTCCCTACCCAGTGGGGTGGGGAGGAGAATCAGAGAGAAAGGAAAACTCGTGGGTTGAGATAAAAACAGTTCACCAGGACAGCAAAGGAAAAATATAAAAATATATTAATGGTAATAATACATATAAGGATAATAGGATATATAAAACAAACGATGCACAATTTCTCACCACCCGACGACCGATACAGCCTGTCCCGAGCAGCAGGCAGGGAGCAGGGGTATCCCCCCCCCCAGCTATCCCAGAACAGCAAGTTCCAGAGAGAGCAGGCGAGGGAACAAACAGCCGAACGAAAGAAAAGGCCTGAACAAGTGTAAAAAGGGCAAACAAGGGAACAACAAGGGAAACAAGAAGGGAAGTGGCCCACCGGCTGACCCCCACTTATCCCGGGCATGCCGTCTATGGTATGGAATACTCCCTTTGGCCAGGTTGGATCAACTATTCTGGCTCTACCCCTCCCAGGTTTTTGCACCTGCACATTAGCAAAACCCAGGAAACTGCAAAGTGTCCTTCGTCATTTAACAGCAAACAACACCATCAGTGTATTATCACCATTCTTCACACACTAAATCCAAAACACAGGAGCTGCTGGAGACAAAACTAGCTCCGTCCCAGCCTAAACCAGGACACTGATAGCTCAGAGACAGTCTAAGCCTGGTTCACATTTCAAAGCTTGCGTGTTCCTAGCTGGCCTTAAAAATTGCAGAGGCAATCTTGCTAACTTCCATGAAATGCGTGAGGAAAACGTGTACCTGAGCCCCAGCTGGGTGAGGGGTGTAAGGGCACAGACCTGGAGTAAAAACACTCTGAGGAGAGTCAGCCCAGGGGGACCATCGTGTCCCTTTCCGCTGCAAGAAGAGCTCTGTCACAGTCCTCCTCTGACTGAGATCACCAGGACGTGGTAAAAATCACCGAAGATAAACAATATTCTCCCTCCTCACAGGCTTTGTTACCCTGAAGACATCAGTTGAATGCTTCTTCCAAGCAGTGGGCTTTCCCAGCTGCAGCTCAGCTTCAGCGGTTTGCTTCCAGCACAGTGTCTTGATCAGGTCTCTCCAGTCTCCCAAACTCCTCCCTGGGTCAGAGCCCCTGAAACCTTTCCCTGAAGGCAGGACAATTGCTTAGAGGTAGCCAAAATGTTTGCAACAAAAACGTTTCTGTCGAGAGGGTTACAAGGGGAAGCCATCTGTTTTCCATGGACCATCACTGCTTGACACGTGTTACAGATGATGTTGTTTACTAAACCATTTCCCTGACACTAGGGTTTCGCCGCTTCCCCTGCGCCTGCCCGCGCAGCTTCCCCGTGGGGACACGTCAGCACCGTAACTCGGGGACGGGGTTTTCACTCGGGAGAAGCAGGGTTCTGTCTGGGTGCTGCCGTGATTTCCTACCTGTGGCACTGACCCGCCAGCCGACTGAGCGCAAGGCTGCCTCGTATATCCACAGATCTATTTTCTTCCCTGTGCAACTGATGCTCAGCCTCTCCTGCTCATCTACACTTTATTCTGCCCTTACGATAAACATTCCAAGTAGTCCAACACCAGTATTTGGTCCTAAGTGTGCCCTGGACACCTGCTGATTATCATCCATGACATATAGCATAAAACTACAAACTTAGTTAACATTATTTTGTGAGGTGGTGGGTTTTTTCCTTTTTACTTAATCTGTCAAAACGTATTTCTTTACAGGGAGCTGATGCAGCAAATGTGTTCTGTAAAAAACCCCTTTAACCCAGGAGTTTTTATAACACCGCGCAAGTAAATGTAGGCACCTTTAGTCGACCCCACCCAGTGATAACAACCGCCTTCAAAGAAACACCTTTCTGTATTATTTTGTGTAGTGCATCGTTTGCAGTCATGAGGGAGATTCTGGAATTGTTTAAATTATTCTTACTTTTTTTCTGGAAGATTTAAGGTTCAAGTTATTCGCAAAAGGAACTAAATAGAAATGGTGACTGATTAACATAATTCTGTGAGGTAAGTAAACAGCACAAAATACGTACCTCCGCATGCCTGTGGATTCAGATTTTTACTTCATTTGCTTCACTAAGAGGTTTTCCCGTAATAAACAGCAAACAGCCAAGTTCACTTCAAGGGAGAATTTCAATATATGTGTTTGCTGAAGAGTGTAATCACATCAGAGACTGCACTACATGAAAGAGAATATTTCTATGGGTCACAGACCATTCTGCAGCTGTGTTACTCCACATAAATTCAGTTTATGAAATACCTCCCGTGGGGCTAAAACAGCAAGACTTTGACAAGGACTGCAAATACCCAGAGAGTCCATAACCCCGAGGGTACTTTATACAAAACCTGCAGAGATACATGAAGTTCCAATAAGCTGAGGAATTCCTTCGTGACCAGCAGAACCCTTGTATTTCTCTTTCTGATTGTGTATGGTTACAGTAACCACGAAATCTCTGTTGGATTTCTTAAAAAAATTAGGAAAAATCTCAGAGCGATCACCTCAATTTTTGTATTAGACATTCAAGTAACCAGTTATTTTTTTACAGTTCACAAAAAAGTTTGCAATGAAATAACTAAGAGCTAAGTAAAATGCCATCAATCTACATGGTTCACTAAAATGAACTCCCAGATTATATAGTTAAAATCTCAAAGTATCACGTATCTTTTTAACACAACACGTTCTGGCATTTTAATTTCAATTTCCACCTCATTAATGGTGACATTTCTCTACCTTGGAAGAGAAGGGTTAAACCCGGAGCGCGAGCGCTGCAGATTTGGAAGGGACCATCATGTTCTGCAGGGAGGCGAGAGAATGCACATAGTTCATTAAATAATGTGAGTAGTAATGAGGGTTTACACAAATCAAACAGTGTGTTAGGTAATTGTAATGTTGCTTTGTGGTAAACCACCTGTCAGGAAGCACTTCCAGCCGAAGACTCAATCTGCTACGGTGCCTCCAGATGATTTCTAATTAGTGTAAACTTCATCTGTGGCATGGAACCAACATATTAAAAAGGTATGTGTTGGGGTTTTTTTTTTTTTTTTTTAGTAGCTTCTTTCACTCTTCTCCTCCTAGCACTGTGAAAATGGCTTTTGCATAGGCTCCTTTGAAGAAAGCTCTTTTACCACGAGTACTAAGAGAAGCCTACCACACTCATCCGAGGAAAATGACAGCCTTTCATACAAACAGGGGAAGAGAAGCCGAGCTCTGGAAAAAGAAGAGCCCTAAAAAGACTCAAGTTTGTCATCAAATGTAATCCTTAACTTCAAAAGGTTAAAATAGCTCACACCTCTGTGTGCCAATAAACATCACTAAAGTTTTTTGGGGTTTTGTTTTTTAAATATCAAACACATTTTTAATAGTTACCAAAGATAGTGATGGATGCTCTAATAACAGAACAGCCCCAAATCAAAATCCCCACAGCCCCCAAAAAAACCCCAAGATATTATAAGACGTAAAGACGAGTGACTCAGGGCAGTCCTGCTTGCTGCATTCGCAGGCAGCCTGCGTGGTCGGAGCGGTACCCTCTCACTGCGCCACGTCCACAAACCCGGAGGAGACAAAAGCCAAATGCCAGGACACAAACCACCCCCTTTCAAGCAAAAAGGAACTGGCAGGAAGGAGCACATCTCCAGTTAAAACATGCAAGCGTATCTATTGACATACAATTTTATAGCCTCTATCATTTTTCTTCCTTTATTCTACACCTGGCTACAAAAAAAACCCCAAAGTTATGACAGCGGCCCCCTCTCCCTGCCCCACACGCTTGCTGACGAGCTGCCGGCAGGATCAGCGACTACCCTCAGAGCAGCGGGACCTTACAGCTCTTCATTAGCCAGCTCAAAGGAACCGGGATTCTATCCTCGCAATTTTGTGTTACTTCATTGGTTTCTGAATTAATTACAGGAGCCTGGAACACCCTGGTATTTTGAAAATGAATAAAACTTTCCCCTCAAATTAAATTTATTCAACACTTTATTCAATAAAAAACAAAAACAAAAAAGAGTTGAGCAGATGGGGCAACAAGGTCTAATATATCAAACCAAAGAAAAAGGCTTTTGCCTATGACTCTGAAGGCCACGGAAGGCACATTCAAACAAGGAGTGCTCTTCAACTAGGAACCCTCAAGGTCTGATGGAGACTGAAAACTTTTTTTCATTAAAAAAAATTATCTACAGAGACAATATTCCCTGCCTTGGAGCTCCGAGGAGAGATTTAAAACACTGGATAAAGTTTAGGGGTTTTTTAGTAACTGAAAACACCCCTAGAAATACAAAGCAAGCTGTTTGGATAAAACAGAATCCTACCTGACCGTTCATCCATGTCTGAAGCCAGCTAAGGCTGTTTGCTGCTTTGTTGAAGCATACCTAAGGCTCCTGTTGCGCTCTTCAGCATTTCCTTATTAAAAATAAAATAATAATAAAAAGAGGATTAACAACCAGAATCTAAGAGAACAGCTGTTCTAATGAAACTTTTAGACACAATAAAAATGGAAAGCAGCAAAAGTCTTCCAAGAAACTTGCATATGTCAAGTACACTTTTTCATCATTAAAGGAGAATGTTGCATGAATTTTAGTTTTTATTGAGTTTAATCAGTGGGGTAAGAAAAATCATTTTACTCTCAAACTTACCCATTTGATCTAGAAATCACACAATAACCATCAGATGCTGTCAGATTGTTTACCGGGTTAAAGTAATACTGTTCATAATTATGAAAAGCCCAAATTCCTTAAGCCTGTGTACTGTACCTCGTCTCCGAGCGCACAGACAACTCGCTAACAGCGGGTAACTAGCTGAGGCATAACAAAAGCTGTCTGAGATTTTCTTCATCCCTGGAAAGCAATCAAGATGTGCGTGTTATGAGTTTTCCCGGAATGATTGGTTATATTCATTAACTCAAGCTGCACAGAGAGTATCTTTCACTCTATTAATCTCCAAGCATGGGGATCGTGCTTGTGAATCACCTCGCCATTTCTCATTGCTTGGTTAGCTATCATTTTGTGCTCCGCTACTGCTCGCTGTTCAGAGAAGTTCGAACAACGACGAATGGCAGCAACTCTCATTACGGCCACTTTGACATTCTTGTGACAACCTACAGCAGGGTCTTTCTAATTAAAGCTCAGGAGAGTGAAGCTTCTCTAGTAATAATAGATGGCGTGTGCTCTGGCAAATAGTTACACTTGCTCTAAGTTAAGTTTGAACCTGCATTTCTCAGAAATCAGACTGTTAAATTATTTTAATAGGTCAGCGTGTAAGTTCCCGCATCCCCAGACGCCCCACTTGGAGAATCTGACCAGATTTTGAATTGGTGCCTCGCTCACCCCCTAGGAAATAAAAAGCGAGCACCTGTGCCATACACAGAATGCAACATCGACAACAGCAAGGGGCAGCGGACCTCTGGTGCTTTAAGAATGAGAGCTGTAATCATGAGCCAAACAAAAAACAGAGTCACTGTTTCTAATTCTGTAAGAGACAGTAAATGCCGCCACAGAGATCAGCTGAACTGCAATGCTGGAATTGTGTCAGTCACCTTCCCCTGTTGGGGCATTATCTTCAGTCAGGAGGCTGATTTATTCCAGGTATGCAGGCGACGGGGCAGAAAAGGAAAGTGCTGTTTAGTATAGCATCTAAAGAAAATACGGCAAGAAGTATGAAACATCCATTTGAACAGACCTACTAGTATTTCAAGAAATTAAATAGAAAAATGCAAGTTCTCTGCAAGTCCCACCCTCACCCTCCTCTTATTTTTTTTATGCTTTGAAGTTGGAAACACATAAAGTAGAAAGTTAGGGATATTTTCCTTTTTTTCAAGCTAGGTGCTGACCTTCTTTAGTCAAAAGTTTGACTTCAGAACACAAGAACTGCCAGCAAAGGGTCAGTCCGCAGGTCCACACGCGGGGCCCTCCACATCATCCTACAAAAAGCAGCTTCACAAACCAGAGCGATCTGTAATAAGATTACTCCTTTTTGTTTATTCTCAGGTTGCTGGCTGATAGTATTATTATAATTCTTGACTTGCGACAAAACAATTCTGACTTTGCTAGTGGCCCCTTCTTCACAAAATCCAGGATTAAAACCTCGACCGCACAGAATTATTTACAGAACGCCCAAATTTCAGGTGTCGTAAAGAGTTGCAGCTATTTGAACCAGCTCTCAAGGAGCCTGTGCTTGCGCAACGCTTCAATGTCATGCCGCGGCCTGGTGTTCCTGGAACAGGCCAGTTGTGCTCAGTCTTTATATCCGATTTCAATCCCTCCAAAGTATCATAGTCCAAATATGCAGAAGTAGGAGTAGAAATACAAATATTAGAAAAGTAGAATAGTAGAAATGAAGACGACAGTCGCTGATCTCTTCAAGAAAGCTTTTAAACGGGCTTTTAAAATAAATTATTCCACCTACCACATAAAACAGCACAAGCTTGACTGTAAAAAGCAGCTGATGATTAATTTTAATCATTTTCAGCCTGTGTAATTATTACAGAAAACGATTTACAAGCCCTACAAATTAATCAATCCAAATAGCAGCTTGCAATTTTCCCCTGTCCGTAGGCAATACTCCTATTTTACCTGGAAAGGCCGGAACAAGTAGGTACACCGAAGCCACCACCACCTGGCACGGAGCCGTGAGGTGCATGGGGGGGCGATGGCACCCGCCACCGGCCTGGTGACACTGCTCCGTGGGTGCTGCCCCCTTCCCTCCCACCACGGCCTGGGCACCTTCCCGGCACGGCCAGCCTTCGCTAGGCGGCTCCACCAAGCCGTGCGCAAGACATAAGGGCACTGCGGCACCCGGTGCTGCCACAAACCCAACAGGACAGAGCCAGAAACACAGCCGAAACACAGCTCTCGGCTCCCCCAGATCCGCATAGGGCCACAGGGGTGGTTTCTAGACATAAAGAAGGTTTTCTCACTGCGGGAGGCAACTTTGTTCCTCAGCAGCAGATTAGGGAAACCCCAGGATCCTTGAAAACAGTTTCTCAGATTCCCCACCACGTAGTCAAGTGAGAGGAGGAACGAGCCAAACCGCAGCTCGACAATGACAGCTGGAAATGGAGGTTATAGTTTAAAACCTTGTAGCGGTACCTTTCGAGGTCTATTTTGTTAAGGATGGAAACAGATGTAGAGCCCAGCTCCTCACCCGGCACAAACCTCCACCGAAGCCAGTGATTTTTCGGAGCCGTTTCTGCCCTGCTTTCCCACATGTACTTTCTTCTGGGGCTGTTAGGATTTAGATTGTAATTTTACCTGACGCTCGGTACCAGCCCACGGATGAGGAAGGTATCTGCTTCACAGAACAGAACAACAACCAGAAGCGACAGTTTTCTTTTGCCACAGCACTTCATTTGCCAAAGTTACACAGGAAAACACTGCTATGATACCGCAAGATGATGAGAAAACGGTATTTGAAATTATTCAACAGGTTGTGCCAGAAACTCTTAGGTAAGAGGGACGATACTTTTCAGCACCAAGATTAAAACCTGCTCTCAATAGCACTACTGCTTTGCCTCAGTCACTGTTTAAGACAAATCTGTTGGTATTTTGGGATATGATCCGCTCCTCCCAAATTAGCGGTGTTTCAGGTATGTGATCTTTAAGACATAAGGCTCAAATCAAAATTAAACATTTGCCAGATTTAGAAAACTCATGCAATCTCCTCTGCACATCATCTCATAAACACCCGGAGACACCGCCATCAGTGCTCGTTTTAAAGGTCTCGGTCAGGTCTATCGCACGGGGGTAGCCGTGAGAGGGATCCTCCCGAGGGGCTCAGGAAGCCTGTCGCCACAGAGGGGAGGAGAGGAGAGGAGGCTCTCGGTGCCGGAGACACGGGCCTGGAGCAGGCAGCAGAAACCACGCAGAACAGAGCTCGCAGGCACCAGCTACTATGAAGCAAGGGACAGGAGATTTGGGGGCAATCCAGGGACACTGAAAGGGGAGCACACGGTGCTCAGCAGTTGAGTCAATACTCCAAAGTGGGTGCTGGCTTCCTAAAGATTAAGGAATTCCTAAAGCTCTCTCCATCTTACGGAAACAAGGATCATGATACTGAAGGAAGATACCTCATAGATGCTCAAGAACTGAGAAGATTGTGGATTTCCAGAAACCTGATGATGTTATCGCACATAAGCTGCTTTGCGCTGTGCAGTTCTGATTTACCTCTCCGCACATACCGCACACGCCACCGCTTTCAGGGGTAAAGCTGGGAGGCGAGGTGGGAAGCAAGCAAGAGCCTAGAAGAGAAGAGTGTGTGTCTTGGAGTCAGCTCATAAACGATGGGAAAAGTGTCCCAAGTTCTGGTAAACCCAATACATCTTTATCCTTTGCATTTCCCATCCCTAGTGTCTAGGGAAACACAAACAAAAACCACACACACACACCAACAAACCACCTCTGCAGCACAGCATGATCTCAAACATCTTGAATACTTAACCTACACACAGAAAACAGTATAAGCCAAAATATTTGCCACATACACTGCACTTAGGAAAAGCCGACAGATTGAGAAACAAGGGTGAAGTGATACAAAACTTTAAAATTCCAAGAGGTACAAGCTGATACCAATATCAGAAGCCACCATAATTTTTCTTTCAGAGGACATCTTGAGCAGAACAGCACCCATGTAACAGATGGGAAACAAGGGGATGCACCTCCTTCCTTATCCAACATCTCAAGTTCTTCATAGTGGCACCATGTAAATAAAATGCCCTCTGAACCACCCTACCTCAGAAGTACATCTTGCTAAGTTTTCAAACAGAAATAGCACAAAGACAGGACACTTTTCAGACAAAGAGCGATAAAGCGATATGAATGAGTAAAATCAGAACACACCCGTGGCCCTTTCCCATTCAGCTGCCAACTTTGTGCAGAGCAAGAGACAAAATGTGCAATATCCGCTGCCTGACGGGAGACGAGGAGAAAGGAAGGTCACGTGTAAAACAGGGAATGTGATATCAGATGAAGAATCCTCCTGAAGCCCTTATGAAGTTAGAGGGCAAAACTTCAGGAGAACAAACTTGTTGCTCAACTGATTTAAAAACAAACAAAGACAAAAAGAAAATATCCCTTTCCTGTGACAAGCAGCCAGCCTCCCGTTTCCTCCACATGAATGAGAAAAGGAGAAACCAGGGCAAGAGTACCACCACAACACTCATACACGGGGGGGTAGTAATACACATTTTTAAAAGCTCAGTCTCAAAGTAAGGCACATTTTGTTCCTGAAAATGAAGTTATTCATCAAGCTTTCTTTTTTGTTACAAATCTGCATACATTAAATAGCAACATACTCTATTTCGCAGCAGGTAGCAATTATCTATTTAGTGTCTACCCAAGTAAAACCACAATCTTTAAAGCAGAGTTGGCACGTATGTGGGTTTTGTGTAACACGCAGCGCAGAACTGCGGGCCTTCAGCAGAAGGCTGTTGTCTCCAAAGTGACAATAAATCTGGGTTTAGGCCAGAACTGGCATAAAACCAATACACCGTATTTAAGTGTCAGATTTGGGAAGGAGCCATGAGCAAAGCCGGATAACTTGCACGCGGCTGAGCAAATTCTTCAGCCTTTTACCTGTCGCGATAAAGACCTGCGCACAGGCTGCCTGCCCCACAGCCTGCGAGCCCCATTTTCGTCAGTTCCTTCTGCTTTGTTGAAGTAATACAATATTGAATGTTTAGGTCAGGAGTTCGAACACTGAAACTATGTTACCAATGCAGCATAAACATAAGACATAGAGGTAAACAAAACCCCCACTCGTTCCAAACATACTGATAGTTTGTTTCCCTAGCAATTTAAGAAAAGTTTAGTGACAAGCCTCATTTTCTCCGGTCATTTTCTTTATCTAAATTCATGCCCTGCTGGGGATAATCAAGAGAATAAGAGTATATTGGAAAACATGTATTAAAACATTATTTGCCACAAAAGAAGGGTATATATTCAGGTACTGAAAATATGAAGAACCACCGATAATGTTGCAATGATTTACTTATTTTCTAGGACATAATCCCTCCCATGCTTGCTTTGCCAATAAACGCCATTTGGCCATGACCTAATTCTCGACTTCTCTGTGGTCTGCACAGTCTTTTTGCCTGTGATGTCGTTCCCTCATTCTCTGCATGAATGCATTTCACCATATTGAATGGTCAGGATTTATAGAAGTTATATAGCCCGCTTGTCTTGCCAGGATTTTGTTTCCTTATCACTCTAATGGGGACACACTCACTGCCTTAAAAAGTATGCATGGTAGAACAAAAAGAAGTGTTCAGTACTTCACAAAATAATTGCAAAGTCTGAGTCACTCTGCTTTGACCATTTAGTTAATTTGCTCAGAATTAAGCCAATTCATTACAAGCAACAGATTTTCACACTTGATTTTAGATAATGACTTCCTCCACTAAGATTTTCTAGCACAAAATTTGGTAATAAAACATTTCTGCAAAAGAAACCATCAAACGGCAAAATATGAATATCATAATTATTTCTAACTTACAAGGTTTTGTCGTGGTTTAACCCCGGCCAGTCACCAAATACCTGGTGGCCGCTCACTCACTCCCCCCCTCCCCAGTGGGGTGGGGAGGAGAATCAGAGAGAAAGGAAAATTCGCGGGTTGAGATAAAAGCAGTTCAGCAGGACAGCAAGGAAAAAGATAATAATAATTATATTATAGTTTAATAGTGATAATAATAATATATAAGGATAATAGGATATATAAAACAAACGATGCACAATTTCTCACCACCCAACGACCAATACAGCCCGTCCCAAGCAGCAGGCAGGGAGCAGGGGTATCCCCCCCAGCTATCCCAGAACAGCAAGTTCCAGGGAGAGCAGGCGAGGGAACGAGCAGCCGAATGAATGAGAAAAGGGAAAAAGAAGGGAAGGGGCCCACCGGCCGACCCCCACTTATCCCGGGCATGCCATCTGTGGTATGGAATACTCTCTTTGGCCAGTTTGGATCAACTCTACTGGCTCTACCCCTCCCAGGTTTTCACACCTGCACATTAGCAAAACCTGGGAAGCTGGAAGACATCCATGATCTCTTAGCAGCAACTAATAACATCAGTGTATTATCAACATTCTTCACACACTAAATCCAAAGCACAGGAGCTGCTGGACAGAAAATTAGCTCCGTCCCGGCCAAAAACCAGGACAGCTTTTTACTGTAACACAGTTCATCATACATGACTGGTTTTTTTTCTTTTAAGTTATCAGTGATGAGACCATTTGCAAAACCCTGTGCACTACAAGATCACCTCTCAACTGTTAGGTTCAGGTTTTAGTGGCCTCCACTGTACCCCTCTGAAACCTTCCCTTTCAAGCACCCTGTTGGTCTCCAAGCAGCCTAAATAGATTTGCACTCCAAGACTTTCCCAGTGTCTTTCTTCAAGATCAAATGCAGTTTAGGCTTTAGATTTCAGTCTGCCTTACTCCTACCTACCCAGATTCAGGATTTAATTAAATTAACTCCTTTTGCTTCCTTCTACGGAGCAAGAAACAGCCACAGGCGTATTCTGTTGGAATAAGGAAGAAAAGAGTGCCAGTGGGTTAGAGCAAGCCAGCAAGTGCTGTGGCATCTTGGAAAAATATTCTGTACTCTGTGGCTATGTAATTACAGCCAACGGGCCCCCTGCTAATACCAATAAAACAGTTTGCACCTCTGTAAACTGCATGAGACAGCCCGGCATCAGCTTTCCCATTGTTCACGTTTATAAGCCTGTCTTCAGATTTGCATGTATTTCCCTGCCTCTGAGGAATATGGGTTAGACCTAAAAGTATGTAGCAAGACATCCCCGTGCTTGAAGCACATTGTTCCTTCCCATAGACCTCTGAGGTCCTTCAGCTGCTGCTCTCACTGATCTGTTCATGCAACCGCCTGCGCTTTTTGGCAGCAGCCAGCACCACAAGCGCTGCAGCCAGCGGCATCCGGGGGGTTCCCGAAATTGCGTCTCCCCCCCTATGCCCTACCCACAGCACTGCTTAAAGCCCACAGCTCCTAGAGAAATGGGACGTAACCAGCCTGCGCTGAAAAGTCTCTGGGGATTGATGCCGGCTGGGAGCATTAAAAAGAAAATATTATATACTTTGGTGACCTGCACTGAATTAAGGCAGTCAGCATTTAGGTGTCAAGTTGCATAGTAAGAGACACGAAGAGGCTTTAGAAACAATTCAAGAAGAAAGGGAAATTATGGATTTCTGTGCTGCTTGTTGATCCGGATCACTTCCCCCCACATGCACTGCTTCTCTGGCCCAAAAACCAATAAAATACGTTGTGATATCTTCATTTTGTGGCAGATCTATTTTTCATCCAACACGCATCATCTGAGAAGATACAGAACTGACAGTCTGTGGTTTGCATCATCTCACAGCATGGAAAATTTTTCCTGACTTATGCAACGATAGGATATTCATTCTTATCTGTAGAGAATACCTTATAAATTATACACATTTCCTAACCCACTTTGTCTTTATTCTGCAAGGGGAAGGTCATGTCATTCATTTACGTCAGAGAGAGCAAAGTCACAGCAGGGAAAAAGACAAACCTGTGTGTACACACAGTCTTAATCTCATTCATAGCCATACATCCACTTAAACCACTTTTTATTCATTTCTATTTTTATACTCTTTAGGGAATAACAGGGGACATACTGAATAATGTATGTAATTCCATATCCTCTGTAATGTTAAAAAAAATACATTATTTCAGGATACATTAAGTAGCTTGCTATTGAGGCATACTAACACATTAGCAAAACCATTACACTGGAATTACACTGAACAATGCTGGAAAAATCACTGAATCAACACTGAAATGAAGAACAACAGAATCCGGAAAAGTCTTCCACGAAGGGATTGTTTAGGCCATTTAAAACTAACTGGCAACTCTCAAAGCCCTGGAACGTCACGTTACAGTTTCAGTGTGCAATGTACAACTCAGAACTTGGCTGGTTGGAAGTGGTAGCTAAGCCCCACAGCCTTCTGTGGTCAGCCACAGAAGACCACCTTGGACACGATCCGAAGCGACGTGGAAAGCTTCCCAATTGACTTGGGAGTCCAACAGAGACAAAGGCAGCAGATGCTTCCTCCGACCCAAACTACAGTTTGCTCCGTGATCTTTCCTCCTCAGTGCTTAGGTCCGACATACTGACCGTTCCCAAACCGCCACCAAAGCCATTAAGCCTCTTCAAAACTCAATATTCCTTCCCCGACAGTCAAAAGCACAGATTGTTTCTTACTATTGCTCATTACTCACTAACCCTCTCCAACAGCACTGCTATATATTGCAAAATGAAATTTAAAAGAAGCCCATTACCTCCCACACCAGGTTTAATTGATTGCAGACCAGATGCAGCAGAACTGCTTCATCAGCATATTTACCAACATAGCAGAAACTGAGATGTCAGAGAGAGGCTTGAAGCTTCTTTGAAAGACAAAGGTGAACATAAATCCCAGTTTTAAACTCAAATTTTCACTTTCAATCAGACATTTGGCAAAAACAGCTAAAAAAATTGTTTTGAAAAGTGTTCTTTACTCTAGATTGCTCCAACCTGGATATCTCACTTAAAAAGACATTACCTAAACCTTGACCATCTGATGCACCACATCTGAATGTGTCATTATTTTCAAAAGCATAAAAAGGAGCGGCTGTGCCATGTGTTTAATGGGCATCTCAGCAAGGACAACTGTGGCATTACCCTGTGGATGAATCACCTAATTAAATGAAGCAAGATGCACCAGGAATTGAAGATCAAGGGACAGAGTTTCTTACACCAGCCACAAATTTAGAAAGAACTTCACTGAAATGCAATGCAGTCACAAAGTCATAACTCAGGCGAGGCTGGCTGTAAATACTTCTGCACAATTGAATCAGAATACCTATTTCTCGTCCAAAGTTTATGCTCATTGCGCAGTGACTTGTTTACTCTTTCACTTTGGCTTGGTATGATAAAGCTTAGATAGAAGCGTATGGTGAATTCTTGCAATTAAAACACAGTTTCATGACATTACTTATTATTGGACTTCCCACCACCCCGCCAAGAAACACTGAATTTTCCTCCCACAAGAGTTCAAATCATCTTTTCGCGATATAAACATGCATTGTCACCGATCAAGATGCAAACGCCCATAGCCTTAAAACTGCATGTATTTTATAGCTCTGCTCAGTACCAGCCAAACCAACCCATAGACCAAAGTCAATGCAAGTTCCCTCACAAACTTCCCTGGCCTTTGGAACTAACTTCTTACTTCTTCACCATGCAAGGTAAGATCCTGTTTCTCTACCCTTGATGTGCATTTGAATTTCCTCTTAAAATTCATGAGGTTATTACTTTTGAAGGGCTACTTTGTTAAGACTGTATTACACAGCCACCTGTTGTGACGGAAAAAAAAAAAAAAGAAATCCCACTAGTTTCTTATTAACGGGTTTCATTGTATTATATTCAAATTACAAACTAAGATGGCTTATTAATATTTCCTTTTGAATTAAAATACCAGTTTCTCATGTGAAATGAAGTTTATGATAATTCAGAGCTTATCTTCACAGTTTGATGTCTTTGTCCTTCCTTAGATAAATAGTCTGCATATTAACACATCAGCTATAACTGTCCTTTGCCTTATTTAGGAACTTAACTAAGATTTTTTTTTTTTTTAAAACAAAAATCATCTCCACCCAATGTTATATCAACAGACAGAGCAGAAATCTTAGAGGCATTTAATGATCAAAAAAAAAAATTCTTTCCCTCATTTCAAACAAAGTAAAATAATTAAAAAAAAAAATAATAAAAGCAAGCGATCCGTGCCATGACTCTCGTACACTTTAACTCACAGCTTTGACACTCTATGTTCTGGGCACTTGGGACGAGCCCTGTGTGCACTCCCACCCAGCACATTTTCACCAAAATTGGACCAAGTCTCATATTTTAAAAGCGAGGGCTCAGAATTAAAGGCCTGAGGGCACAGACCCCCTCCCTGTTTAAACACAGCAGCATCAGCACCTTTTTTGCCTGCTTCCATTGAGGCAACACCACCAAACCTGCTGCCCTCCTCAGCAGCTCAGCTTCAGGAAACGGTTCTCTCCCCTTCAGCGACTTCGGTAAGGTCTCCAGCTCTTTGTGAGGCAGCTTCTTGCTTTATGCATGGAGTTACCATATTTTCATTACAGGTTTTCTAAGAATGGCTCAACAAGGAAACAAGAAAACACATCAAGAACTTTAATTTCCCTCATTCTTGCATTTTTCCTGGATCAAAAAGGAGTCACTGCTGACTGAAATGAAAGCACCAGGCACACCCTTTGTGCAAGAACAAAACTGCTTTTCTCTTCACACAAGTTTCATGCATCTGCCTCTTAATCTCCAGTAGCTCAGAGACCATAATTCCTTCTTTAATCTCCGGAGGGATCATGCTGCTTCTTTGATAAAACAATTCTTTCTTTGTGTTTGACTGTTTTCTATCGCACTAACGTCATAGCTAGACAACTCATGTCACGTCTCCTTTCCATAAAACACTGTCAGTCTACACGGTTTCCAAGCCATCTTTTTCTCCGCTTTACGCAAGTACTCTGTAGCCCTGGTAGAAAACACGATGCTATCCCTGTCACTCACCTTTCTCTCTCCAGCTGAACTATTCCTCTGCAGGCAAATGACATTTCCTCTCCCTTGGTTCTGGCCATGTTACTCCCCATATATTAAGCCCTGGTATTAACCTTATATATCTGAATAACCCTCTCAAGGCACTCTTAATTACCTACTTAACAGTATTCACAGTCTTATCACTACCATGTGTCTCCCGGTTACACCACCAAAGGCCAAAGATAAGATAATTGAAGAAAAACAGCAGGACTGTTATTTGTTTTGATTCATCACTCAACTCACATAGGTGGGCGTTGACTTAGATTTGCCCGTATGAAGAACAAAACCAGAAAAGGCTACAGTTTTTTTCCCCCTCTCCTATGCAACATCTGAAATTACACCTGCTCCTCTAGGTTCTCTCTGGCAGCTGACAAGCATTTAAAGAACGTCTTGCAAGCAAATTGAAAAGCTAGGAGGAGCAACATGTGTAGAGATTTGAGTAACTGAAACAATGTGCAGCTCTGCAGGAAAATGAATTTAATTAAAGTTACTCATGCAGACTCTTAGCCTTAGAAATCTATAAATCTGAAAAATCATTTCCCTTTCAATTAAATTTGTATTTGTCATTTCAGAGAGATAAAAACAAGTCCCCACTGGCCAGGTTTTCCAATACTGAGCAATTAGGAGAAATACATAACACAGGACTGCAAAATGCTTCTCATAAGAAAAATTCAGAAAAGCCAGTGAGGATCTACAGTCCTCACAAGCCCCACCACAGCCGAAGGATTCCTTTTTAAAGTTAAAAGTACAGATGTATCAACTGGAGATGTTTCAAGACAGTGCCTGTGTTATGAGTAATACCCTGAGGAGGGCTCACGTCAGCTAGCTCGCACTTCTTATATAATCACTGGGAAAAAAACCCAGTTTCTTTCAGAGGATTTTTCAGAACATCTGAATTAAACGCTTGATCTGAACCACATTCCCATCCACTCCTTTTCCCCACCGCTGTCTGGAGCCTGCGGAGACTCACCTCCCGGCTGCCTCACCTCTCCGGCAGGAGACAGCCCAGTATAGCAAGGGACCAGAATGAGCGAAAATGCCGCTGCTGACTGCAGAGTCATCTATTTCTATGAACAAGTTTTGGACAATCACTTTCAGCTACTTTCTGAACATTCACACAAGCCAGGAGACCGTGACTCTGCAGCAGCAGCAGCACTGAGACTTCTTCACTGCTGCGCGCTGGTGGGAAAGGTTGTTCTACAGGACATCTCCAAGTTGACTTTGCTATGTCCAACCTGAGCTTCTGCTGATCAAGTATGGCATCCCTGATTTTCCTAGAAGTCATTTGTTTCTTCCTCTCACCCAGTGACACAGCAACTTGTAAGGAGTTTGGCTGAACTCCTGTTTTCCAATTGTTGCAGTCCAAACGTTTCCCCTTCACACGGTGCCAGTGACGGGAGAGTGCTCAGGATCTCAGGAACAGCTGCAATTAATAGTCTGTTGTTCTGTGCGTGCTCACGAAAAACTGCGCTAATTCCAGTGAGAGGAATCAAGGGCTCATATTCTCTACTGTTAAGATTTTTCAAAGCTGTTTTGTGGTAATGACACACAGTAGAAACAGCCGTTAGCGTGCACAGATGTGGTATTCACAGTATTCTGGTGGATCAGCTGTTTTTCCAAAAATGAGCTTGAATGAAATCAAAGTTAATGTGAAGGTTCTCAGTTTTTCCCCTAAGCAAAACTCCCAGTGAGCTTAGCAAGAACTGGATCAGACTCATGAAGGGTTTAATATCACTGGTTTTATTTGAAAGCAGAGATCCAATCCTACGATTTATCTGTGCGCGCACACAAAAAAACACCCCACACTCCACTTGACCTGGCAGTAAGTTATTCATTCAGAAGGAATACAACGTTGTCTCTAAAAAAAGCTTCAAAGAGTGGAGAGAATAGGTATTTCACCTCATGCACCTCTCTAACAGTGGTGAGAATAAATGGGGGTGATATGTGCAAAAGTTTCAGGAAACCACGGAGAAAACCATCCTTCTCTGCAGGAAAATCTAAACCGCACAGCCTTTCAGAAATCTCACTTCACCTTAAGTGAGAACCGTTTGTTAAACAAACACAACAGGGCAGAATATTTGGGATTTCCTTCCCTCCTCGGTACCCTCTGGTCAGAAAAACAACTACAGGAGTTTATAAGGCGACGGCTGTTACAGGGAACTTCATCAGATCTGCAAAACTCACCAGGCGTGGTGGAAATCCTTGTTAAATTACAGTTTTCCAGACTGGATCTATAATGAAGTTTGGAGCAGTGTGCTAATCCTTGGCTAAGAGGCGTGGGGACACATGGAAGGGAGCCGGGGGGAATACCGTTTTTCCAAGTAATTACCTCTAAGGAAAAAAAAAGCAGCAACATCCCCCCCCAACTTTAGTGCAAACAAAACAGGACTGTGAAAATAAGCGTAGGTATACAAACTTTTCATTACATTTCTTTCTGTTATAACATCATGTATGTTTACACTGCAGTACTCTAGAAGTTTAGATTTCATCTGATTTTCAGCTGGCGTAACAAAAAATCTTCATACTGTCTCATCGGAATGGTGTTAACACTTTGCACTTCAAAGATTCTGTAAATTAGAGGAGACATCATTTGCTTATTTGGATCATTGCATATTTCTGTAGGATGCAAAGCTCTCGTACAGCTGCTGTCAGCTCTGCAGAAAGATTCCCGAGTAGAGCAGGGAAGCTGGAATGGTGGGCAGTATATACTGCCATAGGACCCCGAAAGGGCACAAGATAGGCTCACCTTTTATTTGCAACAGAAATGGTCAAACAAGATGAAATAGAAGAGGCAGCTGCTATAGACAGGGGAATTACAGACATGTTACATCCAGAATAAGTACATTAAGCAGAGAGGATTGCTGGTCCGAACACAGGGACTGCCTGAGCAAGTGATTCATTGCACTCTATTAGTGATCTGACATACAGCCTCGAGTCATTATATATGCTTCAAGTTATCTACCTGAAGAGTTATTTGTTTGCCTCAGAAGGCTGCAGCGACATTGCTACAATAAGAATTCATTCATTCTCATTTTCCAGGGCCTCCTCTAGGCAGAAGCGGCACAATAACCCCGCTCTCCTGTCCTAACCTTTGACAAGCTAGCTTAAAATAAACACTCAAACAATCTAATACATATACATTCCTCTATAAGATGCTTGGCCTGACATCCCTGTGATGTTCACATTGCTAATTATAGGAGAATACAGTTTATCAAAGGATATGCTCTTCTTGAGAGCTTGTTTACACGCACGCAGACTTTGTGTAGACTGCTGGGGACAGTTCATCAGCAACCCAAGATGCCCACGATCCCTCCGTGCTCCGTGCGCTTACACGTATTTTGACAAACAATTAATCAGAAGTCAGTACCGCATCTGGCTTCTATTTACAGCCAAAGAATGAATTGGGTTGAAAAAGCATCTGAAAGGATAATACTTCAACCTGATGACTTTGTAGTTGGGTTTTGTTTTCCTGGAAGGAATCCGCTAACATATCATGTTTGAGAGACCCAATAGACATAGAATTTACAAGCCTTTAGGTAAACCAAACATATGGTGCTTGCTATGTTCCATCTATCTGGTAATCAGTCATTTAGCAATAAATGCACACTAAAATTTGGCCAGCTTCTCAAGACGCAACATCTGAGGAGATCAATTACAGACTTAATTTAGACAAATTTTTCATAGCAATTTTTTTCTTCATATTACATTATCTTTCTCGTTCCATGAAGTTTTCATTTACTCCTGTGGAAAATGAGACCTGGAATCTTCAAATCATAATATGGATGTAAAATATTAGTGAGTTTAGGGTATGAAATGATGGATTAATCTGAGACGTTGATCAATAATAACTCCAAGTTGTTCTGTCTGTAATTATATTGCCAACACTATCTCAAAAACTGAAGATTGTTAGTTTACTATTCTCTTAACTAAAGCCTCTCAGCAGAGTTCCCTCTTCCCAGTTCTCCAACCCGGAGCAGTACCTGCAAGCCCAAAGGTGGGAAGCAAGCCCACCCTGGACTCGCGATTACAGAGGGGAGGCCAGGACCAGGGCTGCTCCCAGAGCGATGGACACCTCCCTGCCTCCCTGCCCGGAGCAGGCACGGGCCAGACCTTGGCTACGTACACGGTGAGGCACAGCCACAGAGGAATTTCTCGCAGAAACTTAGATAAAATTTTCAGCCTAGTCAGACACTTTCCTCCAATTTTTAATCACACTGCAAATCTTCAGGGGGAAAGGGCAAGGGAGTGAAAAATAAGAGAACAGGTAAAAGATCACTGCGTTTTGGTTCTACTCCAGGGAATGCCAAGTATCGAAATGCCACTTGCAGTAAACACCTAAATCCTTCCCATTTTTAGACAAGACTGCCAGACTACAAGGTCATTTGTTTCGTTGTGTTGAGACAATGAATATTCAGTTTTCCACACTGAGAGTAAAAATCTTCAGAAGGCCAAACTGAGAAAACTTCTCCATGAATTTTCTGATCAGATTATCAACTTGGAGGACACCGAGGACCACACTCGAGTGCAGGTGGATGCTCTGAGCACTGAGATTTGGAAGAGCAGAGGGACTTGGCGAAGGCAGCAATGCCATCTCTGCCCGGGGACTCTCCAACGTGCCCCTGACCACACAGCAGGTGGGAGCAGAGCACCCTGACAAGCAGCACTTGGCTCTCAGGGCCCACACGCTGTAGGAACCTCGCCAAAGGCCAAGAGGCAGGGTTTTAAAAACACAAGAATTTTACCAGCATATTTAATCACATCAGCCTATTCAGGGTCAAGCAGCAACCGGTTGCAAGTTTGGACATGACAGAGATTATTATAGAAATCTCTGGAGATTCATGTGCCCACTGGAAGGGTTCAGCAGGACCTTTGCCTTGTGTGCGTCTATCCTTAAAGCTCCAAGGGTTTATATGCCAAACTTTGGACAAATCTGCTGAATGAGCTCTTCCACTCACATTTCCTGCATGATCAAGTGCCTCACTGAATCAAGATAGCTAAATTTATTACTGAGACACATTAAACAAGGGTGATGACTTGGCAGCCCTATAGAGTCAAGTATGTATTAACAGGTCCAGAAAATATTCAAAACTCACATTGAGTAACTCGTCTCTATTCCACAGTACGTGTTCCTCAGATCTTCTCTCCAAATCCCTACAGGGCTGAAGCAGGCTCCCAGCTGTAGCATTCTCCAAGAGAGTTTACGTATGGTCCAGGCAGCATTTCCTCACCCAGTTTGCATTAGAAGCACAACTATAAAACAACAGTTTAACCGTACTGCGCCATTTAAGACCAGTTAACGCTTTTCCGCAAGAACTAGCAACCAGCCGTTGCTTTGTGTATACATCCCTGCTTCTATTTCCAGCACAAAAACAGATTTCTTAATGTCTGTTTCATTTATTACTAAGATGTAGAACAGCGAGAAATTATTAGAGACTTGAAAAATCAATTTAAGCATTTTAACTTTGAGATCAGACTCTTCAGCTACTGCAATTTGTGTAACACAAGATGCTGCTAAAAGGTCTCCGTAAAGCGAATTAGAGCAAATCATTTCTTTGTTCAGCTCAAATATGCTTAGAAGATGGCTTCTATATTATCAAGGGAACTCAGCATTAATACTTCAGCAACAAAAGTTGGGAACACAGGAAAAACTGTGGTAAACTACACAAATCAAGATTTGATCCCAGTTTTATTGTAATAACCTTTCTTTAGAATAGCGTTTCACTGACGAAATTTTTTTTACCAAAGTATTTCATTTAATTTCCCATATGGTGTGTAGGGAGGTGGGGGTATGGGGTTACTATTAAATATTGCATTTGATGCACAAGCACTGCAGACAAGAGAACTGGTTTTATATATTGTGTTGTGGGGGTTTTTTTGTTTGTTGGGTTTTTTTCTTCAAACTTTCATTGGTTCATTTACAGTGTCTTCCACTGATTCCTGAGATTCAGATACTCACTTATATTTTAAAAGCAGGTTCAATGCTATAATACAGAAAACAATCTATATTTCAATATATGCAGTCTGTGAGCTTGACATAAAAGATAAGAAGCAGATGTAGGTCCAGATGAAGAAATGTGTCTAGTATGAAGTTTAAGGGACTATTTGGCACAAAAATAATTGAAGTCAATATGCAGAAAGAAAATCTGTCAGCAAATTGCTATGCTTGACTGAAGCACAGATATAGTAAAAAAAACCAAAACAACTTATATGTAGACTATATGTGGTCTACCAGTTTAAACGGATTAGTACTACATTAGAATTCGTCTACTTTATTTCACAGAATCCCAGAGTGGTGGGGGTTGGAAGGGCCCTCTGGAGCCCACCCAGCCCAGCCCCTGCCAGAGCAGGGTCACCCAGCGCAGGCTGCACAGGGCCGCGTCCAGGCGGGTTGGAATCTCTCCAGAGAAGGAGACTCCACACCCTCCCTGGGCAGCCTGTGCCAGGGCTCGGGCACCTCACAGTGAAGAAGTTTTCCCTCGTGTTCAGGCGGAACTTCCCATGTTCCAGTTTGTGCCCGTTGCCCCTTGTCCTGTCGCTGGGCACCACTGAGAAGAGTCTGGCCCCGTCCTTTTGACACCCGCCCTTGAGATATTGATAAGCATTGATGAGGTCCCCCTTAGTCTTCTCTTCCTCAGCCAAAGTATTCATTCTGAATACAAAAAAAGAAAACTCTCATTGAATTTGAACCATAGATCTCTTAATAAAACTTCCATTTATGGAGCTGCTGGGCCAGGGCAGCACTGCAGGCTCACCAGCAAGAGCATCGTGCTGGGACCAGCCCGAGACACCAGCCCCTGCAGAGCCCCCTTCCACAGGGTTTAACAGACACAAGAAACATGTCCTCATAACTGTGCCCAAAAATGGGGCTCCAAACAATTTTCAGACCAGAAAGCTTTGCAGTATCCATAATATTGCCTAGCAATTTCATAAAGATTCTAATATGAGAAGTCATATTTATTCTAAGTTTTAATCAATAGCGTCTTTCTACAATCTGATTAAGAGCTTCCTGCCTCCCTCCATCCCAGCTAGTATTACCTCAAGTTCTAAAAAATTAAAACTTTAAATTAATAGCAACTGGAAGGCAAACATGGAAAGCCAAATACTGCTTTGAATATTTCCTCATCCCGACCGAAGGATTTTTTTTTTCATCTTATTTTTTACACTATCATCTTATCCTCTTAGTATTGTTTATACTATTGCCTGAACTCCTGGAATTTTCAAAGACACAAAAATCCAAGTGACCAATCCTTTACCATATTAACAGAATTAATCAGAAAACTTCCTAGCGAACAGTCCTTTGTCTTGGTACCGTCTTACTACTTCCTGGTAAATGATAACACTTTATTTAAATGTCTTGAACATTGTTATTATTTGATCTAATTTCTGCATACTTTAATCCCAGGTCTGTTTTAACAAGCCCATTACGCTTCTCTAAAAGCCATTAATATTGTCTCTTGAAGTATTCTTACAGCAGAAGCACCGTGTTTGCAATGTGTGACGGTACAGATAGAAAACAGACTCTGATTACCTGTTTTCTTTAGACCTAATTCTATTTACACAGGGCTCAGAAAGGAACAACTACTCATCCTCCAAGTACAGCCCTATCCATTCACTGCTTCTGTAATTAATGAAGCAGTCCAGAGAAAAACTACGGATTTTTCTGAACTCACAGGCGCTATAACTGAAGTTGTTACCGCTTACCAAGCGTTAAGCACAGCCGTGAGGGAGAAGCCTGCCTCCTTTCCAGGGGAAAGCCACTTTATGAAGGAAGTTGAACAAGCATTTGAGCACAGTGCAAAAGCGTGAAAGATACAGGCTGCAATTTTGATTTGAACTTGTGATTATGACTAGGGCAGGGGAAAAAAAAAAAAAGAAGTAGGTCCAAGCATGACAACCCACCATTATTAGTGGATAAACAATATGTGGGAAGTAGCCACAAATATCCGAGAGTCTGGGGTATTTCCGTTCAGTGCCAATTCTGCAGAAATTAAAACCAAGCCAAGAAAAGCTGACCATGATGTTACAAAGACTCATATTTTTGGAAGGATATATGCCTTACTCCACTAATACATGTCGAATTGGATATTATTAAGTTTACCTTACAATATCATGCGTGGGGAAAGAAAAAAACAACCCAAAACAAACACCACATACCTTGCCAGTGATATGCAAGGGTTATTTTAGACAGCCACGAGCTTGACTATAGATAGTATAGCCCATTTAAACACCTCTTGTTTAATAAACAAATGAGACTGAATGCCGTAAACTAAACTTGCTTCTTTGAAATCAGTAGTTTTTCTTGCCTTTTCCTTGGAAACAGGACTTAGCCTTGGCTGCATCAGATGCCTTGCCTGGTTTTTTTTTTGTAACATCAGTTCAATGGGAATCCTCGCTCATTCCCTGCTGCTTGCGGCAATTTCAAACAAGCTCACACACGTTTAGTACAATTCTAATTAGCTTTGTTCTTACGAGTGGTGAACTTGTTTCAGTCCCATTATATACATGTTAATTGTTATCTTAAAGAATAATGAATTTGCAAGAGTAATGGTTGTTTGACATTTACTTAAAATACCCTTTAATCCTCACTCTGGATGAAAAATAATTAAAATGGGTTTGGTTTTGGAATTATTTTTAATTATCACTCCTATGTTACATTTCTATTTAGATATTGATACTTATGTTATCTGTACAGCATTGTTTTCTATGTAATCACCCCTCTAAGAAACTGCCTGGAGTTTTAGGGGGGGCCAGGAAGAGGTTTGTGTTTTGTTTCTGCAATGTTATCTTTCACTTCTTCTTTATAATATAGATATTACACGTGTGTACACGTGTGTGTGTGTGTGTGTATATATATATATATAAATAAAAAGCTCCAAAGCCCATATAATGAAGAATTGTTTCACACTTTTCAGTCACTGGGCCACCTTTACTCCCAGTAGCTCAAGTTTCATCATTTACAGCAGTGGCACACAGAGCACGTTTCCAGAAGGTCACCAAAACACAGTTCCAGCTCTTTAGGAGCTCGACTGCCTTCCTGCACTGCAATACACAGAGCACAGCCAAGTCTGCAGCCAGACAGGCTAGGGAAAAAAAAAAAATCAAAAATCTGCTAACATCAAAATTCTACATACAGTATCCATGTGATACCAAAATACGAGACTCGACTGCAAAATAGTGACAGCTGGCAAAAAATGTAGAGAAGTAACTTTTCCTCTTAGAGGAGTGAAACATGATAGTTTCTCTTGGGGAAAAAAAATGCCTAAAGATGTTGAAAATGCCAGGAGTTTGGGAGTGAGCTTCATGTAACAGAGCCCCTTCAGCCCCACACATCCACAAGGGTCATTCACTAGGCATCACCGCAGAAAAATGCAACTTAATGAACTGTACCTTCAAATGCCATAACTACTCCCTTCTATCACAAGTCAACTGCTCCTCTACACATTTATTTGGTGGTAAATATCAAGACGTTACTGTGACAGCTATTTGAGGAACAATTATTCAACAGCAATTTTTGCTCGCCCCCAAGGAGTCACAGTATAATCAACCATTAGAAAACTAAGACAAGATTGCAGTATTCAGAAAGCCACGGCGCCTAGAAATGTTGTAAATTCTTCGGGATTTTATTGTATCCTAGAAAGGAACATGAAAGGCAGTAATCCCAAAGTCTCAATATTTGATACTCCTTTCAATAGCTGTGGTGATAGCACAGTAGAAGTGTATACTTTAAGTGAAGAAAAGAGAACTAAATCTGAAACAATAGCTGAAGAGTTCAGAGCCAGCCCTGACTTACTATTAGCTCTTTTTTCTATAATTAGGCAAGCCCCAGGAAGCCCAGAAAGAACAATTACATTTGCCTGAACCAAGCTGGGTGAACCTGACCTGATTTAAGCACAAAAAAGAACAACTGGATGTATGATGTTCACATTTTCTTGGAAGAAATTCTTCTTTCTACTTTAATTCACTGCAAAGCCTTTGGTCTCAATACATCCAATAAACTATGGTTTTCACATTCAATATTCATGAAAGTAACATAACACAAAACCTAATATTGTGTTCATTTATCTTACATTTATCTTTAAAAGGCTGGAAAATTATCACTTACCTACTGATTGTGTACAAATGAAAAGACTTGGTTACATGACCGAATCAGCCTAACAAGTGCAAAAGCAAGTGTTACCACTCTTGAGTCACACACTGCGAAATAAGGTGGATTGGTTGGCTGAAGCCCTTCTGAATTTCTGATTTAATACAGTTACGTAGCAGCTAACACATCACATCTTCCCAATTGCAAATAAAGATCTGGAATGTTTCCTTAGTGACAATGTTAATAAAACTCCTATAGTATTACTAGCGCTGCCTCAGATGACAATCCTGCAAGAGAAGTTAAACCTTCGTAATTCACAGAACCACTTTCCATCAGGAAGTTCTGACAACGCGAAGTTTATCCTCTTCTTCCTCCAGCTCTCAGTCATAGAAGCTAAGGAGAAACTCTAAGACATGCTCCAAAAAAGTTATATGGCTGCATATTAAAAGTAACATACACTTTGAAAGATCTGAAAAATAACAACCAACCTTATCCTGGTTCAGTAAGTAAGAACAAGGGAAAAGAGAGAGGAGTTAATTTTGACTAAGTTAATTAGACGCTCTCTCCAAATTCACTCCAATGCTTCTGATGTGACAATTGGGAGGTGGGGGTGGGAGAGGTGGGGAAACAGTTTCTATAAACATCCAGTTGTTGTTCTCTGCTTTATCTTGGCTGATAAAATAATACCAGAAGGCCTCTTCATGTTCAGATGCCACAAATTCTTGGAGAATAGAAGCCTCAGAGAAAATTTTCCTCCAATTTCTAGAAAGGTTTGGGGGCTGAAATGGGGAGGGGGAGAGGAGAAAGGAAGCGATGCGTTTTGCTGTAATAAAATGCAGGTGCCAGGTAACATAAACCAGAAATTGACTTCTTGTCTATGAAGCAAAAGAAAATTGCATAGTTTGGGTCCTCTTCCCAGCAAGTTAACATAGGCTACAAGTGCCCAAGAAAAGCCCTGCGGATGAGCCACCTCGATGGCATGGAGCCTCCAGCGTATCCTACCCTCATAACATGGACAAGAATAAAAGCTCAATTAACAGAATATCACAGTTGTGTCAGACTCAAAACTCTGCTGAAGGCAGAGGCAAGCAGCATTGTAAATGCATATTTGCATCCAAGAACCTCATCCACAGAGTGAAAAAGGGAAAGTCAGCATAAATCACACCTACTAACAGCTGTGGAGTTTCAGAGCACTGGTAATAGATTTTTAGCATGTTTGACACTACCTGCCTACAGCACAAGCAGCTAGGCTGAGACTGTGCAAAAAAATACTTTCCATAACCTGTTTCTCCTAAAGAATTATTGCAAGAAAAAGAATTGTATAGACACCCTCCTGTTAGCTCCTAGACGTAGAAACCACACCGCCAAAATAATACCCCATTGGGGGGTGTGAAAAGTGAAGGGAAAAATAATTAAGCTGACTCTCAATAAGAAGAAAATATTAAAAAAAAAAAACAAACCCACACCAAAAAAATCCCCACAAAACTAACTGAGCTTTTCAAAATTAAGGCAACATCAAAAACAAGCAAGAAATGAAGTGCTATGCTTTTGATTTTTTTAAAGCTGTATCTCCCACTGAGCCACCTTTGCAGGAAAACATCTTCTGCATTTTACATTCCAATTAGTGCATTAATCTTTTTCTTGATTATTTATTCCTGTTTAAAAGAGTTCGCTTGTTTCATTTTGTAATTTGGAATTGCATAGGAACGGGGGAGAATGTAACTGTATATTCACAGGCATTGCAAAAGAAGATGTAGACACCTTTATTTCTCTTCAGACAGGATCAACCCCCTTCTGAAGTTAAGACTGTTTAATATGTATGACTATACATATAGTGGGAAAAATAATTGGTTTAACCTTCGTTATTAATAAAAGCAGGGCTTTCCCCATTTCTATTGTTTTGCCTTAATGCTACTTTCTCCCTTGAAAGTGATTCTTTCAAAAAGACAGACTCTCAGCTCAAGATTTATAGACTACCAGGAACTTAAGGAAAACCAAGAGATGTTAAAAGCAGCATTAACCTGTGCTAGCTGCCAAGTTTGAAGAACGTTTTAGAACATCATCTTAGCTTCTATGGTTGGGAGTCAGTGGAAGACGACGATAGACACTGTTAAGTGGCACTGTGTATCCAGCTACTCACCCTAACGAGAATTTTCCCAGCTGACAAGATCACAGAGGTGTTAGTTGGAAATGTCTCCCTGACCACCCAGCACAGCCTCCTGGCAGAAACGAGGCCATCTCCAAGACAGGAGATGTTCCCCAGGGGATTCGTTCAGCCAAGGCTCACGGCTTCCCCAGACAGAACATGCCCGGCTCTCAGCCTCACAGGTCGCGTGCCTCAGGCCCGTCATGACCAGCTCCAGAGCCTTGCACCCCAACAGCATTTTCTCATCCACCATCCTGCTCTGGAGGTCCCAAGGAGGACACAGCTTCAGCCGGTTTGAGAGTTCAGTTTGGGTTAGGATTCTGCCTTTCAATACAGAAGGCAATAACCAAGGTGAAAGGTATTTTGTAATGGGGAGACCGATTTGGACCAGACTTGAGGACAGAAATAAATGCACATAACTACGTAACACAACCAGACACTCTTAGCATTTGACATGACAAGCTATCTCAGTACCCAGCTGCATTTTTAAGATCAGATCATAGTAATTTTAAGGATGTCTTCCTCTTATTTTGTCTCCCTACACAGTTACTCTACATTCCTAGCACCTAAAATATCCTTTCCGCCTCTTCTTCAGTATAAACAGACACATTCTTGATTCCCGCAGGGAACATGGATCTTAGGTTTCTATTTCTATAATCAGTAAAAAAGCACTAGTATTCAAATTTATTTTAATTCTTGTCTGAAATAATCAAAAGCAAATCACTTCCTCCAAGATTTTCAGCATTTTAAGGATCTTAACCAAACAAGCAGGAGGAAATCCATTATAACCCACTCAGCAGCTTGAAACAGGCAATCCTCATGACTGCAGCTGAGCAAACTGATAATAATTTATGATAAATCCCTCCTCCTATCTGCATATGATCTGAAAACAGATGGAAAAGACAGCCAAACAAACATTAACTGAATAATTTTTCCCCGTGTCCTTACGCCACCAACAAATGCCAGGTGAGAAACCACACGGTAAAGTTTGAGGCTGCTTTGAATGAGTTTCTTGATAAAACAGCACGGGCCAGTTCTGACCAGATGCACGCTTGGACTGGGGTCCCACCAGGGGGAATATTTGCCGCCGCTTTCTCTATAAAGATTTTTATGAACGCACATTTATTATATTAGCAGAAAGCATTTGTGTATGGCTTCAAATGAACACTGGAGATTTTTGCAGCATTTTCCCAGATGGGTGATTAAAAGTAAACCTCTAGTGTTTAGAAATCTCTCCACAACAGTCAAACAACTTTTCTGTGAAAAATGGTATTTAGCAGCTGAGGTGATCTGTCATCTGTAAAGCATCATGATAAAACACCATGATCACACAGGTCTTCATAACACAACTTTCAAAGCACTCTTCAGAGTGTACTTTGATCAAAATGCTTACAAGGCAGTAGCTTCACAAGAAGTTCATGAACATCAATCTTTATTAGGGTTATTTACCAATGCACAAGTATTAGGGTATATACCTATGGAGTTGCACTTCTAATCCAGAGATCAAATATCTAAGTTTTTTGCGTTGTTCTCAAAAAAAGGAGGTTTTCATTAAACCCAGAAGACAAAAGACAATATATAGGACTTCTAAACCTATTTCTAAGGAAAGCCTGAAATTATGAACAGACACGGAAAAAAGGTTGCTGAGAAAGCGTGTGTAACTCGCGTGTATTTTTAGTGAAAAAATACAAAGAAAAGAATAATACTTAATACTTGAGAAACTAAGAACATACAGAACATGATTTAACATAACTATAGCAAATTGTTGCAGCAAATATCGATTAGACTTATGCTCCTCAGTCTTCACAGCTCTGCTTTCAAATACTGAAGAACTACTAAGATTTCAAGACCAAAAAAACCCACTAAAAAACCCCACCAAACAAACAAACAAGAAAAAAAAAAAAGAAAAAAACACCCAGAAAACCAAAGAAAACCTTTTAAAAAGCCACAGTCATTTTAATTTAACTATGATTCAGCTGGAAGACAAGAAAATATGCACAGCAGAGCACATCAACTAGCTGAGAGAAAACAACCAGGAATACAAACAATGAGTCAGAACGAGAGACTTGATTACAAAACCCTTGCTGTTCTTCAGAGGGTGTACCAGCAAGGACCGACACGAGATCTGACCAAAGAGAAAGCTTTACAAGGTGATTGCACTGAGGATTATTATTTTCAGACTCCGGTGGCCATTACAGAACCACTCATGTCAAACATCAATATTCTGCAATTCATCTTATGAAGTGCCAAGAAAATAAGGCAAGCAGAAGTTTGTTTCTACACAGCAACACGTTATACAGAAAACATAAACCAAAACAAAGCATACACTCATGCATCACTTCTCTAATTCAGAAGATATTTCAGCGTTCATTTTCCTCTCTCATGGACTGGATTGATTTTAGCAAAGCTGCTTGTATGTAAAATGAGGGCAGAAAGGTTTTATTTTAAAAATTGCATACCTGCTCCATACTTCAGATTGTACTTTATGTACGCGTATGAATTTTGGTAGCAGACCAGCAAGATAAATACCCATAATTCAGATCTCTACTTACTCTTTCTACTCGCCTACTACAAATCTCTCTATTCCTTTATACCCTCATTGCAGGCTTAGGTGACAGCCTTCTCTCCTCAGCTCATGCTGATTTAATATAGCTGCAGCATCTCTCCCCTCTGTCTCTCCCAAAATCTCTTCTCACTTCTTAACAGCCCCCAACTTCCCTATCCGCTTCTACTTGCTATTTAATTCTAATTGCATCACCTTTGGAATGCATTTGGGGTACACATTGTAGTAAATACTATACGAAGAAAATTGTGCCACAAGAAGAGGAAGAGAACATAATAGCTTTGTGTGCTACTGATAGGAAGCCACTAAAGGAGGAGTATTTTTATCCGTAAGTATTATGCATTAACACAAGGAAATATTTTTAGTGTCTGTATTTCCCAGCCTGTACTGAGAGGATCTGTCCTCTGATAAAGAAATACAAAAATACTTCTCCCAGTTCGAATTTACTTACTTAGAGTAAGTTATACCTTAACAGATTACAGATTTCCCGCATCTTGCCTTGCTTTCATTCCAGATCTCAGTACATAATACTCTACCAAGAGAGATGATTAGGGGATGGAAAAAACACAAGCATCCCCCAAAACTACCTCATTGCCAAGGTCACCATCGACTCACCCATGTGCCACATTTCCCTAGGCTATTAGAATATATTTCAGAGATGGAAAAACAAAGCCGTATTACTGAAGGAAGAGACAGAAGCAATTTCACAGCAACAATAAAGTCCTCCTGTTATTCCACCTGAACAATAGAACAACGTAGAAGGCAACAGTAGGAAAAAAGGGAAAAGAGCACAAGTGATACTGAAAACTCGGTAAAATATACATGGGAATATTGCAAGCTACCTGGTAACCGAGTTATGCCGCACAGCTTCAACGTCAGCCTCAGCAGATGACAGATTAAGAGGTATTCTAGGCACACGTAGGAAAGGAACTAAAATTGTATACTAGTTGTCAGAAACAGCTACAGTGGTAAGTATACAGATGTTATTAGATACCACTACTTAAGTCCAAACATACCATTCACTTACGTCTGCCAGGGCAAACACATGCTGTCCATTTCAGATGCTCTGATTTTTCAAATGAGTCAAAGCTGCAAAGCTTTAACATTTACACTAAGTTTCTTTTAACCTACAAAAGGTTCAATGTAGTTAACTACAACCTAAGGCTATTTTTCAGGAATATTAAGCAATTTAACGTATTTAACTTTTTTACTGTGATGCTAGATCTTTTAGAATCCAGTTGCGACTAAGTTTCTTGCCATCAGTGTTTTGGATGCTGCATCCTGATTTATGTAACTAGACATTTTTGTGCTTCTCTACATGCACAGATGCCTGTTTGGTCATAAAGGTGCCAAAGATGGGAAGAAAAATTATGTACAACTGTCCAATCATATTTTAAGAAAAAAAAAATCATAGAAAAAGGAAAAGCTTACAAAGTCAAGCAGACATAAAAAGATGTAGTTCTGTGAATAAAGACAAGTATGATGGAACAAAGTGAACTGTAGAGTTTTAGTCTCAAGTTCTTTCCAAAGTCTGAATTTCTGCTGGATGCAGATCTAACCTACACTTAAACTAAGCTGACAGAGCTTAGGCATCGTGATTTGCCTTTGTCTACCTGGTACTTCTCCAGAAAGCAATGAACTTTTCTTTTGTAAACTAAGTTCACAAGCGCAAGACTGGATTTTGCGAAACCTGTTCATGGCTTCCCACCGATAACATGCCATTTTTCCCACAACGGTGCTGTTTTAACTTCATGACTTTTTTCTCCCAAGTCAGTATAGGCTGCCATAAAGAAGCTTGCCCTTTTAATAAAGCCCGTTATGAAGGAATAGAAAGGAGATACTAAATGTAGAAAGTTAAAAAAAATTAATTTCAGAACTGAAGATTTAGAGGTTAACAGGACTATTTTTTTCCAACTTAAACTGATTCAGAAACTTTTAAATAACTGCGAGTATACCCCATAAAAACCAGTCCTTCACCACTTGGAAAACAGTGTCCCTGCTGCGTTCAGTCACACTTCTCAAACATTACACCTTTTCACCCATGAAATCAAGGAAAAAAAACCTGACAGTTTATATGGAAAAAACATAGAAACATATTCTTCGCTTCACTTCATGGGATACTAAACAATTTCAGAAAGCTATATTATGCTTCCAACAATTTAAACTTCTGTATTTAGCTATTTTCATGGAAAATAGAAAGGAATTTTAAATCCAGTGCTAGAGATCTTATTTTGCTAATTGTAACATTCCGCCGCAGGTTGTGGTCTCTTACACACGTCAGATCTACCGGTGTGAGCTTCCCGGACTGCTGGAGTAACTCAAGAGTGCTGTCACTGAAATGCAGTTACACGGAGGTGAAACTTCTGTGCAGAGTTGGATAAAACATATACAGACTCTAGAGGGAGTTCTAACTTTGCCATATTTTTCCCCTTACAAAATTTTTGTCAGCAGTTCAGAACAAAACCAACAAAAAACAACAAGAGAAAGGCAAACCCATGCATGAAGTTTCTTCTGGATGTCTGCTTCTTCCCCTTCCCCGCTGTTACTGGGCAGAGTGGGAACTGCCTGGCACAGCCAAAGATCTGCTTTCTGCTGATACTGACGTGTATTTCAGTTTTCTTTCTTACCCAACCATGATGTATAGAAATTGTTTTAATTCAGTTGTTCTTGAGTGACTTTGGTGCACCTTCAGTCTGAATACTCCACCAGCTCATGCAGCATCTAAAAGACTTGCGATATTTAACGAGGATGAACTACACTCGGATAGCCAGTCTTCAAATATTTAGCACAACAAAGAATTTGTAAAGATATTTTCACCAACATAAATTAGCAGTAATGCTGCCTAGGTATTCCTGTTGCCAATTCACAGAGCGGGTGCTCATGTGCACTATGCTGGGACACACACCAGCGTACCCCGGCACAAGAACAGCGGGATCTCAAAGACAGCCAGCGCGTCTGCCACACTCGCGTGAACCCTTGAACTAGCTTTTCGCTCTGCCAGGCCTCTTGAAGCAAGGGCATTTGCTTGGCATTATGCACTCGGCAAAAATGCCCCCAAGTTGTAGGAGGAACTACTATAGAGCAGCCAAGGACGCAGCTCTAGTACCAGCATCACCTGTCTTCATACAGCATTTTGCCCTGGCCACCTAGGGCTGAAACAAACGTACTTTCTTTATGGCTCTGATTGAAGTTTAAAAGCTCACAAATACAGCAAACTGACCACTGGACATCAAGAAGCCAAAAAAAAAAAAAAAAAGAGGACAATATAAGTTTCAAATATTTCTTTATATTGAAGGTAAGCTTAAGCAATCTAATATTGCAGTATTATTCTGCTCTGAGGCACAGCGTCATGTCGGTCCATCCATCCTAGCTGAGGAAATTCATAACGACTGGAATAAAGGCTGGTAATCCTTTATTACTGTGTCTTCCTGTTAACCT
Source organism: Phoenicopterus ruber ruber (assembly GCA_009819775.1). Lineage (NCBI taxonomy): Eukaryota > Metazoa > Chordata > Aves > Phoenicopteriformes > Phoenicopteridae > Phoenicopterus > Phoenicopterus ruber. The sequence goes on along the minus strand of CM020223.1, from coordinate 4,105,878 downwards.
AACATCTACTTTCACTTTTGTTATTAATTAGTGTTTCACAACAGATTAAAACTTTCCCCTTCCCCTTTTGGTAAAGATGACAATTTACAATGAGGAAAAAACCCAACAAAACTCACACACACACACACATTCCTCAGAAAAGTCTTCTACCTTTCCTTTTATATATATGTAAAAGCTATGAACCACAGCTGCCCTTGACCACTCAGTGGTTTCATTTTAATTCAAGGAGCAAACCCAGTCAAAACCTAGACACTGAAGCAATGAGGGGAAAAAAGTAAACTGCATTTAAAGTGATTTTTGAAGGAGCGAAAAGAGTGTGCTAAGCCAGATACTCTTTAAAGTGCTCTTTCAACCTGTTTCCCAAACTTGACTCTATTTCAAGCCAGTATTGCAGGATGCAGCTATGCTGAACTTGGGAGATCTTTTCAGGCATCAGAAATACCCTCCCTGTCAGCATTCGCCTGCTGAACCCGCTGCAAGTGCAGAAGTCATCTTCTCTATTTTTCTGCTCCACTTGGAGCAGCGGATAATCAGAAAAAGACCTGCAATACGAGTTTCAGCAGCATTTCTGGGGTGATTTTCCCCTGAAGTAGCAATATGACAGGCAGCACAGAAGTCTGGAGGAGGAACTCCAGCAGTCCTCTCTTTTTGCTCTTTCCATGTTTTCAAACCATCTCCTCGGCACCCAGAAGTTAAGCATTTGTTCAAAGTACATTTCTTTCTCCTCAACATTGATTTGAAACCATTTTTCGTAATAGGCTCTGAATAGCAGAGGGGAGAAAAAACATTTCACTTCTGTCGAAAAGAAGCAATGGAATAATGGACTGGCTGAAAACGGGTATTCCCTAAACGCTGCTGCTCTTGGACAAAGACGCTGGAGCCGCATGAAGCAAATTGCCTATTTGCGTAAATATGCCAAATGACTACTTATACGCTTGATGGCTGGTCACAAGCTGAAACATCCATTCCTAACTCTGGATCACAAGCTTTTTACAGACTGTGACTATAGGAAAGAGTTTTCAGGGGACTGCAATGCTGAAAATCAGTGCTCTACAGAGGGGAATGTGAAGTTGGTCGAACAGAGCGGTATTTGCCTGAGCAAGCAGCACAGGGCTGCGAGGGAGAGCAAGAACAGCCCCAGCCAACAGGCCTTTGCTATCAGTAATTCAAATCAGCAATCAATCAGCGAAACAAATACACAGAATTTACTAGGACTTGATTTTTGGAAAGAAAGGTAGTTTTCCTGCTAAGAGTTATGTTTGATAATATCCTGATTACATCGTTAGCACTTATAACTTGGTATGGTAAAACTTGCCCAGACCTAACAGTACCTAAGCACGTGCTCTGTTCAATACACGAGGAAGTCTGCCAAACAGTGCATAACAAAATCCAAAGTTTTTAAACCAAGATCAGATGAATGGTGGGTTTTTGGGGCGTTGTTTGGGGTTTTTTTTGATTCATTACATCTTCGACATACCTGGGGTATCTGCTCCCTCTGAAGAGGACCACAACTGCACTCAGGCACCGTGCTAGCGCGCAGTAACCCCGCTCTCTAGCCATCCACAACTGCACCGTAACATTTTGACCTCTCACAGTACTCAGGAAAAAGTGAGCTTTAATTTCCAGTTTATTTTTACAATCATTTTGAAGTAAATTATACTTGCACTTGAATTATTTTACAGTTATAAGCTAGTACATTTCAGTGATCACTGATCCAATTTGTATAGTTCATCATTTGTTATGAGACACTGATGGCTGTTTAGTAAGTCCTAAACATAACCTTGAGACAACGGGAGCTCAAAGCACTTCATAATTACATTCCTCACTAGGAAGCGAGTTCCACAGTTGACATATGGAAAGACCAAACTGTTCTTCCATTCAAAATAAACAAAAATATTTCCTGTTCTTTCAACTGTTAACTACTGAACATGTCAACTGTGTTTCACTGTAAAGCACTCCAAGACTTTTTGAAGACCATTTTGTAATTTCTTCCCTACTTTTGAAAGCATACAAGAAAGGTAGAGAAATATAGAACTACAGATGAAGTAAGAAAAATCTCAGCATCCTAAAGACACCTATGACTTATAATCACATCACGATTATTATCCAGCATTGTTAAAATGGGGTAAGTAATTCAGCCTGTCAGCAGATCATACCAGAAGGATATGCTTTATCACCACCTCCCAGCAACAGCCTTCCTGAAAACAGGTCAGTTAAATAGCTCCAACTGATTTCAGGAGACAGCGACCCTTCAAGATGCACTAAACCTTTACTATAAAAGCCAACCAGCTGCTCGTCATGCAGATCTGCCGAGGTGCTTACAAAGGTTTCACAAACAAACGGATAGTTGTGGCTCAGGCACCAGAAAGGACAAAGCTCAGCAGCTCCCTTCAGCTGGGAAGCAACAGGGAGAAATACATGAACTTGCATATTCACAGACAACTATAAATCAGGAAGATTGCCTCTGAGCTTCTCTTCCAAGCCTGCACTCCAGCAGTAGTTCATAGGCTGCCTCTTGCAGAAGAGCATGCAAAAATTTCTAGGCCCGAGAAAGGACCTGTAGAAGCCAAGTAGATTTATAGACCGAGCAGCCAGTTATGAGTGGAAACGCCAGCTTACTCGTTAGTCTGCCTCGATAGAGAAGAAAAGAAAAAAAGAAAAGGAAAGGAAAAAGCCCCAACTACAAGAAAGTCTGTTAATAAAGCCAGTGCAGTGGTTAAGATTAAAGCCAATCTCTTAGCCCCTGAAACATATACTTTTATTTTTAAAGTGTCCTTTCATTCTATTTCCCAAGCTTTACTATTTTTCAAATCAGCATTGCAAAAGCCACCTATGTGGAACTTAAGAGGATTTGGGGGACATCAGAAATACTCTGTGTGTCTGTATTAGACTGCTAAACCCACACCAAGTGCAGAGGTTTTCTTCTCTGCTCCATACTGTGGTAAAGCCGAGGCGATGGGTTAGGTGCATGTAGCACCTAACTCCCAATCAATGAGCTGTTAAGCTTGGCACTTTTATCCATTTTCAATAGCAGAGACCCCAACATCTTTATAAAGATGGAAAGGTAGTTGCTAAAAAACAAAGCGTAAGCAGAAGATGAGATCTGCTGAGAGTCTAAGCAAGGAAGCTTGGGGGGGTGGGGAGAGCCCGAGGTGTCTGGAAACTTGTTTTTTAAGAGAGTCAAATAAAAGACAGTCAAATAAGAAAGAAATGAGGAACTGAAATTGTTGTTCAAAGGAGGGCAGGAGCAACTCTGAAGGAGTAAAGGGGAGAAAGGAGTCATCTCCACCTCTTTCGGAAGCCTACAGAAAACATTCAGAAGTTGAGAGGAAGGAGATACAAGCAAAACAGCCGAGGTAAAAGCTGTCCTCTCCAGCTATGTCTGCTGCTTCACCAGACGGACAGAGCGCTCAGCTGGACGGCTCAGACAGATGTCTCCAACACGCAGGAGGAAAGCCAGCCTCCATCCCGAGGAAGCCACTATCCCAGCATGCCTGCAAGGCTACACAAAGCCTTATTTCTATGCAAACACACAGAACTGACCAAAAAAAAACCCCCAAAAACCCCCACCACAAACAAAACCAAAAAAACACCAAAACAAATATGCCAAGAAGATGGTCAACCATCAGTTTTGGTGAGTTTGTGAGGCCTAAGCCCAGACCACCCCGGGTCCAGCGAGAGGAGCTGCACCACAGCGAGGAGCATCAACATCTCCGTATACTCGTGCATTATGTAGCTTAAAATATTTATTAAGCAGAATGCTAATGATAGCTTTATCCTCCCGTTGATTACCTCTCTTGGGCAGCTAAATATTAACACGAGGTTGTTCTTCCTAGCTAATTTAGTAAGCGAGAGCTAATTTAAACGAGCATATCCTTTAGGAGTAATCCATGTGAATAATGATCCTAACTTGTTTTCACACAGTAGCTGTGGCTTATTTAGGCTTTCGCGGTACGCCAGGGCGGCTGGAAGCGGCGCGCTGCGAGCGGCCCTGCGCAGCGACAGCACGCTGGGGCCGGCGCCGCCTCCGCGCGGGGGCTTCGGGGACTCGCTTCCCCAACACGCCGTCCCACGCGGGGGAGGGAGTGCAGGCGCACCAGATAATGCCGTGTAAGATCTTCCCACTCAAGCGGCCTAACAGATGTTTTCCCTTCATTTGTCCTTTTCAGACAAGCTTGTTGTTCTTTTTATTTTCCAGTATTCAGGCGAGGTGCTTGGTGATGCAGGAGCTGAAACGGCAACAGCACCCACCACCCAGCAGACTCGCGCTTCTCTCACATTCACCATTTATTTACGTTTTTACATTTTGTTGTACGAATCCTATTGGGGTTCAAAACCTATAACCATCGGCTTTCTCAGGAAACCCCAAAACACGGGGTACCTGACCCGCTTGGGGCTCGGCAGCGTGGCAGGGGACACCAATGGCCCCCGCCTCCACAACTGCCTCAGCGGCTGGGTGGGGCCCCGCAGGCCGGCAGCCCCCGCAAGCCTACCTGGGCGCAGCTCCCACCATCTCCTCCCTCAGGAAAGGCAGCTTCTCCCAGCGTGGGTGCTCCTCTCCCTCAGAGGACACCCGCCTGCTGCTCCGGTTTCCTGCCCACACCCTGGGGCGGGTGCTGGCTGAGGGGGGCGGCAGCCCTTAACGAGCTCATTAAGGGCCGAGCCCGGCCTTGGCCTTGCCTCCCCGCTCCTCAGCACCACATGGGCCACAAACATCTCGTCCCTTTTCTCTTTCTCCTTCTGCCATTGAGACCCAGTCAACCCTTTCTTTGCCAGCCCCCGCTGCCAGGCACCCCCCAGCTGGGCCTTGCCGCCCGCAGCTCCCCGTTCCTCGCCCAGCCCCTCACCCCCTGCATTACCCCTCCGATACAAAACCCTCCCGAACCCAGATTTCCCTGAGCCATCACAGCGGGGAGAGGAGCCGGTCGCAGCACAGAGGCAGCTAATCAAGGGACAAACAGCTTGCCGGGTATTTTGCATCATCAGAGACAATGAACCAAAAGTTTCATATTCCCCCAGATCCCTTCAAGGTCTATGTTCTAGCGACATATCCTGCGTTTCCTTAGAAATTCCCATTTTTCCCTATTTTTTCCCCAGAGAAAAATTAGCAAATGCATGCCTACACTTGCTGGTTTTCCCACTCCCATTTGGAGTTTGTTACTGGATATCTGCCTGTGTAAATAATGTCGCTGGACCATTTTATACCATTATCCATAAAACGTGTCAGTAGAAGATTTTCTGTGGGTATTAACAGTTGTTGCACTGAAAGATGCCATAAAGCCGAACGCTTGGGAAGTGCAATCTGCCCAGAGTACATTGCATTAACACTGTGACTTTTTCAAAATGTAATGACCTTGGTCATTATTTAAATGACTGCTGTTCAGATTTTCATCTTCGCTGTTGCATAATCATTTATGAGGTGATATCTCATGTCTTTTCAGACTCCTGCTGGGTCTCTGGAAGGGGTTTCTGAACCCTGTAAGCAGCCGCCGTTAATGACAGCAGATGTCAGGAACAGGAGAAGGGACACCGACCCCTGCGTAAACATCATGGGCACCCTGAGAGAAAAGCTCTGGAGCAGCATGGGACTTAGTATGAAACATGCTTGAAAAAGGAGGAGGACTGATCTGGTCTGACATTTTGTACTGGCTTAGGGCTTGTTCTCTTACTTCTCTGGGCCATGACAACGCTGCTGTGGTTACTCTCAGCTGCCGTCACAGCCTCCCTCCCCAGCTGAACAGCCAAGCATCTACTGGCAGGGGTCTCCACCACTTTTTAGTGTCGGTTAGCTATGGTTTTTTAAGTGCTTTCTGCTAATTCGACTCATTTTGACTCAACCCTTCACACAGGGAGCCTAGATGGCAGATCAATGGGATGGTAGCTACCGACCAAGAACAGAGAAGAGGGGGCACCACAAGTGCCAGGACAAGGCAAGAAGCACACTCAGAATGCTTGGTGTCACCATGGCTGTAGCTGGTTAGCTGGTCCTGCCGCCGCTCCAATCGTTCATATAGCACGTTACTCACATTGGCTTGGCAGGAGCTTGTGAACTGGCTCCCTGTCTGCTGAAATCATCAGATGTTGAATTTGCCTTTAAGGCTGAGAACTGCTGCTGTCCTCCCAAGTCAGGACACAGAGAAGAGAGACGGCTCTCCCAAAGGAAGGCAGGAGACATCGCATTTATAGGCAAAATTCCCTTGATGCCAAATCCAGGACTAGGGTCAGCTAAAGTAGCCTTGATCTCCAACTCAATATGTCGTACAGACGGTCTTCAAGGACTGACATTCACTGCACGGTGCAGCACAGTGCACAGTATAAAACCCATTTGAAAGAGAAAGGCTTCAGTTCGTTTTGCCTGACATTTTTTTCAGTTGCACGAGGCTTGTTCAAAGCCCTCTCCCAGCTACAGCTGTGCCAGCTGAAGGCATTACCATTCACACTGGGATGGTTCTTTCTTCTTCCAGTGCCCAGGTCAGGATGAGGGGCGGCTAGGGCAGACTCCTTTTCACTCCACGGCACACTAATCCTACATTACAGTGAGCTATTTTGCCTCTAGGTTGGCCTAGGACTGGGAGGCTGCAAAAGTGGCTTCGAGACACCTTCCTTGGCCTTGTTCCTCTGAGCAGCTTCAAATGAAGGAGACGTACAAGCGAAGACTGAATTTTGCTTGTGTAACATTACGGCTGGTTAGGAATATTCTGTAAAAAGCAGAGCTGGTAGGAGGGGAAGAAATGTAGAATATTACAGTTTTTCTGCAAGCTATCTGTAATATTGTGACCAAATGATTTCTGCTTCTCGTTAGATCCCAAGTAATAAGGAAAAGGGTCAGTACCTGACATTTTCAAAGCGCAGCAACACTGACCACTTTATCTTCCTAGGGACTTCGGAGCAGATTGATGTGCAATTTAGTTACCTTAGTAACATCAGACAGCATGTAGACTTGCAAATAGTTGTTATGTCACCTTCCAATCTGCTGCTACACCTACCAGGAATGCAGAACAAGCAAGCAATTACAGGGTTATCACTCAAATTCATTATACTTGCATGTAAGAAAACCATTACTTCTTTGCTTATGAAATTAGCTTAATTCCAGTGGGAAATCCCGCATGTTTTAGTATGATTTTTTTCACTAAAAAAAATCCTTAAAAGAACTGGTTATTTATTACTTCTGTTCCTTCTGAAACCGCTTTGCATAAATGATATGACACGGCCTCAAAACAATATTGTCCTGATTTTCTTAATATTACATACACTTAATTTTCAGTTGGGAATTATATACTGAAGCAGCAGTTTTTGAAATACTGGAAACGAGTGAACCTTACATATACAAAGAAGGGAAATTCTCTTTTCATAGGTATCATGAACTATGGATGATGATGAAAAACAAGCCTAATAATCATTGTTCTGCAAGCAAAAGGAAGTCTGAATGAAACCTTTTTAAAAAATTATTTTCTAAAACCCAAATACCATTCCATTATAAATGTAACAAGAAAGCTATTAAAGGGAAACTTGGCCTGAAATAAAGGCATATACAAGTTTTCTTTATTACTTTCTAAATAACAGAAAGAGACAAAATGCCTAAAATTGTCAGCTGGCGCCTTAAATCACATGTGCAAAGGTGGTGCTGGAGATCTGAGGAGGATTTTGCTGTGATCAACAAGACTTTTTCTTGAACCCAGTGGTCTTCCTGCAACCCTCTCAACATCTGCCTCCATTATAGCACGCACCAGAAAACTGGACACGCTTGTATGCCCGTTATCCAGCTGACCATCCAGCGTGTTAGTCTGAAACACTGATTGATAGGGTTGATGCCTTGTTAAAACTCCTCACTTGAGGAAGATGGTGATGTATGTTGGTCAAAGCGCAATTGGGATGATTTGTGCTGTCTCTCCAGCAGACAACTGCACCAGCAGCTGGGATAACAACGCCTTAGATCACCACTCCCGTACAGGTCGGATGGAGCGCATTCGTTATAGTCCTGGGGTAACAACGCCTTAGGTCACCACTCCCGTACAGGTGGGATGGAGCACTTTTGTTATAGTCCTGCTTCTGGGGCCATCTCTCGTTAAAAGGAAAGTCTATCTTGACATGACTGGATTCTCTCCCCATGGGATAAATCTCCTGTCTTGAAAGTAAAGTTGAAAAAAAAAAAAAAGAACAGGAAACTTTTTGTGAAGTTAGTTTCTTTCTTTAATTAAGAGTTAACAATAATAAGCACTAAATGAGGCTCTTGACTTTTATGTAATTTAGCAGGAGGCAGAATCTCTCTCACGACACTACTTTACATAGGAATGGCAGCAAGGTATAAACATGCTGTCCTCATAACTCAGATTTCACCCTCCTTCACTTTAGTGCCTTCGCTTTTTCTTTTATTTGAAGTTACTCCGAGAATTGTATTAGCTTAGCACCAGAGCCGGTATGCTCATTATTTGGACAAGAATGAGGGAAGAGGGGACAGAGCTCTTGTCCTTTATTTCCTTTGGCTCTCTGGGAGAGAAGATAGCACAATCACCTCCTTTCCTCACCGCATCCCTGCTGCCACTCGGGCATCCACACGTAGTACAGCCCTGTCACCGATGTGGGTGTGGAGCTCAAACGGTGCCTCCTTTTTCACAAGTTTTCAGCACACAAACTTAAGCTAGAACATAGTTCAGCTCCTCAGTGAGGAAGCCAGATTTCTCAGGCAGCATTTTGGGAGGCTTTAAAGGGTTTTCCAGGAGCTGTAGATCAGGGTCCGCTTCCAGAAAAAGTGTTTGTTATCCCTTGGTGCACCAGGTTAAATGGGTAGATAAATAGTATTTATCACACTGGGCCCTGAACCCCCTCCAGAAACCTGGCCACGAGCGCAGGAGTGGGAGCTGAGGCTGAAGGTTTGTGATTCTTTCCTTAACAGGAAGGGAAGCAGCTGGATATTCATCTGGTAGCACCGTTACAATCCCAGTGAGGACAATACGATTATCCACCTGAGCGGCTAATTGCGAGAGTCAGACTGTTGTGCACAAATGTGTGTATTTATTATACATAATATATGGATATGTATACTACATTTGTGCCAAACAGCTGTTTATTTTAGAGGAGACAGCTGTTATTGGCATTCATTTTCTGGGTTTTTTTCGAATGTCACAGGAAGAAACATTGCATGTTAGCTTACAGTTGCATAAACTGCTCACTGGAATTAATAAACTTTCTGAAAACTGCATATAGAATTGCATTAGTAATGAAGACTGCTCATTACCATTGCAATGTTTTATGCTGTGTCCTGATGAAAAACACATTTAAAAACTACATTATTGACTAAGCGCATAGCTATTTTTCATAATCTTAATTTTCACATATTATTGGAAGCCGTATAGTAAGTTTCAATTAACATTTAGAATTTTTTAATTTCATTCAAAATTATTTTTAATTCCAAACATGTACTAATTGTACAGTAGTTCAGTAATAAAAGTTTAGCTGGGATAAGAGCCCTATTTTACAAGGTCTCGTACAAATATATAGTGAGAGACAAACATAAAAGTCACACTTTTAAATGCCAGGCTAGAGCGAGGGCAGGTGACACTCTTGTTCCTGCATTGCAAATGGAAAGGGGTATACATGGTCACATTTTTAGAAATCCAAGTCTTTTCCTGTTCTAATTGAAAGAAATGATTTTTTTTTTTTTGCCAAACCAAAGTCTGAGCTTTTTAGAAAAGATGTTAAAATGTGGGCTCTGAATCATTTTAGGTTTGCCCAGGTCAGAGGAGATCATTGGAAGATCAAGCGACTGAAACGCTTAGTCCTTTTCTTTGTGTGTCAAGAATAAGCTTTTCTTCTCTGCCAGGTTCTCATTTCACCTGGACAATAAAGGTTGAGTTTTGAAATTTTAAGTATTAACTGCATGATATATTGGAGCAGTAATTTTTAACCTAATATGGCTTAATATTTGACTAAAACCCCAAGAGAATATACAATTTTCTTGCCATTATGACAACCCTACCTAAAAAAAAAAAAAGAAAAAAAATCTTTGTTTTAATAAAAAATAATGACATGAGACTATATAACTTAAGTAGCAGAGCAGCATATTCACAATTTGCCAAAATTAGAGGGAACAAATCTCATTGTGAAGATTGAGTAAAATACAAAAATTATTTAATTTTTCAGAACAAATAGTAAATTGGTTTGCAAGCAATAGTACTATGAACTCTGATAGCTCTCTGTTTGTCCAGTGGCTTAAGCCATTCTCGATGGTGTGCACGCTGTGGGTTTGGCTGCTCCCACCCAATGACACCCATCCACCATGACACAGCCCCGTGCCAAGGTGCCCAAGGGAGCCACCTGGCTACTGCAGATAGTGCCCTGGAGCCCATGTTAGAGCTCGTTGGGCTAATTGACCCTCCTGAGGAGGGCTAAGGTGGATTGACTTCCTCCAGGGTGGCTATGACTTTTCCCACTACCCTCGGGTATCTCCCTACGTTGTGCCACGTAAACATATTGAAGTTCAATTTGAAGCTAAAAAGTCACTATCATGACTGACTTACAATTGCCCGCATTGGGCTCCTACTCTGTATTTGCCAAAATGACGTCAGTTTTTCCTCCAAACATGACTGCTTGGTCAGGGTGGCCATGCACGGCCACAGCTGCCCCTCCAGCTCCACGCAGACACCCACTTTTCACGGCTGCTCATCCAGTGCCAAGGGCGAGCCACTGGCACCTACAGAAGATGCGGTTGGGATTACTAAAGCTGATAACTTCTGTAGTTTGGCTTGTGCAGCGCGGAACCCAGGCCATGTGATGGTCATTGATTTTTCAGTTAGGGACATACTTTATAGGCATTGCTTGTACTTCTCCTCTGTCCTGCTTGTACACCCTCCTTCCTCCTCAACTCAGTGCAGTAGTGCTGGCTGCGGGCACGATGCCCCAGCTCCACACTGCTTTCCTTCCCTGCCTTCCGTCCGTCTGTCCCCGTCTCCACTGCCGTCAAGCCTGTTGCTCATCCCTCTGCATGCCCTGGCCCAGCTTCTGCCCCGCATCGGCACAGCTCCTCTCCAAGCTCTGCTTCTGGCCAGGGATCACCACCTGGAACCACACTGGCAAAGTTGTGAGATCTGCGGAGGAATCCGGCCTCCCGCGTGAATGGGAGTCTGAAAATAGTCACAAGAGCAAAGACAGACTGCCTGATTCAGGCGATCACCTGGACCGTATTCAGTGAAAGACGGAGCAAGTGGAAAGAATTGCTTGAAAATAAATCACTGCTGTAACGGTTATAACGACAGTTTGTGCATTTAATGTGTGCTGTAGCTGAAGCCTTGGCACTCTAAATTGTCATCTAAAGGTCAAAGTCATTCCCCTTGGGTCAGGCTGTGGAAGCAGATTTTTTACAAAAGAACCGAGCAGGGGCAGGCAAAGTAGAGCCCAGATCTCCAAACCGCACAGACAGGTCAAAGGCTGCATCGCTTCTGCCGAGTTCTTGCAGCGGTGAAATCTGTGTTAGGTTTGACATACGTGTGGGTCTCGCGGGTCTTGCCTTGCCGCTTTCTAGTGCCAGCTTTGCCCGAGCTTCCGCGCCTGCCGGAATTCCTGTTTACTGCACCCTAGTTACAAGCTGCTGCTGTCATCTCGGTCCTGTGGCTGGACTAGCCCAATTTAAATAAATACTCACACTGTAGCAACAGACCATCCTAAGTACCAACTGAGGTTAAATATTTAGAAAGACCCTTGTTTTGCACATCTGACACACCTTAGGGAATGAATCCTGCACTTCCTGTAGTTGTGGTTACGGTTTAGAAATCAAACCCCTTGAAGATGTGTGTTATGCTCCGTTTTCTCTAAATGGATGCATGAAGTTACGCAAAATACATAATAACTCTTCTTAAAATGGCTGTAAGGCACTTTAAATGTCCTGTTACCTCATACGTTAAAATAAGATACTTGATCGAGCCTGTTCCAATGAACTATGAACTTAGAGCATTTTTCCTTTTGGTTACAGCTCCATCTCTCAACATAAAAAATAACACATCTGCGATTTCTATTCTTAGTCATAATTTTAACTTTGAAATAGCAAAAATACAAGCTGTGTAAATATCAGCAGTGAAAACAGGTTTCCTGCGTCCATCCTACTTACACTTCATGGGTTAATACTTGATTAGCTTGGGCACTGAAGGGTAAATCATAGCAGTGCAAGGAGGATAGAAACATTAATATTTCAATTTAGGAGCATTTTAAACATGATTTCTTTGAAGTGATATTGTTCTAAAGGGTCACTTAAATGCAAATATTTACATATCTAATAGTTACGGTATTTTGGCTCGGATTTCCATGTCAGCTTTTGATGTACAGCATTTTTGCTTCCCTAGCAAAGTTAGAGTTCAAATATAGACTGTGAAGTTGAAATGCTGGCAAAAGCTGTGGCAGCAGCTCTAGTATGTGGTACAGCTAGATGTTCCTACAGGCCAACCTTTCAGCCTTGGGCATGCAGGAATGCAGACCCTATCCTGGATGTGCACTTACTAATGGGATAAGTTTGAACTTAATTGCCGGTTTGCACTTCCAATTACCTGACGGAGCACGTGAGCTTAGGATTTTGTGCACGGAGCAGCGTGGGGGTGAGGACCTCAGCGACCCATGGGAACGATGCAGCCACAAAGCAGCAGGTGGAAAGACACATTCACACATTGGTCTAGCCCATTTCTCCTTCTAGTTTCCAATAATCTGCTAATTTCAACAAAAAGCATTTGGTATTTCTTTCAATTTTCATGGCTCCCCGGCAAAGTTATTTCACAGGATCATTTTGCGATTGAGGCACTGAACGGAGAGGCAAATGAGTTCAGTTCAGCTCTCGGTTTTGCTCCAGACTGCTTGTGTCATGTCAGGCAAGTCATTTAACCTCATGGTATCTCAGGCCCCATCTGTATCATGGGAAACACACAACCTGCCTAAGAGAGACTGTGAGGATACAACCGTACCTCAGGAGATTCTTAGACACAACGGTAATATGGCCTGAAAAAATACACACAGTGAAAATAGGTTTCCATTCCTCTCCTGTTTGTAATTCATAGGTTGCTACTTCATTACCTTTAGCACTGAAGGATAATTTATATCAGCACGAAAAGGAAATAAACGTTAGTATCTTAATTCTGTAGCATTTTATACATGGTTTGCTTTAAGATGGTATTGGTCTAAAGAGCCAGACAAATGCAAAGCGATAGGGAAGATCATCCTTTGCTTTTAACTAATTCAACACAAGTGCTTAATTCCTAGCACTCCAGAAGACCATTTTCCTCTTAAATCCACTGCATTGAGCTTTAAAACCTGGTAAAACACGAAAAGTAAATACCTAATAGCATGTCTGCGCTATATCCGCTGCTGTGATTGCTAAGCAGCACAGGCTTTTCACTTCCAGACCACACTGTGGGCTGGAAAATCCCCTACGCCTGGCTTTGTGAGTGGTTAACCGGCCCTGATAACCCGGTATCGCCTTGGCCTGTTCATCAACTGACTCGACTCAATAAACCGGAGGCAAGAGTTCATTAATTAGAGGCAAAGGTGTCTTAGGTGAATGTGCACTACTGCCAGAACTGAAATAGGAGAAAATAAGGGGCATGTACAGACCTGGTTACTGCTGGCAACACCAGCTGCTACCCGCGGCCAGCCCAGTGGTCCCAGTCCCAGAGCAGAGGTGTGGAAGCCCAAAGGCTCTCAGCCCCTGACTGATGAAATTAAACTGGGCAGCTCCCAGAACAAGTGGAAAAGAGACACAGACACTTACGAACCTTGCAAGGAAATTGGCACTCCAGGCATCAGCTGGGCCCCAGTAAAAACCAGACAAACTCCTGTGTGTATGGTGATGCAGATTTATCCTCGGGTCTCATCGTTGTGGTGGAGCTTCACGCTGAACCTAGCTACATGGGAACAGAGGAAGGATACGTAGGACATAAAGTTACAGGCTGTCACTTCAGTCTGCCTCTTCTATCCATCACCCACTCACAAATGCTGGTCAGAGGGAAGGGCTGTGTCCAGACATGAAAGCCAGAGGCAGACAGAAAAAGAACTGGGGTTTTGTTAGTTCCTGGGTTTTTTCAACCCAGAAGCCGATGTAAAAATAAGACTGGTAAAAGAAGTAAAAATGCAGATGATTTACTCGGTCAGACTTCAGCCAATACTTACTGGTGTTGGAGCCGCAGTTCCTTTTGAAGAAACCACAGAGAGATTCGGAGCGGCACTTCCAGAATAGCAATCTGGATTGAAGTCAAAGCCTAAACATCAGCAGGCAGAAGCAGTCTAGCAAATACCTGAATCAAACCAGGAGCTGTAATGAGCTATCCTTTGCAACACACACACAGCGCTGCGGGAAGTGGTTTTTATGGAGGTTCGCAAGAACGTTGAGATTTAAATTTTATACGCTGCTTTTTCTTTGCATTTACTGCATTTCAGAATGAAAACAGCATCGCTTTTGACTGTTTCCTTTTTCATGCAAAATGTGCATTGGATTTCTTATTTTAATGAATTATTCTAATTAATGCCATTGGTTTTATTTGTTAGCCTGGGTTGCTCTCTTTTCTTTAGGTTTTTGCGTTGTTGAAATAAAGAAAATGATTGATCTGATCTGGATTTATCTTTCTTAAAATTTAATTGTGGTTATTCAGTAGAACTCACGACAACTAACAAGAGATGGCAACTTTTTCATATTTCGGGCTGCAACCACGTATGTGCAAACATTTCTCGTTGAAGTCACCAGAAGATTTTCAAGAGGAGAGCAATTTTAAGCCACAATAGAACATCTGAATTTTAAGAGAAGTTTTACCGTAGGTGGCACGGAGCCTGCAATACTAGGGGTTAAATCGCCAAATGCTGAATGTGAAGAAGCAAAACAAGCGGGAGGAGGAGGAGGAGGAGGAGGAGGAGGAGGCTGAAGCAGGGATGTCACCTAGGTGCAAGGTTTGGTGGAAAGGGAGACGGGAAAGGTGATGGCAGCAGTGGCGTTTTGGAGAGCAGAACAGAAGAGGCTGCAGGGCTTGCTGGCAAACCTGACCAAAACAAGTGTTTCTGCTTTAAACAGAGAAATGGATTGTTATTATTGTTATTATTATTACTATTCTATTTAATAAGTATATTGTAGAAGAAGCCAGAGGAAAAAGGAATGAAGACAGCTGGAGGGCTGATTTACAATAACATTGGAGGAGAAAATACTAATAAAAAGCAATTCTGTAGGGGGGAAATAAGGAAAGATAGAAGGAGAAAGTGAAAAAAAAAAGATTTGAAGGTAATGAGCAAAAATAAAATACAACTACCTTATAAGTAAAGCAGGCGAGAATCATAACCTAAACTGCCTGCTGTTCAGAGCTATCTGTGAGCTCCTCAGGTATGTACTTGTCTGCGAGACACTGCAGACTCGGTACTGACATAAATGGTTCCCACCACACGTTGTAAGGCAAGAGAAACTGGTTCAAATACAAAATAAGTATAGAAAGACACCACATGTACCAAAGCCGTGGAGCACACGCTGATTGGGGAGATCAGAGCTCCCCCAAGTCCCTCCTGAGCAACAGGCCTATTGCACTAGAGGCTTTCCAGAAATAATTCATAAACAGATGTCGTGGTTTAACCCCAGCTGGCAATTAAGCCCCATGCGGCCGCTCGCTCACTCCCCCCAAGTGGGATGGGGGAGAGAATCAGAAGGGTCAAAGTGAGAAAACTTGTGGATTGAGATAAAGACAATTTAATAGGTAAGGAAAAGATGCACACACAAGCAAAGCAAACCAAGGAATTCACTCACTCCTTCCCATGGGCAGGCGGGTGTTCAGCCATTTCCAGGAGAGCAGGGCTCCATCCCGCAGAACAGTGACTTGGGAAGACAAACGCCATGGCTCTGAATGTCCCCCTTTTCCTTCCTCCTCCTTCCCCCAGCTGTACATGCTGAGCATGACACCATATGGTGTGGGACATCCCTTGGGTCAGTCGGGGTCAGCTGTCCCAGCTGTGTCCCCTCCCAGCTCCTTGTGCCCCCCAGCCCCTCGCTGGTGGGGTGGGGTGAGGAGCAGCAAAGGCCTTGGCTCTGTGTCAGCCCTGCTCAGCAGGAACAAAACATCCCTGGGTTATCAACCCTGTTTCCAGCACAAATCCAAACCAGAGCCCCATGGTAGCTACTGGGAAGAAAATTAACTCTATCCCAGCCAAAACCAACAGAACAGAAAAAGTTGTTCTCTTTGAGAGACACACCTCATCAAGACAGACTGTAGACATAATATATTTTTATAACCAATAATAGATATTCACTCTTCAGGTTGTTTGGTTGGTTTTTTTTTCTTTCCCCAAGGATGCATACCCATCTTGTAGTAAACTAAAGAGAAACATCTTTTCTATTCATGAGTTTTGAAAGACAACATGGAATAAGTTAGCAGTAGAAGTCTGGGTTTAGCAACGTCCTTAAGTGCACTGCGTGTACAGTCTTAATCTCCAGTGCAGCACCCTTTTCCCCTTTTTTATGCTTTCTAAGCAAAATACAGAGTTATATAACAATAATTCAGATTTATCACTGTGATCACAAATTTCTGTGCAAAAGGTTAAACCATGGCTTTAGTGCTTTCCAAAGTTGCAAATTCCCTCCTGGGCATCAAGGCGGTTCAGCAGGCTGCTCGTTGTAGACAAACTTTTCTCCTGTGACCCATTTCCAATTCTCATCCTTAAGTCCCAAATTCCAGCACTTTGATCAGTTCCAAAATACTAAACATCTAGTATCTACCCTTTGAATAAAACATACCTATTATGTTTTCATCTTTCAGGAGGCATCACACTGGATTGCCATCCAGATGCTCAGCAGATGTTTTCTGACTCTGCCGGACCTGTGGGACGTACATAGTTCTGTACAGTAATGCCGTTATTAACAGCGTAACTAAAATAATGTGTGCCCAGGTTCGCCGTTAACGCTAACGACGTGACGGTGCTCTGCTCAATGGGCGCGTAGGCTCCAGCCAAGCCTTATCAGGAGCTGCCTTACAAAGCTGAGAAATGGCAAGCGGGACGTCGGTTTTATGGGGTGATGGACTTTCTTTATGAGCATGCATTAAATAAATATTAATTGGGAACTTTTTAAATTAAATATTTGTGTTCCAGTAGTGAAAATACTGTTCTCTGATGTTATGATATCAGCCTATAATTAAGTCTCCTACTAAGGATCAGGCTATGAGGCTTTCATGTCCCGTTTTGCTGGTACCGGTTGCTGATGTTTCTCTGTATTGGTAACAAAAATATCCTACAACAATGGGATGTACCCAAAAGGTAATTATAAATACTAACAGAGGAATGCACTTACATATAACAATGACAAAGAATGGATTTTTTTTAATAGATCTGTAACACCCTGGATATTTTAGACAGTATTCACGCTGTTAACTACAAATACGTGTGGTCAAATGGGACTAAAAGCCTCATTCCTCAGCCCCAAAAATCAACCCACAATTTACAGATTATTCTCCAGGCTTTTTGTTCTGAGAGCCTTACCTACCCTGAGCCCCAAAAGGGAAAAGAAAACATCGCGTATATACATATCACAAGCACAACTACTGCAATATAGTACTCGAGAGAGAGAAATTATTTCTAGCTCTAGTATCTCCAATAATGATATGGGGAAAAGGAACAAATGGCAAATGTCACCCAGATGAAATTAGGAAATCAAATACAGCAAGGAGCAAAGTAGAGACATTAGAAATGTGAATGAGATTGAACTTCAAATGCTTCAAAATAACATGTCTTTGGAAAAAAAATAATTGAAAAAACATTAATGGGAAGGAGGAACGTGTAAATGTAGATGTGCTGGAGCGGTGAGCAATGACTGATGGAATACTCCTTAGTTACGATAGCGAGCATAAGAACTCTATGGCAGTAAAAGGAGGTCAGTGCTCAGCTAAATGAGCTAAAGACTAAAATGTTGGGCCACAGAAATAAATAAAGTTTTCACACCTACAAAAATTTTCAGAATTTATGTTATCTAACCTGTTCTGCGTACGCAGTTTATGACAGTTATCAGTAAAGATTGCGGATAAGCGTAAGTTTACTTGAAAATATTCATAACAACACTAAGAAATTCAACATTTCCTTTTATAAATACAGAGTAATAAAAGATGGAATAAAAGATGTATTTTTATACCCTGCATTTTTTAAGACAAGCACTGCTCATAGTACAAAATATTCTTTGTACATTGATAAAAATCAGATGACCACGGTGTAGCCAATGACTCAAACTTTTTTCCAGGATGCAGTAAGGAATAATTACAGAAAATACTTTTTGGGACTACACGTGGTTGGTCAGTTCCTGAGGAAGGAGAAATATTATTATTAAAAGTACTATCATCTGTAGATGAGGATCTTCAGAGCGCGATGTATCCAGCTGCTTCCACTTCAGTGCTGGTTTCCTTCAGCCGCCTTTGGACAATCTCAGCCACAATATTTGTTTCATGTGTTTTGAAGGTTCTGCAAATAACTATGCTTTTTATTTCATCTTAGGGAGCTGCTGGAGCCGACATAACTTGCTGTTGTGCTAATATTTGATTTAAGGAATGGGAAGTATTTCAAAAGACACATGAAGCAACTTGTTGGTAGAAAATTGACACATTCTGGTTTTGAAGCACTGCTGATTTGGGTTATTTGGAGGGACATCATTTTGATTCTTCTCCAAACAAGCTGGCATTAGAGACCATCCAACATAGCTGTGAAAATATATTTTTACTGACACAAAACTAGATATATTTATTGGAAAAGTAATCCAGCAGAAAGATAATTTTTTTCAGTTTGAGGGTTAGAGACTGAACAGTGGCAATTAAAACAAAGACAGCATCCTATTCATTGCTTCACTAGTAGCGAGATCAAGATTTGGGTAGAGTACTAAAGAAATGTAAAAGAACTTGATAACTTTGAGTGGAAGGCAAAGCTAAATCTCACAGACAAGCAGCATGATCTGCCAGCTTGACAGAAGGGCCGTATAATTGCAAAACTGAAAGATGAAATTATGAAACAGAATGAGACAAATTCTGCACCAGTGGTATTGGTATGAGATCACGTATTTACCCATTTACAGATGTGTTTCATGTCCTAATTTTTCAGTAAATTTTATTATAGTGTAAACATAAGAAATAAAAATAAAATGTTTTACACTTTATGGGTTAGAAATTTAGCTCAGAAGAACCTCCACTATGACCCCAAAAGCTGCATTATGATTATTTTAGCTATAGTTCAATAAGCAATACTAAATATAAGATGTTTCCTGTTTTTTATACATAAATTCTAACAGAAACAATATGGAACTCACAGTACTCATTAAAATGAATACTTCGAAGAGCGGCATTTAACTCGGAATAAAATTAGACCTTGAAGAAGGCCAAAAACTGAGAAGATACCTCAGAAAACCTTGTAATCCTTACATCAACCAGGCTGCACTTCAGGCTTTAAGATGAAAAAGATGCAAAATTTTGATGCAAAATTAGTGTAATCTGACAAAATCATGCCTAAGAATGAAGCATTTTTCGCCTTGAAAAGAGAATACGTAAAGGAAAGGCAAAGACCTTCGCAAAACTGATGAAAAGAGTATCCGTATTGGTGGTAGCAATAAGGAGCTCCAATTCTGCTCTGAACAAATTCCTCCTCATCACTAATTCAAGTGATACGCACAAAATAAAAACCATTCAATCTACTTCACAGTCCTATAATACAGTGGGCTTTTACCTCTTGTACATTATTAGCAAGCGCTATGGTAAACCACCCTACTGAATTTTGATTTTTCATTGAAAATATTAATTTCTTTTGTTTTCAAGGAAAAGATACTAAGTAAGATTTAACTGAGGCTCCTGTAACACATTTAGCTAAGGAAAGTGAGATAAGAAATGCTTCTAGAGCATGGGAATGTACCGTTGGTCAAAATTGTAGGAATTCTTCAGGTGCATAACGAGTATCTGGCTTAAGACTATACTTGTAAATTATAGCTCTGTAATAAAGAGAAGTACGTTACAGAAAAACATCTCATTTTAACACAATTTTTTGTTCTGTTTCTTGTATTACCAGAAAAAAGAAAACAATATTCATTAGATCAGGGTGGGTTTTTTGCTCCTCCCTTACTTTCAATAGCTTGCCAATTGCTAAATATTTATTATCACCTTATATTTATTACTCTCAATATTTGCTCACAAAATTAGCAAGATTCCTCAGATAAGGCAATGATTTGCACTGTAAAAGGTCAACTCATCTCACTCGAAGAAGTATTCGCTGCAAGCGTCAGATCTTACAATCAAAGAGCATAAATTAAGGTTCCCGTTAACTGTTCAAGGATAAAATAAATTGTACCTGTGGTGTGTAAGTCCACGTGCTTCGGGAAACAGGCTGGCTTGCAGACCCGACCGCCAGACGAGGAGAAACTGCTTAGGAGATGATCCTGCTTGGGGTTATCGATTCCTGCACGTGCGAAAACATAGGGGTGCCGAGGCCCTGATCTCAGCCTCGAGCCCGGTACTCGGATGATTTCAGATACCGGGCAGTGTTTGAAGCGAGCTGGAGAAGTTTACGTGCTGATTTGAGACAGGTTAATGTGAGCATATTTAAAGATGTCATTTGTGGGTTAGTATAGATGTGATCCTATATCTCTGTTTAATATGTTATGCTGGTTTTTTTTTTCCAGTCAGTTTCAGTTTTAATATAAATTTTATTTTCTATTTTGTCAGTCATGATAAGCTGGCTTCCTATTATGGCAACCCGACATTTTTCAATAGAACTTTCGATATACCCTAAATAAATTGTTTACAATTCTACAGAAAAGTCAACCTAGCTTTCCCAAGGGGGATGAGGCCTCAGAGAAAAGGTCTCATCTAGCACTAAAGATATCGAGTTCCCAAACCGCTAGAGAGGGAAGAAAAAGTCAGATTTTCCAATCCAAAGCCTTAGCAATATCCAAAAAGTCAGACAGAACATTTGTTTCTATTTTAAATTCATTTCTGATAGCACTGGCACCAAATACAGTTCTCACGTGCATTTTCATGTTTCTCTAAGTGTCTTTTGCCATACAGGTGGCTTGATTGCAACCTATTTTCAGGCTGCTGCATCTACTACTTTAGAGTATTCAAGTTCAGGATAAAAAAAAATATCTTTAATACTATCAAAGCACTCCTACCTGCTAGGAAAATGCAATGTACGATAATGGACATCAACAGTCAGTGCCAAAAGGTGACTCGAAACTACAAGTCCTACGTGCGTTCACTTTAGGTCTAGACAAACATTTCTGCTGTAATAGCCGAAGCCGCTTACTTTGCTTTCTGCTTTGCTAGTGTTTCACTGGGCTGCTTGAAATTACCTATTAGAAACATTTTATTGCCCATTTGCTTTTATTAAAACATTTTAGATGGAAATGTATGTGTATTTAGATGTGTGCGTGGTTTAGAAATCAGCAAAATAAAACACAGCCTGATTATGGCTGAATCAGTTTGGGAACATAGAAGCCATTTTCTGGCAAGAAACGAAGAAATAATTGAATCTGCAAATTCCCAATTTCCTTTCTGTCCATTAGGTCTGCAGCAGAATTGATCTGCGTGTGCCGTCCACCTTGCTAAGATTGCTTCACCGAAGCATGCCCGCCAAGGTCCCCGACGCTGCGACTGCGGGCTGGCCCCCACCACGTGTACTTCTAAATCTGGAGTCATAAACTTAATGGATGCGTAGGAACAGGCTTTTGTGGGAGCGTCTGCATGATTTGTATGGGAATGACGTGATTCCATTTACCCTGCCCGTTACAGGATTGAGATATATGTAGCCTGGATGCATAAACTTCTTCACAGAGATACTTTTGGGGCTAAAAAGATAAGAAAAGCCGGATGGTTGTCCCTGAAAGGAGTCTGGTACTGAACTAAGAAATCTCTCTGCTGCGAGAGGTGCCTAACCAGTCCTACCGTGCCTTGACTGCATTGGAGATAAGGTGTGGAAAAAAAGCCAAAAAAAAGAGGAACAGAAGTGAGCTGTGACATTGCTGTAAAAACAAGAATCCGACATGTTGAGGGAGAGCACGTGGCTGACACCCACATCGGTCAGGGCCAGCAAAATCTGGCTTTGAATTCCCAGAAGATGGAAGAAGGGAAAAGCCTTGCCCAGGGAAATGCCCCCAGAAAGGGGCAGGAGGGGACAGTGAGGAACTCAAACTCCCCCCGGGCATCCCAGAGCAGCCTGGCAGGTGAAACAGGGAACAAGGGATTGAGCCGAGCATATTTTTTTACTGCAGAAAACCTTTTGGGGCAGGAGCTTTCGTCATGCTCTAGTTCAAACGCTCCATCACAAAGTTCTCACATAAACATAGTTACGGGTGTAGTATTGCTTTTTCATTATCCCTTTTAAAATAATCATTAATGGCATAAACATATTCTCCAGATAACTTTTTAATCCTGTTGGAATTTGTTTGTTTGTTTTTTTCCATATGGAGCAGCCGCGCATTTCAGCTTAGTCTTTGGTGGCAGGATGCTGTCCGCTCTTTGAGATGGGACGTTTGGGGGCCTCATCAGTATCCTGATTAGTTATGACCCACTTCAGCATCTAGTTTTCCTTTCTTTCCTACAGAATGCTATTCAGTAGCTATTTTATTACTCGGTATATTGCATACACACACTTCACAGAAAACAGTAACCCCTCTAAATAATTAGCTGAAAACAAGTTTTTACATCTAAATATATTAGTATCACGCATTAGCTGAAAACAGTTTCTCTTCAGTGAAGAACACAGAGCTCAGTTTCAGCACGCGTTAGCCAAATAATCAAGCCCAGATTGTCCCGCAAGGAACATTAATAAGTAAATTATACAAGACAGTAAAAATTAATCATTTTTACTTCCATCAGAATGCTAGATAATAGATGATAGATAACTCCCCATGGCGTATGGCTAAAAATGACATTATTTAATGACCTTTGCATCTGTACAGTTAAGACCGTGCGGGATAATTTAAATTTATAATATGTTACTGCTTCTTTCATTGTTTCAAAGCATAAGAATTGATCTGCTGGGGGAAATACAGCTCATTCCTGTGACTTTCATTCCCAAAGGAGTGAGAGTGCTTCACAGATAGCCCCACCGTGAGCAGAAAAACACAAAATTCAGTTTGCATGAGAAGCCAGGAGCCATGCCTGTCGCTGCTCTCAGCACGTCCAGTTCACCATTATTTGTCACATTAATCTTTCCAGCCTTTGGTAGCTTCCATTGAAAACTCAAATTTAATAAGTTATTGGTCATGATACATTGTCTCCCTATTACGGCCGTTTACGACACCCAGCTGAGTGGTGCGGTGGACACGCCTGAGGGACAGGGTGTCATCCAGAGGGACCTGGACAAGCTCGAGAGGTGGGCCCGGGCGAACCTCATGAGGTTCAACAAGGCCAAGTGCAGGGTCCTGCACCTGGGTTGGAGCAACCCCTGGGATCAATACAGGCTGGGGGATGAAGGGATTGAGAGCAGCCCTGCCAAGAAGGACTTGGGGGTGCTGGGGGATGAAAAGCTGGACATGAGCCGGCAATGTGCGCTCGTAGCCCAGAAAGCCACCCATGTCCTGGGCTGCATCCCCAGCAGCGTGGCCAGCAGGGCGAGGGAGGGGATTCTGCCCCTCTGCTCCGCTCTGGGGAGACCCCCCTGCAGTGCTGCCTCCAGCTCTGGGCCTCCAAACAAGGAGGACATGGACCTGCTGGAGCGGGGCCAGAGGAGGCCACGGAGATGATCCGAGGGCTGGAGCCCCTCCGCTATGGAGACAGGCTGAGAGAGTTGGGGTTGTTCAGCCTGGAGAAGAGAAGGCTCCGGGGAGACCTTATTGCAGCCTTTCAGTACCTAAAGGGGGCTTATAGGAAAGATGGGGACAAACTTTTTAGCAGAGCCTGTTGTGATAGGACAAGGGGTGATGGCTTTAAACTAAAGGAGGGGAGATATAGGCTAGACAGAAGGAAGAAATTTTTTTACAATGAGGGTGACACTGGCCCAGGTTGCCCAGAGAGGTGGGAGATGCCCCATCCCTGGAAACTTTCCAGGTCAGGCTGGACGGGGCTCTGGGCAACCTGATCTAGTTGAGGATGTCCCTGCTCATGGCAGGGGGGTTGGACTAGATGGTCTTGAAAGGTCCCTTCCAACCCAAACTGTTCTATGATTTTTTTCCATATAATTTTGAACACACCCTAAATAAGTTCCTTTCAATTCCATGTTACAATAATCCTGTTCGTTATTTTCTGCCCCTCGTATCTCACTAACGAGCCCTGTGCTGTTCCCAGCTGCAGGGGCTGGATTACATCGGTCTGGAGGAGACCCATGTAATTTAATAACCCCCCCGGGCTCTCCTCCCCTCGGCTGCCAGCAGCCAGCTGACTTCGGAAAACTTCACCAGCGCTAACATGTTCCAGCATTTCCCTCCCCAATTTGATGCAGAAAAGTGACTGAATTGGAATAAAAAGTACAGGTTAGAGTCTCTTAGGGATTTTTACAAAAACACACATAAGGAAATAACGCAGAAGCATAAGAACGGCTGGACCAGCTCAAACTGAACACGCACGTAGGTCCAGTGTCCTCCAACGCTGCCCACAGCCAGTGTTTAGAGGAGAGCACAAGCAAAAGGCAAGAACACAGCGGTATTTCCCACAATACTTTTCCAGCCCGCGGCTATTTGTGGCTCAAGGATTTCCTGAAACTGTGGTGGGATCTTTGTCCATCCTCTGCTCTGATCCCACGGCAAGAACGCCCTGACTGTGGCAGAGTTTGTCTGTGTGACGTTCACAGCATCGTCAGGGATTTGGGATGACATCGCGAGACTGTATGTGTAAATAGTTCAGGAGCAAAGAATATCAATAACAAAATTTAGTTTGACGTGATTTGAAATTTAAAATATTTGAAAAATAAGTCAGTAAGTCACCATTGCTTGGTGTTAATTACCATGATTCAGGAGAAATGCAGAGACAAATATATACTCTTACTTTAAGCGCTTTCAAGACTCATAGCCCAGCAAAACTTTGCATCTTGTGTATCTCATTCATAGTCAAAAAATATTTTAGCTAGGCTCAGCTATTTAAGTGCTACTCCTTATGTTTCTTAACTGTTTATTAAATATCCTATAAAATCATTTTAAAAATACACATGAGCTTAAAAAAAGAAAAGTGGCTCAGTTTGTGCATGAGCACAGCATCCGAGGGGTTCCTCCTCACACAACTCCATCGCAGGCCTAGGAACGATGGCTGTAAAAATTGATATTTTTCAATATACATAGGAGAGTTACATATCAAAGATTATTTTCATTCAGAGAGGAGAAAACTCTTACTTCAAATGTAATTGTACTATTATTCTAAATATAACTGAAGCACATACAACAATATCGATGGTGGTAGTTCCGATATTGTTAAGACAGGTAAGTTAGAGCTTGCTCTATATGGCTGTTGGGAATTTTAACTTGTTTACTTCTGTTAAGTGGAGAGGTCTGAAATATGCTTGAAGACAATAAGCTTTTTAAAGCGGCTTATTTTATTCCTGACTGCCAATGAATTAGTCAGGAAGGCAGCGGAAGTACAGAAACCTAAAATACTGTTTAATATTAACCTGGTAAAATTCTTCCACAAAACCCAACGTGTTACGTGCAACACTACAGATTTGTATTTTACCTACTTACGCTAAGCTCGTGAATAACTAAGATTAAGAACATGTTCTCCTATCCCACCACACGCAGTCATGACGAATTTGAAAAGAAATAATATACTAAAAATCTCTGCCTCCGCACGGGCTCTGCAGCATCCCTTGCTCCTGGCAAAGCGGCAGAAACCCGGGGAGAAGCCCCAAGAAGCCCTCGCTTACATCATCGAGGGTTTCTACAGCGTCAGTCTCCACGCAAATAACAAAGTACATGTTAGGCTCAAGTCTCTCTCGTTTGTCATATTTGCAGTTTTCATAAGCGTGCTAGTAAGACTATTATTTATAGATTTCTTAGTAAGAAAACTGCATTCAGCGTAGAAGGTACAAGTCTCATCTATAAAATAGTGCGACGAGAGTCATTATTAATAACGGGGGTTGAGGGAATGATGCAATCAAAATAACCTACTGTATATTTGCCCATGTTTTATGCCCTATATTTTTAATATACACACACACCCCCCCTGACATTATATTTAATCTATTATGCAACAAATATGCGTATCTTTAAAGCTATATTATATATTGAATTGGAGGAACTGTCACCCAGTCTTCACGACCTCAACAGCGTGCTCTATTGAAACAAGAGGTTACATTTAAATACGTTTTAATGTTTGTTTGGTCAGATGAAACGACATATAAAAATCAAAATATTTTGCTTTGGTAAACTTTGAGTGAGCTCTGAACAAGTTAAATAAAAGCCTGGCAAATGCAGAATGACTATTTAAAAAATGGCATCTGAGGAACAGAAAAGTTAGGGAGTTAAAAAAGAAAAAGGTCAAGGAAAACAACCAATAAAGGGGATTAGGAAAAGGATGGGGGGAAGAAGCATCTTCAAAGACTTTTGCAAAGGCAAATATAAGTTGACCAATCAACAATAAAGATCAACAAATAAAGAAAGTGGGAGAAGTTATGTCCAGACTCCAGAAGATGGAACTTTACATCTTTAAAATCAGTTGATTCTATGTCCTTATCTGATAATTAAAATAAATTCATTAAAAATTCTCAGGGGTAACCTTTTAATATATTGCTATAAGGATTTAACCATTAATTTCAGAGTATTCCCAATCAGAAGTTGGATTAATTTTTAATTATAGTTTAATGCAATTTCATATTACAAAAGTAGATCTTTTATGATCTGAGCACTTTCATGGTGAAACCTGTGTAAACCCTCACAACTGCAAACCAAAGACGTGCTGTGGGTGTTTCTCTTCCCGTTACTGTTAACAGGAGTATTTTCTTAGGATTCTCAATATGACTAAGTGAATTAAATCGTTTATATGGCCTTCGTGGAGCGAAGTATGGCTAATTAGTTATTTGTGCTCTCACATAAATGATCTTGAGGAGGCAATAATTGCAGCGAACATGCATTAACTTCAAGAAAGACCCTGAAAATTGACTAAAGTAGTAATGGATTAGGTAGCAAATACTTCATTTGACAGCTTCCCGAGTTACTACAAGCATTAGTCATTGCCCCGATCCCACCGTGCTGGTGTGGCCAGCTGTTGCCACCCTGCCCTGGTCAAACATCCTATTTGATTAACAGAACATTCCTTGATGCTTTGATTTCTTTTTTCCTTACTGAAGGTGATTGTATTTTTAAATCTTGAAATGGTTTCACATATCTGAACAGAAATATCTATTTTAGAATCACCATTTTCTCCTCAAAATAAAATAAGATCCAGATTGGCCTCTTAGCAAATAAATAAGCCATGAAGTTAGGTCAGCCCTGTTACTAATAGGAAGATTCAAAGGAAAACGAAAGGATGAAGGATCCTCCCTCCCCCTTTCCTGTCTTTGGCCAGCTAAATCCCAGCCCTGGCAGGCAGGAGCATGGGGAGAATGGGCAGAGGAGCCCCAGGGCCGCCTGTCCCCCCACCGCCAGGGCAGAGACCCCCAGACCGCGCTCAGGGGATGCTCCACCGGTGCCCTGCCACCAGCTGAGACCGTGCTGGGGGCCCCGCCGTGGATTTGCCTCCCGATTTACCCACCGACTACACCTCTCTTTCCAGCTATATGCTATTTTCAGGTAAGCACCAAATTTTAACTTTTGTGATAAAACCGGGAATAGTTTTCCCAGCGACACGTGGCCAGGAAAGGAAAATGCTAAGGTGCTCCCTGCTTAGGCGGACAGACATGCTCTGCAGCTCTGCAGAGGCACAGCAGGGCAGGAACCTCTCTCAGCATCTTCAAATAAAAACAGCTGGGGATGGCTTGCGAAAGTGGCTAAAAGAAACACGTGTTTTCATAAGAACTGGAAATGACACAACCAAACATCCGCAGAAGCATCCTCTAGTGATAAATGTAACTTACCCTCCAAAGTTAGGTGTGGGAAATTATATACGCACAGTTTCACACGCATCCCTCAGCAATCTGGGTTTGATAGCTAGAATATATATTTAGCTCTTATCTCGTGGAGTGACTTTTAATGACATTTAGAAGTGCTAAGGTACTTTGAGGATTAGACTTTTTATTAGTCCCAGTGTTTCCCTGCAAGCGGTTGCTCAGATATCAAACGCTCCCTCTGCCAGGGTACATAAAACAAACATTGAGCCTGTTTGATATGATGCAAATGTTTCATGTAATATTGTTTCAATGAGTTTATTCTTGTCACCGTTATACGTTTATCTGCATACAAACCTTCATGGTGTAGCAATTATTTACTTCATCTTCTAATAATTAAGTGCTGAGTGTTGAGAAACTGCCTCAATTTTTATTCAATCCATTTTTGTTTCGCAGCCAGGCAAAACTTTCTCTGGAAGAACACACTCTTCTGATTTTTCTTATCAGAAAGAGCACAGGTTAGCACTTAAACTATAAAACCCTCCCTCCAGAACAAACAAACCAGCAGTTAGATTAAAAGCCTGCGTGCGATATCCACTGTCCTTTCACCGAGGATAACTTATGGCCGCTTTAACCAGCTCCTTCCGCAGTAACGTGTCACCTCGGGCCAGCAAAGATGCCAGAACGAATCCCCACATCAGCGGTAGACATTACTGCTGCGACGTAGAGAAGTGATTTCGCAGAGGGGTGGTTTGGTGTCCCCGTCAGCAGCGGCTGGGAGCACAGGTAGTCCCAGCCTCCGCCTGCCACCCGCGCCCACAGCGAGCCGGTAAAGCCTGGCGTGCTCTGAACTTCTCCAGTAAGCAAAGGATTACGGAGATGGATCCCCAAATCCTTCATGCACTCAGGTTCAATAATAAAGAGAACAGAGCTGCAGTTACACTGGGGCTTTCACTAATTTCCCAGTGAGGGCTTCTGGTTTTAGAATAAAACCTTAAATGACTTCCCAGAGCATTTTCCTAAAGCAAAAAAATTTCCTACCCTTGTTTATCTTAGCCCATCTCCCTGAGGAGCCAATAAAACCCACCCGTATGCCCACACTGCCCCAACAAAACCCACCCGTGTGCCCGCACTGCCCACAGCTGAATGTGTCCAAGCCCCCAGGTATCAGTTTGTATTTCTTCTTTACACTCTCGACAAGCAGCACAGTCACAAGCCAGGGACGGGATGATTTTAATATTTCCCCATCACTCTCTTCTCCAGAGAGTTTCAAGGTTGAGAAAATTGAGGCACTTTTAAAAGGACAAAGCGTTCATTCTGCTGTAACGTGCAGCTTTCTATGCACCAACCCGACCCTGCGTGATAGCCCACAAGTACTTTTGTACTGAGAAGACTTTGGTGTCCTGGTCCTGCTCAGGAATAAGCCATCCAAAATAAATAGCAGCAGTGTCTTGCTCTGGCAGGGGAAACATCACATGAACATTTTTACTACTCTGTTCTTCAGGATCTGATTTTTTTATTGAAAGAGCTGATAAATTCCCCACCCTCTGAAAGATACCACTCATCACGCCTGGCCGTAAAGTCAGCTCTTAACACTGCGTACGGGGAAATCCAATAGCTATACTGAATGCTGCAATCTAAATACAGAACCTGGAAATGTGGGATTTTGGTGTGGGGAAGCCAATTATTTTCCTGTTGTGCGTTGATTTATATTCTAATTCAAAGTATAAACACAATAATTCCAGCACTCTTTCTTCCACAGGAAACGCACGCAGCTTCAGATAACAAGATAATGCAGAGAATTCATTTCCTACAAGCTGTCTTTGTATTGTTTATTGAGCCAAATAAATGCGAGGGATGCGCAATACATAATCACAAAGCATCTTTCTGTGGCAAGAGGAGCTCTTTCCTACGTGATAACGGGTAATATTTTTTGTTCTAGTTTTAAAACAAGAATTAGAGCAATCAGTGATATGAAAAACAGGACACAACATCTCGGAACTGTTTCTGCATTCGGTCGTGCATGTGTTCCCTCACAAGTTTTGCAAGGCAGGCTGCGACAGGGTGTACAGGTATATCTCAGCAGAGGCGTTTCATTAGATGAAATCAGTATTTCTTGATGTGGGTATGCTCACAGCGTCACAGCCGATAATTCACCTTAAAGACTCATGCAAGCCAGTCTTTCCCTCTCCCTATCATCAGTTAGAGTGTTTATACAATTAATTATCCGTTATTAAAGTCTCTACTGTAACCGTCCCCGGTAATTTAGAATTGGAAATTCATGCCTAGAGGTGGGATTTGCATAGCAGTGAAGTTTGGCTCTGTAGCTCTCCTATTAGTCACATGCATGCAAACAAATGGGGAATCAGAGGGTGCAGGAAGGCCAGATATGAAGACAATCCTCTAACATTCCTGCCGGAAAATCCTAATGCAGACTAGTGTTGCCTGTCCCACGAGATCCCTTACTATCCAGGCTTGTAAAGCAAGCATTTCTGTGCTTGCACCCCTCATTCTACTGCCTGCATGATGCTCATGCTGGGGCAGAGACAGAGGATAAAGAAGGATTTGGTGCTGGAGGTTTCTCTGAGCTGGATTATGATTGTCTTGTCTTTCTAAACGCACCAAGATGCAATTCCCAACTCAACTCAGAAATAAAGCTGAAGGTTTACAGCTTGTGCGTGGAGCTGTCATCCTCCAGCTCACATTGGGCCCTATCAGCATGGGTCTGCTAATATTTGAACAGACTAGGTCCCTGTTTTCAGTGGGAGCAACTAGTAATTTGCCATGAAAATAACACTCAGTTTGATAAAACATTTCAGATTTCCCTTGAAGTGCACCTTCTGCCTCAGTTGCAGAGTCCTATAATTCAAAAAAGCTCCATAAAGTAAAGGACATGTTCATGTGTCCTTCTACAGACCCAGCAAAGAAACACTTCTATTTAAAAAAATCCCCTGTAGAGTCAAATAATCCAAATATTCATGCAATTCCTATAAAAAAAAAAGACTCAAGAATGTTTTCAAACTCTGCAGTGCTGTTAGATCGTCAATCTTTTGTAGTAAGAGTAGCAAAAATTTGCAGGCCAGCAATCTTACTGCAAAGCTCTAATGACTAAATTGTGATTGATAGTATCAATTCGTGAGCAGAACTGTCGCCACAACATCCCATAGCAACAAGAGGCATCCTGCGCAGGATTTCCCACTTGTGCAGTGATTGCAGTAATAATGATGAAATTGTTTTGAAAGGATTTCTAAGAGTCTGTTATTCCAGCGGAGTCTAGAGTCTGAAGGAAATAGAAGCTACTTTCAAATTTCTAGTTCTGTGTGCAAGTTGGAATTCCCCAAAAGTTACAGCACACTTAATGCACACAAAACCTGGTTGGGAAACTTTTACCCTTCATAGAAGGCTCGTCACTGCGTCAGTGAGTTGGCAGCAAATCGCAGAGGTCAGTGGATGCTTCAGTGCCCCTCAGATGGAAACACTCTGCCTAGCAGGCAAGGCACAAACAGAAACCAGCGCTTTCATTTTTGCTGGTCTTAGGCATATCTGTAGAACATGCCTAGCCAAAACCATAACTCCATCCGCAAACGTGTTCCAACATTAAGAGATTTTCCCTAACATGGACGATGAAAGGTCATTTTTGAGGACAGGGGATAAAACAGGAACATACCAGGAATTTACAAGTGAGGCTCATGGGGGCTTTTTATATCTGTTTCCTTATTAGCTTAGCAGGGGAACACGCATACTGTAAAGTTCATGTTGAAGAGAAAGGTCATGCTTCACTGTACAGGAAAGGCCACTCTTGAAACAGAATCATCAAGGAAAAATGGAGAATGGGTACAACTGAAAACGGGATTTCACAGTTGCTTCGTAACAACATTTTTCTACATTTTTGCTACTTTTCCTGGCGAAGGTGTTACAAATACTACAGTATACCTAGGAAATAATTATCCATTCTTTCCATGAGCATCCATAATTTTTCTGGTTGCCTGTTTTGAACTGGAGCCTGGCTTGCCCTATATCAGGGCACAGGAGAGAACGCGAGATGAAATGTTTATTTTTCTGCTGACTACTAGCTGTGGGATCAATTGCAAGGAACAAACCTTCCTGAATGGCCCCAGGCTCTTCTGCATGCACGGACGGGAGTGGGCATTTGCTTATGTTTCCATGCCTATCAGCACCCTCAGAGAGGTCAAACACCAATCCACAACTACAATTTTCTTCCTCCTGGTCTGTTCTTTGGACAATGCAATGTTCTGATTTACACATAAGCTCAGGGCTCAAGCTGAGCCCCGTTCGCCTGAGCTGGCTCCCAAAGCCAGCAGAGATGCCCTTGTACCGCATTGTGTGACCGAGGAGGTGGCAAGGCAGAGACACAATAACCACCTGCTTGAGAAGCCATCAGGGACAGGAATCACTAACAATTTTAGTCTCTTATCTATTTCCTGAAGTTTAACTTGCCTTAAATCTTTAATTATTTACCCTAGCTTTGAATCATAAAACAAGGAAAAACAGACCCAATGAAGCTGCTGTGTTATCTGCAAAGCCAAACCGCCGCAGCAAGCGAGGTCGATATGATACAAGTCTGACCAAACCAAGCTGCAGGGAGCGACTCATCCCTCGGGAGAGCTCCTCTCCTCCATACGTGGCCAACCAGCCTGTGACAGCCTTTGCAATGAGCTGCCGTACGTGGTGGGCTCATCCTCTCCAAGATGTTCTTCCTGGGAAGGATGTGGGGGTTGGTTTGCATTAGATTCTCGTGTCACCTATAATGACTTAATTACAATAATGTTTCTATACAGCAGTATCTATTTTCAGGTAATCTATTATTTAGACTGTGTACACAGTAGCCACATTTGCAGTGATATTTTCCATATATGTTATAGCTCTGAATCGCAGCACGATAAAGCTAAAGAGCTATGAGACATTAGCTTACCTGCTCCGTGTCTTTTTATACTCAGTGGATAGGTCACCATAACTAAATCGTACTGTGTGAAATACCATAGCAGTTCTCTACACCTCTGTCATTACAGACAGGGAAATATCAATCCATCTCAATTAAAAAAAAACCCACAAATTGAAAATCTTGAGGTAACACTGAGTATTTAAACTACCCCAGCAAGGGAAGACAGGTGCCTAATTAGGTCCATGTACTCTTTACTGCTGTTGCTTTGCTGCTAGATTTTGGGACAGGCTGGGAGTGCGACAACCTGAATCTGGAATTGCTAGTCATCCAGTTGATCACAATTACTGTTATTTTTGTTACTGGGCATAGCCACAACACTGTAGGCTGTGTCTTAACAGCTTAAATACAGTTATCTTGTAGAAGATACTATACTAACCCTGTAAAATGCCTTATCTTCCAGTCTGTTTATTGTGGATGATCAGGGACCAAAGTTCCACACTTTTGGAGCAAACCAAGAAGGTGGCATTCCCTTCCAGAGACCAGTCTGTACAAGGAATATCATCGAGATTGCTTTACACAGCCTACCAACACCTCCAGCAAGCCCTGTGCCTTCAAATGTTCCCACCACCTCACGGTCACACTGCAAAAACCCATCTCAGCAGCTCCTGACAGCATCATTTTTGCAGGCATTCCGAAGAGGGAAGGCAGAGACAGTAATTACGAGGGGCACAGCACCACAGCCTGGGGCCCGAGGAAGGCCAGGGCCGAAGGCTACCTGGCACGAGCGAGGGCAAGGGGGGTTGTCCTGCGCCTCTTGCTCGGGGGGTCAGGGCTGGCTCCCTCGGGACCCCGTCCCAGATTTGCAGGCCTCAGCAGGTCTTCTGCAGTTGGCACTACAAACGGTAATTACTGTGCTGAGAGTTCACTCGTATGATTGTTTAGTTAACGGTGGTTTAGAAATATGCAAATACCATGGAGTACTGGCAAGGAATGCAAATGAAAGCTCCATCTGCAAATAGGGAGTCTGGCTCCTTGCAACAGGCATTGGATAAATATAAATGAATCCTACTAATTAAAACTGAATATCTTGATTTTACCCAGAACTATGTATCAAGAAAAAGAAATAATAATCACTGACAAAGAAAATTCAACAATAAAGTACTGTTGCCTAGTGCTAGAGTACCAACAGATCAGTTCGCTGGGTTTTGATCCTGAAATTTGTTTATTTTCTACTGTTTCTGCAGAACCTCTGGTAATATGATTAGTTTGTTACAGAAGACATTTGTGTATAAACTAATAGCATTTAGTGGAAGGTTTGGGACTCAAAGTGATAAAATTGATTTGAAATTAATTTGGTGAAAAGATGGATTTTACACCTCAGTAATAGGACAGAATAAAATGAAAAAAGCCCCAGGAGTGAATAGGATAATCCACTTTGGATGTTTGTTCTGTTCTGCCCTTGCAGAAGGACCATATGGAAAGAAGTAGTCTGAAAATTTTTACTGTATTGTATTAAAATATGGTCTGCTTTATACATGTAGATTGAACTACTGAATCACCTTAAGTGATATGAGGTCTTTGATATGAAAGCAAACAGAATTTAACACCTCCATAACACCACTTTGTTATTACTCTTCAATCCTTTAAAATAATACATAAAAGGCACATTTTTTTTTACATAGTCACATGCAGACAGTCTTAGCACTGAAACCTCCTCTGTAATACTTCGATGACCTGAAATTGCCAAGAATCATGGGAAAATGCCAACAAATTCTAGCATCTTTTATAAAAGGTAGTAGCTGCCCTACCCCTCTAGAAGCAGTTGGATTTTGATATTCTTCTGGAACAGGATCTCATGTGCTGGATTGATTTACTGCATGTACTATTAAGTAGGAATACTTTTAAGCTGACATTTCTAATTATTTTAGCTCTGGTTTTTGAAAGGTGTTTAACATCAAGAGTATTTTCTGAACAGGTCCTCCAGAGCTCTCAGAGATGAGAATTTGCTCTCCTAAAGTAGAAATAAACAGATATTAGAACTTCTCTTAGAAACTTAAGTGTTCAGAATTAACCTTTTGTTCTAGAAGGAACAGGTCATAGAAATGACTCGATTGTAGCCAGCTTCTTGCTAATAAAAGGGAAAAAGGAGGACATTTGTTCTGTGTTGAATGAACAGCTCTCCTCCCCAGAGGAGCACAAAGTCAACCTCAGCAGAGCCGTGACCATCCCCCTTTTGTAGTCAGAGCCACAAAAACCAACCAACAGTGAGATTTAGTCCATCTCACTTCAACAACGCTTTCTATAAATGTAATCGGCATCCAAACTGTGCCAGGAGAGTTAAAGAAAAAAGGAGGGTGTGGGAATCATTATGTGGGCCTTTGGGAGTCAGCAGCATCTCCAGCAAGGCCAAATTCTCTGGTGTAAAATATGATCATATTTATGCCCTATAAAGGGTAACAAATACGTAACAAGTCCTCAGTTAGGGCTTTTATACCATCCAGCATTTCTTCTGCTTCCCGTTCCTTCTCTAAGTGCCTTATCAGTGTTACCCTGTATTTTACCTGCTTTCAGTCCAAGCCATTTCATTCTCATCCAATTTCTTGAAACTTGGGTAAGTCTTTGTCTATACATCTTTCAGTCTAGACAAGATCTCTGTTAATTTGGTCTACACAGATGAGGAGCAGCACCAGCACTAACAACCTACGTTGCTTAGCTGCAGTACCCAAGTAATACACAAATATATTCTAATTTTTGTACCACTGAGTATTTGAACTTTCAAGAAAACCTCCATTTTTATTGCAACTCCAGTTTCTCACTGAAACACAGTTTTGCGAAACATAACATGTTAAGGTAGTTAACTTCAGGTCATTTTTTTCAGTTCATTTCACCTCGCAGTGAAAATCTTACGGCCAAGTCTACCTATTGATTGATATACATGAGATTTCTCTTTAAGTCAATAATGGCCCTTAGCGAGAATCAGCAGCTCTTTGCTGTTATTTATACATAAAGAAGGTTATTGAACTGAACTTGTGTTCAATTTAACCTATTAGAATTTATCTTTTTTTTTTTTAAAGGATTGTCCTTCTTAACTCTGTTGGAATCTACTGCAAACTAAATCAGGCCAGAAAAGCTTACAACTCAATGATAATCATAATAGTGTTTACTGCTTCATACGTGGATCTCTCCATTCTAGCAGCAAAATTTCTTATATACTCCTAAATTAGTTTTCAGCGGCATAGCAACAACCAATACACAAGTAATAATAAAAGGACTGCATTAAAGGGAGCACTGAATTTATGATCTACCCAGCAGAAATCTATCAATTTTGATCGGGTCCTAGGCACAGTTACTAATATCATTTCACACTATGCTGCACAGTTTCTCACCAAGTATGTAAATTGCCTCATAAGACAATATAATATTGAAGGAAATAAACAGAGCTAAATCATTGAATAGATTATTCATTACTTAAGAATGTGTTTGATTGGCAAAAAATATGACAAAAAGCAAATATTCCTTACTTTGTCTCACTGATTAATTCTGCATCTTTTTTGCTATATTATTACTCTCAAAATCCTAGCATTAGAACTGTAAAAGAATAACTGAACATGGAAAGCCATGCCTGTGTGTTAGTTTCCTATAAAAACCTTTGTTTCAGGGATATTCCTCCCCTTTTTCCAGTCTAGATGACAGCGATCCACAAGATAGAGTTTCCTTTTTTTTAAGATTACAGTCTGATTTCACTTATTCCCGATTTAAAAAAAATCATGATGAATAATCATGATCCATGATTAAAAACTCCAAAATAGTATGAAATATTTTCTACAACAAACAATGGCATAAGAGCTCTAAGTGAGGTCTTTCGATTTTCACAAGCAATCAGGAACTCTTGACTTCTGTCTTAAATCTCCTGCAGATTGAAGCGCAGTCCTGTAAAGCCCAGTTAGCAAAATGCTTAAGGAAGGGTTATCCTTTGTGAAGGCTCAAAGAGGCAAGGGAGACTGTAAAGGAGACGACCTCGGACATTTAGGGCTCCGTCACTGATAGTGTCAGACCAGATCCCAGCCCTACTCTGGCCAAATTTCAGTGCTCCCCTTGCTTGGCTGGTTAATCAAACTCCTGAAGTCGAGCGATATTTGCTGAACTACCAAAGCCTGTCAGGACTAGAGCAGATGTAAGAATATCCAAAAAGAGGGGTAGAAACGCCTGGAGGAAGCTTTAGAGACAAGACCTGAAGCATTTGCTGAGCTGCAGGCATCTCTCACCTTGCTGGCATCTCAGGCGAAAAGCAGCTCCATGAAGACGTGGCAGTTACCGCCCATGTTCGGGAGCCAAAGCACTCGGATACGTGCCCATATCTGTGCCGAGAGCGAGGGCAGTACGTTTCACAGGAACATCCCCCTCCCCTCCCAAGGTGTGCATTTTCCATCCTGGAAAGGTTGAACCTCAATTTTACTGCATGTTTAAAACACTTCAAAGAAACCTTCACAGTGTTGTAAATACTTCCAAGTCTGTGCCCAGAACAACTCTTTGCTTTTAAAAGCTACTAGGGATTTAAAAATCCTGGTGTATATCTTAGTCTCACAGACTACTCAATTTTATATCCTATCTGGGCTAGTAGCAGCAAGTGTAATAATAAAATTTTAAAAAAGGGTGCAAAAAAACTGATGGTGAGAAACCTGCCCTCAGGGAAGTTTCTTACCTACTCCTGTCAGTTAATGTTTAGTGATCCCGTCAGTTTAAATCCTCAAAACATGAGGATTTCTCTTATGCATTCTGATTTTCTGTAATAAATCTTGATCTTCTCATTATCCACATGAATATCATATAATTCCTTTTTTATCCTTCTAAGCTCTTGATCTTAAAGTTATCTAGAGATAAAAAGCTCCAAAGGTTAATTGTGCATTGTGCACGGTAACTATTTCGGTGTATTCAAAGGGTGTTACCTTTCCTTTAAGCTGTGTGTTCCCATCTGAAAGCGTAAACAGGAGCATCTGATAAGCCTTCCTCACACTATGAATTGTTTTGTCCAACTCTACTATTTTTTTTTTTTTAATTGTCCAAGCCACACTATCCCCCCCCTTTCTTCTCAGACATTTCCTACACCAGTATTCTTTAAATGCCATTTTTGCCATGAGATCTTCCTGAAGCAGAGTGCCAAGAACTAAGTAAACCAAGGCACGGGATACGAAGAATGTAAGATGCAATAACTTCTGCAATATCTTCAACTTCTTTAAAGTTAGTGTCATATTTTGGAAGGCAATCACAGGCAAAATAAACATCGTGGTCACCAAGCCATGATCTTGCTCCAAACCCCAGAGCCACTGTCCTCCTTTCCTCTTCTGTACATTGCACATGGAGTTTGGTACCTGTTCAGACCATCCTACTAGAGGTCACTCAAATGAGTGGCTGTGTACACTCTGGGTTTCAGTTGAAATGCTAAAAAATTTAGTGCTTAAAATGACCAGCCCTCAATGCACCTAAAGCAATTGGGCTGCAGAAGAGGTAAGCGTTGCATGAATTTACCACAGTGGAAGAAAAGCTCGATAATTTATACAATTGTGTTATTGCATTTTGTATAATCAAAATGCAAAGTGGTTGACTCCTGCAAATAATACATGTATGAAATTTATAACATGGCATAACCGTTCAATAAAATATCGCCATGTTTCCTTTTTAATAAGAGAATAAGCAAGGTGATTTTGCCACATTATGTTATAATGTTAAAGAAAATTATTTCATATTATTATTTGTAAATGGGCTGAAAGCCTTGATCCTTCCATTCCGAGTTTACTTTGGGACAATAGCATTCTTGCAGTGATATATCCTCCACTGTTGCTGTTCCAATAATGCACTACTGGAACCAATAATGCACTACTGGAACCAATAATGCACTACTGGAACAAGAAACAGCCTGAAAAGGATGTGTCCAAGAGCACACCACAGCAGAACGAGCACACACAGCACCACATCACGGGGACCATGGACCACTGGAAACCCCTACTTTCCACTCTTTACCATCTGTTTTAAAGAAAAAGCCATTGCAGGCAGAGAATGAACCTCCAGCATTTCAGCAAAGGAGTAACTTATATTGCAGGATTTAACAGGCAATATCCATTTGATCCCATGGAAACCTGGCAAGGTTCTCCTGCTGCTACTCTTTCTCAGTGAGTTTTTACGCTTTAATGGGAGGCATTCTTTATTCTTACTAATGGGGAAGTAGTTAATTAATCTGGAAACAGACTAATCAGTTCAGGTCTTTTAGTAGATACACACACTGCAATTTCAAGCTTTGCTGGTACTCTATAAACATTTTCAGTATGCTTGTGCCTGCTGAGGGAACATACACGGGAGGTTGGGCAGCTGGCCTGTAAATACTTACACAGGCAGAAAGTGATCTTAAACTGTTCAAATGCTTAAACTGTTGAAGGGCCAAGGTAGAGGAGGAAAAAAGTTATTTATAGTATAGGAAACTGTCAGAGCTTGATAGCCAACAGGGAGGTCCTGCTCGTCCTGTCCCTGGGGGACGCAGC
This sequence comes from Phoenicopterus ruber ruber, assembly GCA_009819775.1. NCBI lineage: Eukaryota > Metazoa > Chordata > Aves > Phoenicopteriformes > Phoenicopteridae > Phoenicopterus > Phoenicopterus ruber. Next base: position 4,066,518 of record CM020223.1, on the reverse strand, counting down.
TGCCTGGGCAAGGCCACAGGAGCATCCTGCCCCATTCAGCCCCAAAGAAGCATCTCCCACAGTCCATGGGTGGCTCCTGCCTGCAGGACGTGGCTGCGAGGTCTCACTCCAAGGTACCTGACCCCAGCAGGTATCAAGGCACTCTCTTCCAGGGCAGTCTGGTCTCCTGTCTGTCATTAGGTAGACAGAAGAACTACCGCATCCCTCTGGGATATACAGTTGTATTGCATAAAAGTATCCCTGTTTATTTATTAAAAAAATATTCTTAAGATTAATTCCTTGTTCAAAATGAACAAACACGTTTAAGTGTGATTAGACACGTATATTCTCAATGAAGGTATGTCCAAGACACAACAGACAAGCTACTCCCCAGTTGGCTAGAAACATGTTTCACTCTCTTTTCTAGGGTAAGTCCCAGGGGTTCCTGCAGAGAATGATTGGATGCACCTTGTAAAACACATAGCAAAACACATACAGTCTATTCTGTCCACCAAGATGTCTGTGGAATAATAAAGACCTAAAGATTGCAGCTGGGGTTGGCAGACTCCAAAATCCAGACTTTTGAAGAAATTGGGATCATCTCCTTTTTGGATTCATCTGGGATAAGCAAATGTAACTAAAGGATGAAGATACCCAAGACCCATCTGTGCCAACTGAACTTCAGACCTGGGATCCATTCTCAATTTAACAAGCCAATTAAGGAAAATTATCAAAGTTTTCTCATGCTACAGTGTCTAGAAGGTACAAACCCAAAGGGATAAACAGCAGTACAAGGGATTTTGTACAGCCTAAGAGATTATTTAGGCATTAGTAATTGATGGCCTGAAAGAAAAGAGCCTACACCTCCTGATGTCACACAGCAGGATTTTCTTTCCAAGACAGAAGAGTCAGAAATTACATTCAAAACCCCCAGGGAAGGTGGTATGTCCTCCCTCCCCCCCCAGTTCTCTCACTGCAGCTACTCGTGTTGTGTATCATTTCAGCTCCGCTGACCCCAAGTCCTACAGCACATATTACTCCTTGTGAAAGACAGTTTTAAAGTACGAAGTAAAGTCAGTTACACGCCAAGAACATCCTCAGCTTCTGATGTTGCAGTCAGTAGCATCACGCAGTTGTGTATCAGGTACCTTCAGCAGAGATCTTGGACTCGCTGGTGCAGAACATTTCACTAAATACGAGGATTAAATTAGTGTATTAATTGATTTAATTCTTTTCTAGGTGTTGAAATGCTCTGACTTTCAATACTTACCTGTCCAACCTCACGCTTACTCTCTAGTGGTTAGATACATTCACCTTGTAACCAGTTTTTATGCTTTTTGAGTACTTAGTGCTCCAATAGCTGCATAATCAATATTTAAGTGAAATGCTGCAATACACTGCTAATGCTCCAGAAACTGATACTTTGATACATTAAACAGAGAATATGTGAGAAAACAGAGAATAAAGTTAAACAGAGATTATCCTCGCTTTTCTAGAGTATAACTTTCCTGAATATTAAAAGAATATATTACTCCCAGGCAACCTGGAAAAATGTTCTCATCTCTTCCTATGTGTCTTCTCAGCGTATATAGCACACGTGCTGTTCCCGTGCTAAAGCAAACCAGGAGCACAAGAAAGTTATCTAAAACATGGCTAGCAGACCAGAAGGATTATCTAGTAGTTCTGTAAAGAATAAAAATACTTCTAAAATATTATAAAAGGGGCCTACAAGAGAAGGAAAAGATGTCATTTGTTTCCCTGCGCTTTCATTCACATTAGTTTTAAATTATGTCTAAAAGGGCTTTTCCCCACTGCCCTCTTGGAGACCTCAGTGTACAGAATAACCACAGTCCGTCTGCTTGGAGGGATTTGCAGGTATCAAAAATCTAGGTGTTCCCATAGTCATCCATTACTCTTCTGGATCACCTTAAAACACAGGCTAAACAGTTTTTCTCCTGGGACACACACTTGAAAGGCTTCCTGCACTATTTTCAGCTACTCAGAAAAAGATGCATTCATTCATTCACTCTTCAAGAGTAAGTCACAACCATTTTTAGGTCCTGAAGGTGGTCATGTGGGACAAGAGTAATTTATATTTCAGTTATTTAGTTCACCCATTCAGCTTCCTTAGATGACACATTTGAGAGGGAACAGGGTAGGAGAAGGTAAAGTTATGTGCCTTTCCTTTCCTGAGTTTGAAAGCAAAAGAATAGACATTTAGAGCCTGAGGAAATGGGAACTTGAATAAGTTACTGCAACATAAGTAAGGAAAAGAACTCCAAAACCACCCAGGTCAAAATTTATAGCAACTCATCCACAATGAGTCCGTGCACTTTCCGATGACGAATAAGTATTTATCCTCTAACTATTCAGTCTTTCTGCATTTCTATTGCACCTATATGCTGAAAAATAGGTCTTGCACAGTGTTTGCTGTCTGGGGACACGCACAGGGGACAGCGTGGGCACAGCGACACAGAGGCGTGAAGCCACCTGCATGAACCTCTATGGGGAAGGGGCACAGACGATGAAGCACAATATGCCAGTACTGCTGATCAATACCTTTTGGTAATCATCTCACTTTTTCCAAGACAAATGTAACTGAAAAGGGTTTTTGCTGTTGGTGGGTGGGTTTTGCTTGTTTTCAAAAAAGTTCCCGTACCATGATTACAATGCAATCGTTTGATGACAGCGAGTCAACATTTCCATGTATAAAAAGGACACTTTATAGCTCAAAGTATATTTTAGACTAAGTGGCAGCTGCTACAGAAATGAAGTAGTAGATCGGGAAGCAGTAACAAAGCCCTTGACAAAGCTGCCCATGACTTGTTGGGTAAGATCATGTAGCCCACAGGTCCATCGCTACAGTTACCAGTCCATCCCCGAATTTGATCAAATTACATATTCCCTTTGAACCCCAGTTAATATTATGTGGCTGGGGAAAGAAAAGAAAAAGCAGAAAAGGTGTCTGAATTGAGTACTTAAATAGTTAAAACTTCAGAGATTTCAGTTCAGCTTTTTAAAGCCAGCATCTCTAGCCACTTTAGAGTTAAGCTTAAGGATGTCTTGGAAAAGGTAGTACCTAACGAACTCTGAATTAAGCAGCACTGTATTTCTACTTCTTGTTAAGATTATAGCCCAGGCAGCTTTCATTGCTCATTCACTGCGCTCACAGTAAATCCGGGAGAATAGCCCATATATTGCACAGCGCAGATTGTACCGGAGCTGGTAATTACCCCTTCACATGTGGCAGCTCAAAGTTTTGAGAAGTATTAATTTAATATAACAGTGTTCTACTGAAAGCCATATATTCCTAGTAAACAACGTGGTAAGAGACACAGAAGTTTGTTTTGCCAATATTTTCTTTTAACGGATCAAAACAGAAAACAATTGTTGATTAGTTGGTAAGATTATTTTTTGAAAAAAACTCTGTTTCACTGAGCATAAAGTGTAGAGAAAGGTACATTCATTCCTCCTGAAGAAGTAAATAAAGCTTTTGGTTGGGTTAAGCATCATTACAAAGTGACATCTACTCCTTATATACATTTGCTTGGCTACCCCATCATGTACAGCACACCTGGCCCTCAACCAGCACAAATAGGTCTGGCACAGGGCAATTTAAGAAAACATCTGGTAGCCTGGATGCCAACAACACAACCCAGCCAAACTCTATAACTGCAAGTTTATGTTCCGACCAAAGCATCTCCCAAACGAGCGCTGCCTGGGACAAACACGGCTCCCCGCGGCTGCTCGCGGTACCCGGCTGCAGCGGGTCCTGCCGACGGACCGCAGAGCGCCCGAGCTCCCGCTGCACGGGGCTTCCTCCTGCACAGCTCGCCCCGGCCGCTTTGCGGCTCAGGCCCACCAGCGGCAGCCGTGCCTACAGCAAGCTTTTCCCGTGCCTCTCTTTGCCCTTTCCTAAGGCATGGTTCAAAAAAGATAATTGGAATATCTTCATGCTGCTCCTGCAGCCCGAGTCAGGAAAAGAAGAGAGAAGGATGAATGTTTCCTTTTCTAGCTACGCAATCTCAAAGCAGCGGAGTGTTAGGGCCTTATGCCTTGACAAGGAAGAAATACGGATTTTATTGCTGAAGAAAATTCTTCAGGAATCAAACACAGCTTCTGCCTTGTGTAGCAATTACTCGTCACCTGTGCCTGCCTCATTCAATGCTGTTGTTATGCTCTTATTCATGTACAGGCAAAAGTTTCACCATGAAATTGTTTCAGTCTCTTTATAAGACTTCAGTATTGGTGAGTCTGACAAGGGATGAGGACAAACTAAATAACTTCAAGGAAAGGCAGTGGGGGGAGGGATTAGATTTTTCAACACCTACTTTGAAAGAAACACTTGGAAGGCAATTTATACATTAAAAGAGGTTTCTAACATCAGTATCCAACGCACACACATCATAAACACGATAGCTTTAAAAAGTCAAAGCTTTGCAATAGCTGCAAAGCCAGCTAAAACAAAAAACAACTTTTGTCCTTAAAAAGTAACTGTATTAGTGAGTTACTTACACTCCCTCTAGCAGAAGTAGAAAAGAGTAAGTTACAAACTAAGTTTTCTCTTAGTTCCCATAAACTGTATTGAGTCAAGTAACATCCTCATGACAAAACTTACCTACAATGGGAGAGTGGAGAAGCAAGATTTCCTCTCTTGGTTCCAGCAGTTGGGTGGGCTGGAGAGCGGGAAGGCAAGAAAAGACACAACCCCACAAGTATTTGAGGTTCTCATCCCTAGCAGAAGGCACTCTCTTCTCTAGGGCAGGTGCAGAAGGAAGGAAAGGCCCCAAACCACCCCCACCCCAAAGCTGTGGTGCTACCAGAAGAGGAAAAGCTAAACCTCCCTCTCGTCCTGCTTTTATAAAACCCAGCAGCTGCTCCCACCTGAGTGTCTTCCCTCCTCTAACCACTTTCAGCTGCCCAGGGACGGACTCCCTGCGTTTGCTTCGTTAAGGCATTAACTACGAACCCTTGGGCTGTTCGTGCACATCTGCTCCGAGTTACCACCGGCACCGCGGTGCAGGTCGCCCACTTCTCCGCAGGCTCCGGGGTCCCTGGGGTAAAGCAGGACACGTAGCAGACTAAAACCATGAAACTAGACTCTACCAGCTGACTGGTAGGCTTCTAACTATCCAAAACATCAAAACATAACTGCCGTGGAGCCTCGCAACCTTGGCAAAGTGCTGCTCTCACCGGTGCCGGTAACCCCAGTTTTCCACCCGTTGTGTTGAATGCCCAGGGTGGGAAAAGCAGCGACTCACAGACAGATTTACCTTTTGTGTAGGTTTTGACGTGAGAAGTAACATATGTCTATCACTCGCAGCCCAAAAACTGTAAAAGCCAATTGTTTTCTTTGCCACAGCCAGCACAACATATTGGCCCCTTCATTAAGTCCTCGGACCCAGCCTGATTTCACGTCAGGAGAGTGATGTTTGCGAACGGAGCAAATGGATCAGCTGGCACCTCACGTTACAGCACGCCGTGGGCTGAGCGCTGGTTTGGCGACGCTCCCAGGATTTCCATGTGCCCCGGTCATGCGTTCAGCCACAGAAATGATGATTTAGGCAAGGGGAAAAATAAAGGATACCATTTCATTCCCGAATGTATTATTCCAGCAGGTTCAGCGAAGGTTTGTTGAAGTTAGGGATGGCTGGAGAACACCTGTCAAGAGAAGACACGCAGACTCAGATCTGCTCCTTCCAGGATAAACGACAGTATGGTAAAAGGAAGTATGAACCTCAGTTTTCTTTTATTTGTTTTGCTTTATTAAAATTCCCCAGTTTTCAGAGTTTTCTGAGCAGCGTTTAAATCTCTGCACGTCACAGAGCCCACAAGGTTTTCAGTACCTGGTGATATCAAAGACATACAGGATGGACCTCATTCCAATCAAATGCATTGGCATGTTCTGATCGCTGGTGCTTTTGTTTGCGGCACCTGGCGAAGCCCTTCAGCTGGTCGTACCGCGTACGCGGGTCCTGAAAACTAGTTTGCTTTGAGGTGCTTCAACTTGGACATGTGGAAAAGGGAGCGACTCAAATTCGACGGGTGCTTTAGAAAACAGAGGGAAGAGGGGTTTATGGTATAAGCTGCTTTTGCTGACTTTTTAGAAGTGTTTTTCTACTTCCCAGCCTTTGCAAGAAGCTTGAGCAGAGTCGTAGGAGTTAAACTCAAGAATAGAACGCGTAGCTCCAAAATAGAGACATTCATGGATGTGCACCGGGTGCTGCTTGTGTTTACTCTGGAGTCTTTGTTTCATGATCTAGGTATATTCTAGGCGCCATGACCAGTTTCTGAAGACGTTTAAATTAAAACACTGGATTACTGAGTTTTGTGTCGTTACTACACAAATCGTGAACTTCAGCTTAATCAATCTTTACGGAGCCTGACAGCGCCAGTTGTAAGATGCATTTGAACAACTTCTTTCATGCGCTTTTCTTTTTGTAGAGAATGAGCTGACCCGCAAGTAACTGTTTGCTGCAATCTCCACACTCGGGATGTTCCCTTAGCAACTGTGCTATTGGTGTGGCTTTTTGGAGCTTTGGTAAATGAAAGTGTGGGGATTTTGATGTCCACACAGTCATTCTACTAAAGTGGGATGCCATCTTCTTCTACTGGAGACACTACCTTTACTTTGCTGAGTAATATAGCTTAAATACTGCATTGTATTTTTAAACACCGTAGATTAGTATAATTGTAAAAACAGTCACAGTCATCTGCTGTCTTGCTTTGAAAAGCGATTTTTGATTTTGTTTTGAGGAGAGAAATATAAAATTAGACAAAAGGTATCACAGAATAATCCTCCCGTATTACATATGTCACTGGAAGATAGAAATAAATGGAAATGACAGTGATTTTTTTTTTTTTTAACCAAAATAGAATGATTCTTTCCACAATATTCAGAACTTTCCTTGGAAAACCTGCAATGTGGCTTCTACTCTTCCACTTGTGTTGCCGCTTTTGTTGACATTAATTTATTAGTGGATGCAAAAGCGAGCAGATGCATGCATGCCTATAGCAGAGTGTACAGTCAAGCTTCTCAAGAGTTGTTCCTCTGAACCGTAGTTAAACACCTATTTAACGTGGGACCTCACCAGGTTCTGCGAGGACTGCAAAGCACTGAAGTGACCAAATCACTTTCTGTGTGACACGGGAACATCTTGCGCACTAATTTCATTTTACTTCGGTAGCAGCAGCAATATATCTGAAGTGTAGTGTGGAAGCTTGTAACAGATAATTTCCTATGCAGGGTGCATCAGATACTGCTCTTTAGCAATATCCTGAATTAATCTACCAGAAACTGTTTTGTTGTAGCACATAAAACCTGCGGCAATATTGCGTTTCGGTCCCGGGAAGAGGTGCCGGGGTGCGGGGCAGGTTGCGGGGGGCCGGTGGCTCGGGAGCAGCCTGGGCTGCAGCCCCTGCGCGGGGACGTGCGGTGGGACAGGGGGTCCCCAGGCGCGGGGCGGAGGGGGATGGAGATCAGAGTGCTCAGCGAGGCAAGGGGCTGGAGGCTGCCCGAGGTTTCGTTAAGCCAGAGAAATTGGATGGGCGACGTCTTCACACCTCCAGCCGCCAGGTACACGCCGTGTTCTACAACATTTTCCCCGGAGCCGGTCACAGCAGCAGGGTTTCCAGCTCCTACAAACCGAACAACAATGCCTTTTTGGGATTTGCTGTCGACTATTTACAATCCCTATCACATTTCACATCTCATTGTAGGACTTCGGCCTTTCTTCCCTCCACTGGCATCATTTCTTACCCCGTCCTTTTAAGAAATCAGATGGTACTTTCTGAACTTCACTATTTCCTTTAGTCACAATACTTTTGATGTAGCAAGTGCAAAGACATTTCTTTCCTGGGGTTAAAAAGCAGCAACAGTGATTGACCCTGATTCTGCACTAAGTTGCACCATTTCTTTAAAGTTGAAGCTGTGAGCGTGTGGCAAATTGTTTCTGTTTCATTTGGGGAGCAAAGCGAGTAATAGAAATAGCTCTGTACAGAGCTAAGCTATATGTATGTGCTAAGCTAGGTACCAAGCTGTACATATTTTATGTGCTGCTGCTCTACAATTAGTAATTAACGTTCATTCACTCATTGCATTTTTCTTTTCCTACTGTATTCTCAATTTGTTGTATCGTGCTGTCTACACTCTTCCTGAAACATCATTTCTGTTTACCTAAAACTTTAAATCTATTGCAGTAATACACTCGTCTCTGTGTTATAGCTCTCATCAATTCTTAATTGCTGTTGCCTTTGCCATTCTATTTTTCCTGTGCTACTATTTTCCATGTAATTACCTCCACATTTGTACGTAACTCTTCCACTTCCAATTACTTATTATGAGCACAAGGACATCAGTGCTGTTCTTCTCCCACCATTGGAACAGAGGACTTCACTTTCAGCTGTGTTAATCTGGCACTTTCAGGGAGTTTTGGGCCCGTGTGGAAAAATCTCAAGTTTAAAAAAAAAAAAGGATATGTGTTTTTAATTTTCATTACTCAGTTGTTGTAGATAAGCAGCAATTTTTCCAAAGGATTATTTCACAGAGTAGTAAAATCCTGTCTCTAGTTTTTTCCAACTGTGAAAAAAAGGAAAATTTTGGTCTCGTTCTTCACACTGTGTTTATGTTGGAGCAGCACCAGCCTGCAGAGACGGATTGTGCTGGGAGCACCGCGTGTGCCGCGCGGTGGGAGGTGAAGGGCAGGGACCAGGGAACGCCGCCCTCCGCTTTCGGGGGTCATTCCGTCTACCAAAGCTCCTCACGTCTCCGCTTGTTGATATACTTCTGCATAGCCAAAAAGTAAAATTAAGAAGAGAGCTGCCACCGTGCTTCACCCATCGGAGCAGCACCTGTATTTTGTTATCCTTATGCTACTGCTCAAGGCAGGGAGAGCTGCTGGATCCTGCTGCTCTCCTCAGAGAGTCACTGGGTCCAGCAGGGCCTGCTGTGACAAGACAAGGGGTGATGGTTTTAAAGTAAAAGAGGGGAGATTCAGACTAGACCTAAGGAAGAAGTTTTTCACACTGAGGGTGGTGAGGCCCTGGCCCAGGTTGCCCCGAGAGGTGGGAGATGCCCCATCCCTGGAAACATTCCAGGTCAGGCTGGACGGGGCTCTGGGCAACCTGATCTAGTTGAGGATGTCCCTGCTCATGGCAGGGGGTTGGACTGGATGGCCTTGAAAGGTCCCTTCCCACCCAAACTGTTCTGTGATTCTATGATTCTATGAGCCAACCAGGTTGCTCAAGACCAGGTCAGGCTGGAGACAGCGCAGCCCCTCGGGGCAGCCGGTCCCAGAGGCTCTGCCACAGGGAAGGGGCAGTCCAAACTTTCCAAACACCCTGTCTTCAAGAGGAAAGAACAAGCAATAAGAAACAAGCACAATCTCTTAGTCACGGTTTGCACTGGTAACTCCAAAATGAAGCACAGGATTAGCTCCCAGGGTGTTGGGACTATTGGTGCTTTTATAAACAATATTTTCAGCCCAGAAGTCTGAAATGGATTTAGGCAGAATTTGCACACCTAAATCTACAAGCCAAATCCCGAAAATCTCTGCTCAGCTGCTTTACCATGGAAACAACAAAGTTCTTCCAGAGTCCGTAAACTTCGTAGGGAAGGGGCTCTTTGCCCCTCTGGGACGGGGGTTCGGTGTCGGAGGAGCGGGCAGGCAGCGGGGTCAACTCCTTTCTCTGCCCAAACCCCTCTCTCCCACCTTGAGGAAAGCAAGGAGTCACCTGCTCCTTTGGATCCAGCCCAAATATCCAGCCTTAGGACCCCCCACGTGGAAACCAGCGATCACAAACCAAAGCCTTAGTCTAAGATCCCCACAGTACAATTAATTAGATTTATTGCACCAACTTGCCAATATTGTTATCTGCATTTAACCTTCACTCCTTTCGTAACCGTAATTCTCCAGGCAGGACATTTCTAACGGGAGCTTCATTGTCATTCTCCATTGGTATTACAATAAACAGGCCTCCCTAATCAGCATTCCCTCGGTGCCGAGCCCAAGCAATCTGCTCGAGAAGATGTGATGAAACCAGAAGAGATCAATACCAAAAAGTTTTCACAAACTCAATCTGGCAAGGTTAGCATGGATAATATTGATAGACAAGGATCTAACTCTATCGCACATGACAACGGGATGAAAATAAGAGTGTGTAGTAATGTCCTACTTTAAGTTTTATAGTTGTGGACTTAAAAAATTTATAGGAACCTGTTTTATTTTCCCTAATAATAATAATATCAATAAAGATAAAAATGTACTGTGGTTAGTACAGATCTTAAGGATAAATTGTAAAGTTATAGAATCACAGAACAGTTTGGGTTGGAAGGGACCTTTAAGGTCATCTAGTCCAGCCCCCTGCAATGAGCAGGGAAATATCTATATTATGAAATTTCTACTGTATTTTTTTACACATAACCACTGCCTTACTAAAGAAATCTATGCCCCTTTGGAAATACTGCTCTTTGAAAGTAATTTCAGCGTTTGGATTGCCCGTTAGAGGCAGGCAGGGAACAGAGGCCGGGCTGATGGGGGGAAGAAGGAGGCTATGGGACCTCAGGAACCAGCGGCTCCTTGCACACCGTCACGGCACCCGGCGCCCGCGGTGCTGCTTCGCTGGGGAGGGGGGGGAGAATGGTTGCAGCTGGAGTATAAGTGTGTAGTATTTAAGTAACTCCTGGAATTGATTTCATTTGCTTTACAAGCTGTGAGTTTAATAGCAAATGTAGATGAAGAATTCCACATTATAAAAACAGGCATTTTTTTTTTTTTTTATATAGGAAATAAAATTTCTCAGATGCTGCTAGAAGTCTGAAGAAATTCTATTACAACCTTACATCTTCCCTTACTTGAGGGATTTTTGTATAAAAGAAATAATTTGTGGTATGGAAAGACTCAAGACTAGTCATTATGTTGCCTTGCCATCATTATGTTGCCTTGCCATGTTCACATCAGTGATACAGGAATTAAATCATCACGAAGAGGAGCGAGGAGAAACAGCCCTGAGGAAGCTATTTTCTTAATATCTCTTTCCTCGTTTAGTAGTTGATATAAGATACTAATTCTGATTGATTTCCACCAGTGCTAACAAGTTGTGGTTTTGTTTTTTGATTTTATATCTCAATGATAAAAGAGAGCACAAAGTAAAAGAAAGCGAGGTAATGAACCCCAGTACCTTTTCTTCATAGCACCGAGAAACTGCTCACGTGGCGCAAACCTGCGTCTGCACCCTGTGCTTCCAGAGAGCCCGCATTAAGGCTCTAAAAAGCAGTTACAGTTCGCAGAAATAGGGTGAGGTTTACTTCTTCAAGGCAAAAGTTGGGTGCAAACCGATTACATTTGTTTATTTCTAGAAAGAGGTGCATTATCTGATAACGTCATCTAGGTGATTTTTTTGGTTTGTTTAAAAAATCACTTTGTGGTGAAAGAAATCCCTATGAGGATACTCTGGGAGACATTTTTTTTTTTTTTAATCTTTCTCTGGAAACGTCACAACAAAATCAAGTAAACAGCACAAGAACCACAGACGGCGTGGGATGCATCTTCCAATATTACCCTGGCCCTGGTCCCCTCCTCCCAGATCTCAGGGTAACTTCATTCTGTATAGAGATACATATATATATTCATATCAGCACGGGCAAGATCCTGGTTTCTCATATCAGAAGGATTTCAGGAAACTATTAGTGAATGTTGTGTATCAACTTTAGAAACTGCACCTTTGGGACTATGATCTGAATGTCACCTTAAAATGCTAGACTCTCTAACATCCCACGCAGGGAAAGCGGTTCCTGAGCAACCACTAATATTGCACAGCCACAGCTGTCCAGCTGCAGCAGGACAAAACTGTTGTGAAAACAGGGTTCTCATCTTTTAAGAGATTAAAAAAAACAGGCTGAAGGAAAGCAGATTAACCACTGTAAAAAGCACTTGACAGCGTCCATCCCATCTGATTTTTATATTTGTCTGAATGTTTTACGCCTCATTCCTATTTAGGGTGAGTGTTTAAATAAATTCAGCCAGTGTTCACCAATAAAAGATGCGTTTTCACTCCATACAATTCAAAGATGACAAATTTGCGAGAAGCCTTAATGTCATCACCCTTTCTGATAAGCCACCAGAAAACACGTGTTTTTAAACGCTTGGGATTCGTACTGTATAAATCAGCACCAGAGAGAGAAACGGTGACAGCTCTTGCGGAAAGCGTCGCCTCTCTGGTCCCAGCAAGGAGGCCGAGCCGTAGCTCCGCTGTGCTCTAAACACCTAAACAACAGCAACGTGAACCTGGGCCTTTAAATTACATTTTTCCGTAAGTCTCTGACCGGTATACAAATTTGATTTCATGCAAATATTTTGGAGCAGATTAGTTGATAGCAAAACAGAACTGGAATGCTAATGATTTTTGGCTGCGTATACAGAAGATGAAAACTCATTCAATCCAAGGCAAAGTGTCAGCTTTAATAAAGTAATGTCATGCTATACCTCCCCCGTAGCTGGCCTATACCGACATGAAAAATTATAATGGTGGAAATGCAGAACTTTGCAGATATAAATAACTTGAGACCGTGTTATAAAATTTCCAACTGGGGCGGAGGAAAACTGTAAACATATATTAAGTATCTGCAGTGAAGGATATTATTGCCACCTATTGACAACAGAACCGCCTGAAATAATACAGCCTGTTTGCTTCTGTTGAATTGAAATTCCTCCCCGGTAGCCTTACAACGGACTGTTCCTACTGGATTTGTATGGCAGGGGATACAGGCATTGTGAAGAGCATAAATGTCTGGATTTAATGAATATGGCTTTATCCGAGGAAATTTAAAAACCCGAGAAATAACCCTTAGAGAGGAGGTCTAATGGTAACTCAACACCGTGTCAAACCAGGGCCAGAGCGCGCGGTGCCACCGGCACCCGGAGGGATGGAGCAGACGCAGAGGAGGAGGGAGACGGGTGTAAGCCCATGTAGTGACAGAGCGAACGCTGTCGTCTGCTCGCAGGCGCGAGGGCGCTTCTCCTCTGGGACTTGCCCGCAGTGCTCGGGCTGGACCGCGCTGCCCTCGGCCGCGCGCCGGCCCTCGCTCCGGGAGCGCTCAGCTGGAGGCAGCTCGAGTACGTCCTAAAATCTCCTTAAAACCTGTGTTAGAAAATGAACACAAATACAAAGCAAATAAAAAACAAGTGGCTTTCAGCCGTAGAAGACCTAAAATCTGGGTAATTACTTAGCCAGAAATGCTCGTCTTGTAATTAGGCTGATTTTAGCCAAACTGCCACAGGAATTGCCTCCGTGTGACAGCCTCCCCTGCTTTTGTGGTGTCCTTTTAGCTTTTCAGACATGAAAACCCCTCCTACCTCTTCGTGTCAGGGACTCAGTTATATTATTAGGTACTTCAGTGCGATTCAGTCTTGACAGCCCACTGATTTCTGATCTAATTTGGGTCAGACAGTGCAGATGGAGACCGGTATCCTACCCTGTCTTATCGAGTCCCCACATTCATTCGCTATTCAGTGGAAATCCAAGCCCAGAAACATCTATCTTGCACTTGCCTCTCAAGAACACACCCTTTGAACCATATGCACTTAAAGGTACACAACCTTTGGTATACAACGTAGTGAAAAAAACTCCTATAGAGATCAGAACAGTTTTCTGCCGAAGAGTAATTTTTAGACTGCTTTTACTTTAGGTATTAAAAAGTATTCATTACTATCTGGGTGTTATTTATGTGTTCTGTTTTTAGAACATGTTGAAATGGCTGTTGTTTGAGTAATCTTTATCATGAGAATGAATTTGAGTTTATGTGAATCAGGTTCTGCTTCCTGGGGAAAGGTTGGATTCACTGTTCAGTGTCTCATGCAGTCGCATCACCTTTTTTTAATTTTTTTTAAAAAACATGACCTGAATCTAAACAAGATTTGGATTACAGTATCCAATCAAAAGAGGAACCACGGTTTTGAAGAGTGAATAGTTGGTATTTCTTTTGGCGCGTTCATAATAAATTAATTTTCTTGAAATACTATTTAGACAACAATAAAAAGAAACAAAGGTTTCCCAGTCAAATTTAGGAAAGATATTGCCTACCTTAAGAAAAAAAAAAGTCCACTCAGAAAAGTTATGATTTTTTTTTCCTGGAAATCAATACCAATGCAATGATCAACCCTGACATCATATGCAACACAGGACATAATCCTCGTGGAAATACTCTTTCTTAGAACATAATGTGTTGTCCTGTACAAAACATTCACAGGGAGAAGAAATACAAAATGATCCCTGAGAAGTTACGCCGCAGGTTAACTGCCTCTGTTGTTAAAAAGCTGCATCTGCTGAGTATGATGGTGGCTGGATCAATCGCTGGCTGATCAATCACATCGGATTTCTCTCCGTAGTGAAATCCTGCACTCTGTCCAACACGACTCACACCAGGTTACTCACTTGCTTTTTCTTTTTTTTTTGAGCTGACGCTCAGCTCACACCACGAGCCGTAAGTTCTCCGAGTTTCTTATTCCCAGGACCGAGCTGCCCGGCACGTGGGATCGACCACCTTCCCCTCCGCAGCGTTCAGGGCCGCGTTCAGCGCTACTGAAGCACGTGGTGTCTGAGCTCAGCTTACTGATAACCCAGCAAAGTCCTCTGCGTTGTTTATGACCCCAAATAGCATCCACATCTTTCTCAGTGTAAATTCTTTCTTAGTTTGTTTGGCCCACATTTTTTTCCAGCTTTGTGAAATATTTAAAGGATCATCAAGCTCTCGGACTTCATTCTGGTTTTGCATAGTAAATATAATCAGCTCAAGAGGATTTGTAAATTTAAGAGAGAACTTTTCATTTCCTTGGTATACTTCATTCTACATGCCAAGAAACACTCTGCTATTCAATTTGAAGACGCAGCATGTTTTGAGTTCGGACTTTTCCTTATCAGCTCTCTGAACTCAGTGGAATATGGGCAGAGTGATGTTCCCGCCCTGCACCACTCGCTCTGAAGCCTCATGTGATGGTGGAAGATGCGTCGGCTTTTGTTTGTTTATAATTCCTCTTTCCCAGCATGATTGCCTCCGGTGAGGGGGAATATTCAGGCCATGCAGGTGTGATCTGGGGACCTGCAGCACACAGCGATCGTGGCTGTCTCTTTGGGGCCACTGATCCATAAGCGTTGAAGATCATTTACTCCTGAGATAGGAAAGAACTAATACCAATTTTATTATAAAATGCTACTCTTCATACTTTTTCCTCCCCTAATTGATTCATCTTAAATAGGTTCTCACTATCGATTTTATCATTCCAGCCATACCAGCCTTCCTGCTAGGTCTCAGTAACACAAAGTGGGTCTAATTTAGGCTTATAAATGAGTCATTCCAATTACCCTTCCTCATTAGTCTCTCAACATAAGCTATTTCATTTTTTTCCCCTTTCTCTGAGCCTTCTTTTGTTGATTTTGCTTTCCACTGGCTTGATTTTCTGCGGAAACGGGTGCTCATTTATTCCTCCTTTCCGTTTATTCCCTTCTCTTGTCATTACTAACGCTTCTCTGCCTACCCTCGCCCGGCTGGTCTCCGGAGGACTCCTCCAGCTTCTATCCCAGAATGGCAGAGTCACCTCTCCCACAGCTTCCCCACCAAAGGTGTCACAACGCTTTCCAGACCGAGGAGGGATCGCACAGATTTCCAAGTGTTTTTGCAGTGCGGAACCGCAATGCTGAGGTGTCAGCTAAAACGTACAGGTGGCCCGATCTCCCGCAAAGAAAATCAGCGTTTCGCTGATCTCAGGCACATGGGAAATACAAATGGGAAAAGCATCCCCGACCGCTGTGAGGAGGCGAGTTGGTGCAGCTGTTCCAGCCGAACCGCGTGTGCACGGATTTTTTAAAAATTTTATTTTGCTATGAACATAAATTAGCTTGAATTTTCTATTACGCACTCACTTCCTGCGCTGTTTTGACTGTTCATACTTTAGAATTTTAAGGCATGTACAACTTTTATTCTCATTTCCAGCGTGTAACTGTGCTGTCTGCGGAAATAAATAACTCCACTGACATTCTCAAGCTTCAAGGCAACAGAATAAAATGACGGCATTGATTTCATCCAGCTATAAGATTTCTGAACAGACAAAAAAACCCAACTCAAAACCTACACAATGAAGCGTATTATCCATATTTGAATGCAGGATAACTGCTCTCGTGAACATCCACACTAAATACCTCGAACAATTGCTGTGCCTCCCGCCTGTCTGCAGCTCAATACCTCAATTACAGATGCCGTGGAGGAAGGATGTCTCGAACATCCTCGGATGTGTACTATTATGCTCGGAAGGTGCTACTATTGTTAGTTTGTGCAGAGAGATGAGTAATCACAGAAACAAATGAGCATCCTCATAACACACGGAACATCTTACAATAAAGTAATTGTTGCTGCAGTCTTGCAACGGGAATGAATTAATTCATTTAAGCTTCACACTGTTCCTCACCTGGGTTCAGACCAAGGGCAGAGGAAGACAATTGAAGCGGTACCTGGTTTGGTAACTCGGTTTGTATGATCTTCCAATGTTTGGTAACAGGCTTTTCATCTTTGGAGGAAAGTGTTTCTGTTGTCTTCCAAAAATACCATGTGAAGTGCTCGGCTAGTTACTTTTCTGTTTGAAGGAGCGGGGAAGCGTGGCACGCTACCCCTACCATCAGCAGCAGAGACTCGAACAAGCTTTCACAGGCACTTTTAGGGGAAGGTGCCCTTAGACAAAACGCGCGTGCTCCGAGTCCGATTGCAAAGCAAACTCAGCCTCTGCCAAAACACCTCAACACGCGAAAGCATTTCAATAGTCGCTTAAGTGCTTGCTGGGTTGTCAGCTCAGTTATTTCAAATGATGTATCGACTAGTGGAGTGCCATAACCAGGGGAGAAGAGAAACTGTAGGATGGTATTAAAGACAAAATTGTCTGAGATAAAGCTTGGTTGATGTTACAGGACAGCACAACGCCTTCGTTAATCAAGAAGGAATGGGCCGGTTTGAGCGATGATCCACTTGGTAACGCAATTTGCCCTGACGGGATGGGATTTGCACGAGCCGATACCAACGTTGTCTGAGAAAACAGGGAAAACGTCTGGATCCTGCACTGGGACGGACTGAGGTGTGAACGGGGCACTGGGGTGTGCTGGTTTATGGTGGGAGAAAAGTGTTTCTTGCGTGCAAAAGTTTGCTTTTGCCTAAACTCTTCAGTCATGATTCTGCATTTTGCGCTGCATATCCCACCTCTCCTGCTGGTTAATCCTCCCTCATACCAGAACTGTGTTCCCAGAAACCGTCTCAGACCCTCAGTCTGGAAAGCAGTAAAATTGAAGTCATGTCCGCAAGTAAAAGTGTCCTGGTATAGTTTACAGGGAATTTTATTTTTTATCTCTCTCTCTCCCATATTGGTCATAAATGTTTAAAAAAATAACTTCGTGATTTTGTAGTCACGGAAAGGCAGCTGCACCCAAAGGCCGCACACAGGCAGGTGCCTGCAGAGCTCAGATCTCAATATTCATAGAATCATAGAATCATAGAATTGTTCTGGTTGGAAGAGACCTCCAAGATCATCGGGTCCAACCATTAACCTATCACTACCAAGTCCCCCACTAAATCATATCCCTTAGGGCCTCATCTAAACGTCTTTTGAATACCCCCAGAGATGGATTCCAGTATATATAATTTTACCTTTTCTCCAGCAACCTCCTACGGCCGCAGAAGACCTGCCAGCAGTTCAAGACTGCTTTTCCATATACTGGAGTACAGAATTCGGTTCTTGAAGTCTCCCAGGTTAAAGAACTGGAATAGAAGGAATTAGGTGGGTAGGTACATGAAATTCACAATTTATTTGTTTGGTTTTGTGGAAAACATTGCTTTCTTTTTAAAAATTTAAGTTAAAAGAATTCAAAGAGAAATATAAATTATTCCTCGCTAACCAATATTTCCTCCTGTGACAAAATGCAGTAGACAGCAACTTTCTTCCCCAAAAAGAAGAGCCTGGCTTTAGTCTCCTAACTCCTGACGTAGGCGTCAGCTCCTTGCACATTCAGGACTGCTGAATTCAGTGGGGAGGGAGCATGTGCCCAAGTACCTTCCAGATTTGGCATCCGTGGTCTTAAATAGAAGTAGGGCTCTCTGCAGAAGTGCTGAGCACAAAGCAGTAGTTTAACTGGAAAATCTTTATGTGCGATTACTTTAGAAAATCAGCCTGCTTATTTAGAAGCCCAGGAATCAGCATTTACCAACAGAACTTTACTTTTGAAAATGCTACCTTCTCACTTGCATTCTCTAAAGATCTTTGTGATTTCCTTTTTGCCATTTCAAGCACATTTTCATGGCTATTCCAAACTTGTTTTAATCTTGTGTCATGGTTTAACCCCAGCTGGCAACTAAGCCCCACGCAGCCGCTCGCTCACTCCCCCCCGATGGGATGGGGGAGAGACTCAGAAGGGTCAAAGTGAGAAAACTTGTGGATTGAGATAAAGACAATTTAATAGGTAAAATAAAAGCCTCAAGCAAAGCAAACCAAGGAATTCACTCACTCCTTCCCATGGGCAGGCAGGTGTTCAGCCATCCCCAGGACAGCAGGGCTCCATCCCACGGAACGGTGACTTGGGAAGACAAACGCCATCACTCCCAACATCCCCCCTTCCTCCTTCTTCCCCCAGCTCTATATGCTGAGCATGACGCCATATGGTGTGGAACATCCCTTGGGTCCGTCGGGGTCAGCTGTCCCAGCTGTGTCCCCTCCCAGCTCCTTGTGCCCACCAGCCCCTCGCTGGTGGGGTGGGGTGAGGAGCAGCAAAGGCCTTGGCTCTGTGTCAGCCCTGCTCAGCAGTAACGAACCATCCCTGGGTTATCAACCCTGTTTCCAGCACAAATCCAAACCAG
This sequence comes from Phoenicopterus ruber ruber, assembly GCA_009819775.1. NCBI lineage: Eukaryota > Metazoa > Chordata > Aves > Phoenicopteriformes > Phoenicopteridae > Phoenicopterus > Phoenicopterus ruber. The sequence continues at coordinate 4,047,656 of CM020223.1, read as the reverse complement.
AGCCCCGTAGCAGCGACTGGGAGGAAAATTAACTCCATCGCAGCCAGAACCAGCACATCTTCTGTTTTACAAAATTCTGCAATATAGAGTTGGATTTTTAGTTATCCCTTTTTAATTTTTGCAATTCCATTTTCAAAATATATCACACGTGACTTTCTATTTGTATATTTTAAATAATTCCCCATGTGCCTCCCAGACACCAGGCTTCATCATATAAACAGAAAACAAGTGTTTGAAAACAAGGAAGGATAGTGTCTCAGTGAGTTAATTGGAAAGAAGTTGGGTTTTGCTCCTGTGGCATAGATCTTGCTTTCAAACTCACTGAAATCTGCTCAAATCCAGCAACAAGTAAATACACAAGGAGAGAAATGAAAGCATGATACTGTATCTGTACATACACGGGCTATTTGTGCCCAGAACCATGGGATAATCATACATGTAAAATTAAGAAGAACCTCCCAAAAGCCTGAGCCTGCCAAACTTTAGCAATTCCCTGTAGATGTAGGAGGACCGTATCTCCTAAGACACATCTTAACATGGTTCCTCTGGTTTTATTTTATACTTCTAGACTGCAGCCAATCTTAAAATAAACTGGCCTCCCTTTCCTAAGTCTATGTCTATTATAGCTTTAAAGCTAAAGATCGGCCGTGGAAGATTTCACTGTTTACATAACGACGCTTTTAAGTAATGCTACATCCACCTCTCTCCCTTGAGGAGCCACTGGGGCATCGGTCTAGGGGCTGCTCTCCCTCATTTGAGTTCCCTCACTGGGAATAAAACTCAGATGCATATAAAGAAAACAAACAAACCCCTACCAAAACCCAAGAAAATGAAAGAGGAGCCATTTGATGACATTTTATTAAAAATCCTCCCATTCTCATAACTTCGTCAGAAAGTCTCTTATTTTCCACAGCTGGTATAAGTATTAACTCTACTTTTCAATGCATAATTTTTGAGGCATTAGAATCTGCATTTCCTACACAAATCCCACTAAAGCATATTCCCTTGAGAATATGTTTCATCATTTACCTTTGTGTTGGAAATAGTAGAATGTTTATAATAACCAACAAACCACAACAGCCTGAGATTTCTTTTTTTAAGCTTACCCCTGATCTGAGGGAAGGTGCTGCCTTCTTTCGTACAACTGCCTGCTTTGTAGTGAAAAAAAAACTAAGCACAACAATTCAGAACAATTAAAAAAGAAATTAACAATAAACAGGCTTTTTTCCCCCTATTTTATAATATATGTTATTTCTTGCAATATCAGGAAAATACAAAAGATTTCATTTCAAAGGATAAGATCCATGAAAGGGTGAGTGAATAGATACAGCACATAACGCCCAACGTTGAGAACATCTTTTGTCCAGGTAACTGCTGCTGGTGCGTGGCCAGACGGACGTTGTGCACAAGGTATGGAAGGACAACAGTGTTTAAGTGCCCGTCTTTGTACTCTTCTTGCTGAACTTTCAGCTTAAGGTAACGCAGAGTTTGGCTTGTAATTCATAGCCAATATCTGCTGATAAATCCTGGGTACTGAGCTCAGCAGACGTGTGGCTGAGTGTTGTAAAGGAGTTTAGGTGTAAAGTTGTTTTGATGCGCGTGTGCAGGGTGCTATAAAGACAAAGTGAATTATCATTTATTTTCTGCCTCTAACTCCATTTTTCGACTTTGCTTCGGCTATCTGCACTGCAGCGTCGCTGTTAGCACCTTTAAATGGTGACCATCTCAGCTCTCCCGGGGACAGTTGCCTTTCCCAGACAGCACATTCAGGGAGCTGTTTCTCACTCAAACCAGAGAAAAAGCAACTGTGAGTCCTGCTTTAATAAAGAGAAGCGTATTTTGCTCTGTAAATCCCCTCCCCTGCTAACTTTGCCACCTCCTACAACACACTTTTTCCTAGGAAGAATAATAGACAAGTGACTCAGGGAACAGTATGATGAACCAAGCTGCGTTTATATCTGGAGTAATAATACGCGATAGCAAGATTCTTTTATAAAACTACAGTAAGTAGGAACCGTACCACTAAATGGACTTAACGAGGAATGTATGATGAGGAGAGAAAGGATCAACCCAGTGATGAAGGAAGTTTGGGAAAACGATGCTAAAGGTATGCTGTGCCGACGGATTGGCAACTGCTGTAGCCTGGAGTTCCCTTTACTACCAAATTTGCAATATTTCAGTATTTGCTTTTGCAATATTTGCAGTATTTCCTCCTGTGGTGAGAGGTGAGTAAACTCGGACTGGTGAGAATTACCCGAAGAAACAGCTCCGGTGCCTGCTGGTACCAACCTGGAACAGAAGAAGTTTGATCAGTAATTCACCGGTTATGTCCATTTGTTCCCTGCAGCCCTGTTTGGGTTGCATTGACCTGTACGATATCACATAATTTCTATAGGAAGCATATTAGAATGGAGTGCCATGGGAAACAAGGTGCTTAGCGGCTAATGGAAAAAGACGTTTGTGTCATAGGCTGTGAGTACTTCCAGTCATCATAACTCCTGAGTAAGCAAAAGAAGGGTTTAGTGGGCCATACAGCCCTTGTAAAAATGATGATTTGTGTGGCATTCACCCGAGAGGAAAGATGCTGCTCTTCAATGGGATTTTTAACTTGCCAGTTGTTAGTATATTTTAATTTTTTTTTTTATTGATTTAATTTCCTTATTGAGGAACAACAGTGATTTTTATCATTCTTTTTTCACATGTGGTTAACTTTCTAGAGGAAAAAAAAAAAAAGGTATTTTGTCAAGGCTGCAAAACTTATTGAAAAACACTAATTCTCTATCGCATACTTGAATTTCCACAAAAGAACCACAGAAGCTGCAAAGACACAAGCAATTTTTCCCCCTCGCCCCCATGCCAGTTCTAGGAAAAGAAATCACTGTATTTTGTTTGTTCAGTTTAGATGATCTGCCACTGTGGAGCAAAAAAGACTTTAAAGTAGTAGTCATTGCATCAAAAAATGTAATTTCTGCTGCTTGGTCTCCTGTGACCTTTGCCCAGTCTCCATCGGGGTAATTGAAGTCTTTCATTGCTGCTGCTTTTTAACTTCACTGTATTTCTAATTTCCACGATCTTTTCTCCAAGCATTTAGGTAACAGACCTAGCCCTAGTTATTCCCCGATTTAGATGTGGCGTTTCTATATTTAGCAGTTCTGGTGTGCAGCTGATGGGTCTTATTTTATTTTTTCTTTACTATATTCAGTCCATGCGTTCTAAATATACCCAGTTCCCCAAACATATGATTTATCACTTCTCTTTGGTTTACCCTCATATTAAGTTCTCATTGATTGCTACAATAGCAGTAGAATAATATTACTGATGTTTTGTGGGGGGTTTTTCCCCCAAAAAACCTACAAAGGAACAGAAAGTTTTGGCATCTTACTTTGCACCGTGGAGAGATCCAATTCATGCAGAAAAATGTATTTTAGTCACAGTTTGTGCACTGGGAAAGGAGTAGCTCCTAAAGTCGGAGGTGCTGAGAGTAGCAGCATCGGTTTCTTCAGTGAGGATCCTGACATCGTCTTCAGCAATAATTTTGAAAACCAAGTAAAGACTTGCCTGAGCTTCACCAGAACTCAGCATAGTGCTGGTCAGAACCAAAAAAAGAAAAAAAAAAAAACACCAACAAGAAACCTTTCTTCCTTTCTTCACTTAACTTATTTCTATGAAATTTTATTGCACGGGGCCCTGGCTAAATGCTAAGTAAAATTTCAGAGTTTGGTCTGATACGCAATCATAATTGCAGATATCTGATGAAGAGAGAAAAAAATAGGTAAACACAGTAAAATCTAGATTTTTATTATTGGTTAATTAGTTGAAATCATTTTTAAATAAGAAATCTGCAAGATTTGCCTCTGAATCCATTCACTTTCCAAATTGCTCTTTGTGTTTCAAAACCTCTGCATGTCAGATTTGAAAGGCAGAGCACCCAAAAGAAGGGATTTGTTAAAGAGCAATGCTGACGGTAGCACATGGGGACAAAAATTAAGTCGACGATAAAAGAAAAGTTACACATGGCAGATGCTGAGCCAAAACCGCCCAGGAACGGGAGCTGCGGGTTCTGTGCAATCTTATAACGTGTTAATCGGGCTCCAAGCACGTGTCTGCAAACTCTGCTGGTCACCAAAACCAAAGCGAATGGTGGAGTAATTGCGCTGCTCACGTAGCAGTGGAGACTGTAATTAACTGACTTTGCTGATGGCTATAAAATGCTACGGAACTTTTGCAAATAGAATTTCACAACCGATAATAAGTAATGGCAGGTGCTGAAGGTGACATTGACAGCCAGTTGTCTGTAGTCGGGAAAGAAATACTGCCACATACGCTGACATTATTTGATATTAGAAGTTCCAGCTTCTAAATGTCATATTTCAAATGTCATTATATTTGTAGAATGTAAAAAATAAAATTTTAATGCTATTTTAGTCGTATACCTCTCATTGAGCCTTAAAATAATGCCATGTTTTTATGAACACTTTTAATAGTATGCAAAAGTAATTATCTCTAGTCTCTCAGGCTCAGTATCCTTTAATAATGAACTGAGTCATTCTAGATGTACCATATCCCAATTTTATAAATGGATATTTGCAGAGTAGAGGAGAACATAGAGATCAGAAATACGTGGAAATAGTCAAGTGCTGCAATATTCTGTGACAAGTAGGAGATTCAAACTAACTTTACCTATGAATTATTTAGGTTGCATAACCATTCGTGAAGCCAAATTTGACCAAAGCATCCGTTCAGGTTTCAGAACGGAGAGTAACATTTAACAATGTTTCTGTGGGTCTCATGTTACTGACCAAACACGAGGTAAGCGACCACGTAACCCTGATTTCACACCCGACTTTAATTTCATGGTGTCAAACCTTGTTAGGCTAGGACATTGGTGATGGCTTAGTCTTCACCTAACTTCAAATATTTCAGCTCACCCAGTGGGCTGGTTCACCCCTGTAGTCAACACAGAGCCGTGTTATCCAGTGGGTGATACAAACCTTCTTGAACTGGCTCTCCAGAAGTAATTTCTGATCATTTCATATATCCACTGATTTTAGACAACATCCAGACAATTCATTTGTACTAAATGTCTGAAGACTAAATATCTAGACTAAATATCTAAATATCTAAAGCAAGAGAGAAATGAACTCAAATCTCAGGTCAGAAAGACTGTAGGAATTAATACCTGATCTTCAAAAGATGAGAGTGGCCTAGTCAAAACCCCTTCATCGCACATTTAACTGTTCTTATTAGTTAAGAGGTGCAATCTGCTGCTCCATATGGCCATTCCCCTTCCATTGCCTGCACTCCGTGGTCTCCGTACTGTTCTGGGACAACGCTGTAGTGGCATTATGACACTTCAGCTACCGACATACTCTTGGGCTTCAGTTTTAATTTTCTGAACTTTATAGCTAAATTAAAACCCACTTTGCCTCAATTTCATCTGCTTCTAGCGATTAGCTTCCTTAGCAGCCACGCTCCATGTAATGCCCTACAAAGAGACCAGATTTTGCAGGACTGCATTTATAAGAGATGCACGCAAGAAACAACAACATGAGGATTTCAGCGTCATCTGAAATGGCAGCAGTAGCTGCAAGGCAGCTCTTCAGAGCCTAGGGAGGAAACAGGAGTCTTCCACCGAGAAGCTCAGTTCATCGCCCCACATACTGTGCACCACGATGCTTCTTGGATCCTCTTTATTTGAGGATCACTTCCAATCATTAGTTTACATCCTCCCTTTTATAATTCTCTGGAGATTTTCTTGTTAGCAGATCACTACTTACAAAGCCATATTCTGCTATTTCGGTTTTTCGTGGATGGTGTACTGACGTGCTTAGACTTACAGGTCCTACACGTTGGTATTCAAACCAGTCGTTGAAACAGATAGCAACGCAGAATTCGGATATGCAGCCCAAACACAGTCACATGTAAATGAAAAGCTAGCCGGGGTAGCAATTAGAAAAAAGAATGAATGGAGATGGCTTTTTAAAAAAGACAATGAGCCAATTGGTATTATTATCCTGCTCCGTTACACAGAGCCAGGATTCAGGTTGCTTGGCAGTGAGCCGCAATGGATGGGTTTAGTTCCTTTCTCTCTCTTTGGTTGCCTTCAGACGTAAGGCTCAATATAACAGCCTGACGTATCCTACTAGTGTTTGCAAAACAAATGCTTGTTCCGACTCCGAATACTCTTAACCACTTCCTAAGGTGGGGGTCCCATCACATCTCTGGGCACCCCTCCCAATACCTGCCCGCACAGGGAAGGCGGTAAGTCTAGGTGGGTGATGATCACAGCTAAATTAAATGGCAGTACCCCATGTAAAAAGTGACCTGATCCTTCTTTGCCTCTGGCTTCCCTTGCTCTGCAGAACGGTATTCACAACAGAAATCCGTTCCAGTCTTCCAAGGCTATATAATGGCTTTCTAAAAAAACCTATGCCAATTATTTATTCATCATAATTGAAGGCCCTAGAACTAAAGAAAATATTTTGTAGATTCTTCCTATAGAATAGTAATTTACTTTCCTGAAGCCACTACAAAGACCTGAATTAATTGCCACTGAGATGCACATTAGTGGATTAGTACAAACTTTCATTCTCCCTGAGTTAATTGACTTTCAAACTAACACCACGACCTTATTTCAGTTTGCATCTTAGAAAAATATACATTGTTAAAATGCAAACCACCACTAGTCAATCTCCTACTTTTGTGCTGCACTGAACTCAGTGACAGCAAAACAAAAAGTTATGCTGAACACGATATTTATATCTCGGTTTTTGGGGGTTTTTGTTTTTTAAAAAAATCCTTATTAATGTGCAAAATCTTGAAAACGTCTTTCTTTATTACTATTACTTAAATATATGGTTATTTATATTTTATATTTGGTTTTATTAATGATAGATGCCCTATCACTGATCAGATTTTCTTTAAAGTACCCAAATATGTATCACAGAACATGATGATGGTTTGAATGATTATGTGATGAACTACAGTGGAGAAAGGGGAATTATTATTATCCACGAAAACACTGCACAGACACCAAAATGCACTGATTTACTTGATTATAGGTCATTTACCAACTGTTTCGAGTTCTGAGATACAAAGAGGAATAAAGAAAATGCCAAATTGCAGGAGTGGGCGAGTCTCTCTGCCTTCCTGCCACCAGCCGTAGGAGGCGAAGCTGAGGGCGTTGCAGCGTTAAAACTGCTCCACTGACCCTGGCACGTTGTCCCGGACATGACACCAACACCTACATCAGCATTATGCACGCAAATACTAGTCAATCGGATGGACTTCAGTCTGATCTGACAGCTGACAGTCATGCACGACAGCCGAAAGCCCCAGAAGCAAGGAGCCACGCAACGAGGGCAAGGCTCGGCTTGGAAAAAGTCCTCGTTTGTAAAATCCAAGCCCTCTCCCCATATGAGCTTCAGGAAAAAAACAAACCCAACAACAACAAAAAAACACCAACCACACACATCATCTCTACTGTATTTCTGACTGTGAAAGGTTGTTCCCTGCTGTGCATTTTACCAGTATTTTACTCAGTATAGTTTTGAGCTTCGAAAACCAGAAGGTCGATCTCGCTTCCTTCAGAGAACTGTTCCACAGCCTCATAAATTCCTCTGTCAAGGGTTTTTTTTCCCCCTGCTATAAAACTTACATTTTTCTTCCCCTTTTTTTCAGCCTATTACCTCTCATAATGCCCCAAGTGTCACAATAAATAATCCGTTATTCTCTTTGACACTCTTTACATTTATTTATTTCTTCATTGGGAAACTGCTACCTCGTCCCACCCTCTGCGATCACCACCCAGTCATCCCTGCTTTACCATCCCTGCTTTACCATCCAGCTTCCTGATGCTGTTTGGAAAAGCTGAGCTTAAAACATAAAATAACAGCATCTTCTAGACCTCAATTTGCTTTCGCCATGAACAAAGGGAGGGTTTTTAGTTGGTTCCCCCCCATTGGTACGTCACAGTTTATTCTGACAGAGCAGAACATACCTATAAAATAATCAATAGCGATGGTTACTAGTTTCTAAGGATCAGATTTGTCAGGAGGAAAGCAGGAGCACTATCTAAGTTCTGCTATTCAGGTTTCTGCTCAGAAGCATCCATAATTCGCCATTATAATTCACTTTACCTGCTTTTTTCTCAAGGCCGCGGCTCTGCAGGCCTCGGGGAAGGCTGGATACCAGCACCCACTTGGAGTTGTCTACTTGCTTTTTGTAACATTGGACCACTCCTCCCTGAAATGCCTCAGGGAGAAGCTTTTTTAAGGATCTCACTCAAGGCTCCTGAGCACGGTGGTCTCTCCCACAGCCAGACCCTCCCTCCCCACCTCAGGGGAGGTGTCAGCAGTACTTGCAGACATCCGCCGAGAAGGCAATAACAAAAGCCATTCATCTGCGATATACCCATGTAGGGCCTTGTGGCCTTGGGGTTTCACTGTGCTCAGCTTGATTGTCATTTTTTGTGATTAAATTAGTTGGTGTTACCCGCTACAATATTATAAGAGCTTCTTTCTTTTAAATGGACTATAACTTAACAGATGTGCTTGTTCTGCTTCCTTTTATTCTCTGCAGCGCTACCTTGCATGGTTTCTACCAAGCATATGCTCCTCAGTTCCCCTCTTCGAGCAGCAATCTTCTCAGCAGAAATCCAAGCCAACGCAACTTGATTTAAACGTATTTTCCTTACCTGTGGCTCACGTTTCTCACCTTCCTTCTTGCACAGCATTTTTTTAACTACTCCTCCCCAGCAAGGGTGGTTACTGCCGTAACGACACCTTACTGCTTCAGCTTCGCAGCCCTTCAGCCTGGGCTTTGCAGCACCTTTTCAGGGCTACTTTGCAGGTGTGGCCCATGACTCATGCTCGTACCCACCCCAGGATGGGCTAATGCCTACGGAGGCTCCCTGGTCCCCCAGTGAGCGCTCGTCACCATGTCGTGGTTTAACCCCAGATGGCAATCCCACCGGCCCACACTCACTTATCCCGGGCATGCCGTCTATGGTATGGAATACTCTCTTTGGCCAGTTTGGATCAACTATTCTGGCTCTGCCCCTCCCAAGTTTTTTGCACCTGCACATCAGCAAAACCTGGGAAACTGCAAAATGTCCTTCATCATTTAGCAGCAACCAGCAACATCAGTGCACTATCACCGTTCTTCTCACACTAAATCCAAAACACAGGAGCTGCTGGAGACAAAGCTAGCTCCGTCCTGGCCTAAACCAGGACACACCACCACACCCTTTCCTTCTTAAGTAAGCATATGTGTATAATAACCGCACTATTAGCTGTAGCAGGCAGCAAATTAAGTGAGTTTCTCTTCAGCATTAAATATTTAACTGAATTGTTTTAATATTGCATTAGGTTACTATTTTTATGATGAGTCAGAGAGGTTTTTTCCTCACATAAACTCTTCTTGGAATATCCCAGCTGTGGAAATTATTCCGAGCATTTATACTTCGTGAATACACAGACTTTTTGTGTATTGCTCTGTTAGATCTCTTCCAAAAGCAAACGTAGGAAAGGCGTCCCAGGCTGCACCAGCCTGCGCGAGCCCAGACGCAGCCTTAAGCAAAACTCCCGGTGGAGATTCAGGACGTACTGCTCAAGACAGAAAGGGAGCATTCAGATGTCATAAACTACCTGCCCCTGCGAATTCAAATGAATTTAAGAATTTTAACGGTAATGTCGATGATACCTCCCGCTACACAGCTCCAGTTACAGGCACAGCATCTTTTTAAAATGCAAAGGATGTTTGCAAACATGAAGGTCTTTCATTCCCTCCTTTCAAAAACCTGTAGCTAAAATCATTCCTCATTTTCTTCCTCTTCTGGTCTCCACTATCTTTTTATTGTATCGCCATTCCAACCTCCACTATTTAAGTGCCTTTACTGAGAAATCTTGTGAGAAATGTGCATGTGGTTCTGCTGTGGGACAGGGACCGGGATGGACCACTTGACCTTTTGAGGCCTTTCTGGACATGTTACTGTGACTCTGTACTCTCCAGTCTGGTTTCTGACCCAGAGCAACAACTCCTTCAATCTCTATCAAAATGTCAGCTGTGCCACGACTTACTGTGAGCACTTGTCCCTACCTTCTCCCATTGCACATTGGGGGTCTCTTTGTAGGCTTTTTCTCCATCACTTACACACGATGGGAGGGCTCGTCTGCCTTCACAGTTTGATTCTGCGTAGTAATGCTGCCTATCAGTGTAAAAAGCAACTTCTTCTCCCTCCCCTGATTCTTTGGAGCATGCACAAAGCAGCTGTCTTTAAAATTCCTTGAAGTATTGTGTAATCTTAGCAATAGCAGAGAGCACTTGGGAGTTCAATGCATTACAAAGTCTAATAACAGCGACAATAACAACAATAATAACAGTAAGGCAATGAACGCTCAAGGATGCTGTGACTTTGAGCACGCTCCAGTATTATTTTGAAAAGGTCTACTGCAACTCCGGGAAATGTCCCTCACCAGACAGCTACAGCTTCCAATATGTCTTAGGGGGCAGATAACACAAATTAGGGCCTTTTATTTCCAGAATGTGGGCTTGAATCTGGCTTATGTTGAATGCAATAAAGGTGCTTACAAACTGAAGACCCTTCAATAAACTAAATCAGGATTTGCACCTTCTCACACGTCCAGGTTCAGATCATTCGACTTTATAGACATTTGCTATGATCTCACCTTGAAACAAGTAAGCAGGTCAACTAAAAAGAAAGCCAAGGGAAACTCTGCTTCAGTTCAAGTGCTGTCGTTGATACTTGCAGTACAATGAGACCCAGGGACGCAATATTTGATCATTATGCGATACGTCATTTTTTGATCTGTGCACAACCCTCTTACGTAGCAAGAAATCACAGGGTGCAGCAGGAGGACACATTGAGGTTAATTTAGGGCAAGGTGGGGTACGGTGACTCATGGTGCATCCCTGTAAGAAGAGTGGGTCCAGGTCAGCCTGGAGAAGGAAGAAGGGCTCCAACATGAACCGTCTCCTCTTTCCTCCCGGACACCGGGTCAGGCTGACCTGCACAGAGGGAAGCCAAAGTCACTTGGAAGTTGCTGAGGTACGTTTTGCACATGACAGAGTGAGTGCAGATGGAACATGAAGTCAAAGGACTCGTCTCTAAACTTTGACAAAAAAAATCATATATGTTGAATGATAAACGTTAAGACCTAATATGTTATTTCCCTCAACTTTTTAAGCCCCTGAAATTAATATAATTATAATGGGAAGCTAACCTTGAAATATGCACAGCTCCAGGAATCTCCCTCTGTAGTGAAGATTCACTACAGGGAGACCTCGTGGGATAGATAGAAGCTGACAATTTAATAAATGAAGATGGAAGCAGAATAAGCTGATGTCTTAATCAGCTCTTCTTTTGGAAACAAAGGGACTGCACAAGTTCCTTCCTTATCCAGCTTTTTCTCAACCCTAGTTGATCATGCGTGGTCACAGAAATTACTCTTTGACCCTTCTGGCAGCCTCTTCTGTTTGCAGGGGTTTGTTTTTGCTATGGACCATGTTTCCAGGGAGAGAAAAAAAGCACTGTTTCACAGCTCTTCATAAAATTGTCACCAAACCAAATGCATGAATATCATTCCCTTTAGTAAGCCTCTTCTCGAATAAACAGTCCTCAGCACGCCTGCAACCTGCAACTACCACGTCCAGCTACGGCAAGAGCTCTTAGCGGCAGCCGCTTCCCTAATTGCTTTCTACTCTACCAGCAACCAGCACGTCTGCCGCAGCCTGGTGGGCACAGAACAATGTGCAGGCAGGAATTTAAAATGGTGCCCTCCAAATCACGCTCCGTTGCAAGCCGGTCCTTGAATTCCTGACATTCTGTAATCGTGAATTCATAAAGCTTTGAGGATTCGGGAATACGTGTGCCAGCCTGGGAGTCTGCACAAAGCCTCGCTGGAAGGATGAATGATTCACTTGAAAGAAGATCCTGAAGCACACATCAAATTTTAATAAGTCTTTGACTCTCTCTTCTAAATGTCATCTCCTAATGACACTGTGGGAAGATGCTGTTTCTCCTGTCACATTCTCTCTTGAAAATGCTCAAATGCTAAACTCGTAGTATCTGATAAGCCATCAAAGAAGTTTGCTCGCTAGACCTTAAAATGCAAGGAAAGAACATTTTGCTGTTTGTCTTTAAGTTGAGATGTTGTTTGGATGCGCAGCACCTGCTTCTGTTTTCAACTGCCATAAGAAACATCTCCCTGACTTTGGAGTCATGTGAACACCTGAAACAGTTACTGATTGGAATTATTCTTTTGAAACCTGGGAAATAGACTCTTAAATTTATCTAAAAATATGGCCACGTGTTCAGCAAAGTCCTCCTGCCCCCTTCAAGCCCCAAAATCTCACCTGAGACACCACTTTTGCACCAACAGGCCAGTGTTCAGGAACAGGCAGAGAAGCGGAGTGGCAGTTGGTGGATCTAGAGTGTGAGGCTATATACCACACCGAGCGCCTCTGCATATGGAACAGCTCCCATAGTACGCGGTTTAACATGCACTCAGTGTCCTGACCGCTCCCACCAGCTGATGCACAATTCCCTTTCCACAAATACATGTGCACCCACATCAAACCAGCCGTAAATTATGAGCTGAAAATAGTGAAGTTTATTTTTCAATGGGAAGGAAGGACCAAGCAGCAGGGACGCATGCGCCCGATGGCAGGTGGCTTTGGGGAACGATCTGATTTAATAAAGGAATGGCTGCCTGAAGATGATACTGTTTGCAGAGGGTAACAGCAAAAAATAAAATCTTTCTCTGCCAATCTAAATCACATGTCTCAGCATGAAGCAACTATGAGCTGCAGCGTTTTTCATGGCTGTTGCTGTTAGGCAAGGATATATATAATGCAGGGAGTATATACACTTGGCTGGAAATCACAGGACTCCTGTGACAAGAAAACAAGGCTCTTGCCAGCTGATTGCCCAGGGGTGCCCCTGGCATGTGATACAGCATTACCGGTGCAGGCAAATGTAAATAGGAAACGAGATACTAAAGCAAACTTGATGCAGGCTGCCAAATGTAGTACAACTTCGCAAGGTGAATGAATGTCCCATCTCAGAGAGTGACAAGAGCTTTTTTTTTTTTCCTTTTGGGCCCCAGAACGTAAAGGGCCTTGCGTAGAGCAGCACCTACTCGTGACATACTGCAGTCTCTGGGAAGCCTTCATGCAGCCCCGTAGTATGCCGAGAGAAAACTGTAATTCTTATCCACGGAAAGAACACTATGCTAGAGGCACTTTAGTCATAAAACATCTTTTTTTTTTGCTCTCCCCCAAATCTTATACACAACTACCATGTTTTCATTGTGTAACCTGCTGATGGAAAAGATCAGCCTTAGTCGAAGGCTGACCTTTCCTGTAGCAAATGGGAAAATAAACCTGCCTAATTCTGCTCTGCCAATCTCCTTTTTTAATCTTACTGATTGCGTGGGCATTTTTATTTTTAGATTGATGCACACCACAGATGAACGTATAATATTTTACTACATGGACGCAGTTCACCCAGGATTAACTTTACTGCAGGAGGACCTTATAGCTGTCGTAAGAAGTACAGGCAATGCCATGGTAACAGGAATCACCGGCAAAGGATAACTAGGGATGTTACAGTCATCATTGTGCACACGATTTTACTTCTAAGACTGTTTCATCTCTAGTTTCTGATCTGCTATATTTTCAGGCCTCCTTTGTAAGGAAGTATAATTTTGTCATTTCTAGTTTTTAAGTGATTGTGAGATATATGTGACCTCAGGAGTCACACTAAGTAGTAGTTGCATTGCAAACACCCAGATTAAGGAAATGTTTACATGTAAAATTAGTATTCGCTAGCAAGAAGGGTAGCGCAATCTGCTCTGCACGTTTTAAGCCAAGAAATTTCATGTGAACGTTGAATTTATTATTTTCAGTTGTAGCATAATGCTTGAAAAATTAAGAGCTGAGTTCTCCTTTGGGGATTCAGCCTTTCAGTTTTGTATACCAATTTAGTAATGAAATTAACTTACACAGCACATTTCATGTGCAAACACTTTCTAACAAAACATCAGTATCATTTTCCCACTGTATTACTATTTTCTCATACCACACAAATCCCTCCTGAATAGTCCACTTTTTTCTTTTTAGTTTAGAGGTCAAACATTGCATCTGGGAGAGCACATATCCATTAAAAATGGTACTTATTCTAGAAGTAACATTTATAAAACTCTGGGCATGATTTTTATCATTTTGATCACAGTATGTTGGTAAGAATTAATTCAGTTTAATTGAAATCCCAAACTGAAATAGCTAATAAAACATTGACAGGGAAAATATGAAAAATGAGCCAGAGCTGCAGTTAGTTGTACTTGCTATGCACAAAAAGCTGAATGAGAACCTGCGTGTCTAAAAATAGGTTTAATTTTTTTGAATGGTATTGAATTGTTGAATTGCATTCTAGTAGTGTAGACTAGATAATGGATTCACGAGATTCAGCCCTAAAGGATTTACCAGAAGAACAGATAAATATAGTTAGAGACGTGAGTAAAAATATAAAAATGTCATCAAGAGCGTTCAAAGAAAATCTTGGTTTTAAAGCCAGATTAACAGGAGACAAACTGAAGGAAAAAGATGGATATTGGTTGCTTAATTAGATAAAGCCAGTACCTTAGTTTTAATGAACTTTCCGGAACTATAAGTAGCATTAAAGACTATAGCAATTTACATCAACAAGTACCAAATAGGTCTGTGAGATAATATTGCCTTTAGCTATAAAGCATCTACCGTAAGAGCTACTTAGCACTCCCTTTGTGTATAAACACACTCCAAACCTTTCTGGACAGTTTATTTTAAATACTTTGGCTTTGTTTTCAAAATCCACGCACCTGCACTGCGGAACGGGCTGGCGGATTAGTCGGGGCTGATAAGCCTAATCGAGGGCACTTAGAGATTTGAACGTGAATATATACGAGACTACCTTTTAATGACCAAGTTGTAATTATCAATGGATAGTTTCCATTATTTCTTGGCAAACTGAAACAAATCAAAGGCTTCCTGCTTACTAACAAGTTGTGTATAAACTAAAGGTACAAGCCACTATCATAGCTCATGGAGCAAAGACTGAGCGGCGAGAGGAAAATGCATACTTTGGCAATTTTAAAGCAATAAAAATGTATTTCAAAGCTATTAAAATTTTTCAAGCAAGATCAGGAAAGATTTATGAGTTGGTGGATTTATTGCTAAGGCACACCTTTCCTGGACTGCAGCTCTTTTTCAGCTGTAGAGGGAGAAAAATCTGTTTTGTTTCTTTGGGTTAAACTCAAGCCAAAACAAATAGAAACCCTCGGTCTACTTCTGAACCTGCAACCACTTACTGCAAACCTGCTTAACTCAGAACTTGGCTAAATGTCTATAAGCGAGTACATTGCAGATGGCAGCGCAGGGTGGTGACAGTCATCTGCCTCTTGCCAGCTGCTGGGAACCGGAGAGGGTATCCCAGGGGAGCAGATGTTGTCCTGCATCTAGTGGTGGGCACGAGTTGTCTCCCACCATCCTCTCGCACACAAATACGGTGGGAAACCTGTTCCTGCCCTTCCCAACAAAGGACTAGGTGCCTCTTCTCTCTAAAAATACACTAATCTGTGGCTTTTAACTGATTTCTAACATCCCTGTCCTCATGCAAATTCCTTGCCATGCTAAGCCACAGCAGATCCCAAAGGGTTTATTCTATAATCTATGACATAAATATGTATCTTAAGGAAAATATCTTAGGTATAGTGAGCCGTTACATATCGATGCTTTATTAGTTGCCTGTTTTGGGTCATTTACTTTCGAGAAGCTGCCCAGGTGTTATCCCTGGGCCTCCATGGGAATGACCTGGGAAAGCCTCAGGGCTGCCCTCAGCGCCTGCACGGCGAGATTATCTGCTGCGCTCCAGAAATGCTTCCCCGTGGCGTCATTTGCAGCTTGTGCAGGTGCTGAGAGTTTACCAGTGGGAGCCAGAAAAGTTAACTTGAAAAAGTGACAGCTTGCCCTTTTCACTATCGCTCTGGACCGCATACAAATCATCTCTCTTGCTAGCTTTTCATTATTGTTATTTTTTAAACAGGTACATTTAGAAATATCTGCCAGCTCGACTTTATTCTTCTTCCGAATTGAATTTGTTGCAATGACTATAAATGGTTATTGCAGATAGCTATGCACCATTTCAGCAATTAATTGCTTATTAAACTCTCGGTTTGGTGCGGAAATATATGGGAGATTTCTGCAAAGACTGATGTTTGTGATATTAGCTGGCTGCTTACCGTTAGAAAATTGAGAGTAATGATTTCAAATTAGAATCCGCTGAGCCAATTCTTGCCTATCCAGATACGCAACAAGTAACGGGTCTTAAAGGTCTATGAAAAGAATGTTACCATTACCCTGTGTCGTTGTGCCTGCCCACAGAGTATGCACATGAGTTTCCACCTGCTCAAAGATACTCAAAATTATACTTTCTCTGGAACAAATGTAACGCAGTAAGTCCCTGTGGTTCATCGCAGTGCGGGAAGCAGGAGAAAAACCAATGCATTTATTATAACAAACAGGTTTATTATGTCATTAGGTACACAGACTTCAATTAAGAAGTACAGATTTAATTTAGTCAGGTGTGGTTAATTTTGGAGAATTAATAATATAAATCTTGACTCTCAGGCAAGTAATAAGGTCCTGAGCTGAAGGAATAGGCCTGTATGGAGGATATAATTCTGCAAAAATCTTCCCAAAGAAGCATTTATAACATAATTTGTCATGACGCCCACCAACAGTCAGGCATTGCTGTTGTTATTCTCTTTCTTTCTGACACGGGCACACCTGTATGGAGATTGCAGCGGCTCTAAAGAGCTCGCAGGGGTCGCACAGCTCAGCACGTCGTTACCTACGCGATGTCTCGGGACTCCCTCGCTGCAGCTTTTTTCATGAACAATGACAAATGCATAAAAACCAGGGTTTGCACATCAGTTAATTATGGTGATGTATTTCAACGCCTACATCATTTCTGATTAGACCTACCCGTTCTGAGGACTTGTTTGTCCTTCTGGAAATGTAACGAAAGGCTTTCTCATGCTTTCTATTATCCTCTGTAACAATTACTGTCTATCTGCCCCTGGTGATTATTTCTTATATTCTCCTATATGGTTATTTACCACATATTACCTTGCAGAAGTGGATACTTAGAAGCAGTTCAGGATTTAAATTTTATAGGTAACATAGCACTTTTAATTGCATATTCTTCTGAATTTAGATTAAGCTGAATAATGGGATTTCATCCATTTCAAATTCAAATTCGAGTAACTTACTCCACCACCGAGTGAACTTTGTCTTCACAATGTAGCTCAGCAAGCAAGCGTGATATGACATGGAAAGCAGTAACTGAGAGTGCTTTAACTAATGAATATGCCATCAGAAATGCAGCTCCATGTTTGACAGCTGGACCACTGAATTTTGATTTTTATTTTTCTTAATTGGGAGACCCTTGCAGTAACCTCTGTTAATCAGTGCCAGAGCAGCTCACGGCACGCTCTCAAGAGGACACGTACAAGCGAGGACTCTGCACTCATTTAAAGCCGTGTATGTAAAAGTGTGCAGTTGTTCAGGATTCGTTGAATTTTACACAATTAAAACCAGGCCTGAACGTTTTCACGCACCACACAATGTGATTTTGCAACATTTCATAACACGTGTTGCACATCGCGATGCTTCCTCCTTCCATACAGCACCATTAATAAAGGAAATTGTACTCAGAATAATTTGGATCACTTGGAAAATAGGGGCCACAGATTAAGCAGAGAAATAGATGCAGTTTCTGTATCTCTGATAATGAATTTTCCAATTAAATGTTCCATCACAATTACTAGTTTTGATCAATTAGATTCAGACATACTGGGCCGTATTATCATATTATTCATACAGCTTCATTTCAGTTAAATGGTAATTGTACCACCAGACAAATAGGCCTGTATATCTTCCTTTTTTAAAATTACGCTGAAGATTAAAAACTCAAAGAACCCTGAAGTTGACAACATTTGCACTTACATTTTGGTTAGGCATGAACCGAGACCAAAACCCAAGAGCTGCTTCAAGAGGCACAAGAATATCAGAAAACATGCACACATATATCTTGCAATATATTTGCAAAACAAGATGTGTTCCCTCCAGTCCAATATTCGTCTTGCAGGGTGCAGTCCGCCTTTTCCATAACACCCTGGCAGGGATGAGAATCCCAGAGCTTGTGTCCTTGACCGATTTTAATTGAAGATATTCTGAAGGGGCAAACTCTGCTGACACATGCTCTGCATCGGGGTCCTGTCTGGTCACCGGCAATTAAAATGCCATCTGAAATGGTCCGTAACACTTTCCATCCGAGTGTGTTAAACCTCTTTACACATACTACACATAGACTAATTAGTTAGAACGTCTTCTGAGACTTGTAGAGATGATCTTCAGTTGATCGTTCAGGAAACTGTGGCCGAGAGCGGCGAAAGCCCTCCTGAGATGTCCCGGCTTCTCCTCGCTCGGTGGCTAGGAGGGAACTCGGGTGCCTGACCCTCGCTACCACCGTGTAAACACAAGACAAGGACCTTTTCCTTACCACAGCCAAGCCAAAGTTACCAATTTTACTTATTCTTCCTGTTCTTTTTTTTTCTGTTCTTCTTTAAAAGGCTGTATTATGGAGGTTTGAATATCATCAAGAAGAAAGTTTACATTTAAGCACTCTTAAATGTTTGACAAATCCACAAAACCAAGAAAATTCAGATTTAAGGCTGAAAATCCAGACTGACACTCCACCCTTACTGATACTGCCACAAAACTCCTTGCTTTTGTGCATTGAAGTCAGACCTTGTACTTTACTAAATGTTGGGTTTTTTGTAGTTAAATTATAGTAACAAATGCTCCACTTTTGCTAAAACCCACTACCTACAAGATTTGGATTACTAAAATGTAACCTAAATCCTTTCTGCTGGTGGTGTGTGCATTTGAAGATAAGTAGCAGGGTGAGTAGGCTAATAATGGATTGGAATCTCCTATGGATAGTTCAGCCCATCTCTAATTTCATTGCGACTATTTTTCTAGTCAAATGTAGATGAAAGAGGAAGACACATCTATTTCTTGCCTGCTTTTTTTTTTCCTTTAAGGTATTATGAGAATTCTGTTATATAAACTTATACATACAGAGAAGTGAAAAGTGGCAGCCACAGTAGCATATTAATTTGTGTCATATTTCCAATGATTTTGATTGATTATAGTGCGGATGATGCTGGCCCACAATAATTAAAGACACAGTATTGTAGGAATTAACATAAAACTGGTCCTCTGACTCACCTTGCTGTAGATGCGGGACTAAAACCTGTACTTATTATTTGTTTAGTGTAATTTTAATGGCATTTCTACTGCTCAAGTCCTACATACATCAGTCTTTAAGTGGAGAAAGCTCAACCCCAGCCTTTTCTGGCAGTGGAAAAATATCCACTTTCTCTTTCCCACGTATTCACACCCAGCGAATGCTACCAGAAAGCACACACCCAAACCAGTCACAAAAGTTTATCGTGTTTGTAGATTTTCAGACATGCAGGGTTTTTGCATGAGATGATGGCTTTTATCCCTTCTTATGGGGTGATGTGTACGTAGGTCCTGGTTTGCACCTTCTGGGTGGCTTAAAACACTCTTTTTTTCCTCCTTTAACTCCTCTGCATTTGATTTCCAGAAAAAATGGAGAGGTTGGTTGTTATCTCTTGCTGAGAGCGAGCATAGAAAGTGCTGTCCTACCCTTCCCTGTTGGTTTTATCCAGCAAAATGAACAGAATCTGCAAAAGAAAAAAGTGGCAATTAAACAGAAAGGTTTGGCTAGGTCTGAGATGGAAGAGGCATATAAACAGTGAACAAGCAGTTCCCTCACTATATAGCTTTCTGGCTATAGCTTTATTGTTTTGAACCACGTCTTTGGCACAGCTCTTACCAGGGTTTGTGAATATTCATCCCTTACATTTTCCAGGAAAAAAACTTTTGGGGGAAGAAGATTGACAATACGGATGAAAACACTGAAATATTTTTTTAAAGCATAACAGAAGCTTTACAAAGCAGCAGGTGAATTAGGAAAAATGCTTTTTGTGGGTCCTAGCCTGCCGTAACAAAATACGAATTAGAAAGGACTCCTAGTGAGGATTTGTTTATGTCAACATGGAACATAATGAAAATTAAATCTTGCTTTATGTAAGACTCCGTAATGCTGGAAACCAAATCCCCAGCTTGGTTACAAGAGTGTAAACACAAACCAACTCCACTGTGCTTGATGATCCTACTGTGGATTTCCATCTTGTTCTCATCTGTGTCCCACCAATTTATAGCAGAGGTGGATCCAGTCATCAGCGAGCAATTTGCCTGAAATGAAAGTAATATAACCCAGGAGTCGGCACATTAGCATAGAGAACTCCGAGGCTTATAGGTTGCCTCTCATCAGCTGTTACTCATTAATGCTTTCCTCACTGATATTCATTTTAAAGTCTAGCACCTTTCTTTCTCCATTTGAGGCATTTGCCTTCAAAGTCATTTTAATATTCACGCTACAAAGGTGTTTGCCGTCTTTGACTCGGTTGACATTTACTTGTGAGAAACTGAACTGGAGCGGCTGGTAATTTCTATAAGGGGTGTTGGCATTAATTTTCTTGCTGTTATGCCTTGTTGCTCCAGTAGATGTTTGTAGATGCCAACGTTGCCTAATTTTTTCCCCTTTTACTTATGTTTGACAGGTTACTTATTGTTTATTGACTGTGGGAAGTTTATTGTGTGATTTTGCTTCCTCAGCTCTGGTATTCAGCAAAAAAGGCTTTATTTGTCTCATCCTACGGTGTTTATCTGGCACTAAGTCTTTTTTTACAAGTCAAACTTTCAAAGAAACTATTATAACCTTCACTACTTAGCTCTTAGCAAACTGTATACACTCTTGTTTCTGATTATACGGAATGAAGAAAATGTGATAATATGCTGAATGCCACAGAATTCTCTAAATAAAGTTCAGTCCCCTTCTCATCTCTTGTTCTTGTACTATCAGATGAGGGAAACTACTTATCTTTCATAGAAAAATCTAGATGGATGAGTACTAGGATTAATAAGGTATGTTTTAAATGCGTATTACGTATTTAAAAAGAAATGTGACGAGTATATTATGACAAGTGTCTTTTCTATGGTTACAGTCCATCGGCTGAATAAGAAGCAAAATTATAATAATTGGAGACCAACAGTGATTGTAAAAAGAAATGTTAATAAATACGTTAAGATGCAGCTAAAGGCGTTAGTCAATAATTGTCTTCACATAATAACACTCAGTGTTGATACCCTCTTGCACTACTCATATAGACAGATATTAACACATAATTCCGTTCAAATTTATGGGTTCTGAAGTAATTGCAGGCTATAAACTGAGCTGCCTGATTTGACTTTTGATAAACTTAACTTTTAGAAGACTAACCGTGGTCTCTCTGAATGGGTATGACAGCATCGTGTGGAAAAGTCAGGAAAGTCCTCATGTCTTCCCGACATCTTTCTGCTTTAAGTTTCCCACTTTTGCTTCTTGCCAATAAGTAGCACAGCATATATTACAGAGGAATCATCCGCAGTGGGAAAAAAATTGTGAAAAGTCATTTCAGCAAAACCACGCAGTCTCGTTCCTGCCAATAATAGGAGGGTTTATATCCACAACCCTGTTCATCTCAGTAGCTCAGTGACCGTGCTGGTCTTGAACCCCTGTGTAAAGTCACGCTATGTTTTGGAAATTATTTTTTCTGCCAAGCCACCTTCGCAAGCGCACATGTGGTGTTTTGCTGGCCAAGGTCGTGCTTCACCTCAGTTTGAGACGAGTGGAGCTTGCCCAGCTGTGGAAATGCCAAAGGAATTTACACAGAGATTGTAAGAGACAAGTAAAACTGGGACGTGACAATACCATCCCTTCCTTCGTGATCTTAAAACTATAGCTGAGTGCGTGCGGATAGGCAATACCGGCACTGCTTTTGAAAAGAGCCAGCTTTGGTTTTAATTCCTGGCATTAGCAGACAAAAATAGAAAGGAGATACCACTGGATCACCTGAAAACATTCCCAGATGCATGCTTTTGGCAGATAATTGCATTTCCTTGCAACACGATAAAGCAAATCAATGAAATGAATACAGAAAATATGAAACCGAAATCTATATTGTAGCACTCACAAGAAATCCAGCAGAATCTTGTTCAGAACCACCTGTCCAGGTCACATCAACACGTAGGCTGCACGGTTTTCTGGAAATAAAAGAACAATTTAAAAATTCAGTAAAATGATGAGCGGTCTGTGGTCTGTTCATCCCTTTTCCAAGACCAAATCACATCACTTGCATGCTACGCTTCGAGAAACAGAAGAGATCAGAACAGTAGGCTGCTGATTGAGAAGGCTTGGCTCTGTAGTGGCTTTGAAAAGGCAGTGAAAACAGTTCTTCAATTGCAGAAGATGAGGTTGATGTGGATATAGATTTCTCTTTTGCCTTCATGAACTAATTAGATTTTTTTTTTTTAATCAATCATCCTAATCCAAGGCACAAGCAGGCAGGCATCCCGGCGTCAGCAGGGCCGCTGCAGGCAGCCCTCCATTCGCTCAGAGTCAGTCCTGCCCAAAGAGATGGCTTCGCGACAACACGGACTCGCACGTCGCCTGCTTGCGTACAAGCTCCCCGATACCACGCTGGCTGCTCCCAAACTTTCCAGTTGCAATTCCTGTAGTAGAGCTGCCGTGCGCTTCTCTGCCGGGAGGACGCTCCTTGGTTCGCACTGAAGAGACAGGCTTTGCAGGTAACTCCATACATGTGGCTCTCCTTTGTACTCGGAGTTTTTACAGTTGTTCTTGACTATCAAAGATTTCCATCATCCTCTGGCCTTAATCTTCAGAATTTATTTCAGAGCCTCAGAAGCTTTGTTTGGCTGAGTGCCGCTAAGCAGTGAGCAGCTGAAACCCTTCGTGACTGTCATACAGTTTTCCTTTTTCTTTCTAATATCCATCAAGCTTGAAATTTTATGTAACCAGTTTTAAGTGTGTCATAAGAGAGTTTATTTGGCTATGGGCAGTGTTTTCGTGATGGGTTTTGGGTTTTTTCCTGAGCTGATAAAAATGGAATTAGCGGGTATTAGCAACTAAATTAGTTAGTAGGCATTAATAACAAAAGAACCTGTTCGGGTTCACTGAAGCAGATATAATTCTAGTTACAGGTAAAATATTTTTTCAATAAGTTGTTTATTTGCATTGCTTTTTAGGTATTATTTCTTAAGGAATTAATTCTTCTTAACCACAGCCCAGTGAACTCAAGACCCTATCTGACACTGTTGCTCTTGGAGAAGAAACCCTCGCCATCGTCTCATTTACTCCCAGACAATGTGTCTGTGCTCCCCAGAGGGCTTCTAATTCAACCTCAAGAACAGCGTAATTTCGAACGTCTCTAGAGAAAATGGAGTTACAGAACACCAGCTGTGGAAAAGTATATGTTCAGGCTCATCACACATGGGTAATTAGTGCTCTGCTGAATTTCTTACAAATTATGAAAAAGCAATGACCTTATATATCACAATACACTGCAGCAGCAGTTTCTTACACAGGAACATAAACTGGTTTTCTCAAAATCTTTATTGTGGTCTCATATTTATTTGTTCAAACGTTCTCACCAGATAAAGCGGTGTTCAAGTAGTCCCTACTTAGAATGCAAAAATGCATGGGATCCTTCTCTAATTTACGGTTATAGATAATTAATTCCTTTGGTTGCAACATTTCTAACTTCAAGTCTTCTTTGGAATACAGCATTAATGAAAGGGAGACCATCTCAAAATCAAATGAACTGTAGGACAACGATAAACTGGGAATGAGAGGTTCAGATTTTTCCTTCAAGCTTTTAAGCATCTCTACTAATAGCTAAAATATTTCTGAAATGGTCTGACCTTTAGATTCTATTTGAAAAAAAGCTTCTTTTCTTTTGGGAAACTGCCTCCACTGAATCCTTTCCAAGCCTCCAGGCAACTTTCAGTATCAAATGCACTGTTGTTACAACTATTTCTAAGGTAATTTTATAAGTGAAGTGCAAGAGAAATGAGCCCTAATGTCTAAAAAGGATGGTAAAAATATACAGAAAATTTCTTGCAACATATATCATATAATACAAGTATAACTTGTTTGATACAGACCTTCAGCTTTGCATGATTTCTGTTACGGAAACTAAAAGAGCTCAATGAGAAAGTCTCGTGAGTTCCAAGCCCTAAGTAATTGGGTTACGAACCCCAGAGAGATTATTAATTTTTTTTCGGATATCTGCATTTCAGCTACGGTAGTCATTGAAATACTTGTCCAAGTCAGCTGAGAATTATGATTAAAATAGGTAGAATGTTCATCAGTGTTTACCGTCTATACATTTCTCATAAGATCAACAAAACTTAAATGTCAAATTTTAATACATGTGTTCTTTTCAGTACAGTATCTTTGATTTGACCTAAGAAAATCATACGACAATTCAGTACATTACTAAGATAGCAAACTAATATATTTATTGTCATTACTACTTAAACGTGTAGCAATGAAAACTGCAACTGCCTTCAGAATTAATAAGATTTCTATAACCGGGTCCAACTACGGTGAAAGCAAGTGGCACTCCGTTAACTGCGAAATGATCAGCCTAGAAATTCTCTGTGCAAAATACCATCTTGCTTCACGTGAGCCTGGACAGGTTTTGGAGACAAGGTATGCTGGTCTGCAGTTTCACCACGCTCTAGTTTGGAGCATAGTACTTAGTGGAGATTGATAACCTCGGTTACCTGGTTATGATCTGAAACACCGTTCACGGTCATCGCTTGAACCTGGAAGACAACTGGACAAATACCTGAATTAGAGCCATAAAAAATTTTGCCTCCATAAAAGAAAAGAGGGCATAAATAGAATAATGAATACATTAACAAATAGAAGCATTATGAAGCAAAGCACTTTGCCAGAAAGTTTATTAAAAAAAAAAAACCACAACTCAGCAGTATGTTATGGACAGAGATCTTAAGGCACTGTGAGGAGCGTCAGGTGGCGGGTCGCGCCGTGGCTGTCCTATTCACGTAACGACGCTGCTCTCTTCTTAAGCACTGGGTCGACATGGAAATTTAACTCTAGAATTTGTCGAATTGCTCACATACACAGGACTGTTGGAACTGACCTGAATAAATAATGTCAGTATTTGAATGACTATATTGTGTCCTATCATGTAACATGACACGTGCCCTTGGTTTCCATGAACAGAGCTGAGTTTGTATTTTAGACCAGTTTTGAATATTCTTGCTTATTTGTATTTATCTATTTTTATATATTCAGTTTGCTTCTGCTCTTGCTTCCATAGAAGAAATTATGAATAAGCTACTAAAAATATGATCAGAAACTCTACCGTCATCACACAGTCTTTCAGCACAGGCTCTCCTCTGTGGCAACCTGCGGTTTCTCCATAGACATTTTTTGTGGAAGATATTTTGTTCCAGGTGTTTCTCTACTAATTTGTAATAAATATAGTATCTGTTTAATAAAGCAAAACCAGCAATATCCAATGACAACCTCGGTTGATCTAAAAGACAGACCTCCTAAAACCTTGTTAGCTTCTCTCCCAGGAAATCTGGGAGTTGGCACCTGCTGCCGGAGCAGCTGTTCTCACCCGTCTTACAGATGGCTGCGGAGGAAATCAAATCCCCTCCGCACTCAGACCTTTAATGAAAACTGTATAAAACCCTGAACTGGTTGAAATCATCTCCAGGACCAGACCTGCCTTTCGTACGGACACAAAGACGCGCAAGACCGGCCGGATCCTGCGCGTGCCGGGTGAGCGCGTTGCCAGATGCGCCCGACCGTGGGTCGCAGGTGGCTTCCGAGGCTCCTGGCCGGGAGCCGAGACCATCCTTCCTGACAGCCGTAGCACTGATCTTCCCTTCGTACCTTTATACAAAACCAACGTCTATATAAATGTTACATATTTCTACAGTGATATACAAACATATAGATATAACTTGTAGAAATAGTTTATGTAGAGAGATAATATCTCTATAAACTATATAAATAGAGAGAATATAATAATATGAAGAGAATAAACTATACATAGTTTATATATAGAGAGGACTATTCTGACTCCTGAATACACATTGAACTTAAACGTCTAAAAATAGGAGATCTAACTAGGAAGGCTGGCTTATAAAAAGAGCTGAACAGTAAAATGCTTTAGTGACACAGCAGCCGGCTGGGTACGTACGTGCAAGTCTGAAAGTCTGCTGAAAGTTAAATGGCGTTAAGGGCAGTGTGGCAGGACGAGGTTTTGGAGCGCAGTTTTCTGTGGTGCAATGCAAGACATCGGTTTAATAATATCAGCAAGGTCTGAAAGTGGCTTGCATGCATTATAACTTCAAAGAGAGCCTGATTTATAGGGTCCCTGTGATGTATCTAAATGTCAAAAATACATAATTTATGAATTCATCTGTTTAGAGATCTATTCTTTTCCAGATTATGTATACTAAAATGACTATACTCCATGTAATTCAGCTCAATTTCTAGCAGATTACTCATTTGAAAAGAGCTGAGAAAATAAGTGTTTGCTATTCGTTTTGCACACAGAACAGATGTCTACAATGCGCTTTTGCACATCCTAACATGAAAACTTGGATTTGTCATCAATGATTGATCATCGCAGTGCTGCTCTCCAAATATGCCTTTGTTACTTACGCTTCTGTTTTTTTAATAGTGGCCTTGAAACTTTTAAACCCTTCAGCAGGTGAGATAATTCACTCCACGATAGTGACTTTCTTCTCCAAACAGGTGAAGGAATAGGAGCTGCCCTTCCTTGCTCCTTCCAGCTATCCCACGCTGTCTGCAGCACTGCAGAGCCTGGTGCCATCCGTGAAGACCAGATCCTCTTGCAAAAAAGTCCAGATGCAACAGGGCAAACTAAGCTTCGACCGTCTTACGCCCCTTCTCCGTCTCCTTGTCACTCACACTTTTAAGTCCTAAAAAAATTATACATTGAGAAGTTTAGTAGACCAGAAGGGTAGAAACTTAAATAAAATATGAATGCAAAATAAACGCAGTTATTATACCACAATATAATAACAGTACATAAGAAAGAGGTCATCTTCATATCAATATTTGGGTCATTAATTTGAAAAGAAGTACAGGGCATCCCTCTGTCTGTAATGCTCTGCACCTCTTTGGTGCTCAAGCAAAGTCATGCTTTGCTTGCACGCAAAGCTCAAGCAAAGCTGTGCTGTCGTGCCCACTGCAACGGTGGGAGGGAGGAAGGCAGCTCGCTGCCCTGTGCAGAGGGTCTCTCCGTGCCCTAAAGCACCCAAGCAGCCGGGGGGAACCAAAGCCACTACTCCCCTTGCCCGTAAGACTTAGCACTGACTAGCTCCACCACGAATCACAGCACGGTAGCAGGAGGTAACATTTCTGACATGGTTTCTCAGCCCATGCACCCAACAGCCACGTTGCATTATTTCTTGCTAGGAAGACTGTGCTGTGTTTTTATTACGGACTTCTATGATAGTTAAGAAAAAACAGTCTGCTTTGATCGTTTTTACCCATCTTACACATCCTTTTTAAGCTTCTTACTGCCTTGTCCAAATTCTTCTTGAGTCTTCTTTATGTTCCTGTTGGGAAAGTGCATATTCAAGCAGTAATATTCAGATTTTTTAAAAGTAATTTTGGTGGTTTTGGTGCTGAACATGTGAAAGAGAAGATCCTATACTTCAATTTTAGAAGTGTCTAACTGAATTGGCACAATATACATTTTTTTTAAGGAGTTTTAGCATGCATTTATGGTTACCTAAAATGACCATTGTAAATCACAGTCCCCAGCAGGGAACAACAATCATTTCTTTATGCTCTGAAAATGTATTAAAACACACAAACAGAGCTGAATTTTAAAGGGTTGGTCAACATGATATCGGGCTCAGAGTCAAACTGGCTCCCAAAGCAGACAACTCAGGATCTTTTTATCTTCAGAGAATTTATGTGCACATAATATTAATAGTTGATCCTATAGCCAACACCCAGACCCCTGGAAATGGTTCTGTAAACCAAACAACACGTTACCCAGTTGCACATTACAGAGGAGCCAACAGCGAGGAGTTTTCCTATGGTTTGAGGGGGAATGGCGCGTTTGCCCAATGCAAATTCAGATGGCTCCGTGTCTGTGCCGGACCAGACCTCTGCCTGGTCCCAGGCTTTGTTGCAGACACTGGGCACAAGATCTCGGTACGGCTGAGGGATAAATCATTGCCTGTGGTCAAGGGAAGGCTACGGCCATCTCGCTGCTACCGCTTCATAGAAAAATATGGGCAAGAGATGAAATACAGCCTCTTCTTCATTTCTGTCATCACCACATCACTCTCTTTTTTTTCTTACGTCTGCAGTTTTCTTCTCCCAGGTGTTAAATTACAAAGTTAACACACAGAACTTCAGATTTCCATTAGAAGCTATTTAAACATCTCCCAAATGCCGGGATCTTACTGACACAACCAGTATTTAGTTGATACTCAGCACCTTTAAGGCCCAACAATACCTTTGTCTTTGCCTGGGTATCTACATCACCCATTAACATCAAGGTCTCCAAAACTAAATAGACATGAGCTAAGTGTGGATATGAGCTAAATTGCTTGAGAGGATACAAGAAACCCTCCTGAAAAGCAGATAATTGAACTTAAATCCCACAAGAATAGATTAGTGCCCTAAACATTAAGATAGTTCCTCCTCTTTAAAAAAATAAATTGGACTCGCAAAACCATTCTACTTCTGTATAGATTTTTGTGGTAGGAAAATATACAGCTGCATTTAGCCGAGCCTTTACACGATCATTAAGCTGCCTTACAATTATTAGTTTGTGGGTGGTGGCTGTTTTTTTAAGTGGTTTGCATAATCATAATAAACATACGTGGGAAGGTTGAACCTACCAGCCAAAGCTCCGTCCTCTATTATAAAGAGCATGTTACTGCCATCTGGGTGCAGGAGATATATTGCAAGGTACACCAGCACATTTTCAGAGAAAACCTAGTATACGGAGGAATTTTGATTCCTGTTTGTCCACGTTTCGGATATTTCATCCAGTTGTTCCTTACAGGGTTAAATCGGGGCCATTCCAAACTAAACAATAAACAGGGCATCTCTGATCTTCAGGAATTAGAAACGTAAGAGCTAGATTAAGCAATATACAGTGTTTATATCAAATTTTGCATTATTCAGTCAATCTGGCAATTGGAGAGGTGCACTGTAGGGTTTAACACTAATAAGGCCGAGTGGAAGAGGAAAACGATCTCACTACTGGAAGGTCCCATAATATTTTGCCCACTTACTTTATTCTTCTCTTGGAAATAAGAGGAGAATGTATAAAATTTTGCCAACCAAATGCTCTTCATAGCGTAAAGCAATACTTTCCCTACAAAAAAATGGGCCATGTTTGTCCGTACAATGCAATTTCATATTTCACTTATAGTAAAATTTCATATGCGTGTATATATGTTCCTACATATAAATGTGCTAAAATTATCCAGAATCAAATGTAATGCCTACGCATTAAGAAAAACAGATGATCAAGAGGGATACTATCACAAGGAAAAGGTTGCGTTGGCTCAGACTGAAGGAGCCATCTAGCCGTGGGTCTAATAGCGGACGCCAATGAAAAAATGTAAAAAATAACCTTATTATTAAACCTCTACAGAATAAACTCCCAGCCTCCAGCAATTTCTTGGTCAGAGAATTCCTGAACAAGAAGCTGTACCTAATATTAACAGGCAGGTGGTATTGATTACAAGACAAAAAAAGCCTTTTGATTTTTGTTTATGAGGTTTTTAATCCATATGGGTTATTTACCTCTATTCAAAATACATAATTTTTAAATGTGTGCACAGAAAAAAGAAAAAATGAGGGTACAATTTAAGCTAAACAACAACTCAAAGCATGAAGCAATAGTTCAGGTGAAGCAAAAAAGTTTTCAGCTCAGCTGAAAACTCCCTGCCCTTTTACTACAGCAAGGGCTTTTTATGCCCGTGGAGTTGAAAACCAGCGGGACTTGGCATTAGCCCTCTGAAACATCTTCCTCCACAATTAAAGGTATCAGGTACTGTCAATGTCCAGGAAGATCCGTGTCAGGGTCCTGTTATAATTTTTGTATTATTATAGTTATTGTGCAACTATTTTTAGTTCCAAATCTGTTATAGTCATTCACCTCCAAGAAGAAAATGGTGTAAATATAGTACAACCTAGTTTTAAAACTGCCCATTTTTTGAGTTACTGGAGTCCCTAAAATAACCTCTTTCAAATATAAAATGGAATGTATTTTCCATATTCTGAAGATAATAAAAAAAGTGGATGAATCAAATTTGTAGACCTTTCCCAAAAGTTCATTTTTGTACTAAAATTAAGTATGAGATGCTACATAGTACAAGGATTTCTTTAAAGTTACCTAGAGGTGCCAAAGGAGTTTTTAGAACATCAAGACTTCTGCCGACTTTTAAATAAAGCTATAATGATATTGCCTCTGACAGAAGAGATGTCAAGTTTGCAGTTTTGACTATTTAGGACACTGATTTGTATCCCAGATTATTCTAAAGTGTAACAGTAATTATATTTGGGAATTACAGTATAGTCCCCCCTCCCACCCCATTTTATGTGTGATACCAAAAGGAACGTTTCCGTGTGAGCAGAACCTTTGCAGTTCGTTTTTAATAATGAATGAATTGCACTCGAGGGCAAAACGCTTCTCACACAAATTTGGAAACTATAAATTGTCTCCATGGTTTCCCCAGGAAACCACTCGGAGTCTGGTCTCTCTGGGCACACGTAGTAGAGCCGCGCGTGGTGCCAACGCTTTATTGCTGGCACGGATAAAAAAGTTCTCACATAAATTATCATTTAGAAAAGTTTACCATAAAATCAAATTGGGAAACTCGCGAGGACCTCCTGGGTCTCTGATGACATCCATAATAATAGCATAAATACAAAAATAGCTTATTTGATCTTCTGCAGCTCACAGATCTCGGCGTAGGCCGGTTAAACCGGAGCAGAAGGAGCCAGCCAAGGGGGCTCGGGCCACCGGGCTCGCGGGGGCTGCGTGCCGACCGCCCGTGGAATGGCACGGCCGAGAAACCTGCCAAGGAAATCGTCACTGATATGAATAGGAACATTTTGTGCAGATCAAGGGATAATGAACACCGTGAGGCAATCCTTGCTCTTCTAAAAACCTCCTTTAGATCGTTCAAACCCATAAAGAGCAGAATGGCTTCATCCGACCTCATAAAAGCAAAGTCTCTTCTCAAGGTTGTCAGTATATTCCCGTCCCGCTGTTTATGCCTGCTACGGCTCTGCAACCATGGTTTGAACTCCACGGTCCAGCTCTCTGCTTCCTTCTCTTTGCATAGCTACGAATGTCTCTTTCTTGTTAAATATTTTGGGAGGCAGCACCTCCTCTTTAAGAGAGATTCATTTAAGAGTGGGAATATGGCACAGGAGATTCACAGGGAGAGATTTCCACAAGACACCTCCCCCAAATGCCAAAAACCTGATCTGTCTTGGAACATAACATTTTAATAAATCCTATAAAATTCCCCCGATGTTCTGATCAGCATTACAGTCACACAGAAGATCCATTTAACATCTGGAGAGGAATGTTAGATATCTGCCTTAATTTTATAGTAATAGAAAATATGTTTCCTGATTATTATAGCTTTCCTAGCCTTATAGATACACACATTTTATAAAGTTTTCTAAGGGTTTTCATTAATCAAAAAAATAAGACTGCTTACAGAAGTCCTTCTTCTGTTCCTTTTGATGTTTCATGCAGGTATTGTACATAGAAAGGAATGAATCTGCTGGCCTGTTTCATCCCTCCGCTGTTCCCTATCCAGAAGAAGGCTTAACCCTGGGAATTTCCTTAGGCATCACGTTTACTGTCTCTGCCACAGCTGCAGGCCTGGCTGCGAACAGGGCTGGTGGTCACTTAAAAACTGACTTTTTGGTTCTATGCTTGTCTCCATTTGTCTGACACAACATTCAAAGACACCTGCCCAGAAACAGTCATGTCTCCCCGTCTTAGACTCACAAAATCATTTAGGTTGGAAGAGGCTTCCAAGGTCATCGAGTCCAACCGTTATCCCAGCATTGCCAAGGCCACCACTAACCCATGTCCCCAAGCGCCACATCTCCACAGCTTTTCAATCCCTCCAGGGATGGGGACTCCACCACTGCCCTGGGCAGCCTGTGCCAGGGCCTGACAGCCCTTTCGCGGAAGAAATGGTTCCCAATATCCAACCTAAACCTCCCCTGGAGCAGCTTGAGGCCGTTTCCTCTTGTCCTGTCGCCTGTTCCTTGGGAGAAGAGACCGACCCCCCCTGGCTCCAACCTCCTTTCAGGGAGTTGCAGAGAGCGAGAAGGTCTCCCCTCAGCCTCCTTTTCTCCAGGCCAAACCCCCCCAGGTCCCTCAGCCGCTCCTCACAGCACTTGTGCTCCAGCCCCTTCCCCAGCTCCGTTGCCCGTCTCTGGACACGCTCCAGCCCCTCAGGGTCTGTCTTGGAGTGAGGGGCCCAGAATTGACCACAGTCCTCTTATGTGACTTCAGCCTGTTACCTGCAACCTCTGTTTTACTCTGACTTGCCTTCCAGCCACGTGCATTAAGTTGTAATGGAAATCTATAATGTGACTGGTCTAGATATAGCTCTGGAATGAAGAATTCACATTGTAATCTCGTCAAATAGTGCCACGACTGCATGGCAAGGGCCACGCTTGGTTATTGCTGCCGGAGCCGGTCAGACCGTTCCCTTTCCTATCCCATATTGCGTTGTCAAACAGAATTTATCAGAATTCATCTTACAAGTGCTTCTTTTCTGCAGGTATCACCACATTTCCAGCATTACATTTGCCATCAGCTTGCTAGCAATACAGACAAGGAACCTGTGAAATTGAGAATGTACTTTGCGTTATTCCTAATTTGCCAGTCAGCACTTTGCAAAGCCCAGATGCTCTGTACATGCACTATATGGTTATGCGAAACACAAAATAATTTTGTTTTGAATATTATTTGGTAGTACAAGTTTCGCGTTAGACAATGCTGTAATTCATACAGCAAGTTTATAAAAATTTCCAGTAATTGCCGACTGGCCGTTTTTTCTACCTTACACTTTCCAGTTTAGGCTTTCGTTCCATCAGCTTTCCTATATATGTGTGCACGTGTGAAAACATTAACATGCACAGCAGAACTACAGAACCGCAGTTTAGACATAAACTTATCAGAAAGTTGGTACAATTGCAATATCTTTGTATCAAGTATTGTATCTAAACCAGACTCCGCATATCGCTCCGAGCGAGAAGCTTTCTGTGGCGTTACAAAGGTGAAAGTAATATTTCAGTAGATTCCTGCCTTACTTGGGAGTGCAAAATATTACATGGCACCTACATCCTTCAGGTGCTTTTTCGAATGTGTGCTGACTGAATATTTTGACGTAGTTAAACGGCATTTCAGGGGGTTGTAAACGGGTCTTAATTCACTGCATCTCTCCACAGTGTTTTTCCCCTCAAAATGCAACGTGCCTCTGTGCCACAGCTCCTGACGGGAGTTATTTTAAGGATAACTGTGGTGGTGATTTTTTTCTTACTTACTCTTGCATATAGATCTTGTATCTAACAAATACAGCAGCTGCCTGGGGAGCAGTGCATGGGAATGTATAGGTCACAAATGTGTATTCATATTTACTTTCATACGTAACAATCTTCGTTACTTCAAATATTTTACTCATGGGGCAGTTGTGACAAGCAAATCCCATGCCGTTTAATTCCAATTAATAATAAGAAAGAATTTCCTTTTATTTATTATTCAGCTAGTTGGACAGCCGGTCAAATACTGCCAAAAATTACTTGCTAAATAAATTATCCAGTGAAAAGCTTACTAGTTTGTAATCAATTCATAAATCTATGCTGAACAAATTATATGCTTATTTAGAAGGAAAAAAAAAATGTGGATTACAAAGAGAGCTTGAGAATTAGATTTCATTTCCTATTTTGTAGCAATTACCAGCAATTAAATATCACCTCTAATTTACAGTAACTCATAGTTGTCCCAAGATAATGCCAATATAAATTCAGAAAGATACCCAGCTGAACCGTGACTAAGAGGAACAGGAAAAGGCCGTGCCATTTGCTCTTCTAATCTTGTTCTCTTACTCTTCTGACAGCCAATACAGCTCCCCTTTTTACTGATAAAGGCGCTGTTTTGCTCAAGACTTTGTTTTCTCCAGTTCTCTCTCACCCGGCCCAATTCTCTTATCTAAAAGAGCAGCTTTCCATCACTGTTGACTTTTCTGGTCACATGCATGTATATATATTTTATTTTGTGATTCCTTACTAACAAATATTCTTTTCTGTTGAATTCAGTACTTGAGCAAGACTTCAGTAATTCCCTGAAATCCACCGGCAACATTCAAACACATAGACATGGTAAACTCATAAAAACCAGGGAAAACAAGCCAGCTGTTCCTCTTGACACGCTGCAGCCGTCCTGGCTCCGCAAGCAAACAATTCACATTTCAAGACTTTAGCTGTTATCCCTAACTGAGGGTGGAGGCTCGAGTTTATTCCCTTGTCTATCAATCATGATTTCCACAGACACGCTTGGACCTTGCAATTTGTGTTCTTTGGAGTCAAGGGCTCCTAGTAATCACTGAACAGAAACCTTCCTTAAAAAAGACTATTTCTGTAGAACACAAGAAAGCTGCGGCAAAGGTGTCGTAAAAACCATTCAGCAAACTATATACATACCTGGTTTAGAAGATATTTATTCATGGAAACCATTTACATTTAATTTCCTGTAGACTCTTCGTGTAACAGCTTCTAAATTTGGTTCATTGCTGGAGTTGACAGCCCTGACATGGACTGTAAAGTCACTTGGTTACTTCACTTTCTATAAAATAAGGGCATTTATATTAACCTCGTGGCCTTGCATCTCCCAGAGCTGGTCAAACAATATCAAAAGTGAGACACAAAAGTCTTTGATATTGTCATATGCCAACAAGTTTTGCCATGACACACACGGCTTTTCAGAGTCACCGTTTCTTATCAGTGTTCCTACTTCAGATCCATTTTGATTGTAATCACACTATTAATTGCAGTAGTAGTGGATAGTAAACTACAGCAGTATCATCCTAAAGAAATTCTCCAAACTGAACTTAAAATAAATTTCCTTTTTTTAAATTATGATAGGATTTACCAGGAACTCAGAAACTCCTTACCTATTTTATTTCAAATCTGATCGGAATAAGACTTAATCCTTCAAAACTAATGCCGAAAGCTGGTATCTGTTGTGGGTTTGGGTGTGTTTTAGAAAGGAACTAAATCAGAACTGTAATGAAATTTCAAATGTAACAACTATGGAATTATTTCTAATGCTTCCTGGTACTTCCCAAGCTTAAGCAAAGGCAAATGTATGCATCTCCACAACTGTAATTGGCTACCTTAGAATCAACAGCCTTACAATAAGCACTTTGTAGTGTTTCCTTGTGCATACTAATGACTTCTACAAAATCACTCTTCTTCATTATGCCGGTTCAATTTTTGCTGCTTTGGCAGTTGTCTCTAGAGACGCTTCAAGGAAGAGCTGTGGGGAGGAGGGAAGGGCTCGTCCCTTTCATTAGCAGTCTGCATTTAACTTAATTCCCTTGACTCTTCGGCTTGCTTCTCCTCCAGGCAATCAGTCCTTTGCTGTCAATGCCAACACACTGCTGGTCAATGGCAAGGACTCCAAGATTCGTTAGAGGCATCCAGCTGATTAACTTGGGAGACTTTGCAAGGAAGAAGAATGGCCTTTTTTCCTTTCAAGATGCATCACCTTAAACAGAAGTACTATATTTCAGAGTCTGAAATCTATATTTATACAAAATTCAAAGTATGAGGGCTTTCCATGCGATTTCCTAAAAGGATAAAAATACATATGATTATTTCTCTGTCCGTAGCGTCGCAATCATTTGAATCGTATCTCTCCCATCCCAGTATGAAAGGACTTCACAAATGAATGACGAGCAGATGGCATATCATTTTCTCAACTGGAGATTCTTGGATTCGATTTGTCACTCATTGAATGCTGGCAAAAAAGCACTTTTGTGCCCCAGTGAATAGCCCGCATACTTTGTATATTCTCTGATGGTATCTGTTTAACAGCTACTGGTAAACATAATAAAGGCTTATATCAAGTAGATATTAGGGTTTTTTGTCAGTTATAAATATCACTGCAGTCATCAATGACCTCACTTCCTTGATTTTGCTGTCTCTGAGCTGTATTTTGGTGCGTAGCTCCAGTCTGCCTACAATATCGCTGTTGGCCACACCCAGGTACATCCCTCTCCCGGCTGCCCCCACCCACACAGCCTTATTATACACACCCATGGTTAACGTCTGTTGAGCCCCACAACCCAAGTTTTCTCACTTTTTTCACCATTTAGCGAAAGTTTGGCTTAGCACCTACAATATTTCCATAGTAGCTGTCATACTCATGGCACCCTACAATATTTCCATAGTAGCTGTCATACTCATGGCACCCACGTGTGATGCACAGTGGTCGTTAGTGGGGTGGAGACAAACCTGCAGCCTCCAGAGATGATGCTCCAACAGATGGAGCCTTCTGTGCGTAAGTTCTCAGATACTACCTAAGAGAGTAATACAACCATCTCCGGTTTGCTACCACTGTTTCTAATTTCAAACCCCATTACAGGATACACTTTTTATTCCATTTTTCCTTTTTATTATGCTATTATGCACAACCTGTTGCAACATTATCAACAGACTGTGGTCTGACAATCCCATTTTCCTGCGTTATGCAAGTAACTACCAGAGATGCTGCGGAGATCCCGTGTCACGTATGGGTCAGTGTCTCCCATTCGCAACGCAGAACTGCCCATCTACCAACAGCTTAAAAGATCTGTTAGTAAATATAAACTAATGCACAGTGAGATTTATTTGAAACATTTTATATAGCATAATATAATGTCAGACTTTAACCCCAGCCGGCAATAAGCACCACGTGGCCGCTCACTCACTCCCCCCAAGTGGGATGGGGGAGAGACTCAGAAGGGTAAAAGTGGGAAAACTCGTAGGTTGAGATAAAGACAGTTTAATAGGGAAAGCAAAAGCCGTGTGTGCAAGCAAAGCAAACCAAGGAATTCACTCACTGCTTCCCATGGGCAGGTGGGTGTTCAGCCATCCCCAGGACAGCAGGGCTCCATCCCACGGAACGGTGACTTGGGAAGACAAACACCATCACTCCAAACATCCCCCCTTCCTCCTCCTTCCCCCAGCTCTATATGCTGAGCATGACGCCATACGGTGTGGAACATCCCTTGGGTCAGTCGGGGGCAGCTGTCCCGGCTGTGTCCCCTCCCAGCTCCTTGTGCCCCCCCAGCCCCTCGCTGGTGGGGTGGGGTGAGGAGCAGCAAAGGCCTTGGCTCTGTGTCAGCCCTGCTCAGCAGTGACGAACCATCCCTGGGTTATCAACCCTGTTTCCAGCACAAATCCAAACACAGCCCCATGGTAGCTACTGGGAAGAAAATTAACTCTACCCCAGCCAAAAGCAGCACAGATAAGAAATCTAGAAACCATTACTCCTCCTCAAGACACCAGAAACGCTAACTCACAGCCTGCACATGGTGGAACTATTGTCCATCAACATCACATATTTTATGCCATTCCAAGCCTCCTAGGATGTAAAAACTAACAAGTTTCTGTAAGTAACTTCTCAAGTAGCACAGTTTTGGGGTTTGAGGTTGGGGGTCAGGAGAATTATCCTTTTTCCAGATTATTCTACTATTTCCAACACAGCAAACAGATTAGCGGGTTCATTGTCAGAAGTGCTCTACTCTAAGCAAAAACTTTCCAAATCCTTGACACAGCATTAGTCACTTATCCAGGCTTTTCTGCTATCGGAGCAGATGTCTAAAGCACAAAATCCATGCAGGGAGCCCTTAGATGTTTGTATTGTTTCTACCGCCTAAGGGGTAGATATTTAAATTTTCTTAATATTGAGCCAACTCAGTTCTTATCACAGTTACACAAAGCCGCCGCATAATTCAATAGACAAATTGTCTGAATCTAATTAATCTCTTAAAATGACAAATTATAATATTTTTTAAAAAATCTATACTTAATAGATAGCCAAATGGCTACAAACCACATTAGGCTGAATGAATCAGATACCATCTGTGACAGAAGGCATGTTGAATAACACAGCCTAGATGCGAAGCATATTGAACAGAACAAAACATACCATATAACAGATTTATAGTCTATAATCCACACAGAAAGTCTGCTAAAATAGATCAGCTCTGTCACATAACACCGCTTTCATCTAGTGTCCAGGAGCACTGCACCACTTCGACTCATTTAGCAGATCAGTTACACGATATTCCTGATTTCATGCAGTGATGATTAAGGATGAAAAATATCACAGACAGTTGGCAACGGCAATAAATCAAAAAGCTTTGCTCAATTTTGCTTTATGTATTTGCACCAGAATTTTAAAAACAATATGATTGAATTAGTCATGTACAATAATTGTTTTCTGGGAAAAAAAAAAGACCGCTGTGATAACTTTGGGTCTTCAGATTTCATAAGCGTTTGAAGACAGGAATGTAAATTAAGCTTTAATAGGCTGTTATGAACCCACCGTCAGGAGATGTTACCTATACACTAAAATCAGTTTCTATTGAGCCTATTTTTTGTTGAGCATGGTCCAAAGCTGTAAGCGAAGTCACGGTGAGATGAACCGCATTAATCAAACAAGATTTGGCACAATTACCTAAGCCACTTAAGGTATTTTTTATATATGCTGTTCCAGCCTGTGCACCATAGACTCTCATCAGATACAGTAAACATCTGCTGGTTTGAGGGTTATGGACTATATTTTCTAAATTTATAGTGCTCAGATACCAATTTGAGTCACCAAGACCTGGCTTTGAGCTTAAATCAAAGCTTCGGCTGCCTCCCCAGATGAATACACGAAGCCACCCTAAGGAACGCGACTGGGATCGTCCCACACCTGGTCGTGACAAACGGCTCCTGCTAAACCCCGCAACCGCGAGACGCTGAACAGTGAGGCAGCATCAGCCGCGGTTTCACGTTTTCTTTTCTTTGCCTGCCACGTGTCATAAAGCAGCAGAAAAATAAAGGTTATTGGGAAGATTTGGATCCGAATCTGTTGATTAGCTGTCCCCTTGTGTGAGCAAAGGAGCCGAGTCGCGGGTGTATAGGATACAGGCTATACAGTCGCTGCGTATAGCTGTCAACAATGCCATTACAGTACCTTGAACTCACTCTGCAGCACACGCTGAAAAGACCCTCCCTGGCTCAGACAACTTGTATCACACCAGTCTGGGTAATAGCATGGAATAAAATATACATCAGAGCGTTCGTCCGTTATATCAGAAGTTTCTAGTGAAAAACAAACTGCAATATTTACAATAGTTTTCAAATTTGGATCTTTGGAAACTTTACTGTTTAATCTGAACGTTTCAGAGAGTATAAAATCAGAAGCCTCTAAGGTCTCATGCCTGTGTAGTTTCATTTATTTAAAAATTAATCATAGACTGAAGGAAAGAACGGTAGTCCAGTCCCACAAGAACTGACTTAAATTCCGCTGCCTTAAATTTACTTTGTTGCAGTCTTTCCTTTTAATAAAATACTCACAGTGATTTAAGCGTGACTGATAGTAGTAAAAGAGATTTATTATTATTTTATTGTTATCAAATTAAAGGGCATCTGGGGACAAAAAAGGTCTTTCTTATATAGCTGCCATACTACGGTTTTCATGTTTATGTGCGTTTATTTAGAAAACACACTCAAAGAAAACATAAAAGCATGAACTGTAACTAAAGTATTTTAATTTATTTAATAAACATTCTCCCTAAACCACTAATAACAAACCCCGTAAACAATAAAGCTGCGCTAGCGAAACTTGAGATTTGCTTGCCTGCGCGCGTGCTTTTATTCCTGCCCCAACTCTGGACCCTGCTGGTTTTCAGCCGGTGAATTCACTGAATGAAGAAACATCTTGCAGCTGCTTTTGTGCACGGGGACATCGATTCCGACAGAAATCTTTCAGAGATCTCTTCCGTCAAAATGAAAAGCCTCGCTGCGTGCAAAGGTGCCGTTCCCGTGTTCGGGCTAAATCTACATCACGTACTCACGTCCGTCTGACTCGGACAATGCGTAACCCTTCTTCCCAAACACATGCTATGAAAATTGCATTGCACAAAAATATTTAAGCAGATCTCATATGTTTCACAGGATATATAGATTTTTTTTAATTTTAATTTTTTAAACATCCTAGGGAATAGGAGCAGCATGCAATCCTCAAATTATATCAGCTTCACCAAGGAGAAATAAACCACGAGGATTTCAAATGCACGTGTCCTCTCTCAGCTCCTGAAGTTACAGAAACTTACTGAAATCTTTGCTTCTTTAAAAAACTTTCTCCTTTTCATGACTGTGAGGAGAAGCTGGGAAGCGTGTACTGAGAACAATAGCTGCAGAGACATCTTCTCGATTCTTAAAAAACATGAAAGGACTCAGGACAATAGAAACATCCGTGGAGTTAGTAGGGCTGACCTGCCCGTAGTTTCAGCTTGGAGGGTATCAGTGTACAAGCGTCAGCAAAATTAAGGCTGCTTCAACTTTTCTGGGAGGGATTCAGGAACAAGAGCTGAACCGTGCTGCTACCCCGAGGAAGGATGAGAGAGAAGGTCATGGCAAACCCTGGCTCTTGATGTAGCTACAGAAGTGAGGTACCCAGTTCCAGGCAACAGAGAATCTGCCTCAATATTGGAAAATACTTGCGATACTACAAGTAATACTTCATTTCATAATATCATCTAATTTTTAAATACAAAATGTCTGTCTTTTTTTTCAATGGAAGACATTCCAATACTAGTGTTTTCACAAATATATATAGTTCAGCAGCAATGCTTGGGAGCCAGAAAAGCGCTCGTTTTCCCACCCGTGACTGTCAGCAAGCCGAGGTTGGGTTTTGCGCTGCTGTCACTCCTTGTCGAGCAGCCGCTATCGCTTCACACGCAGCCCCCAAAAGCCAGTCTGTCTTTGCTACACCAGATCAAAAAAATCCCTACGTAGAACCTGGCAATGCTTTCAAAGCACCATCCCGTGTTAATGTCCAATGTAATTTAATACATAATTTAAGAAAGCAAACGACGACAGTGTTTGCTGTCAGAAAAAGCGACTGCGGGAACTTCGGGGGAGTCCCTACCTCTGCCGGGGGCGATGCCGGCCCCACACCCGGAGGCTGTGGGGCTGGCAGGTGGGTGCGCGCTGCCCATCTCTCACTTGCTCGTCAGCGGCTACACCGTCCATCATATCGATAAGAATTCCCTCCCACTAGCTGCTTCCATACTTTCTTCTATATACATGTAATCACAGATGACAGGGTAGACTTACCCCGATCTCTTCAGATGGACATGTAGTAGAAACACACAAAGCAGGAGATTAATTATATATGATTTAGATGATATCAACTGTGTAATTAAATATTGGAATTAACAGATTCAAATTCATTGCACTTAAAATCAGAAGAGCTGCATTATGAAAGAATTTTCTAAAACATTTCTTCCAAAGGCGCGTCGTATGTGAAATTTCATGGGCTTATTGTTCCATATCAGGTCAAAATGTTGGATCAGGAGTAGTAAATAATGACATTTCCCATATAACCTAAAATATCAATTTTAGGTTCTAGATATGGATAAGTAGTCAATGTAGGTAATAAAAAAACCCTGAAACCGATGGAGAATAAATACGTGATATACGGCATAAAGTTCAGAAACCCAGTGCTCATCACTGTATTAACATTTAATATTTCTCACTTTGCTCCCTAGCTTTCTGATTTCTCTGTCCTACCTAAATCAAGGTTGGCACCTCTGCAATGCCCATTGATGCATCTGACTTAAATAACAGGTGAAAGAAAAGACACAATTATTTCCTCCTCTTGAATCGCGTAGGCTTTCTCATTACATGACAAATGCGTTGTTGTTTTCCTATCCCTCCATCTTCGCCATCTATTATTGCGCATTGAAGTACTTGGAGTAAAGCTTCTTTAATTGGTTATCACAAATACACACAACCACTTACTCCAAAAGGAAGGTCTATAAACGTGAACTCCATCGGCCCTGCTTGTTCAGGACGTCGGCAATACTGCCGTTCAAAGAAGGAACGTGAGATGACATCCACACTTTCCCACCCTGTAAATACGTTGCTGAATCAGGGCACTGAAAAGAAAGAGAGCCCTATTATGCTACGTTGTGGGTGCACTTCGAAGAAGAAGATGTAATAAAATACAAATCCACTATACTGAAAATAATTACATATTTAAAATGAAAACAGAGAGACTGTGCCCAGCTGATATATGAAAAATGAAGCACCTTCACCTACAGTAAGAATGCCTGTGGAGGGCTTCCCTTAGGAAACAGCCTAATTGCTAATACATCAAGCAATGTGTCCTCTTCCACTGCCGCTCATCTGCAAGAAGGTTTGCCTGATATTCAACTTAAGTGCCATTTTCCTTTCCTAATTTCATCTCATTATTCACAGTTCTGTTCCTTTTCATTATGCTAAATAATTTTTCTTTCCTGAATGTTTGCTGTAGGCAAATTTCTTTTCCCTTGCTTCCCAGTTCTGGTCTCTTCTCGATTTGGCACTGTGTGCATCAGCCCGCCTGCCCTCTGCCAGTTCTTCTGCTCCCTTTTTGGTACCCTTCCAGCAACACCTCTGCCGTGTTACCAGCTTAGAGTATTCAGTGGTATGCTATCAACTGGGGTTCAAAGTACTTAAAATCTTACACCAGGCAAAATGGACTGAAGTGCCCTGTTTGAAAAGAAGGGACAGAAAGGGTAGAAAACCAGAAGAACACCCAGAAAGCATTGCTGGATGCTTTGACACATTATATCTCCGGTGTCTGTCAAGTCTCTTGCTCTTTATTATTCTTACATGACCGACTGCTTAGCCCGGAGTACCGTGCTCCACGTGCAGCCAAGCCGAAAGGAGACCTGTATGGAGCACGTACTAGAAGTATTTAAAGGCCTGAAGATTAATTTCTACTTGCATCTTTCGAAAGCATCCCAGCAGTTGCAAAACTAGTACTGTGGCACCGCAAAACGCATCCGCATTTGTAAGAAAGGAATTGAAGTACAGACCAGGAGTTGAGCAGAGCGGTAATCCAGGCCGGCATGAAGAAGAACACGTTGCTTCCCTGTCTCCTACAGCTTGTAGTCTCATTGG
Source organism: Phoenicopterus ruber ruber (assembly GCA_009819775.1). Classification (NCBI taxonomy): domain Eukaryota; kingdom Metazoa; phylum Chordata; class Aves; order Phoenicopteriformes; family Phoenicopteridae; genus Phoenicopterus; species Phoenicopterus ruber. The sequence continues at coordinate 4,004,305 of CM020223.1, read as the reverse complement.
GACTGATCTCAGCTAATGTCAGGAGGAATTTGTGAGACCTGGAAAGAAAGAGTTTTCCGTTCCAGCCGTATTTTTCAGAAACGCCACATACAGATGAGCCAAAGGTGACCTGAGGTTTGGCACCCCAGAAGCAGAGGTCCAGCGCCTCGATACAGGCACCAGCAGGCAGCCCGTTTGCAAACAAGCGATTTCACCATCAAAGAGACAATTCAAACGTATAACATATACGTCATGAGCTTTCAGTCTGGAGGGAAATGAATTTCTAGAGACAACTACTAAAAGCACAATTTGAAGAAACCTTTTTAACGTGCGAGCAACATGCTGTTTGAAGAAATTATTTAAGCAAGGCAGGATATGACTGACATTATTAAGCAAAAAGTTGCCTTCAAAATATATGTATTAAATTCTCTTGAAATGTAAGAATAGTATGTACATATCAGATGGCACTATGTAACCCATTTATAAATCAGAAGCAAAGAATGAATGGGGAATTATATCTTGTTCTAACAAATTGTGATCAATCCCTGAATGTGCACACGTAACCTGTTTCAAGCCAGAAACCTGGAATGAATTAGGATAGTTATAACCTTGAGAATAGAGTGCTTCTCTTTATCTTACCGCATTGTGAAGAAATTAATTAGGCATTGATAAGAGCAGTCTTGAGAACTAAATAAATTCATGTTGCATCTGCTTCAACAGTAAAATGAATGTTGGTACTTTTTAAAATGTCGATTTAAAAAAAAATGTTCAATTATATACTAGAAAGAATTCTAAGACATAGCTTAAGGTGACCTTAACCTTCCTGATCTATTGAACTGGATAAGAATGCAATAAAAAAAAGAAAAAAAATCAGCATTTAAGTAATGCACAATTACATTAACAGAAGGTGTGAATAAATAAAATCCACAAGAGGCAAGTGGCACATATACACCACTGCAAAATATTTCCAAATAGACACTTCAGTGCCTGTAATAAGTAGCAATCCACAACTTTTGCTGATGTATACATTTCCGTGACATTACTTACCATGACCGATGAGTGGCATTTTGGATTAGGTTATTCGTAGCTGCTGAATCCAAAGTGCGGTTAGCTTACACCGGACTTAAAGTGATTCATTGTTTTAACTTCATTTCACTTCATCAAAAAGAGAGGAACATAATTTCAAGCAGCATTACTTATTCCGCTGTTTGAAATGTCTTCCACTTGTCTCGACTTTCCTTTTCTGTCTTGCTGACACACCAAAGGTCATTTGATTCGACCGTCGTTATGGATTGTGGGTATACGTGAGATCCAGTCAGCTTTGAATCCTAATACAATATTACGCTTCTAAGTTGAAATCTTACTTTCTATAGCAAAATATAAAAACTATAGGTATTGACTAGGTATATTTAAGGTGATTCTAAGTCAAATTCATGTCTGAAATGAGGAAATTCTGCCTTGACTACAATTGTTTGTTTAATTTTGGATTATATTTTGATGTATTTCCTAGTTATTTCTCCTCAAGACGACTGAGGTTTTAAACAGAATCATAGTTAAAATAAAATAACATTGCGAGTGACTCCTCAAATAATTCCGTCTTTAGAGAAAAATACTAAGGGAGAAGGAAGAAACTCTGTTGGGGTTTTGAATTTCAGTCATATCTACAATACCCTCTTTTATTTGCTTGTTCAGCAAGATCATCATCATCCTCCCCCGTTCAGAGAGGACCCTGCCCAGCAGGGCCCACGTCCACGGTTCAGGTTTCTAGGCAGTGGCACAGCAAAAGCAAACGCGTTAGACTAAAGATTTCATCTCTGCAGCAACACAGAAAAGAGCAGTAGGCCTGCATTTATTTTTTTTTCTCATCCCAACATCTTTTTATTCTACACTTGTCAAGACATCTTGTCACTTCATTCCTTTCAGTTTCTTGGGAAACAACAACTGACACATGGTAAATTATGGAAAACCTAAACACAAATATTAATCTGTAGCAGCAGAGCATTAAAATTTCTTGAGCTCTCAGCATTTGGTTCTTTTTTGAGAAAAAGGTTCATTCTGAACTTAAAAATACATCTCAGTTCTAGAGATATGATTTCCTAGAATAAAAAAAACATTTCGTGTGTATGAACCTGTATGCAAGAATGCCTAAATCTGCCCAACATTAATCTGGTCTTGTTTATAAAATACTACCTTCGTCTGAATCTCTTTAACATATATGCAAAACAGCAGTCAAAACAACTCCTTGATAGCAAATTGCTCAGAAAACTTTAGCTAATAGTTACTTTTGATGACGTAATTGTTAATTATAGGTTTTTGTAGATCACAGAAACGTTCTCTGATGTGTAAGGAATAAGCAGGGCTGTACTCACCGAGGTCGTGGAAGCAGAGACCAGTAATGTTACAGAAATAGCACCTTGTGCTAGTGAAGAAGACCTTCCCTCTGATTTTTCCAGGAAATCTACTTTCCAACTAAATGTCCCCAGAACATCAATGTCTGCCAATACATCATCTTCATTACGGTTGTCATGGTTTAACCCCAGCCGGCAGCTAAGCGCCACGCAGCCGCTCGCTCACTCCCTCCCGGTGGGGCAGGGGAGGGAACTGCAAGGGTAAAAGTGAGAAAAATTGCACATTGAGATAAAGGCAGTTTAATAGGGAAAGCAAAAGCCGCGCACACAAGCAAAGCAAACCAAGGAATTCATTCACTCCTTCCCATGGGCAGGCGGGTGTTCAGCCATCCCCAGGACAGCAGGGCTCCATCACGCAGAACAGTGACTTGGGAAGACAAACGCCATTGCTCCAAACGTCCCCCTTTTCCTTCCTCCTTCTTCCCCCGGCTCTATATGCTGAGCATGACGCCATACGGTGTGGGACATCCCTTGGGTCAGTCGGGGTCAGCTGTCCCGGCTGTGTCCCCTCCCAGCTCCTTGTGTCCCCCCAGCCCCTCGCTGGTGGGGTGGGGTGAGGAGCAGCAAAGGCCTCGGCTCTGTGTCAGCCCTGCTCAGCAGGAACGAACCATCCCTGGGTTATCAACCCTGTTTCCAGCACAAATCCAAACCAGAGCCCCATAGCAGCTACTGGGAAGAAAATTAACTCTATCCCAGCCAAAAGCAGCACATTCTATTCTTGTTCTGCATATACAAAGTCACTGTATTTAATTAAAAATATTTAGGTTAACAGACTCTTGCTCACTTAAATATTTGAAAAACAATTAAATATTCAGTTAAACTTTCAGTCAAAGCTGAACCTGTTGTCTTGGTCCCTTCAGGGCTTATGTGGCCCACTGCACGATAAAATGTGTTTTACAATTACAGATTGATGGACACGACAACTGTAATTTTCCTGTGCTTTCCCAGAACTAAGGACACCATTATGAATTTCTGCATGGGTAGGAGACAAGGATTATTCTATCAGAACAAAATATCAAACTCCATCAGACCTTTTCATAGAAAAAAGGGGATTCTTCAGAGGAGCAGTAAGACGAAAACAAATAAGAAATACTTCTTAAAGCCTGTGTCTTACCTTTTGTCTTTTTTTTTTTTTTTCAGGTATACACACTCAGACCTTTCTTTCTATCTTTAAACTTGGTGGTGAGCCTGTGCACAAAGGACACAGCAAATAGCAGAGCACGGCACAACCACGTTCATCTTACTGCAGCATCTGTTTATTTGTGCTATGGGCAGGGATTTTTCCCTTTCATACATCATTCACTACCAGCCAGACTGATTTCACAATGTCAACTCAAAAAACAGCTTTAGCATGAAGAAAAGAAAAAAAGAAAGGAAAAAAAATCCCGTCTTTTGTTGTTGTTTTAAATATTACCCACACTGGGCTCTAGATTTCATTTTCTCTGCCCTACTTCAGAGGCTCTATTGATAGCAAAGGTTGCATGAACAGGACAGAAAAATAAATAACATTTTCTGCTGTTTTCTCGGTTTTGAAAGTTCTTCTATTGTCTACGAACACAAAGGACACATCGTCTCTCTGATGCACCAAGAAAAGCCCTGATTATAATGTTTCATTGCCTGAATCTCTGTTTCAATTAAGAAGTTGTTTGGGTGATACTTTCAAAAGCACAAAAGCAGTTAAGGCATCCAAGTCTTCCTGGAAATTAATGGGAAGAGGGAGCTTCACATACATTTGTAGCTTTGTTACAGCTTTCCCCAGCTGACTTCTATTTCTGTAGTGAAGCAAGAAAAATAAGCCAGATCGTAAGGACTGCATAACAGCTTTACTTACTGAGAGGCCCAAGCATCTTTCTCGTAATAAGGATTGTTCACCTTCTTTCTCGTAGTAAGGATTGTTCACCATCTTGCTCGTGGTTTTGGACTGTGTTGCAACTCGGAAGGGAAAAGAAATTTTGTTACTGCATTTACTAACCAGATAAAGCTTAAACGAGCATATCATTGAAGGTAAACCTAACTTCATTAGTTAACAGGAAGTGAAAGCATGCACACAAATCACAACTGAGACTCAATAAATTAAGAGAATAGCAACCATGATTGCTTTGACCATCCATATATCTTATCACTGCGTAAACAGAGCAGGTAATCAACTCACGAAGTCAAACAAGAACTGGCTGTGACTCGTCCTGTGTTAGACAACTAGAGCAAGCAGCTACATTGTTTTAATCTGAAGCATCCCAAATAAGATCTCCGTTCTTGAGAGTGATTTTTCATTTGACACTCCAATTAAGAGAGCTTGCTCTTTGGCTAGAGTGAAAAAGACCTGTTTTAGGGTAATATAGAGACTAACCCAATTTCTATAGCCATAGTGACTTAATAATTAACACCACTCTCAATTCCTCCATACAAATATATCACGTGATCGTTTCAATTCATTTAAATGAGAGGTGAACAATGCTTGAAGTCCACAATAGGAGTCTTAATTACAGTAAGATTCAACGTAATGAAGATTTAATCTTCAATTTTAAAAAAGCATTAATGACACTTTTCCCCAAAACAACAAAAACGCACAAATCCCTCCATCTCGAGAGGAATGAAAGAGAAAGAAAAGTGACAATTCCTCACATACCTGCTGGTGGGGTTTGCCTCATTTATCTGAAGTCACTGCAATCGTGTGGGTCAGGCTGCTGGGCAGAGGGGTTTGTTCCGAGGAGTATTGCAGATAGCAGCATCCCAAGCCGCGTAACTATGGCTTTAACCCCTTGCTCCTGTGGATATTGTGCGGGCGGGAACCATCGCAGGTGTTTCCCATACATACTGTTGGTGAACCGAGACAGGACAGAGGTCATGCCTCTTCCACCCTTCACTGACCTTTTTTTAGCAAGTGACTTTCACCAGTTCAGCCTCAAACACCTATCTTCATAACTTCAAGCCTGCTTAGGTGGTCCCCATACGCTGAAAACAAGTTGACATCTTTCAATTTTGCTGCAGCAGGCAGATGTCAGGCCTCAGGTCACCAGTCATCCCACTCGGGACGACGGGCGTCCGCATAAATCTGCTGATGCATACACTTGACATCTGTTCTCTAATAGATACAGAAATAGGATTTGTGTGGGCCCCCTGTGAAGGAGCTGCTACCAGCCTTCAATCTGGGGTAACAGCTCTGGGGCCACCTTCATGAGCAACATTTGGTATAGGACTATGCCCTTTCTTAAAAAAACCCCTCTCAACTTAGCAACACACATTCACTCCTACAGCTTTGCACCAGCCTTGAAATAAGTCTACGTGGCGCATGAGAGTTGACATCCTTACTCTGAGCAAAGAAACACAAAGCACATGATGATGGGGCCTCAGTTTCATAACATACGCCGTTGCTTTTGCCCTAGAAAGAAAGAGATGCTTTTATTTCCTATCGCTTCAGCCTCCATCTAACGTCAGGCGATTCCCGTTACGTAGGTCAGCAGTCCCGTCTGGGCAGTTGCAGACGCGTCGCCGAGAAGCTCACAGGCCCCAGGTCAGAGAAGATGAAGAGGAGATCCAGGTTTTGGTGATGTTTGGTAATGTAGGCCATCTCATTTCCCCTGCTCACATGCATCAAACTGTGTTTTAAAAGAAGAAAACATCCTTACAACGATTACTTTGACTGCCTTCTCTCACCCTTCCAATCCTCCATCCAGCAACCCCCCCTTACAAACCAGCAAAGGACAGAAGAAAGACAACAGGGGACAACGTGGTGTTTGCCGAGCTGCGTAGTTCACTGTGACCATCCTCTCCCCCAGGCTCCATCTGCCTCTGCTTCAGCAAAAACTAGTTAACCAACATCTTTTCATAGGTAAACCTATTTCTGATGGGTCTCCAGGAACACATAAACCAGCTGCGTATTAATTAATAACCGGCTCTATGACGCAAGCAAAGCGCAGCAGCTTTCACTCCTAAAACTGGCGGCCCTGGTTTGGCTCAATGACTGGAGTTACTCATATTGGACCACAAGGATATTAAGTTAGCTTAGATTCATCAGTCCTTCCATATCCCCTTGGGGGATTTACACCACGTACGGGTGGATGCAGATGAAAACATGGATGACAGATAATGTTGTGGGGGTTTTTTTTGCCAGCAGCTATTTTTTGGGAGCCTGGTTGAAGGTGCTGAACAACCCTAACAATCAAAAGCAAGATATTTTTGCATCATCAATTGTTTTGCATAAAGTTTTAACAGCCGAAAGCTACGGCTTGGCGCACTACTCATGGTGTGCAGTATTGCAACTACAAATGCGTCGCTTCCTCCTGTTACCAGGGAATATCGGCCAGCTGCATCCCGAGGCCTCGAAGAGGGAGGAACTCAGAGGGAGGACAATGGGCTGGAAGGGTTCTTGGCTTAGCTCCCAAAGAACTGATCTTTTGGAAGAAAATAAATCTCAGCGAGGGGCAACATTTTACATGAGGAAAATACAGGGAAGAGCACTGCAGAAAGCGAGATTATTTTCTTGTTCATATTGAAGAAATGCTTAAAAATGAGCTCATTAGAGGCCTCTGCATTGTACGTAAACTGATCAACGTTCTCTTGTATATTGAGCTAATCTGTCAAGCAAAGGTCCAGAGTTAATCTGTCTTGCAAAGGGCCAGATTTCCAATGCACTAAGACAACCATTACAGGGCAAAGCTCTGCAGAGACGTCAAACATCAAATCCCTTTGAAAAGAGTTAGAAGCAAAGTCTCTTTACCTTGCCGAGTGCTACACATCAGCTTTGCTAATCCTTTAGAAAAGTTAAATCTTTAGAAGCCAAATTATAAATTAGTATGACACAGTAATTTATTGTCTTATTATCAAAAAATAATAGCAGAAAAAAAAAAAATCAATTTTGAAAGGGCTCTTTTCTGTGTCTAACTTGCCAATTTTGCAAAACTGTAATTTCCCTTGTGGGAAATCCATTATATTGTGAAAATACTACTGTACGCATTGGCTGCTTTTCCATGAATTATATGCAGACTTTTGCATAACATACTGTCATTTTGCAGAAGCAACAGTCTCCAGTGGCGGATCAAATCTATGATATAACCTCTTCCTCTCGGGTCCTTCAACACTACTCGTCTCAGTGCATTACTAAGCGTACTGAAGGTTAATCATTTAAAAGAACGGATGTATTGCAATACGGTTACTCCTGCAGAGAAAGCGTTTTTGTCGAAACCTAAAGATTTTAAAAATTCTAAGTATGTAAATGAATAATCTGAACCGACTCACAAAAATCACTGCATTGTCCGTAAATATTATGCTCCGGATAAACTTTTAAGGCCACTATAGTTTCCTTGCTAAGCATTTGTCTTTATTTCAGATTTGCTTTCCTCTGCAAAAGAGGAATGTGAAGTTCACTTGGAGAAAATATACGTCCTGGGGGCATTCTATAATGAATGACTTGGCTTTCTCTCTGGAAGTGCTTGTACCATTTTGAGAAATGGATGTATAGTGGGGTGGTTACCAGCAGTTCCTTTTGTTGTAATTTCTGAAATGGAGCTTCTCATGTTTCAGAGAATAATTGATTTTTTAAAATAGCTTTCCTGTAGCTATACAACTCATTTTATTCTGGCACTTTTTCTGTTTTTGCTCCTTTTTTTTTCCCCTCCTCTCAGATGCTTAATTACCTTTTGCAATAGCGTACGCAATCAAACGAGACAGCTGCTAGGTGGGTAGTTTCCTGGTATCCGTCAGCATTCACAAAAGAAAAGAATGCTTTTCGAATTTTGTATCAGACACTCCAGTTACATTTTTTTTTTTTATATCCCCTCTGTTATCATATTATTAAAACTGTGCTTTCAATAAAACTGCTAAAACAATGTGAAATCTTAGTTTTATTGTGACAGCAAAAAGTTAGGCTCAGGACTTAAACTTTGTCTGCATTAACATCCCTTTGTGATTAGGTGTCTCGCATGACTCAGTGCTATAACATATAGAATATTCCTCTGAAGCCCAGGAGGCTTCAGAGCGACTAGATTTAACCTCCAGATATCAAACCCCTAATTTTTACGTCTTTACTTCAAATCTTCAAACTGATGTTGATGTATGTTGTTGTGGACACCAGTGCAACGGGCTACATCCTCAAGCCTTTAGATCTCATATATACATACATATATATGCACATACATACAAATCAATGAAAATAACGTACTCACAGCATACAGCATTTCCCAGACTTCTGCCCTTTAAGTAAACAGATGCAGAAGGAACCAAACGTTCACAACAATTTTAAAGAAATACAGTCCCTGTTTTTTCAGGTGCTTTGAGAAGGGTACAAGAGGGGTTACACAGACCTGCCCATACCTACCTCCTCTGCTGATTTTTCTCCCTCCCCGTCAGGCCCTTCATAGAAGGTTTTGACCAGCATCTCCTACCGGGAAATTACCACTTATTTTTATTAAAAACAAGCAGCTTTAAAAAAGTGGAGAGTTGACACATGGCTGCTGCCTGATCTTTCTCTGTTTTAGCTTGCTGGGCTTTTTAACTTCCAGACAGGAGAATTAGGATCCAGAGACCATTTGAGACGTATCAAACCAGCACCTTGCACTCGCTTGACTCTTTACCAAGAGAGGTTTGGAGGAATGAGGATGGAGGAGATGAGTTTAGTTTGGAAACTGCCTGCAGACAACATAGGCAGCATTTGAACAGTAGTAACATGAAAAAGTCATGGTTTAGCTATTGATTCTAAGTTGTGGGGAAAGACGACTACCCCTGAAAAACCCATTTACTCTTAGTGCAAGGGAAAATAATTTGCCAACCTAGACAGCAAAAATATTAGAAATAACATAAGGCTTGACCTATCACTTATTTGTCACACATTGCATTAATTTTCTCCACCCATCTCATTCATCATCTGCTGGTCAAAAATTAAGGAGAAAACTTCTTGACTTCACAAGAAGTCAGTGTTTTGCAGACGTCAGGTATATCAGGAAGCGATGCATCATTCAAATGTTTAACGTTGGACTAGCGTACTAGACACTACCTTCTAATACCAAAGCCATTGATTACCAGAAAAAAAAAAAAAGGCTGGAAGGGTTTTTTGGGGGATTTTTTGTTTGTCATAAAATTTTATACCTTCTTAAAGACGTTATTCAGAAGAACAGTAACATGCCACAAATGTTTAAGGGTTTTTCTGCTTTAATTCTACAACAGGAAACAAAACTCTCAATTTATACCTTGTGAATAAAAAAATTAGCAGCTATATAGCAAGTCCAGAGAGCATCAACCCCACCCTGAAAAGTTTAAGCTGTGCTCAGCTCACTTACAAGTTAGAGAATAATGTTCCAAAACAGTACAGATGTCAGGAGCCTGAAAGAAGTGAGTTATAAGACATGCAGAGAAAGAGCTTATAAAACTAAAATGTTATTTGGGAAGGCATCATAAACATGATCAAAGGTAAGGAACAACTTCTGCATCAGGAACATCAAGGTAAATTGGGATTCTTAAGTATTAGATGACCAGGTCTATGAAATCATGCATGGAGAAGATGAATAAAGGTGCAGCCACTCACTGTTTCTTTCAAGAGACAAATTAGGAACATCAAAAGAAGCGAGGCTGAAAAAAAAAACCAACATAAAAGGAGATGGGTCTACACACCCAATGTAGTTAAGCTGCAAAAGTCCTTTTCACCAAATGCTGCAGATCTCGCAAGTTTATGTGGGTTCTACAGGCAACTTGGGAAAGTTCAAAGACAATATCTGTGAGGGATTATTATATTCCAAGTTAGTGTGAGCACTTCTGGTCATGGAAGTGTCTTGGCTACCAATCCTTAGAGACTAGAAGAACAACATGGGGCAGCAACACCACGTTCTCGTACCCTCCCCTGCACAGCTCCTTTCAGACGGAGTTGGCAGCAGGGCTCTGGGGTGGGTGCTTGCCTTCGCAGTAGGGCAAGTCTCACGGTCTGAATATTAATTAATAATATTGATGCTTGAGCTGGTTTAGTAAGGTCAACGAAGTCATCTTCTAAGTGAAGATCACTTCTACAGGCCCCGACTCCTCGAACAGCCACTGATTTATTGATCCACTCAGGCATTAACAAACAGGGAAAGATCACGGACTTTGGGAAACCCACGGGGTAGGACGGCTGCTGAAGGGTGTCGTACAGCACGCCGTCCCAGCATGTCACCGGCGTCACGACGTACTGCTGTAGCTCCGTACACAACACAAACACACCAGCACAAACCCCAGAAGAACCATCCGAAAGGAAACTGAGGATTTATATATGTATGCATGTACATATACAGATATTTATTCTCAATAGTCTACACACATTAATATACATACATGAAAATCTCTACAGCGGTGGGCCTTTAAAACACAACACCAAAGTAGAACTATCCCTTGTGAGCCAAATCTCATACATGAGGCTCCAGATTTATATACAGTCATGCCACAAACCCTTCAAATGAAAACAAAGTTGATGACTTAAATCCCCCCAGACTACTAGAGGCAGATTTTTGGTAATATTTCTGACATCAGTTCTATTGTTTCTCCCTATAATGCACTGACCCAGATCTGTTGGTGTAATTTTTCAGCTTCTAATACTGATAATATTGCTTTTAGACAGTGGTTTCAGGGCCCTTTTGAGATGAGTTCTTCAAAGCTGTGGCTTAATCCATTCTTTATTAGCTTCTGTAAAGTGATTACTTCTGCAGGGCTGGGTGGAAGCACTTAAAGGAAACGAGCATTCTGTTACCAAACTTCGCTGCTCTACTTCCAAAGCATTTGCTGGCGTTTTAACACTTTAGGGTTGAATGATGGGGATATAGAGAAGAGAAGACACTAACAGAAAAGTTTCATATGGTAAATGTGTCGACACCATGACATTTTTTTAACGAAATCCCAAAATGTGACAGGTGCTCGGGGACTGATGGCCTGTGACGGGCAATCTTGAGGTCACTGGAGCTGATACTGCTGTTGAGATGTCATTTTATTTTTTAGTTCAAAATGAAAAATTGCTCTCCGCGTGTAGTTTATTAGAATCCTGTTGCAACTAGGGGCTAGGGGAAAGTCACGTCGCAGATGCAGGTTACCTTTGCAATGCTCCTTCCATAATACACAGAAAAAAAAAAAAGATATAATCAGATCTACTGCATCTGTCACACTGTAATTAGATGGGGACTTTTTCCTCTGCCCATGTGAACTCATTCAGCTAATTCCATGAAACCTCTGCTGATTAACACTAGGCTAGGATGGTTTCAAGGAATACTTATTTGACCCATAGCTACAGAAAACAAGAAGTACCTGTTATTGTGGAGAAGTACCTACTTCAAGGGCAAAGCAGGTCTGCCAACTTGACCATAGCGCTAGAATTTCAGATGGCAAATCCAAAATAATGAAGGAAATGAAGAAAAGAGCAAGCAAGAAAGAAGACTAATTAATTTCAGAGCTGTTGAAAGCCAGAAATGTAAAAAAAAAAAAACCCAAACCAAACTCCTGAACATTATTTTTATAAATATTTGCATACCAGTCCAGCCAATGGCTGCTGTACATATTCCACAATAAATTAATTTTTTGAAAGAAAAAAACATTGTGAAGTCTCTTTAGGCACAGAAATAATCTCCCCCAAAACAAAAGGATGAAGGCAAACGTGTGTTCGAGTACAGGGCACATGATGTGACTGGTAAGAGGGTTGAGACCTGATCTATCACAGCGTTAAGACAGTGGTTTTGTTCCGAAATTGAGAGAGAAGAGAAACAGTCCCCTTTAATGTGCTGTTCATGTCAGAAACATTGGGGCACAGCCTGACTCAGAGAAGCGCAGCTTGCGATGAGTTCCCAAACAAAATAACACCAAACAGCACGGAGACTCACAAAAGCAGTTTTGAAGCTAGACAAACTTTTGCACCCATTTATCAAAGTACTTGTAGTTCCCATCTCAAGGTGAAACAATAATAAATAGATAAAAAGTTAATTGGGTTCCCAAGCCTCTTTAAAAAAACCAAAGTTATATTGAATTTTTTAAGGAAAAGTTGGCATAGGGCAATAGGCTCTTACAAAAGCTTATTAATGAATCATTCCAGCCTGCCATCCTTCACACGCTTAAGGAATAACCAAGTACAGAGCCAAGACATTCATTTTAATAAAAGAAAACACAACATCCACAGGAATGCAGATACTTGAGAAAAAAAAAAAAATATTTTAGAATAAAAACTGGAGACAAACCTGCTTCTGGGGAGCTGCCAGCAGCTTTGCGGTGCCACGGGGAAGGCAGGGACGTGGGCAGGATCACTGCGGCTCGCCGGACCGGGAGGGTACAGCTCGCGTGGAGGTCAACGTCAGTGGGTTCAGGCAGCCTCTGCCTCCGTTCCTCCAGACCGCTGGATCTTGGGAAGGAGTCGGCAGAACTGCTAGGGGGGAAGCTCCCTCCATTTTAGAGATTTTAAAAAAAATTCCTAGGGGGAACTTGCAGAGTGTCACAAACTCTCTGCTCTAGCCCTCTCTGGCTCCAGTTTCGGTAGGCTGTTACGCTGGAATAATTCATAACCTCAAGCCCACCACAAAAATAGTGTCTAATCTGGTGATTACAAAGAGGCAGCATAACCCAAACGTCTTCCATGTCCAACTCGGCCAGAAATAATTTAAATTTCTGTAAGCAATTAATTTCACTCCAACATGCCTCAGTTTATCTATTTAGCATCACACATCCCTAAAATGTCTTAGAATCATAGAATTCTTCTGGTTGGAAGAGACCTCCAAGAACATCAGGTCCAACCATTAACCTATCACTACCAAGTCCCCCACTAAATCGTATCCCTTAGGGCCACATCTAAATGTCTTTTGAATACCCCCAGAGATGGGGACTCCACCACCTCCCTGGGCAGCCTGTTCCAATGCCCGACAACCCTTTTGGTGAAGAAATTTTTACGAATGTCCAATCTAAACCTCCCCTGGCGCAACTTGAGGCCATTTCCTCTTGTTCTGTTGTCTGTTACTAGGGAGAAGAGTCCAGCCCCCATCTCTCTACAACCTCCTTTCAGGGAGCTGTAGAGAGCAATAAGGTGTCCCCTCAGCCTCCTTTTCTCCAGACTAGAGAAGTCCCTCTGGGCATCTTCCACTGAGTATAACAAAAAAACCCAAGACTATCTGTGACAGCTCTGCCAACATTTGCTTGCCACGCAGTAACGCTGACTGTGCATCCCACGACGCTGCCCTCAACGGCGGGACACGGCCGGAGGAGCGGGCAGAGCTGCTGCAGGCAGAGCGGGAGAGCTGCAGCCGCCCTGGTTCTGCCCCTGCTCCTGGGCTTGGCCGGCTCCTTTCGGAACAGCAGCCCAGCCTTTATTCTCTCTGTTTTGGGGCAAATGCGTGAGGGAGCAGAAAACCAGGGAAGCATCTCCTGCACTCTCCCGCTCGAGCGCTCAGCTGGGGACCGTGCCTATCTGCAGTTTTCGCATTCAGAGCCTCTAATGAAAAGGTGTTATTATACAGGGACAACTACACTACAAGCAGTATTATTGCGGACTTTATTGTAAAACCAGTCAAAACATTGTGATCTGGATTTCTTTTTTAAATAAAAGTAAGAAGAATGTCAGTACGAAAATAGGAAATGGCAGTGTACAACGGTATCAAAAATCAGATGCGAGAGCTAAACGTCGAGCACAGACAACGCGACAGCCACCGTCGGGTTCCTCTACGTTAGCTTCCGTAAAGGAGGGGACGAAAGCAGCCCAGGTTATTATGACAATTACAGCAGTTCCCTGACAAAATCAGTGAGCTGGATTTCAGAGCATACCGTTCCCACCACAAAGTTCAGAGTTCATCTGCAGATGGAAATGTCTTTCTAATGAAAATAAATTCAGTCCGCGAGGCTGTCAGTGTACCTCGAGCTGTTTCAGGAATTCTTATTTTGACGAAGCCTACAGAAAGCACGTTCTGGGAAGAAAATACTCTTCATAGGGAAGGAGTAAGCAGAAGGATTGAGTGCAAGAGAGTGACAACACATTCAACCTTGATTTATCATCTAATAAAAAGAGCGAGTACACGTTCCACCAGAACTGCTCTCACCTGCATCAGGATTGTTCTTTCCTTTGTTTCTCCATGTATTTGTCCTGCAAGCGCAAATTCATTTGCGGCTGATCTTGACCAGAACTATTGTCTCCCATTCCGTTCTCTGTATCACATTGTGAACATCCCATTTGCCTCATGTTGTGGCCCCTACTAAGAGGGAACACGAGTTAACCTTCGATAAGAAGCATAAACATCAGCTTTTTCTGATGTTGGAGAGCTTGTCTTTGGTTCAAGGACCGCCAGCTTTATTGAACATCCACCCGAAAGCCGGTGGCTGAACTGTGTAACGTAGCCAGGGCGCTTGGTTCAACCATTCACCTGCCGGTCGCAAAAAGCCTTATGTTAACAGTGAACTCTCTATGCAAGACCACCCTAAAAATTATTTTGAATTCTGTCACCTAACTTTATAAATGTAAACAAAATTATAATCTCAGAATTGGTTCCCTGTTTTTACTCACTGTACCCTGAATTCTTTGAATTTAATACAGGCATTATATATCATCATAAATTATATATTAAATGCATCTCAATTTTGAGTCTTAGATTATTAAAGAAAACTTATGTTATATGAAACAGTAGAAAAAAATCAGCAACTCACATTAGGGAAACTATGCAATCGTCATAAATGTTCATCTAGTTAGGCAGTACAAGTCTGTAGAGAAACTGTGTCTTTTCCTGGAGACTACCTACATATCATGCCATGTCCTTCTGAAGCACTATTACACTCCTCTGGACAATAAAAAAAGACGACAATTCTAATTGAAAGTCCATCAAACATTTTTGATAGGATTTCATGTATTGCCTCAATTTCGTATTTTGGCAGCAAAGCCAAATAAAACATTTTTTTTAAAAAATATAACTTGTTCTCCTAAGCATTTGATAGTGTTATCAACAGGGAAAACAACACGGTCTATAGGACACAGCTTGAAACCTCAAGTTCTGTATTTTGCTTTGCCAAACACCTGGTTTGAGTTGGTCAAAACATTTCACCTCTCTTTCCCTTCTCCTTCTTGTTTGTTATCTGCTCTATTTTGGCTGTGGCCTTTTCAGAGCAGGAGCTTTTTCTCACGTTGTGTTTGTACGGTGCCAGACCCAACAGGAGCTTGAAGCTGGGTGGGACCCTGCTGCGGATGTCCTACCGGTCACCTTCTGGGGACACTGGGCAGGATCTTTTTCTCCTCGTGCCAGACCGGGGTGTGCCAGGTGTTGCGTCTGTTGGCTCGCTTGCTTGTTGGCTTTGAGCTGTGCGAGGTCTGTACAATAAATTTAGCCACACTTCAGCAGTTGCCCACCGCAGCTGCCCATTTAACAGCGGTTTGGTTCTCGGGTAAGCCAGGAGTGAGTGAGGAGGAGGAAGAGGAGCATGCTCTGCAGGGCCCAGCGATGGCACGAGGGGCAGCCAGGCGCCCACCGAGGCAAGCAGGCGGGGAGCGGACGGACACCACCCCACGTCCCCAAAAGGCGACGTGAAGGAGAAGGACGCTGTTCCTGCAACAGCTCTCAGAAGTGATAGCAAAGTTCTGTCTCCATTAAACTGCATTCCCATCTACTTTTGTCTTACCGCGGAGCTTCACAATATAAGTCTGAAGTGGAAGTACAAGATACTGTCAGGACAGAAGTGATGAAAGGGCTGGGTGAGAGCTGGATTTATTTTCTTTTGGAAGGAAAAAGCACTTGTCACCACTCCAGCTTTCTCTCATTCCAAAATATTTTGCTCCTCACCAAAGCCCTTGGGGTACTGGAGTCAATATCAGTCAAATGCAGCCAACCCTATAATATTGAATTTAAATGTGCTTTTAATAGTACCTCTGCCACGAGAAATGTTACAGCAGAAATACTCTTAAAAGACAGGTGTAAAAAGTTGCTCTTGCTCGGCTTGCTTTGCGCAGCTTAGCACGCCTCAGTATTTCCCAGGGAATGGCTTTAAGACACCCATCTTTGCTATTTTCCTTTCAAAATTTTCCTTAAAGGAATGCCGTCCAAGAACAGGGGGTATTTTACTCCTTTCAGCATCTGTTTGGAAAAGATCAAGAACATGACACCTCAATCCTATAAACACTTATGTATATCATGCTATAGTTGCAGGTGGCTCTCATAATTATGACTAAAGCACACACAGCCAAGGGCTACAGGTATTTTACACATTATTACAGTTTCCTCAGGAAAAACCCTCGGGTCAGATATGCATTTCCTTTATTCTGCTCCCAGGACATAAAGCAGCTATAAATCTATTCCCATATCCTCCAACATCCACTGTCATTACTCCAGCAATGATAAAAATTTGTTGTAGTATTCATTATTTGATTAGTGTTCATAATGTTTAACACTTTATTTGATCCATAACACCCATGTAATTGTTCACCAGAGCAAGATTATTTGTCATATAAATTATACATGCAAAAAGGACAGAATTGAGTAAATATGAATCAAAACAGGTTGTTAAAGAAGATCATTCCTCTGACGCCCTGTGGCAAGACCCCCGTGACTGTATGGCAGCTGCTGCCGTAAGCGCGATGACTCCGATCGCTCGCGCCCTTCAAGCCGCTCGCCAGGTTGCCATTCGCAGCGGCACCGAGAGCACGTTCCCTTCTCGGTTTTTAGTGGTTCTGTTCACATTTGCTTTCAGAATTACTACTTACTCAAGACCGTAATGAATCAAGACGTGCGCCTATGCTCTCCCAGGGACTCACTGTATTGCGGCTACAGTAATTGCTCAGATGCTTTCACCAAGCTCCTTTTGGAGCAGCCGAGCACCTTCGGTTTGCAGGTACCTCACCGAGAGCCTTTTTTAGATCCTGTTCAATAGATCTGCCTGTTCAATGTCAACAGTATGAAATGAATTCTGCTGGGCTAAGCTGTCCAAAAACTGTAAACACAGGCATGTAAGCTGCTTTACAGGAGCGGTTTTGAATGTACAGCTGGTTTACAGAGAGACTAACACTTTAAACCTGACCAGTCTTTAGGGCCAGGTGAGAATATTGTTTTACTAATCTGCTTGGCTTCCGTGATACATAAAATAAGCGAAACTTGTGAAGGGCAAAAGCTGTTGTGAAACAAAAAGCAATGATATAATTTGAGGTCACTGAAATAAGGGGAAGAACCTAAATAACTAATCACCTTGACGTTTTTAGGAGGTTACAGATAGGAGTGATAATGGAAGTTCACATGATGCAATTTATGGGAATTGTCACAAAGCCATTAATCACGTTCCACGTGACAGGAGCCAGCTCACCTTGATAATAAATCTCAACGACCCCGGGCCGTTCACAGGGATGGATAAAGACCCACTTCTGAAAAATGGAAAAGACGGAGCAGCGCTTGTACAGGAGTGCACCAGAGGTTTTGTTTTCATTTAGTAGCTTGTTTTCATCAAAGGCAGTGGCATCATTGGCAGAAAACAGTTTTATAAGCACTTTTTTTTTTTTTGCTTCTGCTGACAAAATAAAAACCAATGTCTCTAAATTATTAACAATACAGTGACAAGAAGAAAAATGGCTCTTTTTTTTGATCTGGTAGATGTTGGTGTAAATAACCACACCTTCACTCCTTTTTCTCTTCTCCTTCTGAATTTAAAAACCCTTTTAAAAAAAATAAATAGTACCTAGCAAATTTTTCAAAATACCGAGATGCCTTTTAAAGACACTCCTATGGCAGAGTCTGTCACCCACTTTCTTGTGTGTGTGCACAACAAGCGTGCGGGAAAGGGTTTCTTTCCCCCTTTGGTGTAAGTGATAAGATGTGCTGCCCCTCAGCGTGGAGGGACCAGAAAATTCTGCCTTGGCACAGAAGAGAGGCCCCAAACCCGAACCCTGCGCTCGTCTGTAGCGACCAGAGGGGAACACGTAACACGACAGCCCTGTTAGACACCGTCTGCGGTGAAAGAAGCTGCACCCGTGTGTAAACTATGGCTGCTCAGAGCCCGCGTGCTGCTCTGGCCCTCTTGCCCTCCCATCCCGTGGAATTAAACACACGTTGAGAGCATTTGCAAATGCATAACGAGTCGTATATTTTGAAAAAATAATAATAAACATAATGAAATAAATCTATTCCAATATCGATCAAAATTCAGTTTTATCTATTAAACAGATATTTGCTATTACTTCATCCAAGCCCTGGTCAAAACTGATGGAGAAACCCAGCTTTTCTCTTTGCTAACGTGACAAATGCCGCAGTGCCTCAGCCTAAAGCCCTTCGTGCCCGCAGAGCCGCGTCGCCCCTTGACCGCCCAGCCTCATTGCTATTCGGCTACTTAACAACCGTTTGGATTTGAAATCTGAACATTTCCACGTTCCTGCCAGAAGCGCAAAGATGAGGCTGGCTCCACAGAAAGCATCCATACTGCGAGCAAATCTGGTGGAAATAACTTAAACCAGTCCCTAGGCAGATACAACCGTGCTGACAACAGTGACGAGGTTTTTAAAAAAAAGTAATTGTTGATATTTACCTATTACTTGTTAAAACATGCGTTCAGACAGCCACTACGTGCTCGTGCGCTCCCTCCTGCCTCTCCCGGTTGGATGCAACTCTCCCTGTAGCATCACGGATTATCTCAAGGGTAACCACATCTCACGCAACGCGAGAAGCCTTCTCACTTGTGGTACAATTTGCTCTCCAGTAACAACAGAAACAGCAGCGGCCAAAGGTCTGAGGCTCCCGTACAGCTGATGTTTGCTCTCAGACCAATTTTCCAACCCATTCTCAAGGAAACCTTCCAGGGGAACGGACAGGTAGGATGATCAGCACAGGACAAGTTATTATTAAACAATTCACAGGCGTGCCGTTTAATGCAGGTACAACCAACTTCAATCGTCCCTCTCCTGCCTAACCTCCGCGTCATGCCTATGTGCAGTTTATTTAGCATTTTTAGAGAAGGGCCCCAGAAGCAGAGGCAGGCGACCGCAGCGCTCGTATGTGAAAGCCACCTGAGATCCTGCTGACTTCATTCTCCCGGACCCCCGGGGTGCGCTGGGAGAAGATGCTTTCCAGAGGAGCACATGGGCACAGCCTGATGAAGCACAGTAGGTGGTAGAGGAGAGGAGAGGAGATTTAAGTTATTTAGCTTGAGGGGTTGCAATTTGGATAAAGCCCTGAGCGACCTGCTCTGGCCCCTTGAAGCTACATGTGTGCACGTACTATCACACCATGTGTCTTCTGCCCTCAGCAACGACTATCGCGTTTTTATGTTTGTGTTTCTGTGCACTCCCCAGCAGTAAGAACAGAAAGGGTGTAACAAATTTCACACTGAATCCACTTCAAAAGTTCGAGCGCAGTGCTAGAATAAACTGTAACGCAGATGACGCTGATCTGAGACCTGCTGCTGAGTAACCAGCTCTTCTGACCTCCGAGGTGGGACTTGACACCCTTTCAGATGACAGCAGCTTAGACGAGAGGCAAAACCACATCCCACAAAGGATCTAAAAGCTTCATTACAGAAATGGTCCCTTAACTGAGCCCTGCGACAAATGCTGTGCAACAGAAGGCAGGCAAAGCGCTCCCAGCACTAGGCAACAGATCTAAACCGCTGGCCTTTAGGGTTAACTTTATTTACAAAAATTGGATGTTTATAGAACAACATATATTAATGGCAGGCCAGGCTTTGGAAGGGATAGCAACTGTGGCATTGCAGGGCTCACAAGCTGTGCCAGGTTTGCCCTGGTCTTTCCTTTCTACCTGCTGGGGTATTCCGACCTCTTGGTTTGACATTTCTGGGGCTGGCGTAGGCTGATAAACCCGGCAGGCTGCGTCGGGAGCGGATGCATCGCTCAGAGGAGCCGGGCGGCCGGCGCGGCCATGAAGCCAGCTCCCGGCCGGCCCCTGCCCCGCAGCGAGGGGCTCTCCTGCGGCAGCAGGAGGGAAACGGGGTCCACGGAGCGGCTGAAGCCCTTTCTGTGCCACCTGGGCAAGCCCAGCCTCCGGGTTTTATTTAATGTATCAGCCCCCGCGCTGTTACAAAACATAAACTAAATTACTAGCAAATATATACGCATAGCAAATACAAACCCTTGTCTGGGAACAGGCTCAGGCAGAAACGTGGGGCTTTTATAGGATCAATGATTGTGTTTTAAAAAAACCAACGCGCTGATGAAAAAAGATGGCACTATCACTGAAGTATTCATATTCAATTTAAAATGGATTAGAGAGCACTCTGAGTGTAAGTGCTGCGCTTTAAGTAGCAATGATATTTCAACTATGTATACAGCGTATTACATTTCATCTCTTGGTGCTTCTTATGAAGGCTTCAGTGCAGCTTCTGGTATCTACACTGTTATTAAAGCTTCTCGCTGTAATAAATTTAAGAGTGTAAATGCTCTTTTATATTAATCCTTCGCATGCTGTCCCTCTCTTTGCCTCTTCAGCAACCTTCAAGAGCGCAGATGTAACTAGAGACAGAAGAGCGCTCCAGCAAAGAAACCAAAAAGGATGTGGCTAGAGTGGGTATCTACAAAAAACAGTAAAAGTCTTGGGTAAACCAGGTTCTTTGGCCACTCAGAGAAGCAAAACGTGCCTGGCAGACCTTTGGGCTAGAGGACACGGGCTGGAAGGCTGCACGGCAGCCCTGCAAGCAGCACCAGCCCACGCCACCCACCCCGCGCGACACGCGCGGGACACCCCCCCCCCCCCCCCCGCTGCAAACCTTTCCGTTTCGGCGCTGCAACCGCTACAAAGAAATCTGCGCGTGTAGTAAACCCAGCAAATGGCTTTGCTCACATCACAGAACGGACACCCCAGTCACCGTTGTCCAGATTGTACTAATCTCTCTAAAGCAATCGTACAAATTCCCATAAAACAGTATATTGCATATTGATTTTCCTATTCATATTTTATTACAGCAAGTTCTCTCCGCAGCCATACCACAGCTATTTGCTCCTTACATTGTAACAGTCTGTGAAGCTGTAAGCTGTAATTTAGTTTTGCTTCACATAATCACGTGTATATAGACATACTCAGACACATTTCTTACATAAAATATCATCGATTCGAAATGGAGAAAACGGATATCCAAATTTCCGCAGTGCACAGATGACAATATAGCAGGCTCTTTCACAGAGCAAATCTCATTGACCCTCTCAAGGGCAGCGATACCGGCTTCCCCATCTAATGCGTGTGGCTCCTTAATTCAGCATCTCCGTGTCCACCTTCCCCAGAGTCGGTGAAAACCAAAGTTTCATCCATTTTCCAGATTATTATACTATACAAATGCACTATGAAATAATGAATGTACAAAACCAGAATAAACGAAGCTTTGGTACCCATGATTTCTGTTCTCTCTTTACTGAATATTGGAAAGTATGATCTCTTCAGTAGGTCTCCGTCTAATAAAAACAAGTCAGTGACTGCTACTTTATTGCAGCCTGGTTGTCAAAAGAAAGCAGCATAAAAGTTTAAAAATAGTAAGTGAGGAAGATAAATGGAAAACTAAATTACATGCTGAAAATAGGATTGTGAGATTTAGTTTTACTTTTAATTATCAAACTGGGCTTCAAATACATACATTAACATAAAGTACCTATATTTGACTGACTTTTGACTGACAGTTTCCAGGCAGGTGAGCTCCAGGCACCTTAGGAAGTAACTCAATGACGCGGTCGACTGACTGCTCCAGTCAAGACATCCCTTTACCAGAGAAAACTGTATGTTAAGTTCTAAAAAAAAAATCACATAGCAAAAAGAAAAGTATTATTCTCATAACAGATTTGTTTCAGGCATCTTTAATCTTTTCCGCCCTAGGGACAAAACCATTTTTCTCCTTAGATGATACAGTGATCAAGTCTAAAGAACAGTCTCTTCCCAGAAAGCCTCAGACATGTCTGAAATTACTATGGGTTTGTTTGAAAACATTTGGTGCAAAATGGTAGCTGGCCTCCAATTGCTTCCTTTTTTTTTTGTTTTAATAAAAATTAAAATCAGAAACCAGAAGGGGTTTCTTTTGCTCCTTTTTTTTCCCCTTCAATTTTTATAAGTGGAATCAAGAATACTTTTACCTCCCATATTACACAATTTCTATTTAAACATTGTTACTCATCCATTTCTCAGTTGTGTTTCATAAAATGTTTCATTATATTTAGACAATTATAGCGACTGAACCAATTTTTTCAAGAAAAGAGTATTTTCTGCTTTTCCATGTTAGAACAGCAAATACCTTAAGGAACAGTGAAAACTGCAGCAAACATCAAGCAATTGACTCCAGGTACGGGGGGTGCACATGGCAAGGTTTTGCACATAAAGACGGATAAAAAGAAAGGAATATCATCTGGAAATGGAAGAATCATCTCACTGACCAGGGTCGCCATGGCTTTGGCTGCTCGCTTCGGTTCCTCGCACCTCGTTCTTTTGGCCACAGCGGGAAAATAAGCTGCTCCGAAGAGCATCTGCCAGCGCCTGATACAGTTGCGTTTGGGGAGGTCACCTATGCTAAAATACATCCAAGAAACGTGGTTGCCTTGCTAAGCAGATTTGTTGAGAAAATATTTTACTCGCTGTAAGAACCACAAATATCGCCATTAGCATGTAAATCACAACTACCGGCGTCGGCAATAATGTCCTTATATCAACGCGATGTTTTTGCACGCTCCTGTCTCTTCCGCACAACGATCTACAATACTGACAGCTCCAATCTTTTATTTAATTTGTTCCTGACCTTCCAGATAATACCGCCTGTTATCTGCCTGTATTTGTTCCTTGACTATAATAGCAGCATTGTCGTGAAAAATTGCATTTGACCCTCTTGGAGGTGTGAATATTGAATTCAGACAAAACTCCTTCAAGGTGTTTTCCTAGAAACGATTAGGCTACGTACCTCTAGTTACGTATTTCTGCACTGAACTCCGAAACGTGATTTCCATCCAAAAAATCCTGGACTTTACAGCAGGCAAGTATTCATTTTTCTAGGAAATACATCCCAAGGGGTCTCTTTTTAGTTTCATTACATAATTCCTGCTAAGACAGCTTGGTTTTCCCCGATACCAACTCGGTCAGTGTAACGACACAGAGTGATATGAACCGCGAGCATTTCCTTCCGTAAGTCATTCTTCGCATCTATACCAACAAATTTGCCTTTAATTTCCCGGTGACTAAAAATCAAATACAAGTTTTTCTTTATATTATCACTATTCCTACAAGTAAATATAGCTATTTCAGTTTTTAAAACTACTGAAAAATTCCACTTAAAAATTTGCAAAGTCATTAAAATTTAGCATGTAGAGAGGATACGGAAAGGACATTTTTAATATGATCAGAGGAGAGGAAAAGAATGGCAGACTGCAGAAAAAGCATCGCTCCCAGAACTCATTTCTATCAGCCGTTTTTAATTGCCTGCTCTTGTGAGGAGATTTCTGCCACTTTTCAAGTGTCATAAGGATCAAGTCTAAAGAACAGCACCAAAATGAAGTCTCCTGGGCAGAAAAGGCATGAAGAAGAAATAAAAATCTACCTGGAAACACTTCAAGAATGGACTTAAGAAAAAGGACTGGTTTCATTCCCAACTGGAGAAAACCAGAACAATTTTGAAATGTTCAAAACTTATTTTGAATTTTGCAATTTATTTCTGTTTTGACAGAATAGTTTGCCCATTTAGAAACCCCTTAAATATTGTGTCACAGTACATCCTACAAAACCCACTTAAGAAAAAAAAGTCACTCCACTAGTCTGTCCCATAAAATGTCATTGCAGGTCATGAACCTCAGAACATAATTTACAATAGATGGGAAACTTAAAATGCTCTTAAACCTACTTGTTAAAACACTAGTTCTTCACTTTTTTCTTTTAAAAACAAAACAAAATCCACACCAGAACAAAAACCCAATTCTTCACTAATTTTTAATGGGACTGAAAAATGCACCTCATTTCAGAAAGTATACATAAAACATTAAACTAAAAATTCTGTAATGGTCTCTAAAAAACTATCAGTGTGAAGAAAAAAATCTCAACTATTTAATAATTCCATAGGTTTTACTGTAATTCTTACTGCTATTTGTAATGAATTTATTTCACAACTCTCCCAATGTACCAGGGTATTGCTACTCGTATTTAAATTAAGTCCTTGTATTTTGTGCATATTTAGGTGTCACGTACATGCTTCTATGCTCCAAAATGCAGTGCAAAAGTCTAAAGCAAGAGAAGCGAGACGCAAAATTTTCAATGCAATTAAGTAGCTTTCATGATTAAGAACCTGGCACTTAATAAAATTTCAAGAACAGAACAAATAACTCTTCTTTATATTTTACGGGTGTATGATCTCTAATTTTTTCTTTCACTGGGTAGCTGACAAGTCCTCTGTTACATTAACATGGAATTTACAACCAGAATTTATGTCTGAAACACCTGACGAGCCACCAATAACAACCTGCGCAGGATCCTTCAGTAGCAGAGGTTGCTGCTAACACAGTACCAATTATGCAACAAATCAATTAACTGGAAGGCGACTAAATTAAGAATATTTCCTAATTAAATATGCCTGGATTAAGTGTGGTAATAGTGTGCTGGATACTCACAGTAAGGCAGGAGGAAGAATTAATTCTGGCAACACAAAGAATGTAGGTGTTGAAATCCTTTTGTAAGCGTTGTATTTAGGCTCTCTTGTTCGAAATAATTTTTTTTTTTTTTTTACAGTGTAATGAACACATAAGTTTAAGAGATTGGTCACTGAGTTTTTTCATATTAAAAAATCAAACCTCTGAAAGAAATATTAGCAATATTAAAATGGAAATATTTTCAGGATCGAGGCGTTTGACTAAACCCACCTGGTAGCAACGATAGGCATAACGTGTGATTTTCATCCCATTTCAGTTCAGAAGGGAGACTTCAGAAAAATATCAAACTGCTATAGCAGCCTATAGAAACTATATAACCCCGTTAGAAAAAGAGACCTAACTGCCGTCAGCAGCGTATAACCGCCAGCACGTATGCGGTTCCTCAGTTTTGGAAAGTGGGCTGCAATCCTTTGTCCCACGGTAAGTCCACCCCATGCGTTTCAGAGGCAATTACAGTTTTTCTCTTGAAGGTAATTCCCCTCTTAGGAACGCGGAGTGTGCAAACGCTCACTTTGATCTCGTTCGGGCACCGCTACGTCGTAGCCAAACCGCCTCGTCTTTCCCTGCGCGTACACGTGTCGCTAACGTACGACGGACCAAACCTGCTCCTTTCTCGGATTTCCTCTGGAAATCAGGTAAACCAGCAGCGTGGTCCTGGGTTAAATGCCTGCAGAGGGTGCTGCAAGTGCTGGTTTAAGTAGCACTAATGGCACCGCTTTAGGGCCGGATTCTAAAAATTAGGTACCATCTGAAATACAATAAAGAACGAACTCAAACCAGTCAATAGGTTTCTCTCCCCCTGTCTCTTCCAGTTAATCCCAGCTTCTGAAATATTTCATAACTCGCTGAGTATTTTCTTTATCTAATATTAGATATTTATTAAAATATTTTTGGGGATTTATTAAAAAAAAGTTGTTGTTTTTTTTTTTTTACCCTGACTTACACATGATTGTGAGCAGAGCCCATGTAACTTGAAAATTTTGTTTGCTCGCTTGTCTGCCAGCTTTGTCTTAAGGCTGCTCAAGTCAGAGAGCACAAAAGGCTCAGAGCACAGGATTTCTTTGAAGAAGGTTATACTTAAAATCAGACTAGATAATGAAATTTCTCCTATTACCTCTATATCTTTAACACTGTGAAATAACGGGGTCTTCCAAAGAAGGTGCTACCTATTGCAGTGGATTTTTCTTGTGGGATACACCAGCCTCGCGTCCATGGATGGTGACTGGTCAACAGCCCAGGAGATAACAGACTCGCCAAGTGCTTGCCAAAAGCTGTAGGAGAAAGTGTTTTCTGGAGCAAGTTGCTTTACATTTGGTCAGAGCAGGTCTCCTGGGCATTTCAAAGCTGGAATGGTGCTGTATCGTATATAATATAATACAGTATTCTCAAAAGTACCTGCATCGTAAGGAATTAATAACAAATACACACATAGATCCTCAGCCTATTGTACAGATGAACCAAAGGAACCAATTTATTCCTCCAATTTATGCTCTTAAATTTGATGATGATCTAATGAGCTTCCAGAACAACAGCTCAAAGAGGAATTCTCCCCAAAACCTGGAATTTCCAAAACTGCTTCTTAATATCCCCGTCTACGCATTCACCAGGACCGCGTGTCACAGATGATCGTTACAGGTAGGAGCCCACACGTTACCTCATGGGGCAAAGCACCGTTGGATAGAATGTAATTATTGAATTTTCTTCCCAAAGGAAAGAAAATAAGTTAATACAAGTATTTAGAAGGGAGATGAGATATTGAAAGAAAAAGTTATTTCTGTTAATGAAAAAGGAACTAGATTACATTTTCCAAGGCATTCATAATAGTTATTTAGTCTTTTTCTTTGTCATTTACAGTTCAGAGCATAATTCAGAGGTTGCATTCCCTCAGTTATACTTCATGGGCCAGCACCCTGCACGACGCACACGAAACAGGGAGAATTTTATTTCACTTGTTAACAGTCATCAGAACATCAGACTCTCTTGGGTTGACTAAAGGTAACTTTTTTTTTTTTTTAAGGTCTCTAGAGAACAAGTGACCTTTATTGCTGCTCTACAGCTCCGGTTTATTGACGTTTCCTTTGCATATTGCCAAGTGTTGTTTACTCTCATCAGTCATTACTGCTTTCATTTACAGTATTTAGCTGGAAAGCAAATAAGCAAGATGGACAGGGGCTTAGGGAAATGTAAAACTCAAATCATCGTATTAACCACTGTACATTTTTAATATCCTTCATTAGCTTGTATAGAGTGGGTAAAAGTGACACCTCATTATATTTTTCCACAGATTGCACTCAGGGGTGAAACACTGAACAGAAAAGTTTGGACTCGGAAGTATTACATCCCCCAGACTTCATCCTTGATTACATTTGGTCTAAATTATTTTCATAGTCTTATGCCTGGCTGATTGAACTAAGGTCTAGTCCATGTGCGCAGTTTGGTTCAATGCACTAGAAAGCAGAGATACTTCTTTAAATCCGACGATGAGTCACTGCCTTTGATTTGCAATTTAGCATGCGGCATAGGAAAACAATTTTAAGTCTGAAGACATTCCCAGCTGGAGGCATCGAACTATTTGTGTCCAGGTGTATGGGAAAACTTCTTACTTACTATGGACTGCAACTCCGATTAATTTATGAGTATTGTAGTACGTGCATAGATGATTGACAAAACCAGACGCTGTTTCTATCTAATATTGTTATATCAAAAGCTACACATCTCATAAAATCAGTCAGAACGGTAGCATTTAATACACAGCAGCACTGTCAAGACTGCGACTGCCCGCACATTTCTCAGCAAGCAATTTGAAATTTGCTATTTCATCGACCTGGAATTGCAGCCACCTTGCCCTGAGGCTCGATCCCTGAAGTCCCAAAGTCCTGGCTTTGACTGAGGCTTCCACTGTTTGGGGCACTGCGACACGGTAGGGAAAAACCCCCAAGACTGTCAACACAAAGGGACTTCATTAATTTTACCACTGGCACGATTGCATCAGTGTTCGCAGTTCTAATACTGCTAAAGCATCTTTGAGGAGTGTCGCTGACAGTATTTATCGCAGGTTTCCTTCCTCTTGCTCAGCACTTCTTACTGCTTATGTAGGACTCCTGGCATTCTCAGACTATAAAACCAGGGAAGAAAATCGCCGTCCCACACAGTCATGCGCACAGCGGCACCGACACTCTGCTTCAGCTGTTCTTACTGAGAAGTCAGCAGCACAAGCCCTGACACAGTTTGTTTGCCCAAAATTATATAAAGCACCAATTTAAAAAAGCTGACTCCTCTCTCTGGCTTCTGGCATTGGAAGAAAACATTTTCCCCCACAGTAAGTAAAGGGAACTCTTAAGGAGCGTAGAAAGATACTAACTATGTCTTGACCCCCTATAATAGCTGTCCAGAGGTCCAAGCTGAGCGTTACTATTGAGGAAAAAAAATCCCCCCAAATCCAAACACTGCACAAGCCAAAGCAAACCCCAGCCCCCAGCCCTGCATCTGCCCTGGTCCCTGCGTTAAGCGTTATGTACACCCTACGAGGAGACCTTCCCGGCTGTTTTCCCTTCCTGATCAACGCTGACGAGCCAAGGTGCTGCGCGTCGGTTCCAGCAGCAGAGGCGACTTTGGCACTTGTCAGGTTTGGACTCATTCTCGCTGGTGTCCACGTGAAGTTAGCAGGCAACATTTGTGCTATCAGTGCCTGCCGCGATTTACATGACTATAACAAATGATGGCTAGACTAAATGCTTGTTCAGAAATTATGTCCAATAGGACTAACTCCTGCTTTCCCAGCAGAAAGCAAGAAGGGGCACAATGTACTGGCAGAGTCTGACGCCTTCCTACTCAAGACTCAGCGTCTGTGGACATTTTCTTGGGTTTAATCGCTATGACCTACCTACAGTATTGCTTGCGGTCGGCTGTGTGACCCTGCCTCGTGAGTACGAATCAAAGGATAAACCGACTGCAGGGCAAGTGCTTGCAGGTTCCCCCACTCCAGCGCTCCCAAACCCACTTTCATGGTGGTGAAGAGAGTCGAAAAATAGTTTTTTCTTTGAACAACAGGATTTTTCTTTCTTTTTTGCATGGACGCTTTCCTCCTGCTCCCCCAAAGCACTTCTCATGTCTTGAAGCTTTTCCTAAGCTGCACTATTTGGAGAAATTGATGCATCTGAAACCAGAACAGTCCTTTTAGGACTGTCACCGTGACAACTCTTCTTTACCAAAAAGCTAATTTATCACTTTCTTGCTGTTGTGGTTTAACTCCAGCTGGCAACTAAGCCCCACGCAGCCGCTCGCTCACTCCCTGCGGGTGGGATAGGGGAGAGAATCAGAAGGGTCAAAGTGAGAAAACTCGTGGGTTGAGATAAAGACAGTTTAATAGGTAAGGAAAAACCGCGCACACAAGCAAAGCAAACCAAGGAATTCCTTCACTCCTTCCCATGGGCAGGCGGGTGTTCAGCCATCCCCAGGACAGCAGGGCTCCATCCCACGGAACGGTGACTTGGGAAGACAAACGCCATCGCTCCGAACATCCCCCCCTTCCTCCTTCTTCCCCCAGCTGTACATGCTGAGCATGACGCCATATGGTGTGGGACATCCCTTGGGTCAGTCGGGGTCAGCTGTCCCGGCTGTGTCCCCTCCCAGCTCCTTGTGCCCCCCCAGCCCCTCGCTGGTGGGGTGGGGTGAGCAGCAGCAAAGGCCTTGGCTCTGTGTCAGCCCTGCTCAGCAGGAACGAACCATCCCTGGGTTATCAACCCTGTTTCCAGCACAAATCCAAACCAGAGCCCCACAGCAGCTACTGGGAAGAAAATTAACTCTGTCCCAGCCAGAACCAGCACACTTGAATATTATCAACTCTTAACTGCCCACAAAACACGGGGAGATAGCGTAGTTCAATGCCTGAAAGCATTAGTCTTATATTTGATCCAATATCTGTGTTTAAAATGGATTGAAAATATAAGCCAGCTAAATCAATAAGTATCTACAAATTAAAGAATATCTTTAAGATGTAAATACCTACAAAGCATAATTTCAGCCTCTTGCAGCTGGATCTCTGCAAATCGCGCTTCCCACAGGTGCTCAACAAACCCTTCCTCCCATTGCCAGCCACGCACACCCCGTCCTACGTACGACGCTCAGACACATCCACGCTGATCTGAACCATTCTCCACGGAGTGCACGCAACGTTAGGCTTCCCACATGTCATAGTTTTCCATCTTCTTGCGCAAGTCCTCAGTAATCTCGCTCTCTCCTTGCTTACTGTATTTCAACACATGCCACCTGTAACTCAGTTTCCCCCTCTTCAAAAATTGCTGATGTCTTCTTAAATGCCAGCATCTCTGCACGTGGTTCAAATTTCAGCTCTAATTTTTGTGTCATCTTAAGCTCACAATTTTTGCCTTTGAAATAATGCCAAACTTCAGCCAAAATGCATCACTTGCCGCTCCTGTCACTTTTACTGATCATTTATTTTATTTGCCTTTTTTTTAGCTTTTTATTTCAAATATAGTGAGAAACCATAATTGAGGGAACATAAATTACCCTGCCCACAGCTGAAGGTGTGAACCACAGTACACAGAAGAAAAGATCTTTACGTGTGTAAATAAGTATCTCTTATTGACAGGTTTGGTGCTATCGCAGTAATAACGGTGGAATTTTAAGAAGCGGAGTGAACGTGGAGATACACCAGGAAAGAGAAACCTGGCCAACCATGTGCGTGTTTTAACACCTGCACTGCTTACATTAACTGTACTACTTCTTTACAAGACAACCCCTGGGTCGACCCACGGAGACGGGGATACTGCCCTTCCCGCTTTCTTTGGTCTCGTTCCGAGAGCAGCGATAGAACAGAGCATCGCCAGCAAAGGCAGGCGTTTTGCTTCCAGGAAACCCTCGCCGGCTGCTTCTCTCTCGAGTAACGGTCCTTTCCCTGGTCAGCTGTAATTAAAATCTTCCACAGACACAAAAGAGAGGTCAGGATTTACTTCAGAAAGCAGAAATATTCATCTGAAAGCGACTCCAGAATGAAAAATGTTATTAAACATAAAGAGACTTCTTCACTCCTTTCATTCCCCCTCATTCTCCTTAAAGTAGAATATAGAAGTTTTGTCCAGGTTATTTTTTATGGATAGCTTCAGAAGAGCATTTCTCTGAACTGTCTGACT
Organism: Phoenicopterus ruber ruber; assembly: GCA_009819775.1. Lineage (NCBI taxonomy): Eukaryota > Metazoa > Chordata > Aves > Phoenicopteriformes > Phoenicopteridae > Phoenicopterus > Phoenicopterus ruber. The sequence continues at coordinate 3,973,220 of CM020223.1, read as the reverse complement.
TTTCTATCAGAAAACGGAATTATTTTCATTTTTACTGCTTTCTAAACCTAGTCTTGTTAATTTTTTGAGTAGAAATATTTGAGAAAGAATAGGAAAACCTCATTAAAGGTTTTCAGAATTGTTTTCTACTGAAATCGTTCAAACCAAACAATGAATAAATGATCTAGAGAACTGAATTTTTATTTATTTTTTTATGTCTCCTTCTGCTGCCTTCGGGCTCTTTGGACTGGTTGCTGACTGCGGAGGGTGGGATGAGAAGGTTGGTTGTTGGTTTGTGCCTGATTGATGGCGAAGGCTTTCAGCCAAAACCTTCATCCCTCTGCTGTGTCAGCTCCCTTCCGACCAGCGCCTCCCGAATCCCTCGGTCCCGTGTGCTCTGCACCCCCCGCACAATTCATGTCATGAATAAATGGCACCAAAGAGTACATACGTGCACATATATATACATACACACTTTTTTCAACCCAATAAACTTCAGCTTTTCTTTCCTGAGCTTTCAGGAGTTGTGGCCTGATAACAGCGTGACATAACCAGCGAGAAGTCCCTCAGCATCCAGTTTGGCTAGCAAAGTTCATTTATTTTTTAGTCATTGTATACCACCAGTAATATTTAGTGAAAAAGGGCCGAGACTTAACCTTCCCATTGTACGTTTCAGAAATACATGGCAGAAAGAGAGAAAATGCAGATGGATGTATACATGTGATGCAGCTTAAATGTCAGAGTTTTTGAGCTTTACAACTCCCTGAAAACCAGCTTCCCCCCACCCCAGCTGAAGTGTTTGCTCCACCAAGACATACAGAAATCTCCAGGATATTCGCTTTCGTTAGTAGGATGAAAATTAAAGAAACTTTATGGAGGATAAAGGTGTAGATCAATGAAACCGTGGATTTAGAAAAGAAAATTAAACAATTTGAAAAGGATTTCCACAACAGACCAGCTAACGAAGGCTTAACGCTGCTCTGAAAAGTAAAATTGTGCCTGATTTACATTTATATTGTTGTGCTTTTTTGCAATTGTTTTTGTATTCCTCCTCAATTATTTCAAGGCTGTGTTTTATTACTCTAAATAAAGAAATAATAAAATATGGTGGCTAGTCTATATTTAAAAAAATAAAGAGAAGGATGCAGGGTCTGACAACAAAGTCTGTTTGCTTAAAGATCTGAGGAACTAAATAAAATTTTAAAACTGCAAATAATCTCTGGTAGCTTCACAGCATCTCTGAGTACTGACACAGATTGGGATCATAGAATTGTGTAGGTTGGAAGAGACCTCGAAGATCATCAAGTCAACCGTTAACCCAGCACTGCCAAGGCCACCACTAACCCATGTCCCCAAGCGCCACATCTACACGTCTGTTCAATCCCTCCAGGGATGGGGACTCCCCCACTGCCCTGGGCAGCCTGTGCCAGGGCCTGACAGCCCTTTCGGGGAAGAAATGGTTCCCAATATCCAACCTACACCTCCCCTGGCGCAACTTGAGGCCGTTTCCCAAAGAGAGAGGAGGGCTTGCGGGTTTGCTCTGTCCTCCTCAGCACATCTCAATATAAATGCAAATTATTTCCCCCCTCCCCTTTCTATCTTTCCTGAGAATATCTTCATAAACTCTTTTGGGAGCAGAGACAAAAAAATCCCTTATGTTTTCTGGAAAGATATATCAATTTAAGCTTTAAATTGTACACTCTTGAGTTTTTGTTTGTTTTCCAGAGTCCTACAACTCAAACAAGGTTTCCAGTAAGATGGAAAACCAGATCCATCTCTATGGCCCAGCTGCAGTTTGATATTTATAGTGGATTCGGCTGAGCTCCGCTATCGAACAGCTCACGCAGCCTTGTGGTAACTTCTGTTCTAATACCAACGGTATTGCTAAGTAAAGTATGACTCGAAATAAATCTTCTGTGTTTACGCTTTGAATTTAATATTTCATGGCTTGTTTTCAAGGTAGAACGTATTTATCTACAAGATGGAAAAAAAGCTTTTCAGCCTTGTTTTCTTCTGTCACACTTAAGGACTTTGCTGGTGTTAACCATCACAAGTGCTTAAAAAAAAAAATCTCCTGCTGCCAACAATGCATTAAGTGTTCAATAAAGCTGGAATTTTCTATGCTACTTTGGTATATATGTATATAAAAAAAAAATAGTGTGGTAAAACCATTTTTCAATGTTTAGGAAAAACAGCTTATGCAATAGCACAAGAAGATATATACAGGCTTCAATCCTTCGAGGGAAAAAAAAAAATTGCATGTATATGAGGGCTCTGTGACCTAGCTAGTTATCGACATAATATCTTTTATTTTTTAAATTAAAAAAACCAAAAAAATCCACCAAACCTGCGGTAAGGCAACAGTTACATGCCAAAGACTGAGTTTTGTTATTTTGTCACTAAAAAGACTGAAACAATTGTACATACAAAGAGATGAGTGTCAAAGCAAAGTAGCCCATCATCATTTCCCATGTATACGCACATACACGTATGTTTATAAACATATAAAAGAAAAAAATTGGACGTTTTAGCTAAACTAACTAGTGCCGACACTTAGCCACATCCTTTTGTGGGATGAAATTAGACATTCCAGGGTGGTTTTGTACTTCAGTGACTTCAATTTCTTTTACCATCTTACACTAGCAAGTCTTTCCCTGCATTTTTGTTCCTTTCGTGCCAAAATATGTCACATCTTCAAAATCCATCCCCGTTTTGAAAGGATGCTGCTCGCCTACCCGCGGAGACGCTACTCCCCCTTGCAAGGGAGCAGAGACCGCAGCGAGGTACAACGCGTTACCAGCTCGCACGTTTAGTTTACAAGCCGCTGTGCGAGCGATAACCTTTAACTCTGCACGCAGTGAAATAAAGTTACAACCCTGTGCAGGTTGAACGCAAGACGGAATAACCCGTCTACAAACCTAACTGGATTTCAAGCAGCAGCGTGGAGGAACGGGAAGAGCTCTCCCATTCCCTTCCTTGCTCCAGGCGGGGGGATGCTCTTCGGCAGAGCTGAAACCCAGGGAATGAGTTGGAAAACACGGTTTGGTTCCCATTCGCTTGGACTTACAGCACATCAGTTTTATTTTGCAATATAAACAAGTTCTCCACTATCTAAAATATTATTTCTAAATTACCAAAAGAGGCTGCCATTATTTTTAACTGAAGCCAATGGAGCCTGGATCAGTTTTGTTATTATTATTTAATGAGCATGCACAGCGCTTCTCGGAATATGTTCCACAAAAGTTCCTTCACACCAATGTCTCATTTTATTTAAGTTGGAATACCCACGGCAACTAAGTTTTTGAAGGGATGTTTTCTGAATACCATTAAAAAAATCAACAAAAAATTGAATATCTTGACACAATTCCATTTTGCTATTTGAGTTCTCAAAATTCAGAGAAAAATGTAATTTCAAATACACTAATACACATTTCTGAAGTGAAACTGTTCTCTTCAACCTTGCAATTGCCCACTAAGATGTGTCACCTTCACTAAGATCATGTCTCCGATTCACAAAAAAAAACCACCTCAGTGCATCACGTGTGTTTCACAAAAATACATTTTAGAAGAAAAAGCCTCCAGGATCCTATGAAACAGAGCTTAGTTGAAAGCCTTCCAACTACTGTCTTGATAATAAGTGTTATAAATTACAGCAAAGTACATTTAATGGCTATTGCAAGCATATCAGCCAACTGGCTCTATAAACCCAGGAAATTCAGAAAAACACAGTAAGAATCCAGACCTGTTAATAATGTAAGAGGAGGAGGTAGGAAGGCAAATAAATTTGATGACCTGTTGAGGTGACACACGCAATAAACACATGAGCGCAAGACATTTGTAACTCCAGGTTGCGTTCTTGTGTCATCGGCACGACATTCTGAACGTGTGTAGCTGTCCTAACCTTAAAATACATTTATTCATAGCAGCGTATGCAGGATCTACTTTCACGTCCCAGCATGGAATTTTTTTGCCATACATTAAAGATTGCCTATTTTAAGTCTGGTTTAGAAAACAATGTGTTCATAAAATTGTGATCATATCTTTCTGCCTAGAAGCAAATAAAACAAAGTTAATTTGGAGCCATTGTCACACCTTTAGTCTTTTCCTGGCCCCTGATGAGTTACAAAGTCTGATTACCAACAGACTTCTCCGGGTAGCGAGAGCCTGGAAGGAAAGTTGGTGAAAAAAGTGGCAAATATGCCAAATTTTTGGCAAAAAGATGACAGTTGTAATAGAAGCACGTCAACAGAGTCAGAGATTGAATCTAAACTATGGTATTTTCTGTATTCATACTGAAACAGACTGTGTTGCAACAATAATGCAGAAATTTACAGACTGGAGTACTTCATGTTCTCCTATCAACGATACCTTACTTATTGCCTATACAAAAAAGTGCTCTTGTTGACAGAATATCCTCGACGTCCCATTCACTTCCCCCCCAAAGAAAAAAAAGAAATTCTCACATATATAACACGGAGTTTAAGAAACAGATTTTGGGCAGCCATTAGACAACACATATTGGTAACAGCCTTCCAGCTCGCTAAAGGCATCAGACCAGCGCACAGCAGCATCTCCATTTCATCTTGACGGTTTGGGCATATACAATATATTGGGAAGGGACTTCATCTCTTTGCACCAGAGCTGAGAAATAAAACCCTGTCATCCTCATTCAAGTCTTACGTCCCCATCTGCTCTGCTTAACTTCTGGAGTAGACTGAGTTTAAAGGTGATGAAAAACAGCAGAAGCTGATTAGGAAAATTAGTGAACACTATTAACATAAGGCTTTGATATCAACATGCACTATAGATCTGCAACCATGGCCCAAGCACCATGTGGAACTAAAAAACCACAACACTAAATGTACTTTTCTGTAGATTTACTCCTTCTGCCTGCAAGCTGCAGTATATTTAGATCACCAAGCTGAGCCGAATAACCTCATGTTGAATTAATTTTTAGTGAATGACTAATTGCTGCTGTCATTCTTTCAGCTGCAGGGCTGTCCTCGGCGCTGCACCCAGCGGAAAGGTGGGATTTGTCTCAGGGAATACACAGGCTAAAAATGCACAAAAATTCAGTTAACGCCCATGTGTACAGCAGTGGTTTTAAATAAAATGTTCCCATTAACTACATTTCAACACCAGCCCACAGCACTGCCGGTTGTTTGAACAACAGTCGTTCAAGGTTACTACAAGCAAACTTCAGGTACACCGAAGCATTTTGCTTGAAGTTGTTGCATATTGTGCAACACCGCAAATCCCACGGACGGCTAAGAGTCGCCATCAGATGTTTGAAGTGACACTTATGAACTGCCTGACCTTCTGAAGCCGAAGATAACATAAGATTTCTGCAATGTTTATAAAGCCAACTAGCAACTCTGCTATAGGTCAGGGGGTTCCACTTAAAATTTGTCAAGTGGCCTCATTTTCTCTGAAAGATTTGTGGTGATGGAAATCCAGCAAGATATTATTTGCCACGTCTGAACTAGAAGAGAAAAGGCCAAAGCTTGGCCGAAGCTCAGACGTACCGGTGTTTTCTAAGATAAGCACGCAGAAGGGATGGCAAACCCCTTCTCAAGAGATTTCTCCATGACAGAGCTCAGCTCACAAAATTTCCGGTGAATCTAACCAGAGCCTGACCTGTCCCAGCTTTATGACAGAACCACCCGTCTGTGGTTTCACGGCAGGCTCTCCATTATTAAGCTGCGACAACGACCACTTGTTATTTATATTGCAAAAGAGTTTGAGGAGCGCGCTCTGCCGGGGCAGTACGAAGGCGCAGGAAAATGCCGCGGCAGCAAGGAGATCTCGCAATATAGTCACCGCTCTTGGAACACCATTTGTGTTGTTCACAAATTAGCTTGATAGCCCAAACTTTTAATGACCTTTTAACTTGCGTGGGAATCATTTCTGCAGCAGCCCTTTTTAGTTTCTGTAATTAAAGTCATTTAAAAGTTTTAACTAGAAAGTACACTCAAGGCACACAAACCGGTAAAGGGAAACGTAGCTTCCAGAGCTCTTTTTCCCCCCCCTGCCGAGCTCCCACTGTGTCAGAAAATTACAGAATGTCCATCTTTCAATTTGGCTCAGCAACAAAGGATTTCCACCTACTCGCTCCACGCTTTTCATATTTTTATTTCTAAATCTGGATGCTTTAATGGAAAAGAAAAAAAAGAAATACACTGCTAGGAATATGTGCCAGTACTAAATGGGAACAGAGAACTGGAAGAAAGTTTGGAGTACAAGGAAGCCAAGAAACCATACAGGGGCATTCCCCCGGGTCAAGCGCTGGAGCATTTGTGTGCCCTAACATAATTTTTTTTTTTTTTTTGAGAGTTATGCTTCTCTAATTAGTTTTTAAGGATACTATAGTTGTTACGCTCATTTTTTTTTAATTAATTTGGGTATTGGTTGCTTTCCATATAGAGATGATTGCTTTCCACTTAAAGATCCATGTGCAAGTTTAACTACACATCTTTCTTTTGAATGGGCCAAGGAAAACATGTAAAGGACCAAGTTTTAAAGATACTGAAGCAACGAAAAAGTAAGGCAGGCGTCAGGAGCGATTTTCAAATGGTTAAATTCTTAGCGCACACTGTGGGAATTAAACACTCTTGTATCGTGACATTGGTGTAGAAGTCATGCAGCTTAAATATTTTTACAGAGGTGCCCCGAAGAGCTAAGTTTTGATTTTTATATGATGCTCACTGCAGATGCTGACCCATCTTTAAGTGATGTAGATCAATTCCAACCAGAAACCATTCTCAAAGGAAATATTTTTAAGCCACTAATTTAACTTAGTAAATGTGAAAAACACCTATATCTTCAAAGGGAATTTTAGCACTTGGTAGGACAATTGGAATGTATGAATTCAAACTCACCAAAAAATATTTACTAGTATAAATCATTATAAAAGCATAAATCTGTGACATTCTACTATGATCTAGACCGTATAGACAGCTATAGTTCCCAAGGAGGGCAGGAGGTGAGACTGGCCTTACTTTTTGGCTTTTAAATATGTGTCTATGAACACTCCCTCCAGTTCCAACGTTCTGCAAGCAAAAGGCTACCAGGAATATTGTTTGTAATGAAACATTCTGTTGTAAATCAAGCAACATTCATACATACAGCACAAAAAGAAAAGGAAAAAAAAAAAAAAGGAAGTGTTTCAAAAGCCACAGGGGCCATAAAAACTGCTCTTTACTGCACGTGTTTGACCCGTGGTTCGCTGAACTGAAGCTGAATATGCTACGTAAAGGCGCGGTGTCGGGAAGCTCCATTTCACAGGACGGCTGAAGTGTGCTCACACCGTTTTGTCTGTGCCTTTCCAACTTCAGAAATCATCCTGCGCTTTAAATAACAATTACACAGCCGCACCGTATATATAATTAAACTGCATTCATTATAAGATTATTAGCCTATTAAAGCCATCAACCTCTGACTGATAAATAATCAGTATAACTATGCGCACTTGCCTTGTGGTTATAATTAAATAACGATAGATAGTTTATTACTGCATGCCAACATTTTTGCAGTTGGTGGCAACCATTAACAAGGTTAACGATGGTATCTTTTCATTGGTTTGAGGCAATAACCTGTAAGAACATATATCAGGCAAGAAAGTATTTGGCCTCACACTCAGAATTTTGGCCATTTCACTTTTGATCTTAAAAAATTCAATACTAAGACTTGACAGAGACATAACTGTATGGAAAGTTGCCTCACGGAGGGCACAGAAGCAGACGCTGTATTGGAAGGAGTGTACCAAACCCTTCCGAAATGAGAGGAAGGCAGGACCTTGGAAGAATGCACGACCTAAAAGCATTATTTTCTTACATGCCAGTACTATGCAAGAAATTCTCCATGATGCACCTCAGATTTTTCAGGAGTGTCATGGGGCACCCTCTAGAACCCTGCTATTAAATATTACAGGTGGGATTCTGAACTCCACTCACACACATGCAGCAACGGAGGCGACTGCGCTGTCATCCCGCTTGCACAAGGCCGTAGCAGATGCTGTGGCTGGGAAAAGCAGAGCCGAGTTTCACGAAGACGAGATACGTGGGTTTCATATTTGTTCACTTCATCAAAAATAAAACCTTTCATTATTTCCTCAAAAATCTTGATGGGGAAAAACCAAACAGACTGCAAAATAAGAGTTTGCAGCAGTTGATCAGGAACTGAACCGTCTTCTCCAGTTTCAAGTACCTTCTGCTTCTACCAGAGGTGCTCAACTGTCTGTAAATAATTAAGTATCCACAGACCTTTTTTCTTTTCCTTTTCTCTATTTCAAGGCAACAGCAGACTGAAAAAACATGGCACTCCTTTTAACTTGAAGGTATCGAACAACATAACGTATCAATCAACAAAAATTGCCATGCCAATTCATGGGCTGTCCTCCAAATCACGCAATAGAAAGAGCTCCTTATCTTCATGCTCTTCTGAACTTCTAAAATTCCTATTTTATGTGCTAAAACTAAATCAGAAATGTAAAGTTAACCTCAGGGTGTATTCAATTGCAGGTGTGTATTCTACCTTCTCTTTGTACTGTATGCCCTGGGCATCATGAACTTTGACGGAAAAGGAGCACAGGAAACATAGCACAGGGCCTTTCAGGAAGATGAGTCTGATCCCTCAGAAACATTGCTGACTCAGCCCCTCGGGTGAAATTCATTTCCATGCAGAAGGCCAACGTACCACTTAAATCCAACTTAAACCTCGCTTTGCTGGCATGGTGGGATTTAAATGGATCACAAGCCTTGTGGTTTTCCCTCTTGGAGAGCACTGGAACCTGATCTTGCCAAGAAAATGCTCAGAGCATCTCCAAGGGGCCATATTGACCAGATATAAAAAAGGAAACAAAATGATAGAAATTTCTGATATTCACGTTCACTAAGAAGGTGAATATATACGAGCCAGCAGAGTGCCCAGGTGGCCAAGAAGGCCAACGGCATCCTGGCTTGTGTCAGCAATGGTGTGGCCAGCAGGACCAGGGCAGGGATCGTCCCCCTGTGCTCGGCCCTGGTGAGGCTGCACCTCGAGTGCTGGGGTCAGTTCTGGGCCCCTCACCCCAAGACAGACATTGAGGGGCTGGAGTGTGTCCAGAGACGGGCAACGGAGCTGGGGAAGGGGCTGGAGCACAAGTGCTGTGAGGAGCGGCTGAGGGACCTGGGGGGGTTTGGCCTGGAGAAAAGGAGGCTGAGGGGAGACCTTCTCGCTCTCTGCAACTCCCTGAAAGGAGGTTGGAGCCAGGGGGGGTCGGTCTCTTCTCCCAAGGAACAGGCGACAGGACAAGAGGAAACGGCCTCAAGTTGCTCCAGGGGAGGTTTAGGTTGGATATTGGGAACCATTTCTTCCCCGAAAGGGCTGTCAGGCCCTGGCACAGGCTGCCCAGGGCAGTGGTGGAGTCCCCATCCCTGGAGGGATTGAAAAGCCGTGTAGATGTGGCGCTTGGGGCCATGGGTTAGTGGTGGCCTTGGCAGTGCTGGGTTAACGGTTGAACTCAGTGATCTTGGAGGTCTCTTCCAACCAGAAAGTTTCTATGATTCTAAGGTCCCACGGGGGTTTTGGTAAGCCAGCCCTCCCGTGCCCACCCCGCGGAGCGACCTTGAGGCAACAGCAGGGCCACCCAGCTCTGGGCTCCCCGCTTGCACGGGAGCACGGGCCCGTTACAGCCATATGCCAGCAGCTCCCCACAGCACACGTGCAAGGCGGCTACTCTCCTTTGAGCAATTCCGAAAGATGTTGTGTCAGATTTTTCTGCCATTCAACAGAAAATAAAGCAATTTGTACAGAATGGAAAAACTCCACTTAAGCACAGTGATTAAACTGGACAATCCCAATCTATCAGTTAAACTAAAGAAAAAGATACAGAACTAGACTATTAATCCTACTCCAACTGTTTCTAATAATCAATTTTTAAATCTCATATTCATTTACTTTGAGTACATAAGAAACTTTCAGGTAATACAGTAATTCTGGGTGAAATGAAAGAAAAACCAACACATCCATTTGTTACTTTACCGTGTTAATCTGCTTTGTTTCATTCCTGTTTCACCACGGTAACACTTCAGCCAATCGTCAATTTTTTAGGAATACAGATAAACACATCAAATAAGTTCATGCAGAGGTGCGAGTCTGGCACACTGGTTTTAGAGCTTACGCAGAATATATTTATCGTTTGTAAATGGGAGTTATGGGCTGATTTCCTTCTGAGGCACTGGAAAGCTACGTGAAGTCCTAAGCAATGACACCAGCTTTCTGAACTTTGAAATAGCAGTTTTTCCATCACATTAGAAATACACACCGGATTTGGAAATCTAGAAAACATTTCCTAACCTCTTTTTATAAAAAAAATACTGTGGCCAGATAAACTGAAGCAACATGGCAACATCTGGTAAAAGCTAAAAGTGATGTCTGATCACTAACGTTCAAACATGCTCGCTGATCAAACTGGAAAGAGTTGATTACCCATTTTGCATTACATAAATTGAACATTTTGGTCTAAAAAGACCCCTAAGAGACAGAAAAAAATAATCACAATGCACTTGTCATAGATACAGAAAACATATTTTAGGGTTTTTGTTTAGATGATGGGATCTTGTAAAAACATTACCAGGTTTACTCAGAGAGACAGAGACCACATGGCTACTTGGAAACTAAGAATGGATTGTCAGGATTGTGTCTCACGTGTTCAAATACAGGCTGTAGGCACGGACCCACTCGATCGGAGCTGCAGACCCCACATCCCACACTGGCCAGCTACCAAGCTCAACATTTTCCCACCCCACTCGTTGGCTGTGGGATTTTTGTTATGTCCAGGGAATACCTCCCTATATATCTACCACATTCACAATTCAACTTTTTCCTTAAACACCTATTGAAAGAACAAACATGTCAAAAGAAAGGACCCGCACACAAGAAATATAGGTTAGTTTGGCAAAAAGACAATCTTAAAATCCTGTTTCTTTTTGATGGAATAGTTTTTCAAGCTGAACAAAACACATCATTTCTTTTGAGTGATGTCTCTGCGGTGACCAATTTTGCCTTTTGATAATCCATAATATTGGTGGAGCCATAGCATAGAAGGAAGGCTAAGAAGAGGTCCTGAAAGCTTTTAATCGCTCCCTTTCTGAGCCATCTTGTACTAATCTTCCTGTACCACGCCAGACAAATCTTTTCTGTTCTTACAGGATGTAGTTCATGAGACTTCTCACATTTATTGTTCAAATTATCCCATCCAGTAAATAGAGATGATGCAGAAACTTGGAAAGAAACTCAAATAAAACTTACTGAGAAGTTCACCTCTTTCCAGAGTTGCCTTCTCCATTTTAAAGTAGTTCCTCCGTCACCATCTATAGAGATACTTTAGGTGGCAGAACAGGTACTCTCATAGGCTTTTGGTACGAGACATCACATAAGTCAACATCCAAGGAAAGGAAAACACAGAACATCAATATTTGTAGTGCTTGAAAGGCCACTGTCAGGTTTTTATTTCTTAATTTGATGCACGTTACAGAAAATAAGCAGCAAGAGAGAAAAGCAATAAAGAAAAGGAGAAGTTAAAGTGCTCAGAGAGATTAATTCTCAAAGCAAGACAATGAAGTGGCTGGAACACAGAGCTAAACCGGCGGCAAATCTCTCAGAGATTATAAAAGAGCCTAGTGGACAGATGGATTGGGCAATCATTTGATACGAATCAGTTTAAAACAAAGATAAAGCAGAAAAGGAGAAAGGGAAAGAGATGTTTCATGTCTGAAAACAGCAGGTTTAGGAACAGGGAGTTACCAGCTGCCTTTGCTAAAGCAACCGCCATCAAATGAGTACAAGAGAGTGACATGCTGGAACAGGCAGGACAAGCGGCGCAAGAAATGAAATTCAGAAGAGATCAATGCCCTGCTCCGTAGCAAGCCAATTAAGAGGCAAACAAGATGCAAGGAGGAGCAAGTGGTGGAAGAGCTGATGCACAGGTGGGGGAACCAACAGAAAAATGAGAAATAAAAAAAAAGTGATAGACTTTATTCGTAGACAAACAAAACTGACAGAGCTTGCCTGCAATTGATAACAGCCTCTATGCTGTACAGCTTTGCCATGTTCTGCATAAAATATCTAGGGATGCAGCGACAATTCGTACAAGTCACCATCACTTTACTCGTTTGGTACCAGGTGAGAATCTGGGACTGTGAAATGTCCTTTTAAAACAAACAAAAACCCCCCACTACCCAACCCCCCAAACCCTTTGGAACATTTGACAACCTGATCTACATGCCTGCTTTGATTTTACCTTTGTAATACCCACCAAATAAATCCAGTTTTTTTGTAATTTCATTACTGATGGAACCAAATATTGTCGTTTTATGCCTGCTGACAATGGCTGTATGTGAATAGCTTTTCCTCACATATGGGAACCAAATCAATCCAATAAACCTGCTGCAGTTTTCACAGTCCCTTATTAAACAGCATTTGGAAGCGAAAGCGAGGATGTTAGGCACAGGGAAATACATTAATATTGGACAGCCGACGCTTCAAGCACTCAAGGAGGTTTAGCGTTCCCACTCCCACGCCGACTGACACTTACTTTGTGAGCGACATTGCAGTTGTGATTTTAGAAAACTGACCCAAATCAGGAAAAACTTACACAGTCCGTGGGGACAAGTTATTTGGAACACCCCTCCTGCTGCACTGGGACACAGGGTGGTGGGACGCACGGCAATTCCGCTAGGCCCAGTAAGTCCTATTAAGCAAAATAACTCCTATTTTGCACCAGGCTGTTTTCTTGCTGCATGCTCCGAGCACAAACAATTGAAATGCTTCCTTCAGTACTGCCATCGCTTTTATCATCATTAATCTTACACAATAATTGCACAGTAATTCTCACACAAATGCCAAGGAGATGATCTGTTGGCTTTCAAATTTTTCTCCTAGACTTTAATGTATGGAGTGCACGACAATATGCAAAAAGAAAAAAGAGAGACAGTTGTTCGAGGAGGGATTTTGCTAGCAGTCAACTAGTAGTCCTATATACATACCTACCTATATTTATTTCTCTATATATGAGCAACCTTCTACTAAATTTAAAAAAAAAAAAAAAGGAAGGAAAAGACGCCTTGAAAACACACGGGCTGCAACTTCACACTCAGACTGCAGTATTTAATTGTTAGGAAGCTTGTTTATCAAACTGTGCTACAGATGGTCCATTAGTGTCTCTGAACTAGATATAAAGCTGAGATAGTAATAAGGTTTTTATCAAAATCTCCCTGTAATTTAGTGATCTTGTTTCCATCCACTGATGACTTCTCAAGGGGGAGTATGTTTGTGTTAAGATGTTGATCCATTACAGGAAACTAGGGTTTTTTCCCCCCACACTTTTTATTACAGAGGTCATCTGGACAGACCGCGAGACTTCACGGACTAGGGTCTGAACGCTAGCTATCACCCACGCTCCCTGGGGACCTTTACACGCACTTTATGTTGGAAAAACTACCTGAGCCTGTGAATTTTTTAGAACAGCTACAACTGGGCCAGACCTTCGCGTGGCTTACATTACCATTTCCAAAGACTTCAGAACTACTTTTTATATATATATATATATATATATATATATATATGCATGCACACACACATTATAATTCTGCTTGCAACAATTGATTATCAAACTCAGTGAAAAAGAACCCTAAAATTCTAGCAAACCCTTAGCCTACAAGACAGAAACCAATTAAATTTCTAACTGAGATGACTTAAAGACAGGCATTTCTCCGGCAAGTGATAGACTTTAAGTAACACGAAGGCAAGTTACAGTCATTGGCATCAATGTTGACTTAAGTATCTGACAGACTTGAAAACAAAGAGGTGTTACAAGAGCTCTCGACTAGCTACCCGCCAGGAGAAACGTGTTCATGAATATTAGCAGAAGTGGCCTGTAACTTAGACGTTTTCATCATTTGGCTGCCCTCTTCCCCACTCCAAGCTTATCATTTGCAGGCAATGGCTTGCTGTAGGTCTGGAGCTAAGTATTTTAATACTATGTATTGACATTTTCAAAAGCAAGTAGATAAGGAAGATATTCAGTTTGCATTTGAAAAACGGGGCCCTGTTTTCGCCATTTCACTTGCTATGCAGTGTTTGACTCTGCAGCTATTCCCACTGAGCAGAGTATTCCAGGGGCAAATCCATATTAGAATTTGTTCCTTTATGCACATTATCAACCTCAATCAGTAGTTAATGCACTAACCTTTTTGTTTATTATATTTATGAAAACATGTCCTGACTTTCATTCACCGGAGACTAATGACAAAATACCAAACTCATCTCTCTACTTCTACCGTGCTTAACCTCAAAGCAAAGTCTCTGCCATATCATCTAAATACATACATCATGTCTCTGCAAGCCTCCATAATCCCTCGCCAATAACATCCCCGTGCCTCCTGTTTCATTTTGTACATCCTTTCAGTGAACTCTTGATGTTTTAAATCCCCAATCACTTTTCTCATTCAGCCATGTCTCACTTATTCCAATAATTTCATACTTATGCTAAAACATTTGTAACTCCCATTCAGCAATCTTATTATATAAGATATGCAGCTTTTCTCTCTCAGCTCTCCTTTGATTTACATTCTTACTGGAGGTATCTTCCACTGAACAATGTTAACCAGTGGATAAATTACCTTGGGATTTAGGCAGCGCCATCTAAATCTCTCTCCACTCTCATCACTTCAGCTAATACAATATGGATAGCAGTTTTCCAGTTTAGAATTCAGTTGATTTTCTCCTGAGCTTGTGAAAGACTGACCCTTTCCAAATATTATTCTGCTTTTTTAGCCCTTTTTATTTTTTTTTATTAGGTTTTGGGTTTTTTCTGTTGTTGTTGTTTGATTGGGGGTTTTTGTTTTGTTTTTTAAATAAAAGCTTTAGCTTAAAATGTCTTCCCGACCCAACCGAGTGAGGGCAAAGGCAACCTTACACAACTATGCTCTCCTTTGTTTAAAAAAAAAAAAAAAAAAAAAAAATCAGATCATTGAAGCATCCAGATTTAGACATCCAGACATTAAAACCCAAGTTAAGATTTTCCTGTCTGCTGTCAAGGAAAGAAAGGCTGCCGCGGACAGGATCCTGGTAGCAGCCTCCTGCTCCCCGTCGCTGCGGGACAGCGGGGACGGTGCCCGGGGGCAGGGGTCTCCGTGGCACCAGGCGCCGGCCGAGCACTGCACAGAGCGCGGCGGTTACGGGGCTGCTCCGGGGAGCCTTCAGCTCAGCCCTCCCTAAAAACATGCCCTGCCCGGGGCTGGAGAAACATCTACAGCGTCTCCTTGGTTCTTCCGTGCGGGAACATCACGGTTAACCGGGGAAAAGCTCGGGTTCTCTTTTGCTGAGCTGAAATTGGAGAAAGCGCCCAGGACCCTGAGCGCGTTTTCCAGCGCTGCTCTGGCCGTGCACTCGCTACTCCGTGTATAAATCACACAAAGCCTCTAACAGAAATTTCCATCTGTACTCCCTAGAAGCGCTGCTAAACACATCCTGCTTACACAACCATTCCACCCAACGATACAGTGTTCAACAGATTTAATAAGCACCTTATTTTAAAACTGGCTACCTTGCAATATAATAACAAATTCAATTAAAAATAAAAGCTTGCAAGCATGTTTTAGGACACGATTAGTAAACAAATAACCTTACCTAATAGAGGTTTCAACTGAAGAACAACGAAGGGAGACATCTTGCACATATGCCCTTTGTTTGATTTATTTCCGCTGTTCCATCCTTTTCTCTAAAGCCCTGAAAGAGCTGTTCTCTGAAAAAGAGCCGTGAAATAGCCAGTCACTGGAGGAAAAGAAAAAGTCTAAGGCTTAACACAGTCATCCACTTACAAAAAAATAAAACCCAGGCTAAGAGGAACCCTTTTGTACACCTTCCTGAGCCGCTTCCTCCTAAGCTTTTGGTGGTGCCCAAGCCCCTTTTCCTCAGGTGAACAAGATCAGCCAGGATTTTCTTGATTGCAGATTAGTGCAAACCTGGGGGCCGGGCTGTTACTCACACTGAGCAGTGATTTACGTTATGAGTAACCCTATTCCCCTGCAGTTAATGAAGCAGTTTTGGAGAACACAGCTCCTGTTGGGTGCACAGGACTTCTTGCTTTCCCAATGGTGTGTTTAATGTCCACGGAGAAGACATAACAAGTTGTGTAGTGGTCAAACCCAAGAAACCATGTTTTTCCAGGCAAGTTATGGAAAACTATCCCTGAAATTTAAATTCTGATTTCAATTGCAAGAACAGAGAAGGTCAAGCGAATAACTTGGAACTTACGGTGTGATTTGAATAAGGAAACCATGGCAGCTAACCCTTCAGGAATGGTAGTTCCCCTACAATGAATTAGATTTTAAATTGAATTTTAAAATAATATCAAAGATACTGTGATCCGATATACCTGACCACTGTAGGGTTAAGACTAAAAATAATGTTGGTTCAAAGAAATACAGTAATTATATTCATTTCTTTAATACTTGCAGTAATAATTATGTCATTATAAAAGTTATCAATTTTATCCTGCTGGATTAAAATTTTCGCTGCACATTTGAAGATGGTGGTGTCATAGGCACATCAAATTGGTTTAAGTGCAGTCAAGCAAAACACTTCTGGCAGTAGTAATGGAAAATACTCTGGTCGCACCGCTTTAATTAGCTACACACATGGTCAAAACGTGCCAATTTTCAATGAAAGACTCTACGCTCTAACGTGGCTTCCTCTAAAATGCGCCATCTCAAATGATGCAGTAAAGCATGGCGTGAAAATACTGTACAAGTATTTCTCTGGCCCCTCTGACCTTTCTCAGATCATTTGGACACCTAAAAATTCCCTGCGGTTGCGGCAGCGATGCTGCCCTTCTCCTCCCCTGGCCGCCTCCCGTGGATTTGGGCCTCTGTAGCGCAGCAGCAGCAGGGCTTTCGCAGAACATTTCCTGACCTGCGTGATCTTTAACCGTGAATAGTGGCAATGTCGCGGACCTTTCACGGCTCAGCACATATTACCTGGTTGCTGCAACTATTGAGCATGCCGTAACTCGACGCGCGAGCTGGTCCCGAATCCTTTCTCACCTGTTCGGAATCCCGCAGAGCTGGGATGGCACAGCAGCAAAATCGGCCAAAAAGAGCCACAAATACCTCTGTCATTTCTGTCAACACACCATGAGGGCAGAATAGTTAAAAGTAGCGCTGGAGGATTTCAAATGAGTGGTCAAAATGCTGGAAGTGTTTGAAGATGGAGCCGAGCAAACATTTACTCTTCCGCGAGCTAACGCCGAAATCCTGCTGGGGGTTTTGAACTGCCTGTTTAGAGCCAGGGAAAATTTGTTTCTGTAACACACAAGACACACAGGCTTTTTGTTAATTCAGGTTTCTCATTCTATTCCAATTCTTCTCACCTAATTTTTGACACAGTAATAAAACACAGAGATGCCAACAGAGACTGTCGTTTCTGATTTAGTGTAGATTGAAATGGTTCAAATGTCTTGTTTGCTTGTGACTTTCATAGAAAATTGAAGTGTTCATGGCAAAAATAAATCTCAACAGATTTTGTGACTATTCTGGTTTTTTTCTTTCCTGATCGTATAGCTAATCAAAATATCTCCTACTACCAGAAACTTCTTATTCTCCATAATATGATTTAATTAATGTATTGCTCAGCTTTTTGTAAACAAAGCACATATAGAGATTTTCCCATATTGAGTGAGTTTGGCTCGAGTGGCTGGAGAGTTCATGACTTAGCTGCTAAGGGAGAAGCATAAAGAAATAGGAGAAGGAAATCTCATTAATGTTAATGGAGTTGCATTCAGTTCCGGGGACATTCAGTGTGACCAATTTCAGCACCATTATTTCTGTAAGGTAAACATGATTTTTTTCCCAATATGGGAAACTTCAAAAAACACTCATGGTCGTTAAAATCCATCTGATTACAGAAACTCTGAGCTGTGGAAAGTGCTTAAGCAGCTTTTGAACTTCTCCATAGATCTACTTCATGAATGAGTGTATAAGTTTCAAAAGATAAGCATAATAAAGATCGTAGTGCGGTGGCTGGTAAAGGGAGGCAACGGCTGTAACTACGGCACCGTTGTCCATTAGAGCACCAAATACGGCGTCAGGGTGCCGTATTTTGATAGCATAACGTGACTTTTCTTAGCGCTAATGCTGCTCTCAGGGGTAACTTTTTGCAACGTTTGCTGGAGCTGCTCGTCCCTCTGAAGCAGAGTCCTCACCAAAGTGGCCCACTTGATCCCTCTTGCTGTGCTCAGTGCCAAGTCTAACGTCGTAAGAGCAGTTGTGAAGTGCAGAGGTGACACTGTCAAGAAAAACAAAGCAAATTTCTGCTTCAGCTTTTCAAGAATTGTTTGGTTTTCATTTTTTTTTTCCCTCCTTAATAGGATCAGAATCAATGGCTTTTCACATACCTACTAGTTTGAAAACCTCAATGTTTCTTTCAGCTGCTTGGGCCCATCAGAGCTCTGCTGTGGCATTCTTCATTCGGAAGCCCACAACATTACCCCCATCACGCTGTAAGGTCTTATCACCATCTAATCCTGATCAGATTTGAGCTCCATATTTCATAAAAGACTTCCAGAGAACTCCTCAAGACAGCAACACACTTTTGGGGGATGAAGTTAGGATCATCCTTCAGGAAGTAGCTCTTCATTACCAGCACCAGTAATGACTCAGAGGCCCATTTTCCAAGACAAGACCATGCCATCCAAACCCAACGTGCCCCTCTGAGAGCAGTGTAGATCTCGCACTGGGGACACCTATCTCAGGAAGTAAATATGAAAGCTGATCGAGATGCCAAGGGCTGTCCTAAACTTCAATGCTTTATCTTTCATCCTGCTGTCACAGCTAATGTTGGCCACATACCATGAGGTGTAGAGGGTTATGCAAATTCTATGCAAAAAACTCAATCAGGGAACGTAAGTGAACATAAACGCTGACTCAGCAAGCAGGCTTGTCAAAGACACCCAGCGACTAAAGACTGCAAATTAATTGCTCAAGTCCTGTGTTGTGTCCATGACGTTAAATACTTGGGATTTTGCCTGCACGTGCTATGGTTGGTCTTGGAAGGCTTCAGAACTCCATTTTATTGCAGCATATATGAAAAAGATTAAATGGTCTTGAACACCCCGCTATAAAACGAAGAGCTCCAGATATTTCCTGAGGCTATTTTTGACGGGTTAGTTAAGAACCATCATGCTTAGATTTTGTTCTTTGATCAAACATCATTCATCTAGCTGTTAAAATAAGGAAACTTGGCATTTCTTGCCTTCTGGTCACTGAAATTGGCTGTCAGGATACCTGTGCCATTTGCTTTATTATCATGCAGCTGCTGACACAGCAGAAAACCACTATTATCAAGGATTTAGCAAGGGAACATTGGCAATTGTCTGTGAGATATGTCTTGTCTGCTCCTAGGGTTATAGAAGCCTTTTTGTCTCTACCTATGCAAATATATGTCCTATGACCCTCTTATCCCATCAGAAGGATTGCTGATAAGATCTGTTTGAAGAGAGGGACAGAGATGATTCAGTTAATGAACTGACTGTTTCCAGGACGTAGTTAGGTTAGGTTGGGGAGACCCAAACTCCTGAAAGAAAGTCTTAATCTGCCCTTTTATCCAGATATTCAGTGTATGCGGGATGATTTTGCCCAGATAGCTGCTTCCTTTGCCTGAGCTTTCCGTTTGCCACCTGTAAAATGATATTGACTTTCTTTGGTAAGTGTTTGAGCTCTAGGGCAAACCAACAACGAAATACAAGCCAAGCACCCCTCCTCTTCATTCTCCGATCATGGATGATGGAATTGCTCCAGTTATTAAAGCACGAATCTACCCTAAATGTAAAACTATTGTCTGGAATGTCAGCTCATCACTTCTGAGGCTGCCTTCCTCATACTACCGTTTAGCTTGTATTAGATTATGGAAAGAGTGATTGTTGCAGTGACATGACTGATGAGCTGTATCAGCACTTACTGGGTAATATTTAACCTATTTCAGAACATCTGTCCAGTTAATGTGGTTTGCAAGAGAGCTTTCCGTCTTCTCAAGAATGCAATGACTCCCCAATTAATAAAAGGGAACTAATTTTAGAATGGTTGAAATGAACAATTAGAAGACCCATAAAGGCGTTTCTGTATGTGGCATTAAATATAGCATGAATTAATTTGCTGGAGTGGTTAAACTGTACGTGACAGGATTTTAGTGGGAAAAAAAATTAATGTAATGCAAATAAGAATCTAATCAGAAGAGTGGGAATAAAGCACAATTTATGGTTAGGGACTGTGTTTGCCACACAAATTTTTGCAAACTGTGTACTTGCAAAAGGGGTCCTAATTAAATATACTATATAAAATTAGACCAGCAGGGGCATTACTGTTAGTCACATAAAAACATGTTTAAATGAATCAAAACTCATTAAAAAGCTGTATAATTACAGTTAACTAGCAGGAAAAAAAGGGAGAATCTGGACATAAAAAACAGGATGTTAAGAAAAAAAGAGATACAGTGTCTGTGGCTGGACAGAAAGGAAAAAATAGGTCACGGGAGCAGAAAAATGAGCCCATAGAGGACCAGCATGATGAAGTATACCAGCAAGAAAGCACTACTGAATATCTCGTTAGTGGGAAGCGTGCCCGACCAAGAGGGTTACACGTCTGGCATTTTTCTTAGAGTGTCACTGTATTATTCTGCACACATTTAGTGTATTATTTGTCTCCCTCAGCACATAACAGTGAAGGATAACGGCCTGATCATTAGCAGTGGTGAGCATATAGCACTGGGCAGGAGGCTATGCTCAATGACCTCCTGAGGTCCCTTCCAACCTCAATTACTTTATGATCCTGCACATACCAGCAGTGCCTCGTTCCCCGGTTGATCTGAACTGAGTCAGGGGAACACCTGCTCAGAGATGCTCAGCCACCTGATGCTGATGGGACACAGTCCACCTTTGGTCCGGGACGCGGTGACGCTTGCCCATGAAGGAAGGATGACTTCCTCAGCCTAACAGCAAAAGCAGAAGACCTTTATGTCAACCAGTAGAGGAAGCAAGAGGCATGGCATAGCAATAACCTATGCATCTATCGATTCAGAGATCCTACTACTGTTTTTTTTCCCAGCTGCTATCACCTAGAAGTTATCACCAGTGACCAAGGCCCTATGTTTGTAGTAGCACTGTACAAACACATCTAAAGAGAGGCCCTCACCGAGTAAGCAACAGTCTAAATAACACGTCCAATTGCCCTCCACTACATGAGGAGACCAGGGCTGCTTTAGATAGCAGAAACACGTTGGCCTCAGGAGCCCGGGTTCCCGTGCCAGCTAGTCTACCTGGTCTCTCAGCAGACTGGATTATAGACTTAACATAAATTGCAACACATGGTACATGGCAGCTCTGTGTTAAATGCACCAAAATAAAAATAGTGGCTGCCTTTTGCAAAGGTTTCTCTCGCACCGCTGTAGGGCTTGCGCGTGAATGGCGCTTACAACAGCTCTCAAGGTCACAGTAAGCTCCTGCTGCTCTGGCAAAGATGAATTTGAGTTCTATTCGTGCTTCAAACTCATTTTTCCCTTAGTTAACTTCATGCTTTTACTTAGCTCTATCTTTCTGGTCCAGCAGCCAATTCCAAATTTAATAAAACTTCTCATGTAGATCTCATTTTCTTCTATTTATATCTACATTACCGAATTTCTCTACCTCTTCTTCCCTTTTTCCTGAGAGCCAGCACCACATCTCAATACTATTAGAATACAACTCATTTGAAATTCATGCCTTCAGGCAAAACAGTTCTCAATATTGTGAAAAACATCCTGGAGAGCATTACCAGGACAAACCGTCACATTTCCTCTGATCTGCAGCACAGAATCAAACACCTTCAGCAATCTTTACTTTGACGTTTCAAAGATACTCGATTTTCCTGGAGACTCCAACTGGCAATGGCAATTCCTGGGTTAAACAGACCTTCTCGTAGTTCTGCCTCGATGCTCGTCTCTCTCTCTCTGCTTCATGCTGCAATCCAGCTGTTCTATTTCTCAACCAATATCTTGCACGGCGCTGCACAAGTACCTCCTGGGATCCAACGAGAAGCACCGTGCGGGACTACTTATCTTCTCGATTTGATCGTAGAGATGGCAAAATTTTTGCCATTCAATTGGGGGGATCTGAGGTCTGAACCGTGAGTGGTTCTCTACCCGCAGCTCACCAAGCCGCAGTGATTTCTCCCTCCTCGCTGCCAGCCTGCCCGTTATTATTAAGTAACCCCAGCGCAATCTGTGCAGTCTCCCCTGGAGGATGGACTCCGAGCCGCGTGGCACTTCAGCAGAGGACATCAATTGAGGTAGATACACCAGTACTTACGCTGAATTTATGAAACTGGGAGTCTATTTCTCATTACAGCTCACAGTAAATCATCCTCTTCTTGCTTTTGCTTGGAAATTGCTTCAGCTGCTGCCTTTATTTCCATTCTTTTTTATATATATATATATATATATATAAAATCTTTCAGAAGAGGCTGTTCAAGTTAAACAAAATAAAATGAGCTGTGCTTTTTAAAAAAATAGAAAAGGTTTGCAAGAAAGTCTAGGATCTTTGTATGTAGACCATAAGACACAGCCCCCCCCCCAGATTTTCCTAAGTAATCTCAAACCTATTTTATTTATTTCTCTTTACGAAGCTGGGAAGTTGCTTTGGACAGGCTGGCGGCTGTGATGGTCCTACTAGAAAAGGATAGTTTCACAGTTGAGAAAGAACAACGTCTCTGACCTGGCACAGCTTCTGATCACGCTTGACCATTAGCAGAGCTGATCTGAGAGTGGCGCTTTGAGAGGGGAACTGGGGCATCGGGAGCATCGGACAATGCGCGTGGTTCCCGCCCAGGCTAGCACTGGCCTGTTGTTACAGTGAGTATAAAGGAAGCCACTTGCTCTGCAGAACAGCTTATCAGACTGATTTTTAACACTTTTGGACAACTCGGAAGCAGTAACCAATATAACTAAGAAAATCAAAATATCATCGAATCATAACAGTTGCTTTAATTTCCTTTTACAAAAGGGAAATTTAAGTGGAAGTGTGTTCAGGCAAGTATCGCTTTCTGCTCTTTACCTGCTGTGTATTCCTTGTCACTGCCAGGCAGGAAATCTGTAACTTTGGAGGTTTACTGCTTTTCTATACCAAAAGGAATATACCCATCAGTTATCAAAGACTGGCTACTAATTTCCATCGCATGGGGCCAGATTTGTTTCTCTCCTTACTGTGTACTTTTCCGAAGCAAAAGCAGTGGCACGAGTCCATGGACCCATCTCCTTTTTGCTTGTAGGAAACACACATGCGAAAGGGCATCGGAGCACTCATCATTTTATGTACGTGCAGGTCCTACAGAAACGGCATTACACTTGCACGGGAACTGTTATCTAGAGACCTAGTTATCCAAGGGCACAGGTATTAACCTTACTTTGCATGCACAATTCAACTCATAAATGGTTTCCCAAGCATCACTTTGCACGGAGATCTTGCCCTCTACGTTAAAAACTGCTTTGTTCTATATGACGAGGGAAGTACCCACTTACCTCAAACGTCCTTCCTTTCCAACAGCCGACGTACAATCCACCGCCTGAATGTGGAACAAGGCTTTTAATAGCTCTCCATTTTCAGCTGTGCTTGCACTTTGGATGGGAAGAAGCATGCTGTCTACAAAAGCAATCGTTCCGGTCGCACCAGCGCGAGCCTTTGTAAGAAATAGTGCTAAGAGGGAAGGAAATTGGAAAAGTAAGGCTTGAGAGTATAATCCTATTTAAAAATGACTTTAGAATCTCTATGGGTCACCAAAAAAAAAAAAAAAAGAAGAAAAGAAAAAGAGAAAGAAAAAACTTCTTCACAGGCTCTTTCCACTTTACGTGAAAAAATCTTACTAGTTTTCATTTCAGTTCTGCCTGTGTCTTTTAGGCAGTCCTGCTTTAAAGAGATAATAATTTGTTCATATCCTAAAGACAGTTCTCTGGCTTCTTCCTCACTATTATTTCAACTGTCTGTCCTCTGTTTCTTCTCTGGGCAACGGAGAGTGACCTCTTGGCCCAAAGGAGCGTCACCTTTACAAAAGGACTGCAGCTTCAGCAGAGACTTCTCCAGCGGTGATGGCGTTATTTAAAACCTCAGCACCGGTCAGTCGACGTCTCGCCTGCCCTCGCTCTGTGAAGGCTGCACATGGTCAAGGTCTGACAAACTCAGGTTGCCACCAGGTAACAAACCATGGTCCTTCACATCCCACAAGGCTGGAGAAGCTGTTGTGCAGTTTTCAAACTGTAACTGAGACGCAACACAAATGGTAAAGGTGATAAGGACTCAAGGTAAATGGTAATATATAGAGATAAACCCAAGTGGACCCAAGACAGAGAAGGAAGAAATCCCCACCACGAACATCACTGAAATGCCCCTCCCTGTCACTCTTCACGGAGACTGAAGCTGTTGACATTTGGATCCAGAAGGATGTCAGAGGAGTATGACACCAAAGAAAAAAAAAAGTTTTCTTATATAACAACTTTAAGTGTATTATTAATAAGGCTTTCCTGTATTAATTTTAAGTGTTAGCATTATTGTAACTGGACTAATAGTCACTATTAGTTGTATCTTGAAACATAGGATGGACATAATGTATTACTAAAGTCAACACTGATTCCCTCCAACCACCTCTGCAAATAACAACAGAAGACACAAAGAGATGAAAAATATTGTTTGAGTTTAATTATTTACCCCCCTGGCAGTAAATATCTACTATGTTGAATAACCTCCACAGTATATCAAGCAAGGGGAAATGACAGTAAGAAAATTATATTGGACACAAAACAAATAAATTGTTCAGCCTATCCTACAGACTATGAGCTTTCAAATGATGATGGCTGGTTAGCCATGGGATATCGACATATCCTTGACAGGTGATGTCTTTTATTAGATGTGATAAAATTAGAGGCTACAAGTGAAGAGTGATACAATGAGCTATTCACATACAGAAAGTTGGCGGAACGATTTTTCATGTATCGATTGTAGAACGAGATACTTAACATTTTGAGTGCCATTTGATGACATTCATGAGATGATAATGACTTTGTGTCATTAATGACCTAGACTGGATTTGGAGTGGTGACCTAGAGGTAAAAAACTTTATAAGGCATTACTGTCACCTAAGACACTGCCATCGAGCTTCATTGCCACTTAAGGTCCTTCCTTTAGACTTTTATCCACGTTATTAGTCGTCCTGCACTCTGCACAGTGTTTGCAAAAGAGACTGGAATTAGTCTCGCTATGTTAAAACTGCCTTTGATTTAAACCGGAGCAGATCTAAGCCAACGATGAGCATATCTGTTATTCCCTTCTCCTTGCCCTCCTCTGTGCTGCCCGTTTTCGGTAACCTTGCTCTGTGCCCTGCAGAGCAGAGCTGACGAAGTGACCCCTCAGGACGACGTATTTTATGATCTGCTCTACTTGCACTTTTTGTTGCTGACAGCATGGGAAGTAAAATAAAGAATGTGGTCTAATTAAATCTCTGTATTAATATATTAATAAAGAGGGAAAATCTCTGGCAAGAGCAAATCAAGAACCATCTTCAGTGATCTGCTGGCTAGAATGGAAGAGGTGTAAAATAAGATCAGCCCTCTTGCTTGAAAAGAACTTCTTTTTACCCAGTCTTCTCCTTGGGACTCAGCAATGTTTCTTTGTGCCACGAAATTAAAGCTGGCAATTTGGAAGTGAATGACTGCATGTTGTGACACCCTAAGCCATCCTAAGAATGTGAAAGCCACAATCACTTGGGTTTACTCCTCTTTGGGATATTCTTAATCCTAATTCCAGTTCTAGTTTACTCGGGGACTGCCTGGACAGTTACAAACTGGTCTACTTTACTGGCCTAATTGGTTGAACTGAAGCTGGAGCTGCTTTCCCGGTGGTAGCATTCGTAAACGTATGTGACAGCAAAAAGGCTGTACAGCCACATGTTCACTGAGCCACAGGCACATCTCAGGAGGATGTACAAGCTGACGTGCCATGGTGTGCAGTTGCTGGGAAGCAAGAGCTACCGGCCTTGTGGAGTAAGAAATTAAACGATACTTTGGCTGTTGTTGTGTTTTTCCATACACCATTTCCCTATTTTGATTTCCATGTAAGAGAACCAAATAGCACCAAGACAGACGCAGAAGTAAAGCAAGGGCTTTGGCAGAGAGAGCTGTCGCTGCGTCTCGCCACGGTGGCTGCAGGACTCCTGAGGGGTCCATGGGTACAGCCCATAAAAGCCCTCAAGGATTTTTTGAAGCAAACCCATGACAACTTTCCTCTACCATGTAACACATCAACTTCCATGTTCCTTCTGCTTAAAACCACCAATGTAATTGGAAGTAATATCCAAAGCACATTTCGGGGAACCTGACTCTTCTTCCTGGCTTTTGAAAATGCTTGCAGAATTATCGTCAGGGACTGATCTGGGTTTGTATCGGGATGCAGATGAGACTGCTGACTTTATTTACATGCTACACACTAGTTGGCCATCTGGCCTCCCCCAGAATATCAAGAACAGATTTTTAAATCATTAGAAATATTAAAATCATAAAAGCAATAACATTTATTTATTATTACGGAGGACAAGTCTGAGTCATTCTTATTCTCCTTCTTGATTTTTGGTAATGTATTAAAAATTCAAAACAGTTTTTATTAAAGATATTATTGGACGTACGATTTTAAGTAAATGTAAGAATTTTGATACGTGAAAGAAAAGGTAATAATCACCTTATGTAATGAAAACTAATTAAAAATAAATCTTCATTGAAAAGTGCTGCCATATCATCTTTTTGACCAGTTCTATTTTTTAGGATTAAAAATATCACATAATTATCACATACTACTTTACGTAACTTTCCGTGTTAAACATTAGCTGAAATGGCAGCTGCAAGCGAATGTCTGTTGGTAATAATACCCCCGTAAGATCACCGAATTGCACAGAATACAGCTACCACCACACACACTCCTCCAGGGCAGGCGTGACTCGAGCCACGCTATTGTGATACACACGTTGGCAGTGAAATCACTTGTGAAAGAAGAAAACTATTCATATTTTTTGAAGTGAATCAAAACAGAGAGATTTTTCTCATTTCCCAAATGGTGACTTCTTACAGAATTGCTATGGCAGCAGTATTATTTCTCATTTAATAGACTGTGAAGGTCTCATCTTTATTTACAGTAAATATTTAAGTGTTCTCTTTAAAGAAAAATTACACCCTATTTTTTTTTATAAACTGTGATTTTTCTGAAACCGGGGACATTTCATTTGCTGAAGAAAGTCAATATATAGGCTTATTTGAAGATATCCAAAAGGTGTGTGTTTATACCTTTTCTTGATCAAAAGGGAAGTGGCTTTTCCCATAAGTGTTTTATCAGAAGATGCTCAGTTATAAGCACAAAATTCCTCCAGCCACAGCTTGATAAGTAAGGCATTATTTCAGTGAGAACGATAGAGTTATATTCATCTAAAAATTCCACAGAGGGAGGAGAAAATCAGGACTCCCGGTACTCTTCAGTGATTACATTGCGGCATTCTGTGCTCGGTCATCTGGAGAAGTTGAGCTCACCAGGCCATGACTCCATCACTCACGTATTCCCCCTCTGAGCCACGGGCGTAACCCCTTTTCCCTTCCTTCCTTAACACAGCCGAATTTCGTATCGTTTGTCTTTGGAATGTCATAGCAAGCGAGAGGCCTAATTTCAGTATCAGTTCAGAATCCGTTTGCATACGTATCCACAAGAGCGTAATTTTCCTGGAAATACAGCCAAAATGGAAAGGGGTCTGGAGACGGGGACACATCAGTCTCGCTCTACGACTGCGCTCCCAAGGCTGAACCTACCCAGGCTCTCAGGGACGCTTCTCACTACAAACTCCCCTACCTCTAGTCACGGGCTTTAAGAACTTCATTGACTAGAAAGTCAGAATTTTTGTTCATATCTGAAAATCTCATTAAGAACTGTTTCTAAGCTGCCTCCTCAACAGGACAAACATGTCTAACAACCCCTGCAGAACACCCCAGCCTTGTGCCCCATTGCCAGCTTGCAGCAATGTAAGGTCTTTTGGTAGCAACAGCTAATTTTTGGTTAAAACCCAGGCAATGGTGGGACAGCACACTGCCAACTACACAGTCACTATAATAATTATTTAATTAGTTGCTTTGTTACTGAGTAAATTCAGAGTTTTAACTCTTTGACATTACTCCAGAATGTTCAGGGACCTCCAGACTTAAGACAAGTATTAATTACTAAACATATAATAATGAACTATCCTACGTATTAGGTTCGTTTTTCTGAAGATGTCAGAATATAGTTACTCTCATTTTTTCTCTCACTCTAAATCTGTATTGGTTGAAACAGATATTTCTGCATACAACAGTGCTAAACAGCTATTAAGTTAATATTAGTTTTATTAAATTAATGCTAATTTAACCTGAGTTGCTCGGCGAAGAAGAATCAGCTATGAGGATCTCTACTCAAGTGACCTGAAAACAGTCAATAGCAGCTCTCCTGCAGTAACAAAACTGCAGAAATGATACATCCATAGCAAGAACCATGAAATTCTTTTTTGGCAATTAAAGGGAAAATGTGGATTAAAGAAACTATTCCAACACACGACAATGAATAAGCGTAAATTAAAATACTACATCACCTTTCAACATGGCTCAACTTTCAACGCATCCTCAACGAAAATGGGAAGTTCTGCGAGCCTTACCCGTTACTCCCTCATCGGCCCCAAGGCAAGACGCGCTTGTGAGGGAACTATTTTGTTAGAGTCATATTGCAGAAAGATCGCAACAAAACCGGTCCACTTGACTTGGATTTCTCATGCACGGGAAGAAATGTGTGCAGCTGAAGAGGCTTACTCTCTAATCCACTCGGCACTTGATGATACACACCACGGCTGACACGGATACCCTCCTAGATCCTAGGTGAGATCAGCCAGCTTAAGACAAATTCCCAGCTGGCCTCAGGTTGGCTGCCCACAGCCTGAAGCTGTCAGCCTTCCTCCGGCAAGAAGTTGAATTGCCACTCGTGGCAGCCAGAGCTCTTCCAGCCTCCTTTCTGTCCCGCCTGTCATCGCCGGCCTTCCTGTCATTACTGCCCTCACTCATCCTCAAACGATGACGGACAGCTTGAACCACACAACAAGCAATGGAGGGTTCTGTAGGGCAGATGCTGTAGCAAAAGCTCGTGACATCGTCTGCAGGGACTATGCAAAGCCAAGCACGGGTGGGGGAGTATACACTTACTTTTGCCATTTATCACTGCATTAGTATCAGTTTGCAACAGATGCTGGTAATTTTTATAGAAACAGAGTCCGGCCCTCAGGTAGCCTTGTTGCACTCCTCAGGGGTATGCCGCATTGCGCCAGATGAGCATCTCTCCCAGACGTCAAACTTAAAGACGTTGTGTGGGAAAATGATCTCTCTTGTGCTGCTGTAAGATGGACTGACCCTGCTGCGATGCGGACTTTGAAACCATGCAACGTTGCAGAAGGCAAATGGAGCGTGAAACCCTGCGTGAGAGGTGCTGGCAGGAAAGTTCCTGCAGGATAACAGCGATCCTTATCAGTCTTTTAACCTTTTTAATACCGAGGCTGTAATCCCTCTGCAAGCATCTGTCCCGTGCAGACAACCAACCTTTGTCTGCCAGACGCTGCAGGGCCATGGAAAAGACACGCCGTGCTTCGGATGGGAAAAGCAGCAGGCGCAGGGTGGGGAAGCGGCAGCTTTCCTTCACGTCCACCCACCGAACAGCAGGATCCCCTACCTTCCCCCAGTCTGCTAAAACAGAGGACTAACCTCCTTATTTTCAGTCTTTCCTCCCTACCACAGACTCACTATTGAAGGAAAAATTGTATGGCACACTACAGAGAACAATTTCATCAAGTAATTTGCTTTTATTACTTTCCAAGGTGCCCTAGCTACTGTTTTCTCTCCAAGGCGGGCACAGGGAAAGCCAAGACTGTTCCCATTACCACCTTTCCCATGCTGAAGTTAAGTGTCTGCCTGCAATAGTCTGTTTAAATGATAATAGTTTTGAGTATTCCCCATGTTCAAATAGGAAATTAATCTAATATAGAACCCATCTTTACCCACCACCACGCGACTGCTGGTCGCTCCTGAGCCCAGCGGCTGGCCCGCCCGGGTGCTGTGTACGGGAGGGGGCCTGCTGCACCCTTGTGATGGGAAAGTCCAAGAGGCACCTTGGAAAGAAGCTTTGCAACAGGGCAGGGGGAGAGAGAACTCATCAGACAAGCTGGGTTAAAAGTTCACCAGAGATGGAGGCTGTCAACCTGTACCATTTTAATATCATGGTTTTCTAAAGGTTGCCTTTTTACATCACTTTTCAAGGTAAGGGAAATAGGAACTGAGTGTGGGACAAATTTGCTTGAAAGCAAAGGGCCCTCTGAAGGAGCTGAAGACGAGCTCCAGCTGGCTGGAGGAGCAGCCAGCACAGAGGTGAGTACAGCCCCTCCGGCAATGTCCTCAGGGATGCCCCACCAAGGTGTTGTCCTCTGCGTTACGCAACCAAGACAAAGCCAGTTCTGTTTCCAAATCCAAACAGATAAACCATTCATGGAAAACAGATGTAGCTTTCTTCTGAGAATCATTCACAAACTTCCATGAACTGAGCCTCAGTTAAGCAAATGCATGCGTTTTTTGAAAACACTGAGTTGTTTATTGAAATGACCTCCAGCTTCTGCCTGATGGCGTCTCAGCAATTTGCTTTTATTGTTCATTATTGTCAGCATTTAACTGTTCATCTAAATCCCAGAGCAGTCTGCCTACTCCCTCACGATGCAGCTGAACACTTCAAAAGAGGAAGCCAAAGACGGAATAACCTGCAACAAGCAGCACAACTCTACCGAAAATTGTTGGACAAAACTCTCATTTGAGCAAACATTCTAGGAGATTTAGAAGAAATGGGCTGGATCTGTTATTAGGTCACTGAGTAGCTGAAAGAAAATGTTCTCATATTTACAAAAAATAAGAGGTGAATCCTCGGCTGTTTTAAATAGGAAGAGCTATTTGCCTTCGATGTCGT
This sequence comes from Phoenicopterus ruber ruber, assembly GCA_009819775.1. Classification (NCBI taxonomy): domain Eukaryota; kingdom Metazoa; phylum Chordata; class Aves; order Phoenicopteriformes; family Phoenicopteridae; genus Phoenicopterus; species Phoenicopterus ruber. The sequence goes on along the minus strand of CM020223.1, from coordinate 3,942,136 downwards.
GCTCTGCCAGCTGGCTATCTTTCCTAGAGGAATGGTCGGTCCCAGTATTAGCAAACGGCACCAGTGGCCTTTCAACTGGAGCCCAACAAACTGTTTTGTGTCGACATGATCGCCCAACTGTTGCGCTGGGAAGAGCAGGCGGTTGCCCTGCTGCTTCTTCTCTTTTCATTCTGCTTTGTTTGCTCTTCCAAAGAAAAATCATGTGTTTCGGCTTTCGGGTGCATTGAAGTGTTTCCTCCAAACAACAGTTTATCAGACCGTGGGATTCTTCAGCATAAAACGTGGTATAATTTAAAACTAGAAGATGTCATTATTGTTAAAGATGCTCTGTTTTATCAAAGAAAAATCACACCAAGAAAACCCCAGCCAGACAAACCCAAAGCCCTACCTAGTCATAGCAATGATAGAGAAGAGAGGAAGAGAAGAACGAACATGTTACTGCCATAGGCATCCAATAAATTCAACAAACATTTGGGTAGCTAGTTATTAATTGTCTGAGCAATCCAACATCTTTCCTTACACAGGCAGTGGCAGGGGATGATTCAGGTGCCATTTATGGGTGCGGAGCACTCCTCTGGTCTCCCTCCACCTGGACGATCTCCTCCATGACCTGCAGATCCGCCGCAGAACCGCCCAAGCGGCTGTCCCAGCAGAGACCCTCGTGCCCCCCGTTAACACTTCTCGCTGCAGCCACCTGAGCCTGGCAGTGCTCTTACTTCTCCCCTTTTCGCCTACAGCTCTTCAGCTAAATTATTTTTTGCATGTGGAAAAATACAACGGGAGGCTTAGTAATAACGAAACGAAGACAAAATGCTGTATTTGTACTTTAGAGATCTAAACTATATTCTAACACCTGAAGATATGACCTACTTTTCCGTAAACCTTCACAAGCAGTGTGTTGCTATGGTGGTTTAATTTTATTTATCATTGGCTATTCCAAACTACAGGTCTACAAAGCATTTGAAGAGCAACATCCAGCATGACCATCATAACCGCAGCTTCCAGTTACTGGGGAAGAATCACAGTTCTACACTTAGAAAAATTATCTCATCTCCCTTCATTACAGATTGATCTTCGCCCTCTATTATTGATGCAGCTGACAAGGCAATCACATTAAGACAGCTCTGAAGAAGCTGACACAATGGACCTTTCAGATATAAATTTATAAGTGTCCTGACTTGTCAGTTTTCCCATTACAAATCTTTGGCAGGGGATAAGGGGAAACGGCTAGTTATAATTTAGCCATGAAAATTTAATTAGTGGCTAAAATCTGCTGAATTTAGAAATGAGCTTTGGTCATAAAATTGCATGTGTGAGAGACAGACTGAGACCAGAAGATACTTGACATCAAAGAGGTATTGGTTTTGCTTGTTAATAAAAGAGGTAATTATTGGATTATAAGATTAAACACTTTGCTGTAAGGGTAAGGAATACAGACAGAACATCTGAGATACATCAGCGAGGTTTCACCTGTTCCACACTCATATAAGTTAACGATGTTCAGTTTACAGTTAATCAAAACAAGTATTATGTGCAAAGCATTTCACACCTTCTTTCATTGTCACTTGTGCCAAGGTCGTGCAAGTCCTGCTGAAATCAAGGAAGAGATTGACTCTGCTGCAAACGGCATCTGCCTTTATTTCGTACTGTCCCCTGGGCACTTACAGCTACACAAGAAGCCACCCTTACAATCCGGGTGCCTGAGAGCAACCCCTTCCCTTGGGAATTCAGGACCTTAATCCTAACCATAGTTTTTCAAGACGTTCATAGTCATTTCAAACTACTATTAAAACAGAAAAGGCAAATGGTGCAGTAAAGTCAGACCCTTCAAACTAGCAGGCAGCTCTACATAACTGCGTCAGATGTAAGTAAGTTCTTATAAGCAGAGGATACAGAAGCATTTTGCCTTACAGATTCTGAGTAATTTGAAGCCAGGATTAAAGCGATATTACAGGCCACAGATCGTTAATGCAAATGCCCGAGTTAGCAATTCTGGACACAGCCCTGGGCGCAGACATTAGTATTCGCAGCAAGGACTTCACAAACAGAGCCGCACACTAATAAAAAGAGAGAAAAAAAAAAAAATCACTCTGCAGACTGCAGCTGCTCAATATAGGTCATCTTTCAATTTTAATTTGAATCATCATCTTTCCAAGTCAAATTGACTAATACTAGGGTACCTTATCCAAGAGCCATGTGGTGCAATCAAAGATCAATTTAAAATGTGTTCAAAGAGATTGATTCTCCTAATTCATGGACATAAGAAGCTTGAAGCTCTGCTGGCATCGCCAAGACATGACCAAAGCATCATTCCAGCCACAAAGACACACAGACAATACTCAACGGATGCAGACTAACAGAAATGAATTTTTAACTCACCTGGAAAGATAAGCCAGAAATAAATCACTCAGAGCTCGTCCTTCCTGGAGTATTTCACTGTGTCAGCCAGGCTTAAACTTTCCTGACCCGTTGGGGCCTCCACAGCGTTCTGTGGGTCAGGTGCCCCAGACCTGTATGTGCCTCCCCATAAACGTACCTGCAGTTCTGGATTATCACCCCGGTTTGTGGGTGCTCACGCCCATCACAAAGCCATTGGAAAAGACCTTGGCCATCCGGGTCCTGCTCAGCCCCATGGCCTCAGCTGGAGCCACCGAGTCGCCGCTCCCTACCCAGCACCAAACCAGACCCTTTGCAGTCAGGAGCACAAACTCAGGAACATGAGGCACCATGATATTTTCCAACCAGTTGCATACGAATTTAATCACCTCCCGGTTACTAAACCAGCTAACTTTTCTCAACCTTGACAGCCTGACAGCACCCCGTAACGTTCCTTGCTGCAATACATAGGACTGAATTATAATTAATTCCTCGGGAAAGATTATGGATCTACAGCCTGCAAAGTCGAGGAGCACTCAGGTTTGGGGCAGTCATGTTTCTCTCTCATTTATGGTCTCCAAAAAGAATAGAAAGCTGTCTTTTAAAATTTATGTGTAGTGATGATTTGTCACACTTCAGAAATGCCCTCAGCAAGTAGCGGCAGAGACCTGAAAGGAGAGGGATGCAACAGGAGAGTAAGCAAGCACGCCCCGACAACGCCAACTGCTTAGGTAAGGCTGGAGTACACTGAAGTGCTAAAAAACGCCTCTGCCTCATGAGCCTCGTGTGGGGACAGATGTTTTAAGAAGTAAATATGCTGAAAGACACGTGGACACTTACCCTCCACCTTCATAACCCGCAGATGTCTGCATCTACGGTGTCTGCGTAAGAGTTGCCATCCTTTCTTTTCCCTCTGGTATCTCTCACTTAGCTCCTCCACAGAAAAAAAAAAAACCAACAACAACACAAAGCAAAACAAAACAAAGCACAAAAGTTCGAAAAGTAGATGTATGAAATTCCAGTGTGTTTTGCCTGGAAAATACAGCATAGCAAAACCAGTGCATGGATTGCATTTGAGTTCCTGAGCCATCCAATATCCTTAGGTACCCCTCAGGTAATGATTTTTACTCCCACTTTCTGGATTTTATGCTGAAATACAACCTCTATCAAAAATGGAACCGTTCCTGACTTTCTTTAGGGTGGGTTTTGTTCAGAATTTGTATTTTTCAAGTGTTTGATGCAGAGAACAACTGAGTATAATTGCTCTGCTAAATTTACAGATTCCGACTCGGGAAGCTGGACAGCCCTTTGCCTTTTTATTCTTGGCTTTGCCACACCACGAGTTTTGTCTGGTGACGCTCGGAGCACGGCGTGCGGCACAGCGCTCGCTGCTCCCCCCGCGCTCCCTCTGATGGCAGCACCAGGGCTCCTCCGCGCCAAGTCCGTCTCTCTATTTATGCCTCACATCTTTCAAAACAATGAAAACTCTTAGAAATGTACTTTTAAAATCTCAAAACGTCATTTCAGTTTTTTTTCCCCGCTTCATAGTGCAAAAACTGCTTCCAGAGAGAAATCTATTAAAGAACAGAAACTAAAACATCAAGCTACAAGATACTCTAAGAGAATACAGTGAGATTCCTCTGCCAGTCCTCCCACATGGCAATGGTCATCTATTTTTGGATTTTTCATAACACTCTATGGTTTGAGTGACCTCTGTACATAATTTAACGCCAGCAAATTTGTACATTATCCAGTCTGAGGTAAAGCAAACACAGCTGCCTGGGGATTCCCAAGCCAATTAATTCTGTAATGCACAAAAGGTAAGGTGTCGTAGCCTATAATAAGTATTTCCCCATTTACAGGAACGAAAAAAAAGGCACGATATAACCTAAAAGTATTGTTTCATGTCTCTTGAAGAAGAAGATTTTTATGGTTTGTGCATTAGAAGGTTATGTTATACTTCCAAATCGCTCAAAAGGGTCTACTGCCTCAACAAGAAATTACGTTGCATACGCAGCCCCGGCTACCATGGGTGTCTGACCGCTGTTATAGTAGCCGAAGGAATAACACCTCATCAGCCTGTCAGCCTGAGGCATTTCAGGAGGATATTTAGCTAGGGGTGTGTAGGAAAGACTCCCAAACTGGTTGAGGGAGTAGTTCCACGTAGTTACATGCACTTAGCTCTGAGGAGCTGCAAACGTTGACGCGTAGCCGCAAACCTGCCCGAGAGAGGCCCCGTGGGTGCGGAGCAGATCCCTGCGCCAGCGCCGCGCTGGATCGGAAGGACGTTGAGCATCTGCAGAGAGGATTCTGCGTCGGGGCTCTGGCGTGCGGACACGTGCGGTGCCGCCGGAAAGCTGCCTGCTGACCGCGGGCTAAAGTGGCACGGGCTGAAAAACTTTATTGCTGAATTACCACATTTCTTAGGGTTTGTAAGTTACTCTGGGTCTATTCCAAATGAAACAAACTCAAGTTTTCTAGCATTTTTATTCTTTCCTCCTGGGATCAGAATAGTAATTGTCTATTTTTTTTTTTTTTTATACTTGTTAGATACATTGCTTTGGCTGAAAAGCTCATTTAAAAATCCAAAATAAAGTTTGATAAGGAAATCAATAATATGTCTTTCTGGTAATGTATTTATCTGAGCTTTGTCTTTGTACTTTGTTTATTTTTCCACTTCAATACCTTTTGCAAATTACTTGTTATTATAATTAAGATAAAGCAGTGATTGCAAAAATGCCACAGAACAAAGTGTTTCGGTGAACTTGGGCAGCACCAATCAGATCACATCAAACAGGACGCTTCAGCGCAGCGGTCGCGCAGTCTGGCTGCCGGTGCCACAAGAGGCGGTGCTCTTTCCAAACTGCGAAGCTTTAAAGCAGCCTGAGCATTTGAAACAGACGTTAAAGACTGAAGCAATACTTTGTTATACCTGCAAAATGGCAGAGCGATTCTATTATCTGGAAAAGGGACGTTGTGGCAGCTACGAAATGAAGAAAGAAGCTGAGGCATTTATCATGAAAAGACAAATTTTCTTAACTCGTTGCCAACATATCATACACCACTTAACCAAACATAATTGTACATGTTTTTTATGTAAGTAATTCAGCCAGGCTTGCTGCTGTCATGACAAACACAATATTGAGCTATAATCTAAAGGATGCCGTCTACAAGGTGATACCCTAAAGCAGTTGTTAAAACAAACTCCCTGTCTGCAGCAGAAAATGCCACCGTTGACCCTTGCGCCCGCGTAGGGTCTCGGTCCCGCACGAGGGGCATCTGCGGGGTGACAACAGCTGATGCTCTGCGGGGCCCGGCAGCAGGAGCTCTGTCTCCTGTGCTCGTGCCACGTACAAAACATATGGATATACTGATGTAAACAGCCAGAAAAACCACCCAACTCTTCAATCAGCCTCTGCAGGAAGCAAGCGTTTGCAGGGCAACGCATTTGAATTTAGTGAATCTTTGTCTTTCGTGTTTGACTACGGTTTATTAAGGGATCTGAATATATTGTGTACAGTTTGTATTTAAATGTTCATAGAAAATTCGTATTTCTTTACATCTAAAAATATATAGCGTGATTGCATAAAATATTCTAATTGCCTAAATTCCTCTCTGAGGTTGGGCATCTCTTGTTTCAATCAAATGGAGGAAGATAAATACAGTCCCTGAAGGTGTGCTGGTCCGTACAGAAACACACAGATGTTCTCAACGCTGGGGGCACACATCTGTGTTTCTAATGCATGCGAGGATGTAATAGTCCCTACAAAGCACCTTCGCCAGCAATTTCTCCTGCTTATTTTACCCTCTGACTTACCTTTTGGCCAGGACTCCAACCTCCTACCTCCAGGTTCCTGAGATGGAGGTGGCTTTCCAAAAAAGCATCTCTCTTACAAGTGAGCCTTACCTTCATTTTGGGGCATTCCTTCACTAATAAATGTGATGTCCCTCTTGTGAATATTTCACTACAGCGAGGATTTTCATCTCGGATTTATGGTGAAACCAGGCACAGGAGGGGTCCAAGGGGGAGCAGGCTCTTGAGCAAACAGAAAGAGCTCTCTGTAACCTGAAGAGGGAGGGGAAAAAAAATAGAAAAGCATTGTGCAGCGATGGAAATGGATTTGTGCAGTGACCATGCTGGTTTCAGTAGGTTTTGTTTTATGAAGCCTTTATTTATACAATATATATCAAAATGTTTAAAACGAATCTACAGGAAACGGAGCCAAAATTGGCTTTCTAATGGCTGATATTCTACACCCTGAGAAAGTAAAATATTACCCAACAAAACAAACAAGACAACCATTTTATGAAATAGAGCAGAGCAGTTTCCTCTAATGCAGGACTCATGGATTAAATTTCCTGGCTTGCAATACACAGGAGGTCAGAAAAGATGTTTATAATGGCACTTTCTTGCTTAAAAATCTATGAAAACAACTGATTGGTCTGTCAGGTTCAGGCTATATTCTGCTCTGTTACTTTCCAGTTTGACCTCTTAATCCCATCCATCTCCGAAACAAAGTTAATATCTTCCTAGATTCACTTAAGTTCTGCTTCAAAGGTTCTGAAATCAGGGAGAATTTTTCCATTGGATGCAGACTGGACCTAAGGCCTGTTTTTTCTAAAAATATATATGGATGTATAGAACATATATATTCCAAATATATATTAGTCTTTATGTAAAGCACTTCAGGTCGAGTTCCTCACACGCTCCCAGGAAATGAGATTAATTATACGGCTATTCATCTTTTTTTGTCCTGTAGCACCGACGGTAAGCATAACCAATAGTCATGATACAATTAATTTCTTTCCAACATGGAGCAAATTAACTAGCATCTAATTAACTAGCATCTAATTGACTAGCATCTAATTGACTAGCATCTGACTAGCATTAACCTAGCATCTAATATCATGAATAGAAAACCAACATCAGAGGGAGTGGAGACAGAATTCAGCGTGGTGGGACAAGGTCCCCCACCTATCTGGATCTGTCCTTTTCTTTTGGCTTTCCTGGCTTTGTTCGTGTCTCCAAAACCAAGTTTCGCTGGTGTTTTTGAAGAAGGGAAAGACTTTGTCATCTCAATCTCATGATGAAAGATATTTCTCTTCAAGCGCAAGGAGGACACCCTTGTGCGAGCGAATGCTGAACGCATGGACAAACTCTACCAAAAAGATGCTGGGAATAAATACACCCAAAGACTTTGCTCTAGGCTAGAAACAGTCAGAAAACAGTGCTGAGTATCACAAATCCTAAATTTTAAATCCAAAGGCAAATATTGCCCTGCTTAACTTTTTCAATATTTATCTCAGTTATTATTTTCAGAAAAAATGAAAGCATCAATAAGTACTACAAGGAGCAGCGTATCTGAAACCTAATCATTAATGGGTTGTAAGCAGATAACATTAATTGTATATACTCTTTGTGAATTTCTAATTATCTTGCACCATTTTCCCTAATGATAGTAAGCATATTAGGATGTGCCACACTTCCTAATAATCTGCGTTATTTATTTATGCTATATTTACACTCCTAAACATGTTAAGACATTTTAAGCAATTCAGAATACTTGCAAAGTCTGATCAAATGGCATAAGCCCTGGTTCAGGAAAGCACTTAAGCATTTGTTTTGCTGTGTCTTCAAAAGGAGCTATAATGCATCTAAATTGACCAAAACCTCTGAATTATTTCTCCAGGCCTTTCTATGGGCTTAATCACAATTGACCCAAGTAAAATAAACAATATCGCTTTATGAGAACTAAGACATTATTTGCTGTGCATCATTAGTAACTTGGCCATGAAGTCAGTCAATTAATACTTAATTTGAATGTCTTATTGCAACACATAAACTGAAACCTACCACAGATGCGAAGGATGTGGGACACAGAGCAAGTAGGCGCTGCGCTGGTTCACAGACAGAGCGTGTTTTAAGGTCGGCGAGTAGTTTGCCAGCAACGCGTTCGGAATTCAGCCTCTCTTACCTCCCCTGTGCCTTCTGCTTTGGGACCACCCGCAGCTCCTGAGCTCCAAATTGGTCTTCTCTGTGCCCAAGTGTCCACATGGACCAGGTGCACAACTCGGCCCTCTGTGTTTCTGTATTTTCATTGCTCCATAAAGCCTCACTCCATCAGATTTATCCCGTGCAAATGGGACTCCACGTGCACAGAGCTTCCCCTCCGCCCTGTAAAGAGGAATCGCCACAGGGCAGCACTAACGCCCACCCTTTGCCAGTAGCTGATGGAAGTTCCTCTTTCTCCAGCCGGAGCAATCACTGCACACTGACAGGGCAACAATCCCTCCTGTTCCAAACTACTTGAGCGCTTGCGAGATCACAGTCAAAACCACTAGTGACAGCCAGCGTTAGAGAAGAGATCACCTGCTGAACATAACACATATCCCAGAGCGGCAAGCCCCTGGAAACACTCCTGTTAAGCCTGGGCGTGCAAGCTTGAATTAATGTATCTGCTCTCATGCAATCACACCATAGCAGAGAGGTCCAGACACCCCTCAGGGGATAAGCAGCACCTCTGTCCCCAGAATGATCCTTCTAACCAAGGATCGAGGCAGAGAGAAAACACGACCTGCTCCCACCCTTCCCTCCAGCCAGCAGCGATGCTCACGCAGACGCCGTACAACCCGGGGCAAACGGCACCAGCCTTTCCGAGACAAGCGGCTGGCTCACAATTTGGAATTTTAGGGCAGAGTCTGAAATCTTGGGTAAATGCTTTCGCTGTTTCTCTCTACTAGGATTCATTAATTTTTATAGGAAAAAGGGTGTTTTCCAATATTATTATAAATCACACTTGTTACTTTACCAGTCGTGCTCAGCTACTGCACTGAGATAGAAGCAGAGATTGCTAATTATGTGCCACAATAAAGATTATAATGTATGCTATCATTAACTATTCCTTTATGTTTGATGAACTAATAAATAATTTCTTCATCAGCCATTATAAAATCATTTTGCATAAAGACCCTTGATGCACTCCTGCTAGGGCCTCCACTTACAAGCCCCTCCAGGTAAGCATTTATTATGTATTTTTAATCATCTCTGGAACATGATGTACCTTTCACAACTCAAATAATACACGTCCATGTTTTTCCTGTTGCCAATGACATTACGCACGAAGGGCTTCAGCTGGTACCTGGTTTACTTGTATTTTGTTGTCAAGCTTAGGGCACTCTTGCCACCCGGAGCGAGCGAGCCCACATCGCTCATCCCCTTCTCCGCCAGTCTCCCAGGTGCCTCCCAGTCGGGTTTGGTCCCCTCTCTCCTGCCAGGAGGAAGAGATGCTCCAGAGATGTGGAAGCGTACTAACCAGACTGCCAGCGGCCGCGAGGTGCAGAAGATGGCCCGTGCTGTTTGTCTCGTTGCAAAACCTGAAGGCTAAAGGCAGAGGTTACCGGCCGACGGGTGATGCACGAACACACAGCGCGGTGTGAACACGCGGGGCTGGGCTCGGGCATCGCCCTGCAGCAGCCCCTGCCCTGGGCTCCCTCTGGTGCCGGAGGTCCATGCCGGCAGCGGCCGCAGAGCAGAGCTGCCCGAGGCGGCTCCGGCCGCACGCGTGTGCCCCGGGGCAGGCGGTGCCTCGGCTTCACGCCTCCCCGGAGCCCTGGCCCCGCACCGCTCCGCGCGCGAAGCTGCGACTCGGAGCCCGCAAACTACTCCCGAGAGCCGGTATTATTGTTTGCAGCGATTTTCCCCACGGTTCAAAGAAAGACAAAGAGGTTTCCTGTCTCACCGCTGAACTTCCCATTCCACTTGCTTTTCTTTTTAAATTGAAACTAATATGACAAATCCTCTGTAGGAGAACAACAGTATCAGCTTCCATTAAAATGTTTTTTCTCCCTGCAAGAGTGAAGATAGCGCAGCCAAAGCACCAAGTCCGGCAAGAAATCAATTCTATCCGCTGTGTACAAGTAAAACGTGAAATATAAATATGAATGTTCTTGTGCTATTATAAGCATTGGGTTTTTTGTATGAGGAGTGTTAGCTTATCTGTATTATTTCCACAAAGCTTTTTGGAGTTATGCGTATAACAGCAGCCATAACAACTTGTTCCTTCAAAGAAAGAGTGCGATGCAGCACAAGTAGAGCAACTTAAATTGCAATATTACAAATGAATTGCATCTGCAGCCCTAAAAGCCACCTTTCATATTTGTTACGCAAGCCACTTAAGTCTGAGCATATTTCAGAACGGAGGACTGGGTAAGCTGAGCAGAAAATCTGCGATGATAGTGATGATGATTATATTTATTTGCACTTGGGTAGCGGGCAAGATCTCCGGTCATGCACCAGGAAACAGGAATGCGAAGCACGAAGCACTGCATAACCTGTGGATATTTAAATAGGTTTTATCCCTAGAGCTTACACGATATATGAAACATCTTAGCAGCAGCTCCTTTGCTATTCACTAGCATCATGCACGAGTATCCTGGTTTCGCAGGCACTCCATTATGGTTTTTAATGCTGCAGCTAGGTCACGTCAATCTGCATCTATGCTCCAGACCAGAAATCAGTCAAGAAATGTTAATTAAAAGAGCTCTGGCTCTGAACACACTGACTTTAGAGAAGCTTGTCCAATATAATGAAATAAGCATAGAATCATGGAATGGTTTGGGTTGGAAGGGGCCTTAAAGATCATCTAGTTCCAACCCCCTGCCATGGACAGGGACATCTTCCACTAGACCAGGTTGCTCAAAGCCCCGTCCAACCTGACCTTGAACACTTCCAGGCATGGGGCAGCCACAGCTTCTCTGGGCAACCTGTGCCAGGGCCTCACCACCCTCAGGGTGAAGAATTTCTTCCTTCTAGTTAATCTAAATCTCCCCTCTTCCAGTTTAAAGCCATTACCCCTTGTCCTATCACTACAGGCCCTTGTCAAAAGTCTCTCTTCAGCTTTCTTGTAGGCCCCCTAAGGCACTGGAAGGCTGCTAGAAGGTCTCCCCAGAGCCTTCTTTTCTCCAGGCTGAACATCAGCCTGTCTCCATAGTAGAGGGGCTCCAGCCCTCGGATCATCTCTGTGGCCTCCTCTGGCCCCGCTCCAGCAGGTCCATGTCTTTCCTGTGCTGAGGCCCCAGAGCTGGAGGCAGCACTGCAGGGGGGTCTCCCCAGAGCGGAGCAGAGGGGCAGAATCCCCTCCCTCGCCCTGCTGGCCACGCTGCTGGGGGTGCAGCCCAGGATACATCCACCACTTGTGTTTCTAGGAGTTCCACCTGTTACTTGCAATGCTTTCTCAGGAGGGTTTTTGGTTTTGATTACATGACTTCCATTAACTCAAACGTAATCTGAGCAATGCTTTCATCATTGTCAGTATACAGCCCAACATATGGCTTTAAGCCTGCTCTAGTGGGGGGTTGGACTAGATGATCTCCAGAGGTCCCTTCCAACCCCTTTCATTTTGTGGTTCTGTGATTATTTAGCCTGAGAGGAGGAGGGAAGATCCTTGAGGCTGATTCATCGATTTAGCTATAATAAATGCACCACGGGCTTTACCCAAATCCTACTGAAGTCACTGACAGTTCATTGGCCTCACTGCATTTTGGATGTGCTTTCAATCAACAGCCGCTGCAAACCTTTCACTGGAAAGAGTCCCACCAGAGTTTTACTGCCTTTTGCCCAGAAGTACCAATTCTCTTCATGAATTTGAACCCCAGAATTAAACTCTCATAAGTAATAGCAATTCCCAAATGCAAACCGATACGGTCAGGGAGATCTGAGAAGGCTGCTGTGATGAGAGAGACCACTGCCACGAGCGCGACTCTCGGCATGCGCCGGGTGGAGGGAATGTCCCTGTCTACAAGGTCAACCTGAATTGGGCTGGCGGGTTATACGGCCACTGAGTAAACAGCAAAGCTCATCATCACAACCCGGTGCTTTTAGCACTTCCAAAAATGCTACCAGAAAATTTCAGAGAGGAAAAGAATAAATAAAATGACGAAAAGTAAAAGGAAGAGATGGAAAGAACTGCTGAGTTGAGACCATCTTTTAACAATGCAATATTCATACAATAAGCCTCGCAAATAAAACCAATTTAACAGCTATTTTTTTTAAACTACGTTTCAATCCCCACACGGTATTACTGTGTGCCTATATTTTGTTCCTTGCCTTTCAATAATTTAATGGTGCTCACTCTCGCCTTGGGCTCACGAACCCACAGAGCTTGGAGACACTTTTTATTAGAGATTCCTTGCCAGGGGCCTTTCTCAGGTTCGCAAAGGTCACACGTCCCACTAGCCAGCTTCCTTCCTTATGCAGAACGCACACTCGAACCTGTAACGATGAACCAAATGCTAAAGCTGCAAAGTGTATGAAATGTCATGAGCTGACCCATAAATACAGACCCCACACTATTAGAGGATGGGAATGTGGCCATTAGGGAAGGCAAGTGGAATGATGCTGGAGAACGCACCCACTGATGTTATTTTAACAGTGTCCCAAAGAAAAATATTTTTGTTATAGCAACCAGTAGCCAAGAAAAAAAACAATCCATACTGGATTACAGCAGAATTCACCAATACTTAAGAAACAAAATCCCACACCCATTAAAATCTCAACCCAGAACTTACAGAATGTGCTCCCTTTAATTTTTTCTCTCTCCACGAGTTTTCTCCCTCCTTCATGATGTTGTTATATTTTTATCCTCTTTCTGTAGAACAGTATCTGTTGGCCTAACAGAAGTTATTACAAGAAACAAAACTGTGTAATTGGCATATGACACAGATGTGAACATTGATGAGCTTGTGCATATACATATATATATATACACACGCACAAATACCAAAAGAGGCTGATGCTCGGAGGAAAATGCTCCTCACCTTTGCGCTCTGGCTTCCCCAGCCACGAGACAAGTCCTGACGCCTCTCGGAAGCTGCATTTCCATCCCGACCGTTTAGAACCGCTGCATTTCTTATGACATTTTGCAGTCTTGTCAAGGTATTTGCTGTACATCCAAAGGTGATTTATTTAAATAAACATGCAAGTTACACACCTGAATAACAAGTACATTCATAGTCAAACCTCGAGATCCGTTAGTGCCCATCTCAGGGACTGGAGGCTTCTTTAAGTTTGTTTAGTGTCCTCAGCCTTGCTGAATATTTCTCCTTCTTGCATAGGAGAGCCAGTGACTGAAAGTAAAAAGATATGTACTTGTGAAGATTAAAATCTCCTTCACAAATTGAGTGTATTAAGCATCTGTGCTGCTTGGCAGACTTGTGCATCAATTCCGAAATAAAATAGTGTTAACAGCTCTACAAGATTTTTATCTCTCATCGCGTCCTGCACGCTGAGTGAATCACATGAGCAAAAAATGGAGCTAGCCTTTTAGACAGTGAGCTAAATAGCTCTTAAATCAGACAAGCATGATGCCCATGCAAGACAATTTACCTTTTTTATGCCATTTTAAGCAACAAACACTCTTTTGCTCTTCAGGGAGTGCCTCTGAATCTGGACAGCACGTATCGGATCGGAGTTCCTGTCGCACTAGCATAATACTTGGGATATTTATTTACATATTTATTTACATTTATTTTCATATTTGTGCCATGCCGGCTCATTACCGCATCAGGAGGCTGAACTATGATCCCTGCAGTAGCACTGACATTTATTTCAGGGTGGACTATAGTAACTCGCACCGCAAATGAACTCTGCTTCAGGAAACTTCTCTCTAACTGTGCTAAAATATACGGGGTTGTGGATTCTCACCTTTTATTAGCGACCACTGTTCTTCTTTTACAGCTACATCACCACAAATTTGCCCATTTCTTGTAAGCGCAAACGTAGCTCAAGCCTAATGAACGGCCTTAGAGTGGTGCACGTATTGCATGTACTATGGTCATATATATTGATACGTGCTCCAAGGGGAAACTGAATTTACAACTCATTGAGAACTATTAGTAAAACAACTAAATGTAATCATAGGTAAGTGCTTGGCTTTAGGAAAATGTTTTTGGGGTTTTTGCCCACGCATGATTGAGCACTCGGAAAACCACTTTGCACTACTTGGCGTTATTCTGTGCATCCTTTTTTCAGCACATTACAAAATAATTAAAATTAAAATGTTACTATTCAATTTCCTACAGCTTAAATTAGTCACTTCATATGCATCTCTTTAAATAAGATAACTACATTCAGAAAGTCAAAGATCATCAAACCTTATTACCGGAGCACTGAAAGAAGAAATAAATGATTAGAAACAACATTTTCAATAGGAAAACACTTTTTACTTATCATTTTCCTATTTTAATGAGTAGGAAAGCGTCATGACCAAATTTGTTCTTAAAAATGGTAAACATTTAGATAAACCAATAATTTAGATTACAGCTTGTTGATGGGGCAATAAGGAATGCATGTAGGCATTCCTTTGGAGCAAACTTTCTGCTGGGCACAGGGGCTTCCCAGCCGCTCTCGGGCAGGTTCCGGGCAGGAGCCCGGGGACTCCAGGACCCCCCAAGGATGCCAACAGCATGTGGGCACCTTGAGACCCTGGCACCAGACCTCCAGACCCTCACGTGACAGGAGAGAGGGAAAGCCAGGAAAAGTAGAGTTTTCCCTCCCCCGATGACTTTCAAAGGATTTTTCATGAAACAATGAGCTTGACTTTCTTTTAATATCACATCACCTGCTCTTTACAAGACTAGATTTTTAAATGCCTTTAATGATGCAAATAAATGCTGGTAAGAATTGCTGGGGCTCCACCGCAGTCAATGGGGCTCTGCCAATCACGCTCGCGGAGCGGCAGGCTCTTTAAGAGGAAAATGCCATGAAATCCGTAGAACCTACCAGCCAAGAGCGCTACGGGGGAAATTACAGGAACATCTTGTCTGTGGATTATTAACAAACAATACGAAGTTGAATTCTTCACCCAAACAAGTCATGTAGACATTAAGAAATATTTTCCGCAACAAGGTTTAAATAGAATGTTTTGCGATTAAATGGAGTTTAATTAACAGGTACAATTACCTAATACAAAGCAAGTATTTTCCTATTATTAGATAGTACCTGCAGTAGAACAATTCTATTGTGAACATCCACTACGTGTCAAGGAACCACAGAGCCAAACTATTTACAGAAACACTAATAATTACTGAATTTACCTACGTATAGTGATTATAGTAACTTCAAATTTTAATTTAAAATGCTTTTATTCCACTGAAAGATAAAAATAGGCTACAATATGTGACATGGGAATAGAGGTATTGGCAATTAAAGTGTTGTACAAATAAATTATTGAAAAAACCCAGTTACTGAGACAAGTGGTTCAGGTAAACAAAAGATATAAACGTACAAGATTTGAATAATCACCACGTACTGGAAAAGAGTAGCTGAGTGGATGGGGAAATGTTAATAATTACTAATAATAAAACAAATACTTTGTATAAGAGTTATTAACTGTAACATATTTGTCTATATGAATACATTACTAGCACTTATTTACGATTTTCATTTTGTATTAGAACATTTATGTCTTCTGCAAATGGAAACAGTGAGACAATGCTCCAGTATTTCAGTGCTGTACCCTCACAAACTCCACCACACTAAATTCTAGTAGTACCCACTGGACAGTCAAGCACATTAAGTTTTCTTCAAACCATGGAAACAGCTCCTGCTGTTTTATCCTTTTGCTTCATTTTTTTTTTTTTAATCAAAGCTGCTGCTTCGCAAGGTGGGGCTGCTGAATGCACCTGACACTGGAGACAAAATTCTCGCTGCCCTTGACGCAGCCCCGTTATCGTGCTGTTACTATTGCAGTGACGAGGAGGAGCCCACATCCCCGTCACGTGAACTAGAATATAAGCAAGGAACGCAGCTTCTGCTGCAAAGAACTAGTCATCTAAGGAAGCACTACATCTAAATTAGTAGTAAGAAAATGAGCAAATTCAATGCAGGTATCTCTTAAAAAGGAAATCTCCATTAACCTTTAGAAGCTACGTACTGCCCAAAGGATGGGCCCCACCATTCCCTGCCCGAAAGGGTTCGGATGCCAGCCTTCAAGTTACAGTTGCTTGAGCTGTGCATCATGTAGTTAATGTACTATGTCTGTCACTCTGTCAGTCTTCCCAAATATTTGGCGACCCTTAGTTATTTTACTGTTTGCCTAGTTTCTTGCAATATTATACTTCCATTTTACCTTATTTTCTGACTCGCCATTAGATCTCTTCAGCACTTTCTAGCCCTAAGGTTCACTGTATATAATATAGAAAATGACTTTCATTTCAGTAGGTATTGCCCATTCCATATATACATCTGCTTCCAGCTACCTTAGGATCCTCAAACCTTCCTTTCTTATTGCTTGTGTGCCTCTATGATGACTTGTGCGCACAAGTCTATCACTCTTAATAAAATAATAATCATCTGGTTTATAAACTTGCTTCAGCCAAAGCTTTATTTACAGCACATTTTACTTAACCTTAGGTATTCTCAGTTCCACTGGGAAAAGAAGTTTACTTCGACAGTATGATAGCAACGTGTTTTCCCATTTATTCTAATGCAAGTAAAAATCAGAGTCCACAAAATGTGTTTCTCCTAGGCTGCACAACACGAGAATTAAATGAACAGAGGTGATACCTTTGCAACGTGGAACATTTCCAAATCAAACTGGTAAACAAGTCGAGGTTATGATCACATCTGGCAATGTGGTAAGACTTAGAGGACTTCAAAAAATAATTCACAGTACTGCTTTTATTCGTGCTGCATAAATGGCAGGACATGACCTCTCAGTCTCTTCAGTGTCGTCATGCAGGAGCACGGGCAGCTGTGTGTTTTCCCCAGGAGGTGATTAAATCTGTACGTGCGTAATGGAGCAGAACAACAGGAGGGCAGTCCAGATTACTGTCTTAAATCATGGAAACTCACCCACGTACAGTAAAGAGATCAGATGTAACGACGTAGTCCGTCCTCCACTGCGCACAGGCTTCTCCTCCTCGGAGAGCACGACGTGGGACCGGTTGCCCACGCAGCGGCTGGCCCACAGGCATCGGCACGGTTCCGCAGGAGCTTCAGGTGGTACACGTTCACGTGGAGTCGTCATCGTGCATTTATACGCTTGTTTCCACAAAACCTGCACTCACCATACCTACTGCTCAACACACGCCGAGAAGGAAGGTTTTCTGTGAAATTTCTTAGGTCACTGTAAGGATAACGTGAGCAATGAAATTCATGTATAACAATAGTAAAGTAGCTGAATAACATGGTTTTTAGGGTCACTTTAAGCATATTTGATAATATGTCTGTCTGAATATCAACTCAAATCTTTTTCAGTCCAACCTCTAATCACCAGGATTACAACTTTTGAAAATTCAATCAAATGCGCGTACAAAAAAAAGGACCCAAGAAATTAACTTTATGCGTGCAGACAGAAAGACATCTTCCAATTACTTTTACCATGTAATGCGGGAAATACATATAATTAGGTTTTCTTTATTTTTACCCATGCCTCTATAAGAGTTCCAGCTTCGTGGGATTAAACAAATGACAGGCTTTGTTTAGAGTTTACATTGCTATAAAAGATTTTCTAAGGCTATGGAGAAAATGAAGATTAGTACTGCCATGCTCTACTTTTGTTCCAGACATATTTTGAGTGCACGGGGGAGGAGGAAGCGCTCTAAGGCACCGACAGGAAGGCTTAGCCCCATTTCACACCACTTAATCACAGATTACAAAGAGCAGGGGACAAGAAATCAACTCTTTTCCCATTCCTAAACGTTGTAGGGTTTGTTTCTAAGCATGTTTCTTCTTAGGAGGAAATAGCTGATTTAACATGCTTATTAAGACAAAGGGGTGAGTTTTATCCTATTTTTTACTTGGGTTTTATCAAACCTTGATGGAAGGAATGTGTTTGTGGGTTTTTACTACAGAGCACTTAATTTAATTTACCATTTACATTCTGCTTGTTGTTAAATCCACTAAGAATTAATAGCTAAACAACTGTATATACAAAAGTAAAAAGTCCATGAAGTTAAAGAGTAAATTCCAGGGAGGTGTATTTCCACTGCTCATTGAATTCGTGTAGTGTTTGCTCATGTTCAAACACCAGAGTTGAGAAACACAACATAGGGACTATATAGCGCTGCACACCCCGGTGTAGAGCTCCACAGGGCAGGTGGCTTGGACTGAAAGAGGAGTCCGAACCTTCAGCGTCAGCCCCTCTGACCATCTACCGCCGCCTCTCAGAACGGTGCAAAACTACTTACCACTCGCTGTAAAACTACTCTTAATCTTCTGCTAATGCTCCACATCCAGATGTGTAAAAGTTGAGTAATACATAAGGAAAAATAAATCCTAAATTTTTTGTACGGACAGAATTAGGTTTGAACACAGGCAATGAAATTTAGTTCTTTGAATTCTGAAGCTTCTGCCACTCAGTAAAACGCATGGCTTTGAAGAGAAGGTATTTGAACAATTCTGTGTGGAGAGAGAGGTTCAAAAGCTTTGCTCCAGGCCAAGGTAAGATTGCTGCCTCGCAAAAGATCCATTCACCAGAAAAAGAGAAATGGCTCGTGTGAGACGAATGCATTTCTCTCGTCAGACAATTAACAAAAAGATAATGACTCTCTAAAAAAAGCAATGGTTTGACATTATTATTATTTTCTTTTTCAGTGTCACTTTGGAGTATGTGGGAAAAGAAAAAATACTTCTCAAGTCAGATTACTGAATACTTGCATTGAATAAATGTTCGATTACTATTAACTAATCAATTGTACACCTGAAAAGAGTCCCATCGAGACTAAGAATAAATACCTGGAATGTCCTCTTCTGCTATTCATTTTGGATATATGAAAAATCATCACATTTGAGGCAAACTAACGCATTGCAGTTGTTTTTCTGTACAGTTGAAATGTTTTAAGTACTTTATGGATTTTTTGGTGCCTTGATAGAAAATTTTAAAATGCGTGCCGCACACTTTGCATTTGGAAAAGATTTTAAATGCTAACATTTAAGTTTAGTTGTGAAGTCTTAAGGACACGTGCGATATCTTGTGAACGCCAATAAATGAATTTTAGAGCAGAATAAACAAGGATTTTGAAAATTAGTAGCTTCCTCTTTTAGAAAAGATTAATATTAAATAAGCATTGGTCTTGCTTTTTGGGGATGTACACTTGTTTGGAATAACCTCCCTGATTGATTTTTGACCCATACTTGATTTATTTGCATTATCTGTAAATAAAATGTTATACCCACGTCTGTTACCAGAAATATAGTCACAGAGCTACCATGTGGCAGCGACGCTTCCAAAAGTGTTCCCACCTCCTGCAAGCTTTATTGGCGTGCCACAGGACAAGGTTAAAAATACTATCAAATAACGACCCCGGAATAAGTGTAACAGCCAAAACACATCACTTCTGCCTGACAAAACCCTAATTTATTACAAAACTACTCTCATAACCCAGGTGAGCCGTGCTCCTCTGTTCCAGGTTGTTTTTTCTTCTCACAAAGACTGCTTCTCTCCTCTCCCCTCTCCCAGCTCTGTCTCGCTCTCGCAAAGTCGTGCCGAACACTTGGTTTAAGGCCAAGCAGTCCGATGTCATGGCACTCTTCCTGGCATCCACCTTCCATCTGACTGTTTTCCCGGGCAGTAACATGTCAGGTTATTAGATTCCGTGTGATTATATCGCTGGCAGACGTGGTTTCTCCAGCGCTCCGGATATTTACCCCTTTGCTTCATATTGTTTGCTACAATCACGGCCAAAAGCTCACGCAATAAAAATACATCAGTGCAACTTATCCACCAGCCACCCGAACGACCAGCCAGGCTAGCAGGGCTCTAACAGCCTTCTGCTGCGATGTTTTTCCTGCCTTCAGGAGCACAGACGTGGTAAGAAAAAATAGGGTCCGTCTCTCACACCGCCCGCAGCAGCAGCCGGCGACTTCCCCAGGCCTGGGCGCTGCCGGCTGTCCGGTCTCTTTATTCCCTGGAGCGGAAAAAATAAGACGCCCTCCTGAGCAAATGATGGTGCATGCTATTAAATCTAGTTATCTTCATTTCTCATATATATATATATTTTTATATATATATATTTTTTTTTTTTTCCCCAGGATCTAACCAAACTCCCTTTAGAGACAGAAGGAATTTTCCTATTGATTTCAAAGTGAGTTTTAAAAAGTCTTAAAGTAGCAATTAGACCTAATCGTCTGTTTTCCTAATACGAATCGTCTGCTTCTCTTGTAGACCTTTCAGCTAATAGGCAAAAATGGTTCAAGTTTTTCCCTTGTATGCATTTCTAGTATACAAATACTTGTAATCTTAACATTCAGAAATCTGGCAAAAAACGTATTTTATTAACCATAATTAGCAAATACACGACAGCAGATTGACATTATACTGCAAAGAAAACAGCAGCCTCACATTTTGTAGATTGAATGATAATGTTCCTTCATGCCACTGTATTTTAAAATAAAGGCATAAAATATCATTTCCTGCAGAAATAAAACTACAGATAAGGTGTAAGTATTTAAAGAAATAGAAGGATGCAAACATCGTGTTCATTTTCATTTGAATGGGGATAATTCCTACTTGTTTAAAGAAAATGATATAAATGTCACTCCACTGAGAAATGATTTCTGATCTCTGGTATAATCTAACTATAAGTCTTAATCAAGGAGGATTATTACTGCAAATGGAATGGGCCGGGGTTTGTGATATATCCAACCTTCAATGTTTAATGCCATGTCTAAAAATATGATTAGATTTGAAAGCATAAAAACTCGTAAGCCACCTCTTTCAGTCTCTCCATTTTTCACAATATGCACAAACTTGAGCAGAGACAGTTTTGCAATCAAGACTGATATTCTCTTGCAAATGCCGTATTGATCAGCCCAGCGAAGGGACGCTAAACGACACATTTCCAAGTACATGTAATATGTTATATTTGAACAAACAGCGGTGGGAAAAAAGCTAAACATGGGGTCACTTCAAACTAGATCCTACGATAACTCACAATAATGAATGGGCTTAATATGGTAATAAGAGGATGAAAGAACTTTAAGAATATGTTGCAGATAAATATCTTTCCGGATGAGGGCTCAGAGTGCTCATTAATCATTAATATTTCAAGACTCTCAAAATCCCAGAAGTATTCTCTGGCTATCACAGCAGGATACCTGCAACTTGGAAGAAGTTTGGATGTTGAAAAACGAACCTTCGCCGGCAGGTTCTCCCCCGGGGCAGAGCGAGGGGCGGGCGGACACGGGAGGGCTGCAGGGCAGGCTGCGGAGCGCCCGCTCCTCCCGGGCGGGGGTTCACGTGGGCACGTACCCGGCGTCACTCAGACGTGAAGGTGGGCATCCACACGTTTTGAAATTAAAGATATTGAAAAGGATGAGTTCTCACCAAAATTCATTTAAAGATTGACTTAAAGATTTTTCTTCTCTACCTACAGTTTGCCTTCCCTTTTTAATTTGTTTTTTATTTTCTGTGTAAATTTTAGTTCTCTGTTCTAGAAATACGGCCCCAAAAAGCTAATTGGCAGTTTGTCAGGGTTTTGTACAAACTGGCTACATAATATTTTTCCATGCAAAGAATTGCTCTATCTAGAACCTTGTTGTGGCTCTGAAAATCTACATGACAGATCTACAAGTATGGCCTTTTAAAACTTACTTATCAGCTCATCAAAAAAAGATGTATCTGCCCTATATTAAACTGTAATCAAGTTACGTGTGGTATTTAATCTTTCAGATTAAAATATAAAAATGGGGTGTTCATAGTTTATTCTTTATGAACAATGACATTTGTTTTCAGATTTCTGTTCTTAACTGCTCAGGAACCTTAGAAAATCTGAGGCTATTCAGATTTAATTTTTTTACATTCCATAATTAGACCTGAAGTTCCAATTCACCACGAATGCTAAAGCCCAACTGATGAATTATTACAGGAGAACCACACAACTTTCACTAATTAAACCCTGAGAAACAGACACAAGATTAAGCAATGTACCTAAAATCTAAGGAAAACGTGGAAATTTCAGCTGAAAGATAACATTCAGAATGAAAACCAGTTACATATAGCTCAAGGAACTTAATTCTTCTTGTTATTTCCTTTGCTATAAAGAATGACATGTTCATGAACAGTTGTTATATTTCAACAACTTTTTTTTTCATGTTTTACCTAGCTTGCTTCTCCTTTAGGATAGATTTTTTCAGTATACAGGCAATAAAAATAACAAATGCCCTTATTTAATAGAGTTTATAACATGTACGATAAATGCGATTTAGAAATCCCTCGGTAGTATCTGCAAAATCTACCGTGAAAAAACACTTGGGCTTTTAGCGATTTAAGTCACAGGCTTATGAGTGATATTGGTCCTCAGTATCAGCTCAGCCCATACGACTGAGACCGATGTCCCCACCTGGCTGCTGCGTGCTCATGGGGAGAGAAGCTGGGTGTGATGGATCGTAGATAGAGAAGGAGAAGACACGGCAACAGCATTAAAACAACAAATTAGTCTCCCTGGTCGTGAGCTGCTTCTTGCCTTACCTCTCAGAACAACTTGGACATCCTGGAGCTCCATGCCAAGGTGTCTTACAGTTATTTATCCTCTCTCCTCTAGCCAGCCCTTTGCCTCAGGACAACCCAAGCAAGCGCACAACCAGCTTGACTGCCTGCAAAGGCTGGATGAAGCTCCCAACACCAACTGAGAGGTACGCGTGAGGCAGTGACAACTGATTGCTTATTCAGTAACTGTACCATTTCACGTAAGCTGAATTAAACTTTGATGAAAAACAGAGCGTGAAATGCAGACCACCTCATAAACACCTTCTGTACCTGCCCCTCCTTCCAGCAGAAACAGCAGAAGGGAGGAGCAGCTGTAAAAGCTGACATTCCTGCTGTGGCTGGGCAGGGAGCTTCGACACGGCACCCGTGAGGCTGGCACGGTCCAGAGGAGTCGGTGGCCATGCCCAAGGCCTTGGCTCTACAGCCATTCCTAGGTTTCACCACCGGGATACAAATGAGGGTGACCATATGAACCCTCTCGTGATGCTGATACCCAGCAGAGTCACTGATCACCATGGGCTGCGGCACCACTAAACCTCCTGAGCGGAGATGCTGTGGCGTAAGGACCTGTGCGTATCGGGTAAGGATACCGTATTTCCTCCCGCCTTTCCCCTCCTGAACCACATCCTTCCAAACAGAAGGGATCTCACCGGGAGGAGGAGGAGAGGGAAAGGTTGGGCCTGTCCCTGAGCTATTCCAGCGCAGACACCGGGACAACTGACCGCCAGGCAATGCTGGCAGCTTTAGCTACAGAACAGATTTAGCCCGGGGACACGAAGGTAACATTAGCAGCACATCTAGCATTCAACCTATTTCAAGCTGTTCCTTAATATTCAGCTTACTTTTTTCTCCTTTTTTTCCCCACCCCACCTGCAGCTACTCAAACACAATACATACAATTTACAAAACACCGGCAGCTCCCTGTTAGCAGACACAACTAAAACGCGAGTTACACATTCTGCAGGAATTGAGATAATTCAAAGCAACGAGAGACCACTCAACTTTCAGCATTTTCAAGCTCAGGATCAGTTTGGGAAGGCAGGCTCTTCCAGCTGATAGTTTACTTCTGATTTGAAAACACTGAACCATCAAACTCAAATTTAACTCCAACAACAAAATAACGAGTGGGGGTGTGGGAGAGGGAGCTCTGAGGTGTAACTCCAAAGCAGCAGTAGCTTTGTAGATGGGATAAAATGAAATTGAGTCCACAGCCGAGTGCATAACGTTGTGCCATGGTTCACAAAGCAAAATTATGGGCGCTCGTTTTGATGGAGTAAGAAAGAGAAGAAAGAGCCTTTTTTCCTCCCAATTAAATTATTTCCAGAAAATATTTCTTTGCTGACAAAGTGCGTGTCCTTCTAAAGAGAGGGAAAAAAGTGTGCCGGTAACAAATGAGAATCTATACAGAATTTCTGATATATCACAAATTCCCTTAACCTGGAGCAAGATGGATTTATAATAGACAATCAGCATATTCATAAAGAAGGCGCTGGTGTACTTTTAAGATAACCTTAAATGTCAACAAATCACATAGCAGAAATGCTGTACGTTAAAATAAAAAGTCTTAGTGAAAGTCTCTTTTTGTGGAACTGACATTAATTGGGAGTACTTTTTCTTCCTTTTAATTACGATGTGGACTTTGGAAATGCAGTGATTGAACATTTGCTTAATCCTTATAACTCCACAGTAATTCTTGAGTAACTTTATATTACCCCTGTTCTAGAGGGCTTTAAACTAATGCCTTCATTACAGGACTATCCGGTTAATAGGATGGGCCCGGAGTACCTCAATACCAACAAAATCAGCGTCGCGTGGGAACAGACCCATTAATATGAAAAACAAGAAACAATTCATCCGTGTGACACATTTGTCTTGTGCCCGCCGAAAATGAAAATATGTGACTAAATTAAAGATTAGGTCAGGAAAGTCAGAGAGTCCTGACAAATTCTCCAACATTAACTCTTGCTATAAATGCAGCTGTCACACTTGACAGCCATTTAACCGGGCAGAAATTCCCAAATAAATTGGTACCCACACCGTGTGCTGCTCAACCTCTCCGACAGCTAATGGCTGACCTTCGAAGCACGCCGCAAATTACCAGGAATATTCAACCGTCATTCTTACAACGTTGTTACTGACAGACCATCTCCGATACAGATTTATGTCCTACGCACAAGAAACTGGATAAAGTTTACCCGTAAAAAGTTGAAGTGCCTCAAGGAGTTCAGCTCTTTAGCAATCAACAACATCCCACCTTCTGCTGATGTTGTTCCCCCCGAGACGCTCATCAAAAGTACAATGTGGTTGAATAATTATGAAAGAGGAATTTCTTTTGTACTAACATACTCATTTTAATTAGAAGTCATAACCCACTTTTTGCCATATTCATGCCTTACGTTTTTTTGTCACTGATATTAATTATTTCATTATAAAACCAGCAGCACAAGCTTTGAAGGCAACGAGGTTTAGATTCAAAGGTGCAGTGTGGGGCAGGATCCGCAAATCATCAAAAGACAAATAAACTGAACTGTAAAAATTGTGGCATCCAGTGTACACCACTTGTTAGACCTTAAACGGTATTTTTAAATTGCTTCATGATTGAAAAAATGCTGCCTAATTAATCAGGAACACATCAAGCTAAGACTACTAGTACAGTCAGAGAGAGTAATTGCTGCTATTATTAGGAAATCAGCATATTATTTTCAGGAGTTTATTCAGTCATTGGTACTCTGCCAAAGAAATATCCCTTCGCTCACAATATGAAAAATGGTGACACACCACGAAGAAAGAAATGAAGAAAACGCAATACAGAGACACGATGGACACGGTTTTTATCTTTAACTGTTGAAATTGAAATTCTCCCCTAGGCAGGAGAATTAGAGAGGACAGAAATGACTAGCTCTTCGGTCTCTAAGCAGTGCCAGCCGTATGAACCAACAATACTGGTCCTAAATCACAGTTTTCGTAGATACATTTCCCTTCAGGTTCACAGGGGACCCAATAAGGAGCTTTTCACACAGCGCTGCTGTCTGCGCGGTGAAATATTTGGACCAGTACTCTACTTTGTCATGTAATGGGTAATATTATTCCTCTAGAGTGTTATCCTGTGTTCTCCTTAAATGGCAAACTTGGAGGCAGGAAATTTTCCGGCTAGGATTAGGGTTTTTTTGCAGTATTTATATGTTCAAATGAGCAAGCAGCAAACGGAGGTGCCCTAGGATACATTCAGCACTGTTCAACGGAGAATGACGTGTGAACAACACATACATACACAGCTCTAACTACGCTCTCGCTACACAAATCCTACACCTTATCGTTCATTATCTGAACTGCAGATGAGCCAAACATGAAAATTCACGCCATTTGCGTACAGAAAGTTCACTGAAATGTCCATTTTCTGTCCTGACCTGTTACTCATAAGACACTTCCAGTGTTGGGAGCCCCCGAGCTGCCCTGCGCTGGGGTGCAGGCGGTGCCGTGTTGTGCGGATCAGCCACCCAGCTGATTTAATGCACTCGAGCGCAAACAAACCAGCAGAATTCCGGTTCTGCAGATTTAAGTCTTTGAGTAATGCCTGTGGCTGGCTGAAAATCCTTTTTTATTGAAAATTGAATATGTCAGCTCAGTCATCACTTTAATTTGTTTTAAAAGATTTATTAGAGTTTGATGGTTTTTCTCTTGCTTGATTTTCATGTGTTTTCCTGATAAAATTAAAATCATTGGAGCTTCCACTAGAGAAGAACTTCATCAATGTGTCAGTAGGAGCATGATTTTAATAAAACACTTTGGGAAAGTTTCTTACCGAAACATTTTTTAAACTTTTTTAGGAGGCACAAAGAATTCATGGGTATAGAGAAATGGAAAGTACAACACTAACAACACAGTGGAGCTGATCTTTAGTATTTTGTATTTACTAGAGTACTGTTCTGAATTTGTCTGCTTCGCTTTAATCCCGCAGCAACACAGCGCTCTCCTCTGTTTCTTATGCACATACGGGCACTCACGCAAAGTCTTTATGTTAACAACTTCTCTTGGCAGCATTCGAGATAGTATTTAATACTCACTATAAACCTGAAATATCCAGGCACCTAGAATAAACTTGTAATTTATCATTCACAATGTCATTAAAAGGCAGAAGGTGAATTCCAAACAACCTTCACCTGCGCCTTTCTCGGGAGACCGGGAAGCCCTTTCCGGCTGCCTAGCCGCCGCGGCCGCGGCACAACACCGGTCACAAACCGCGCCGGTGGGTCTGCGCAGGTCCATCACCGGGGCCTGGAGGACGTGGCCATGGGTGCCACCAAGCTGGGGGCACCGGCACCAGCGGAGCCGAGCCCGTGCCAGAGAGCGACATTTGGCTCCCTGCCCCACCGTTGCATTTTGTGTAGCTCGGCATGAGACCCTCTGTTCCAGGGTGTTTGTGAGTCATTGCAATGTGTTCTTTATCTTTCAAAGGCACCCACCGTCATCGTGGCACACCGCAGCCATAACGTAGATCTTCTCTACAATGCAGCTCTCATCACCCAGCACAGCGGAGAACTAGCAAAGTCCCCTGGAACAGCACAGGGAACGTCCATAGTAGACATCAATCAAGCCTGGAGGACAATCAAGAAATACTCCTTTCTGTTGATGGACCCTGAGGATTTGCATGTGGGACAATAATTAGACAAACAGGATTCTGTTAATTACGCTACTGAATTTGGGGAATCTCATAGACTGCAAATCATCCTCCCATGGGCTGTCAAGCTATATAACATGCATCCAATGTACCTTTATCACAGCCCTCAGTCCCCTCCCATCATGTCCGTTTTCAATAAGCGACTGGCCTCCACCGACCGTGGGTTATCGGCAGTGCCCGGCTCCAGACGGCAACGAAAGCCCCACACTTCTGACAGTGAGGAAGCTTCATACGGGGGTGCTGATGTTGCAGTTCTGCAATAAAATCCATTTGTTCCTTCCCTTGATACTCTTCATCCTGAAACCCCAAAGGTATTTTTCCCATCCTTGCAGTTATCTGCTCTCTCTGCAGAGCACTGAATCTCTTTCCTGAGCTCTGGAGCAGCTTCGTACCAAATGAGGCTGATCCAAGAAAAGCTCTTCCAAAATTAAGTAGTTAGTATGATCATCTTTTGCTTTCACAGTTCCCTTCCAGTGCAACCACGAAGAGACTAGCTACCGGTAGGGTTGCTACCTAACAAAAAAGGCACAGCATGGGAGGAGAAGGTCCATGCTATGGATCGCAAGGCAGTGACAAACACGTCAGGAGAATTTCCCAAAGAGCCCAGGACTCAGGAGATGCAGTTCCAAATTTGCACGTATCCTACCAGAGCGATACGTATGGCAGGAGTGGTACAGAGGCACAGGATGGACGTAAATATAATGTAGAGCACTTAAAGGGGAGAAGTCTCTGCAAAGCAGGAGCGATAATTCATAGTGTATGCCTTGGCTTCACGGCCACGATTGCGCTGTGTCACGTAAAGCGTATTCCAGCTCAAAGCACACTCGCATCCCCTGCCTTCCCGCAGGTCGGACCTCATCCTGACAATAAATAGTTCTTCAATATACTGTTCATTGGGATCCAAAACTCATTATGTTTGGTTCTTACATTTATAGGTACAAAAAGTGCTTTGAAATATAGTTTCCAAAAATCTAAATGGATATCAGCTAAAAATATACACAAATTAAAGGTATTGTAATAATAATAATAATAATAAAAATCAAAGCTTAAAATCTTATTTATGGAGCTTGAAATAAAATATACCCTACTTATATATGTTTCAAAGTGTTATACTTTCCTTTGGTACTCAACTGTAATAAGATATAACTTCATGCACTCTCTGGGTATTAAGGGAAATATAATATGTACTTGCATAGGAATTCCACTCTGATTTAGGAAATTGTCTGCCTCCCACAAA
The DNA here is from genome assembly GCA_009819775.1 of Phoenicopterus ruber ruber. Lineage (NCBI taxonomy): Eukaryota > Metazoa > Chordata > Aves > Phoenicopteriformes > Phoenicopteridae > Phoenicopterus > Phoenicopterus ruber. The sequence goes on along the minus strand of CM020223.1, from coordinate 3,913,359 downwards.
TTATGCTATGCCAGCAGAAACATTAAAAATAAATTTAAAATATCCTACTAGCCAGTTAAAATTACTTAAAATGAACATTTGGGGTAAGCTGTGTGATAGACATAGGAAAACACTAAGAGTGAGTCACATCCAACATGGAAATGAAACACTATTACCAAAATACAAATGCTGCCAGGTCTGCATTCCCGAGCTTCCCCATGAACATCCAGCCCAAATTAATATTCAGCACGACAGCAAAAGAAGCCGAATGCTAAGAAATGCAAAGTGATGCATACAGGAGAGAAAAATCTGGACTGCCCAGATCCCTTACGAGTTTCAACGTCAACTGTAGCAACTCAGGAAAATGATGGGCACCATTTTCAGCAGCTAAGAGCAGACCTCTTCGGCTTGTCGTGTCAGCTGCAACAGCAAACAAAACATTAGGACACTTAAGCGGGATGAAGAATAATATAGAAAAGATTATAATGTCATTATATAAACCCCTGATTCACTCCTGCCGTCTGAAACACTGTGCTCGGTACCTATCATCGTCTCGGAAAGCATCCTACTGCACTAAGTGGCTTTCGGCAAGAGGCAATAAAAATCGTTATTGACGTGGAAAACTTTTCTAGCAAAGTAAAATTGTTTACCTTAGAGAGGAGGCAGACGTGCAAGCAGACATAATTAAAATATACAGATTTCCTAACGGCAGAAGGGCAGTGGAATCTTGTTCTGTAAGGCTCATGATGTGAGATTTTGGGGGCAGTGTGTGAAATTGAAAGGTTACAAACCGGGAAAAGTATTTCTTCCAACACAAGACTTAATTAGACAGTTGAAATCCTCACCACAAGGATATCACTGAGGCCGAGAACTTAGTCAGATGCTAAGAACAACTGTGTGGGGTCTTTTTACAGATAATGAGGGCAGTCAAAGTTACAATATTAATTTAGAGAAAGGAATTCAGGTATTACAATTAACTAATTTCTAATCGGTTAGGATCAGATATTTTCTAGAGTGCAAGTTATTTTGTCTTGCTGAAATCTTGAAATTGCTTGAGAGGAATTCAGTTGCTTTCTTCACATCAGGTCGGACAGAGCACACAGTCTGAAACCAGCCCCTGGGTGGGCTGAAGCTCAAGTCAATCCTCTCTGCCAACACATTTACACAGATCTTCACTTCTGGTTAGTGATTTAGAAGCTTCTGGTCATATTTCAGGTTCAATGTTTAGCGCTGTTACTTTCTGAAGAAGCCTGTGTGCATCAGAAGTACATATCTACTCGTCCGTGGCTACCCCAAGGTGAGTCCCGGTGAGAATTAATGCCGGTGGCAGCAGTAGCCGTAGGAGAGACAATATTCAGTCCAAAATATCCATAGAGCAACACTGGGAACCCAACTCTCAAAATTTAAACTCCCCAAATTTAAACCAGGGGTCCTGGAAAGGAAGAAGGCGAGGGCAGGGTCGAAAGGCCTGAGGAGCACCTCCAAGCTGCACTGAAGGCGACCAGCAGCACCCGCATCCCCTCACCGCCGGCGCTGTCAGCAACACCCCGCAACACGCCCACACCTTTAACTCTTTTCTTCCCCCCTTTCCCGTTCATTCGTTCCTCTGCGCATCCCACAGCCTCCCCGTTACCCGTGCGATGCCGAGCCCCCGCCTCCCCGCTCGGGCTGCGGGCTGTACCGTCGCATTCAGGGGAGCCGCAAGGTGCCGATTTCTATAGCTACACTTCTGTTTTTTAACAGTTTGCAAGAATTTGATATTTTACAATACATTCCTAACTACAAATAAGGCAAGCAACCATATGAATAATATATCTGATGTAAATGCTGATCACTTAGTGGTAAGGAAAAAACTGTGAAAAAAAAAAAAATATTCTCGCTGTTCTTAGTTGGATCAATGTGAAGGATTGATTCAATTTGGAAGTAAGGACTGAGATTTCTCTCATTGGTTATTCAGGTGGTAGCCGCAATGTTGCAAGTGAACAGTCTGGACTTCCAATTTACATGAAAAAATGTCTTTTTTTTTTTTTAACCATCTCATGATACTGCCTATTTTTAATTCCATTTCTGGCTGGATATGAAAACTGGCAAGTTGTCTTGTTTTGAGCTTGCTTGGTGGACGAAGGGATGCGTATTCTTCTCCCAGCACAGCCAGATCCAAATGCGCATCTGTGCCAGACGACAAGGAGCTTCACGTTGTGTTTAATAGAGCCCTCAAATTGATTACCAAGCAATCTACAAAAGGTAAAGTGATGTAGTTGGGACTGACCTAAATAGTGAAGACAATACTGTCAGCGTTGATAAATTCTTCAGACAACAGTATAACACGTAAAGGCTCGCGTTTCAGTAATGATGTGCTTTTCCAATCCAGCGTACAATGCGATAGAGCCACAATAAATAATTTGTAGCCACTTTTCCTGTTTGTGCCCTGCACAGAGTAAATGCTGGAATAGCAGTTAAAGTGTGAACATATTTTATTTTAATTTAGCTTACTGTACAGGACTGCTACGTCCTGCCAAAACTGTACTTTCTCTATTCCCTTTATTTTCAGTCCTAAAGAACAAGACACAAATGCAGCTCTGGAGATGACAAACGCATAGATCAAAGCTTCTGGACTCCCATCAAAGACAGCCAAAATCTGATAGGCAATGTACGGCTGGGATCTGGGAGACGGAGAAAATCGTGAACTTCCGAGGTGAAATAACTTACAGAAATCTTGTCTTTATTTTACACATTCAGGATTTTTCTAGGTCCTTTGTCCTGTCCACTAGATCAGCACTGAAATAATTCAGAAGCCTATCTAAAGTGGTATCATTAAAAAAAAAAGTAGAAGGAAGGCAGTTGATGCTTTTCTTTTCCTGTTAAGGAACACTTCTCCTATGAAGTACTTTTCTTTTTTTCTAGACACAAAGGTACCTATTCATCCCAGCCTGTAAAATGTATTTCCATATGTGGGACCTCTATCACAGCAACAGTTTATTCCTAATTCTTTCAACCTTCCTAATTCTCTCTCATTCAACAACATATTCCCAATGCTTTTTAAGAAAGAATAAACCCCTGTGAAGGTATCTCACATACCAGTTTTCAATAGAAAAAAAAAAAAAAAAAGGAGGGGGTAGATTTAATATTAATCATTATTAATATGATCTTTCCGTTATCCTAAATGAAGACTTATTCCAGCTAATCTAACGGAGGGTTATTTTAAAGCTGCTTGGGTTGGCTGGGGAGCTGCTGCAGCCTCGCCTCGGCGGGTCTCTAACCCACCTTCCCCATCTCTCCCAGGGAACGTCTCCGTTAACACGGCGATTAACGCTACCCGGGCAGCATCCTCTCGCCTTGATCGTGCCGGTACAGTGACAGAAATACGACTAAAGGATATTTCATAATAGCACAGTCTTGTTATTCGAGCTGTCAAGAAAGGTACTTGGAGGGCACCCTGACCATTTAAGTTATTAACAGAATAAGCAACTTCCATAGTAACTAACGAGCATCCTTTGCTGAAGCCTGTTCCTATTTTAAGTTGCCAAACGCTCATTTCCATTTTGTGCAATTACATACCTACTTATGTGTTACATAAAATTAAGTCAATGGCTTTATGGTTTAAACGCTGTTGATGTTGCTACTGCATCATGAATATGAAAGCTGGGATTTATAAGGCACAGGATGGTTTGGAGCTGAGAGCTCAGAGCAACGATGCAAAATAACTTTGGAGCTATACCTCACCATTAATACTCTGCGTAAGCAGCCAGATATATTTGTTCTGAGATTTTAAAACAGTCATCTATCTTTCTCAGCAGCTTTTACATAGTATTTTTTCCTGGATGTATGTCTTTTTTCTGCCAATCTTTCTCAGGCACGTCAATACATACATATCATTCTTATCTTATTATTTTTACTATGCTGCTCTTACATGAACCTTAATTTGATTATATCACTCTAATAAATGGCATTATTAATTACATAGTTCCTTATGTTATTATGATAAACTGTATCTCATAAGTATAATTTTTAGAAATCAATATTCTAATTGTTTACAGTCAAGAACCTCAGAATTGGCTTGGTTCTCTCAACAAATACTGTATTTCCAAATATTCCTAATAAACTACGCTCTCAGCTTTCCTGAAACACATTACCCATGCTGCCCTCTAAATATATGTAAAATACCAACCCAAATATCCAAATACATACATCTCGGCCTCCTCAGAAATGAGTCGGACACTTCTGCGGGCATCTGTAAAACTCGGCAGCAGAGCCCACAAAAAGCACACATGAGCATTAACGCTAGACTTCAAAATGCGTGTGACTTATTTGCCTTTCACCAGGGAGGCTGAGTTCAAAACCAGTCCTGGGTGACAAAGAATAGCTCCCGGGTCAGCTTTGTAATCGACGTAATCCCGATTTGTGTGAAATCCCACCCCACTCAGCTCTAGGAAAGTTGTGTCTCCAAGAACACGGGCTTTGCTTCTGAGCCTTTCTGTACAATTTAGTATGGATCTGCACCGACGTCCTACAGGCACGCTACCTTTTGCGCACCCTTCCACGTGTGAAATTAAGCACAGATTTCCTAGAACATAGTTTGTGGGATATAGTCTTCTATTAGATGTGCAAATCTGAAGATGAAAGGGCAAATGCAATTCCATTTTCCATTCCTTTTTAAATATTACTGAAACCTGAAGCAAAAATCCTGCAAGAACTCCTCCAATAGAAAATACCATGAGCCTGGATGTTATGACCTTTCTGAGAGAACTGAACCAGGGGACGAAGTGGTGTAGCAGAAAGAGGCACTGACTTCAGAGGGTGAAAAATGGAAAGTCTTTGTAAGCTTCAGACCTGAGCAAATACTGCGTTTTTTAGTTTGGTGAATAAACTATAAATTCCTCACATTAAAAAAAAAAAAAAAAAATTTAGAATCAAATCAAAATAGAACTGAAAAGGAAAAAGGGCCCCAACCATTGCATTTTGAAATTGTTTCCTAAGTAATGGTGGTTCAGTCCCTGATCTCGTTCCCATTTCTCGGCACGGCTCTTTTGCCCCTGACCAGCGACAGGAACAGGAGGAAGCTCCACTAGAAATAAATGGTTGGAAGTTTTTATTGTAGGTAACTACACAGTACGTAGACACATACGAAGAAATTAGCAATCAAAAGAAAAGTCCCATTGGCAGCAGCGACGGCAAACTGCAGAGCGGAGCTGCAGGATTGCTGCCGGGGCACGGTGGCGGGGACCAGGGGGAGGTTTCCCCGTCCCCGCTCTCAGGGCTGCGGAACCGTTTCCATCCCAGCTGTTACTTTGCATACACTCTGGGCATGAGGATTAAGGGAACGTGGCAGTGCTCCAGATAAACTTTCTGGGAAAATTAAGGGCTCTTTTCATCAATATTTGATTTATTTTTTTTTTCCCCCCTCATATTTTAGCTTGGATTCAGTTCTGCTAATTTTGCTATATACACTCGCAGGCCTTGATTTAAGCAGCGCGTGCCACATGTACAGGTGCCAAAAAAGAAGAAAATCCTTTTCAATCCTCAAATGACAAAAACCAGTGGTGCAGGACAGCACTAAACACTAGCAGTTGTTTTTTTGGCTCTGGTTCCTCAAAGGGGATCCAAAATGCAAACGTGAATTTGGAGCAAAATTCTGAAACTCAGGCACCGCCCTCACAAACACCGAGAGACACAAAGGCGACTTCAGCTACCACCAAAGAATTTTTTTTGGTTTTCACTATGATTCCCCCCCCCGCAAGTTAAAACTATTCTTTCAACAAAATGTCAGTTGTAAACACTAAATCTATTGCATGAGTGATGGTTTGTTCATCGTAGAGATTGCTCAAGAACAGCACAAAATGACCCTTGCGATGCTGGCAAAGTCAGCGTCAGCTTGAATTACAAGGTACATAAATCTAAGTTACACAAGTTATATCCCCTAAAAGCTGATCCAACTCGTGCGCTAAGTTGTCTGGCAAGGCTTCTGCTTGCAAATCACACTGGTGGGTTTGATGCCTTTTTCCCCCACTCTGCCGTTTCCTCCCACGGTTCAACCTTCTCTCCTGGTTTGTGTTTCCAGGAAGCAGGAGTGACCAGGAGGAACCTCGTCCTGCTTTTCCTCCCAGCGGAACATCTCGTGAAAGTTGCACCATGCATTTGCCTTGGCTGGAGAAAGCAGGACGAGGGCTCCAGAGAGGCTGAAAGAAAACATCTAGAATAATACTGGGTGGGTTAAATGGGTCAAGTAACCAACCTAACACTCCATATGCAATCATTTCTTCCAAAATCCAATCCCTTTTTCAGGAAACAAATCCCCCACACGTTAATCTACCGCTTAAATCTGTTCCGATATGTATTTAACTACAAGAGGGCAGGAGTTTTAGCAGAGCATCTCAACATTAAAGTGGCCTAAATACCTATAATATTGGCGTTCTACTCAGTAATTAACATAATTTACACTACGGAGCGTATTTTCTTCCCCCAAATCAATTCCTCTGCTCTGTATATGGTCCGAGGAAAAAAGATAAAATCTATTTCCAAAGACTTTTATAGAGCAAAATCATTTAGCTGCTGGCTGAGCTTAGCTGCCCTGCTGTGAGGTCAAATCCCAGAGACAGATAATGTACTGATGTCTTTACAGTTTCTTTCTTTAAGTACTATTCTTCACAGGCCCTTATTTTGCCTTAAAAAGAACATTTAATCCAATTACTCTGAATCACTGTCTCTAGGTACGCAAGTTTTCTTTTAAGAAAAAATGATATGTACAATTTATAAATATATAATGCGCAAAATAGGAAAATACAGAAAGTTAACATGTTCTAAAACACATACGCAGAGAAAGACCAAAAAAAGTGCAACCTGTTGGGAACTTCACCCCCACCGCATGGGTCTGTAAACCTCAATCGCACTGCTCAGGCTTCTCCTCTCCAAACCGAGGCGTCGCAGCCTCTCGTTTCCCCTCCTAAGGCTCCTGCTCGCTCCTTGATCATTTCACTTCCCTTCCTCGGTACCTTCTCTGACTTCACCGGGTCCTTCCCAAGATGCAGGAATCAAAACAGCACACCCTGCTCAGGTCGTGGGCACAGCAAGGGTTTATATAGTGGCAAATGACGTTCTCTGCCTTGTTCTCGCTGACTTTTTCTGGTTTAGTTTCATGTAAAGGTCAAGTTTTATGTAATTTATCTAGGACATACTAGAATTATGTAGCAGATTCCTGTTTTCTATATGAGTTTCGTTCTTATACCCCTCCAAAATGAATCTACAGACATACTACAAAATAATGTGCTGTTTAGGTTGAAAAGACAGTGACAGCAGCTGTAGATTCGCCTGTTTGGTTATAATCTTCTAAAGCAGGAGCACTAACAAGGAGAAGGCACTGCATGAGCAGAGAACTACTGGAGGTGCGCAAGCAGCATCCATCTCCATCTGATGATGGACAGAGACCTCACTCCTTGATTAGCAGTTGCAAAAAGTGCAAGATAAGGCTGTTTCCTTCCTGAGCAAACTCCCCAGAGCTTCCCAGTTTCCATGAAGGTCTCAGCAGGGACTAAAGGCGATCGGCCAATGCTTGCTCCAGAGGCAGCCGGGCACCGTGGAGAGCCGGTGGTAGGACTTGGACACGGCCAGGGTTACTTGTGGCAATTCCTGCATTTCAACCAGGAATGGGTGAGGGTAGCAGAAGGAGCTCTCTTAGCTACTCTCTACTTAGCAGAACAGATGTATTCCTCTTGCAAAGTGTTTCTCCTCCTTGTAACAGACCCTCTCTGCTCCTCCTTCGCCCTGGGAGGCGGAGGCGCAGGTTGCACCCAGCGGCCAGCCCCTTCTCAGAAATCCCCCCTGCTGATGTGGCTATCCAGGATTACTCCCGCAGTGGCAATCAGCCTTTTACTTGGAATCTTAGTATTTTAGAATTTAATTGGAATTACTTTAAAGTATATTTGCCTATAATAAAAGAAATAAAAGTATCTAATTACATCTCTTCTCTCAACCTTCCAATTCTGCTGTATTTTTACAAAACAACAAACCCCAGCCTCGCTCTAGTGTCATGAAGGGGAAGACAGAAGCAGTATTTTTAGTATTAGTTAATTGCAACAATGAAATATAAGTCATAATTATGCAGCCAGTAAAGAACATCAGTACATGTTCTGCAATACAGGTCAGTAAATTCACCACAGCTTAACCTGAAGTTTCAGTTCTTACCTAAACAATATTTGGAATAGGTTTAAGCATAAACACGAACCTGAATTCCTGACTTGTAATAGGTGGTTACAAGGTATTTACAAGACCCTGCCACAATTTTGTTTCTTAATTCTCAAGCTACTGAGAAGATCTCCCCTTTTATTCCATGCTGATGCCCTTTGCAGTTTGGGGTAAATATTAAGTGCATCAGGGGTTAATATTCAGTCTATAGGGACAATGTCCATGGGCGTTAAAGCACCACAGAGTACGCTCTCCCTGCCCTGTCATGTTCTTTAAGTGTTTTGCCCAAATTTTTCTTATGACACTGCCCAGTCCAGAGTATCTGAGCTAACGCCACTAGTCACCCCCATCCTCCAGCACACCAGAAAGCCTTGTAGCATCTATAACAGGTTTTCTTCAGGGGGAGGGGAAGAATAATTTGAACTGCGACAGAGTACCTCCTACAAATAACAGAAGGACATTTTTTCCAAGGTTCATATGACTTGGACAGATTTAAACCAACCAAAAATCCAATGTACAGGTGTCTGGCTTTTTTTTCTTTTGGCCTCAAAGCAGACACGCAACAGTTGGCATTTCTTATTATCTCAGGGACCAAGTTACTCCTAACTTGCTCTTACCTACCTCCAAGCCTTCTGCACCCCTCTGCTAAGCAGACCAGTATCTTTTGTTCACCTCAGTTTTGGCAAAAACCTTGGCGTAAAAAAACTCGAGACCTTTTTGTGACTCTAAGCTGGACCACCATTTGAAGAGACGTTCCTTGCCCAGGCTGTTGGTTCTGCCTTTCTTGCATTTCTGTCTGATATAACAGTCTTTATGAGCCAACTGTACAGCACATAATCCATCAAAAGCGACACACAAGGCACGCATATTTTTTCAGCCTAAAATAATATATATTCTCATGTTCTGCACTCCTGTCTGCATTGCAGGTGGCAAAGTTCGAAAGAGAGCTGCTGCAACACTAATCATCTCGGGTGCAGATGGAAAGGGTTCGGATGGTGGGCAAAGCAGGGGGAATGGGAGGGAGAGGAAGGAAGTAAATCAGGCACATGCTTTTACCTCAATACATCAGAGCAGGTATGCAGCGAGAAGTAATCTGCACATCCCTGCAGGGTTAATAAAGCTGCTTTCTTGGATGCTGTCATGACAGCCTGTTCTCAAAGCAGACCAGTTCCCAGTCAGTAAATAAAACAAGATGCATAAATTGTAGCTACACAGTGTGTAGCTGGTTTAAAAGAGGGGTTCCAAATTAATTAATATATCACGTTTTGGTCTAGTGCATGGCTGCATTTGGTTCAATGAAAAAAAATTATTATTTTCCACCCTCTGATCGCTTTGTAATCTTTAATAAGCAACTACAATTTGAAAGCACCTAGTTCAACCAGTTTACGAGGATTGGCTGCATCTGCATCGCAGAGATAGCACACCTTCGCTAAGGCGGAATAAGGGTGATTGCCCATCACTCTGCAGCACATTTGTAAGAAGGAAATAGAGCATGCAACTAATCCTCCAGAGTGCTGGTATTTTATTTGAGGAGATTTACACTCCATGCTCTGTTTCGCCCACCCAAAGAGGCAGTTATTTTAATTCAAGAGATTTGTGTCCAACACTTTTTCTCCCTATTAAGATTTAGTGCCTTTAATTTGGAAAAAACATTTTTCTATTTTCTGTTTGTCTTCTGTGAAATCAGGATAGCTGAAATGCAAGTTTATTCTACAAGGTGGCATCTACCAATAAATTTTTGGGGTTAAACTTAAAACGATGCATATAGTACCCTCAGATTCCTCTGAAGGTAGAGTCAGAGGATTCGCAACAGCCCAGAACAGATCTTTTTGTTGCTAACAAAATGTATTTTATTGTTTAAAAGTAACAAAACGAGAGCCCAGCATTGTGAGTGTACTACATCATATGTAATATTAACATCACGTCCACTACGGGCCTGAGGCAAGAGCCATTAAAATCGGTGGAAGGAATTCCATCGACTTCAATAGGCTTTACATTAGACTCTGCCTCGGCAGTTTAGTGAAATCTTGGCCCCGCTGAAGGATAATGTTAAAGCTCTCATTGACTTCAAGGAAACTGGGGTTGTTCCCACTGCAGCTAATGGGCAAACAGGATACTCCAGTTGCCTCCTTACTCGGGTACTGACGAGCGGCGCGGGTGAATGTCTCCTCTGATCCATTATTTACCTTGTGTGATGTTTTATATTAAGGCACGTAGATCAATAGAGAAATAAGAAAACTAGGGCAATTTCTGAGTATGACTTAAAAGCATCAGTTTTATCCTTAAAATAATAAATCATATTCCCTAACCTTCCTCCTCTGTGGTTTTGAAAATATAAAACCAGTATTACCTTTAATGCTTTAAGTTAGCTTAGATTTGGGGTGGGGTTTTTTTTTCTTGCTTTTATTTTAGCGATTCCATTAAATGGCGGACAGTGCCCAGGAGATCATAGCTAATTATGTACAACTACTGCTACAAAGGCTTTATTTGCTCTTCAGCTTAATTCATTGAACAAGATCAAAGTTCGTTCTTTGTTAGTATTTTCCTGGGACGTACTGCAAGGAGTCAGATCCAGGCAACTCCAACCTGAGAATTAACTCCCAGTCACCGTCAGAGATAAAATACGTTATTATGCTGGTATTGCGTATGAGTATCTGTGACTGATTTAAATGATGCCTTGCGCAGACTACTTAAAACACATTTCAATCTCTATTTATAGCGCGTAATCAGCTGTCTAGCACAATCCTTCCTATGTAGACATTCGCATCTTTTCTGGTGCCTCTATGGCTATTCATGGAATATAAACACCATCCAAAATACTCTGTATCAGTAAAGCTACAGCTGAAGGATATTTATTTCCTACACAGTACACAGTGCATAAGTATATATGCGAAGGTCTCTTCTTCAGAGACCGTTTCCCACTCTCTCATATAGTCTGAAGTGTGACATGTATCATCTCACACTTGAGAGAGAAAATAGAGTCAGTTAGGCTAAAGCCGAAACTTCCCAACATCCGAGTCCTTTCAGCCAACAGCGCTCAGCTCTCTCAAGAGATGAACTACCATATTTAGTCTGTCTGGTGTCATGAGATTATTACTTATATCTAGAAAATTACAGGTCTAAGCGCTGACACGAGCCCCAGACTCACCCAACTGATCTTCTGTCTTCCTTCATCCAGACTGGCATACAAGCATTTTTATCTGCTGAGCGACTCTTCTCTGTTCTCTCAACCCCACGTAGCCCAGGTACCAGACAGATGGCACATTGACACACCAAGTCTAACAGCGATTTCTATTTATCGCATATATACAAAAAGCCCTTAACTATTCTTAATCCATCTCATTCCTTTCCCTGCTCAGCACGGATCCTCGCTTCTGGATCCTCCCTTTGTCAGAAGCTGGCTCGGCTCAGGCGGGCAGCGGGATTAGGAGCCGGTGGGACAGGACAGGCATGGACCAGCACACAGCTCATGGTGGGCTGGACCAACACACAGCTTATGGTGGGCTGGACCATCGGCTGTGGTGATGAGCTGTCCCATTGTCCAGCTCCTAAGGAATGATGCCACTTACAATCTTTGATTTCTTATGGAGAGTCTTGGAATTAACATTTTCTGTTTAAATCAGTAAAGCAGAATTTTCCAACGTAGTTGTTTGGTGATGGTTAACGTTGAACAGTGATACGCAACTTCCTGGGGAGAACTGACGGCCAAAAGCTTAATTTCAGCATCCTGTATTTTATGAAAGACTATAAAATAATAAAGAAGTACCTGCTATGCGTGCCTATACACGACTTTACATCAGCCTGCATTAAAATTTCTTGATATGTTCCTACTCAAAAGATGGCTGCAATAGTCACAGGAAAACCTGGAAAGGTCCTAAACTGTTGAGAACGGGAAGAGGGCAAACCTGCGCTTACGCCTCGCTCTTGTCTTGAGCAGCAGCAGCTCCGCTGCCTTCCTGCCCCAGGAATTTGCTGGGTTTGTGGCTACAGCTTGTCAAAGCTGAACAGCAGACAACGTAGCAGCCTTTACAAAAGTATAGCAACATGACATTTCAAATAACGAGAGCAGCCTGACCAACACTGACTTTCTGCCTCAGCTTCTAGTACTCAACTGCTAGAGAGGAAGATGGGGAGCACCCTCGGAGACACCTCGACCAGTAACCGCATGTGCAGGGCTTGGACTCACTCAAATATTAAACTAAAATACTAATATACTAAACTAAGAAGCAGTAGCTCCTACTGAAGGTTCACGCTATCCTCGTCAAGGACAGTTTTCTACCTCACCCTGGATACAGACATATGTTCTGTACTTCTATTGCACTTCGCAGTATTTTAAATGGCAAACTGCGTTATTAAAAAATTTAAAAAGCAAAGCGTAGCTTCCTTTATAATTTGAGATTCTGTTTTCATATAGTAGGAGCAGATGTGCAAATGTTTGTTTACTCAGTTCTTGATAGTAGGCATTTGCTAGCAGATGCATGAAATTAATTTCTGCCCTACTATTAAAAATCATTTCCTTGATTTAAATGTCTCTTTGATAAAGAAACAGTATCATAAAGTGGTTTAGCTGATGAAGCAGCACAAATAGAAACAATACTTGCTATTTTAGGATTGCTATTTCTATTTGCTTAGATTGCATAGTGTGTCTTTCAGGAAAACAAGCAATTATTTGTAAAGTCTTCCATCCAAACATTTTGCTTTTGAATGTGTTTCCAAGAGCAACATAGGAGAATATTCATTTTTAACTGTAAGAAAAATAATTTTAGCATCAGGCTGTGATTTCTGTAAGTTTCACACAGTCAAAAGAAAACGTGGGATTTTTTTTTTTCCCATGTTTATCAATTTATGGAGAGTACTGTGCAGTTGCAGAAAAACATTATGATATTACCAATGTTCTTTTATTTTGACCTCAAGCGTGTGTCCACAAGAAGCCTTTGTGGCAGACAGAGAGCAAGTGGGGGGACTTGTTCCAGAAGCAACGCTCCTCTTGGGCTCCTCGTTGGTTTGCGGAGCTTTCCTGTTTACAACAGGCTTTCAGAGAATTTCTGACGTACCCAGCCACGCAGGCAGACGTGGAAGAGGAGACACAATTCGGACCCTGCCTATACTTCAGGGATTCCCAAATACTTGAACCTACGGCTTCGGTGTTGCTTCATAGAGCTCTAACTGCTAGCATGGGTTTACCTGTTATAAACCCATTATTTTTAAGCAGAACTGCCTCCGTAAGAGAAACTGGGAAAAAAGGGGATGTGTGTTTTCCCACATAACCCACTCGTCCAGCCTATAGACTGTGCCTGGACACACGCAGGTAGAGCCCGAGCCTTCGTGCAGCCACCGGCGCGGTAGCTCCCGTGGCAGATATTCACAGGGCAGGAAGGGAACACCAGCCTGGAAAATTATTTCATTCTTAAGCATGGACTAGGACAAAAATCTTCTGGAATTTCTAGAACAAAGGAAAGTAAATTTGGTCCATGTTATTATTACAAGTCTGTAATGATTTTGCTATTATAAATAAATAAATAAATAAGAATGGCCTGTTTTCTGCAACCATCCTTTAACCCTCAGCGAAGCATTATTTCATAAGCGGCTTGAGCAACTAGGAATTGCAGAACTGGAGCAAACAGCGTAATTGGTAGAATTCTGAACTTCTGAGCAGAAAATTCTGAACTATACTGTTGAAATTGTTACTTATTTATTTTTACAAGGCCTATACACCAATATTTGGGCACATGCATCCTAGTCCTATTACAACTGCATTTCACTTTCATATAAAATTTATAGCTAATTTGTTTGCTTAATTTCAGATGACAAAGTAACACTAAACCATCAGTCAAAAGATTGTTCCATCAGAGTCACCATCTGTGAAAGTGTCACCTATAAATCCATAAATCATAACTAATCTGCCACAGCAGTTAACGAAGTTGATGTATGACTTCGTGCCACTTAGGAACTGTATCTACTGAATAGGAACGTCAAGAAACACGACCGGTTTAATACAGACCGCTGCTCCTTTTCACAGTCTCTCAGTGCGTCACCATGCCCTGGACTGCCTACAGGGGCAGAAAGTATATCTAGAAAAAAAAAAAGTATAGAGAGAGTACAACTTCTTTCTGTCCTGCATTATGCAACCCTTCCAAGCCATAATGCTTTGTTAGATTCCAGCTCAGTAGTAGCATCACTGCAGGGTTATATAAATACAATAACAAAAGCACAGACACACGCAGCTCCTTTTATGACAAGATCTCCTAGCACTTTACAAACATTAATTAAGCTTCACAACACTCCACTCCACATTTGAAGACTATTTATCTGGGTACGACTTCTCCCTGCTCAGGCACTAATGGGTCTGTCGCTGGGTCACTGTGGATACTGTCCCATGGCGGCGCAGCAGATAAATAAATAAATATTCATCTAAAAACATCTGCACAGTTTCATGCTGGCAATATCACTCTTCCAGACAAATGGCCTGGGAGGGCAGCAGCTCTGCGACCCAGGTTACCGTTGAGCACGTACCATTATATGTCTCAGCAGCAGCGGTCGTTTGGGTTCCCTCCTGACCCCAACCCTACGACCACATTTTCAAAGTGCCCTCAATTAGTGACCAGATTTACAGCTCCTGCGAGGCACAGGGAAGGGGATGAAACGACGACCAACGCCTCCGGAGGAGCGTGGCGTGGAGGAAAGGTACCGCCACCCTGCCCAGGCCCGCCCCGCCATCTCGGACGGTCTCTTGGGGCGCTTTGCAGAGAAGCGGCGAACTTGTGAGCACGGCCCTGGCCAAAGCGCAGCCCCTGCAGCTCCTGGGGGTCTCGGGGGGCTGGCCACGCTCCGCACTCCTCTGACAAACCGTCCTGATGGGGACGGCAACACGGTCGGGGCAAGCAAGGCTCGGGGGACTGCTTTGGGATGTTTAATGGAGAACGTCAACTTCGTTGACCCCTGGGATGTCAGTGCGGTGTCTCAGTGAAGGGCTAGGGAGGCACCCTGCTGCCCTGCCTCAGACTCAACTTATTTTTTGGCATGTCCTGCCCCACCGCGTCCCTCACCCCCCGCAGGAGCCGGCTGCATTGGGAGCCACATCTCATCCTTGTAACAACGGCTGAAGGGAAGGCGGAGGCGAGGTCTGTTGTAAACACACCAGAAATTACTTCACTCGCCTAAATTTTATCTCAGGTGAATCTCTCCGGTGCTTAGCAACACCTTATGTTAAAATTCTGTTTTAAAATACAGTGTTAATTAAGCAATTAAGGATGGCAAGGTTTATTTTATGGCATCGTTTACTCGTAGTTAGATTGTGCTGTAAGGTTAACCGCACGAGGCACGTTTTATAGCCTTATGAAATGCTGTCTTCCTTTTCTTACTGCTTTTATAGCAGATTATAATGAATTCTTCTTTATGTGTTTTAAATTATTTTTTTGATAACAAAGTGGTCTTATTATTTGCCACATTATCGTAAGACGCTGTCAGCTAGAGTTTAGCTACAGTTAGAAGACACATTTGCACTGCGTATTGAATGAAAGCACACTAAATAAAAAAGAGCAACTCAGAAAATACAGCAGCAACATTCATTACAAATTTAGAAGTATAAAGGATTTGGCATGCAGAAAATAGTGTGCCACAACTTGGAAAAGGAGCACATGTGTTGGTAGCAGACAGAGGCATTGTGTATGAGATCAGCGTGGTACAGAGCCATTGGGTAAGGCATGTGGATCACAATGATGGACCTGAGCCAGAAAACATCAATTTCAGGAACAGTGGGACCAAATCAGCAGTGATATTTCTTATTATGAGCTGTTTTCTACTGAAGAACCAAACAGAAAAACTCTTCAATAGAATAAAATGAATTTAGCGCAAAAGCGCACAAAGACTCAGCTCCCAGTCAATCCCCAATCCGATCTAAACTGTGCAATGAACCTTCCTCAAAATCTGTGATAAGGGCAAAGTAGGAAGAAAACAAAGTAATATTCATTTTAATAAAAAGATGATTCACTTTATTGATGTGCCTGTACGTGGGTGTGATTAATACATTAGATATGAATAATTTATCAGAGTGTATTTGGAATAATGTGCATGCCTAGAAATATTGCTCATATTTTAAAATTCTCCTGTGACGCATTTTAAGCAAAACGGAACGAATGCAGCCATTCTCCATCGCACACACTACCAGAACACCTAAACTCACCTTCCTCTTCTGAAAATACATAAAGCAAGCACAGACTGCAGGAGTGACAACAGGTTAGTTCTGAAAATAAGTGACTGGCGGCAGCGGTGCGCAGAGGGCAGGACACGGGGCTCTGCCGCGGGAAATACAGGCTCTCACGGGACGTGGGCATGGACTGAACTTCCTCAGGATGAGAAGAAGAAAGGAGTCGTACAAATAGTTACCTGCACAAATCAGTTCCAGGTTATTGCAGGGACTGTTTAATTTTCCCTTTATGACTCCTGTCCTTAACTGGAATGTGTGCTGGGTGCATCTGCCCCAATGGTCCGTACGACCAACAGGGAGTCAGATTAACGTACCAAGTCTTGCAGACTGCGTTAGCTTCAAATAGTGCCCCTGTCTGACTTTAGGGAGGATTGTCTCAGCCTGTGACTTCTAGGTGCCATCTCAGTAGAAAAAGATATTAATAGTAGTATCACTCATAGTGACTTAAACAAGCCTCCAAGTCTAGTGTGCCATGGGCAGAGCAATCACAAGAGACCAGCAAATGGATTTGCTGAATGTTAACAGAGATAGAAGGCAGAGGAATAAGTGGCTTCGAAGGGTTGTGGCGCTCAAAAGCCTGTAAGAGACAATCAGAAGATTGGTGGCAAGTGTTAATTAGTAACAAGCTATAGATGAGCATTCCCATCAATCTCAGGAGGCCTTTCCTTCAACTACTGTTCCTGCTCTCCCGCGTCGGGAGCAGCTCAGATACTGCTGGGCAACATCAGCACCCATGTGCAGAGGCAGAGGCGCTGGGAAGGTGCCCGGGATCAGGTGGGGTGGGGTGAAGGAGCCCTTTGCAAGACCCCAGAAAACACACTTACAGCTCTCAGAGCTCAGCTCCTCAAATACGAAATACAAAATGAAAGCAGGACAGGATGGCAACGTACCCAGCCCTGCCTGCTGCAGCTTAAACCTGCTCGATAGAAATACTTTTCCATGTTTTTCACAGTACTGAAGGTGCCCTTACAGTATCACGTATCTATAGGTTGTACTGCTCATCTTTTTGCTTTATTAGGGTATGCCCATACCCACAAATTTAGCCATCCAGGAGGGGACTCTCTTGCATATTCCCATCCTGCCCACTGCAACAGTTGGCACCTCAGGACCTTGTTTCTTCTATCACATTCATGTGTTGCTCAGCCTTCATTTAGACACTGCTTTTAGTAGACATGACTATTAATAACAGTCTCCTAAGAAGGTTAAACGTATTGCTTTCCAGCTCCCTTCTCCACTCGTTTTCTTATGAACTACTATAGGAATGGGCTTAGAAAAAGCTTTACTTTGCTGTTTCTATTTCAGAAAGTGACATTCTCAGTGTCACATTTAAGTAATCAATAACTAATAATCAGTAATCAATATTTAACTGAGGATTCCTCCAGAATTGCTGGCATATTGTACCATATCAGATGTGAGGTCACTATAAATATGCTGTTTAGTAAATATCTTCTCATTAGAACTCACCAAAGGAAAACCTTAAAAGAAGTGACAAGCGTTAAAAAACAGACACTCACAAATTTTAAGATATTTGCAGCAGGATACACGTGCAAAGGCCCAGTTTTGACTTAAGTGGGCTTAAAGAACATAAGAATTGAGTAGTCAAATGCACTTATCACGAAAGTTGCAATTTCCTCTGTGCTTGTGCTAATCATCCAGTTCTCACCTAAATGAAGGTTCAAATGATTCCCACTCTGCTCCACGTGTGTTGGGGGAGAACGTGTTGCCCTTCTGGGAGCAGCAGCCTACATTCCCTTTTTCATGCTAATTTTTTCTACTTGACTTGGGGCTGTGCGCACACGGCGCACACTGCCATAGCTTACATGCAAAGCCCCCGGTGCTTCCCCAGGAGGCATTTCCAGCAAAACCTACCATGAATCAAGCCACTGGGGAGGTCATAAGTGCACTGAGCTTGTTGCTCCCTTTTTCCTTAGTTAAATTGTACTTTCTGGCACAAGGATGTTAACAGATAGCAAATAAAGACTCACGAGGTACCAACACCTCAGTTTTGAAGCACACAAAAACCTTCAACAGATGTCATGGCTGCTCATACAGTACCAAGCTTTTCAGCTGTTTCTCTTCTGGCTTCCATGGATGCAACCAAAGAATTGGAGATTATTCATCCATCTGACTTGTATGCCCTTTACCTATACCTGACCAAAAGGAAGGTCCCTAAATTAAACAGGGTAGTCCCTGAAAAGCACCAAGGAGAGTGGGAAGAGCCCTATCCCCCCCCTCCACAAGTCAAACCCTGCCCACCCTCCTCGTGCAGGAGTTTATGGCTGTTGGCCATCAACGCTCTAAGGACCCCAGGCAAATGTCATCCAGATGACAGACTACAGATGTCCTTAGACAAATGGGGACAAAATACTGCCACTCTCTCCTCTCCTTTTCTCCTTCCCTCACGTAACCTCACATAGAGTTGAGGGGAAAGCAAAGGCCTTATTTTTAATATCCTGCGGCACCCTGGCCCCACAGCACATCATCAACAGCTTGGCAATTGGGTAGTTTCCCAACAGCTCTGCTGCTCAACTGTAGGTTCCATTTAAATCTGAACAGAAATAAGACCTGAAACGACTTCTGGAGCACTTTTTCTTTCATTTTACTGAATCCACAGAGAGTAATTTCTTTTTTAACCTCCTTGTATGAACCTCCTCCAGGAAGTGAGTGTTTAAGCTATCAGATGTGGAATAAAAAACGTGCAGACCATTGGCTTGCAATGACTCTTAATAAAAAACCTTGTTTCTCATTTTTCCTTATGAACTGCACTGAGGTTTTTATGGTAGCAGCACATACCTTGTGGGAAAAGGGTTAATGGTTAATCTCAAACCCTCTAGCACTGCAGCACTAACTTTTCACTTAAAACATACCACCTTTATGTAAGATTTTACAGTGATTTCAGCAATTATCATTGTTACTATGGTGGATCACAGAATCCCGATCATCGTTATAAAGAGCACTACTCAGACACGTAAGAAAAGTAAGGATCTTCCCCAAACGCGTACACCCAGGCTTTAAAATTATCCATTGATTTCATTAGCAGTTTGGTATCTTAGTTTTAAAAGCCTTCACATTAGCATGGTGAGAAAACACAAGTGGACACAAAAACTGGCATGCAGAGTCTATGTTAATTTTTCAGGGTGATTTTAAAGTGTATTTAAGCCCACCAACAGCATTTCTTCTGTCCTTCACTCTTCTCCCATAAACACCAGTGGACATCGCGTGCATGTGCAGTACATTGCTCCCACGATCGGATCTAGAGTGGCCCAGTCGGTCACAAAAGTTTAAAAAATGAGACTTCTGCCAGAACCTCGTCCTCACATCGAATCTCTAGGCATCAATCGATACAAGTAATATACCACATTTGTTCTAGAAAAGGTCAAAAGGCACCTTCTAATTTTTGTAGCCGCAATAAAGACATTGAGCATCACAAGAAATGCATGGTATGCAGAGAGTGCATCCAAGCAGTGGATTTATCTGGGCTGTGAGCTGAATCACTTAACCAGGCGGCCATAACAATTCTTGACGCTCCAGACTTTTATTGCAACCGAGCTGGCTGCGTAGTCACACGGCTGCACCTGATGGTGCTGGAGAGACGCGGTTTGCTGTCACCGACCTTTAGAAACGCTTCCCCAGTTGGCTGTGGTGCCAGTTCCCTTGGTCGTATCAACTGGCAACTCCACTTTAACAAAAAGGTTTTCTGAACAAAATCCAAAAGTATCCTGTAAATAGCTCTTCTGTTCTTGTTTTAGGCATGTCGCTTCATTAGACTATAAATATCAGAATCCAAAGGTCATGAAGAAAAATGCAAATGCCATTTATAAGGGTGTTATAAACAGCATATCACTAAACTGAAATAAAGTAGTGAGCCGGACAAATTTCAGACTGAAGTTCACAAAGGGAAAAGTATTCTCCGATTTACAAGATCAAGTACAAAGAGGTCTTCACACTTTAAAAGAGCAAGATCCATACGTTCTTTATATAGCACAAATCAATGCTTCATGGCTAGATAATGGTCCAATAACTTTGTCTCCCGAAGGACTGCTGAGGATCAAAGGAATACAATTAAGTGAAAAATATAAGTACTTACAGGAAGAGTTTGAAATGGATTAAATCATAAACTACGCATAATGGCTACTGAAATACTCTATGCAAACCGACAGAGGTCACATTAGTTTTCTTCTTGGAAATCTATTGTAGGTAGTCAGTGAAAGCAGTAAATTAAAGTTATGGGAAGATAAAACACCACACAGTCACTCCGACATTCCAAAAGGCAGAAAAATCAGACAAAACTACTGCATTTCAGAGCAGTAACTCCCAACACCAACTAGAAGGTATGCCAGTCCAAATCCAGAGTTGAGAGCTGTTTCCTGCAAAGCAACGGACAGAGAGGACCTTTCTGCATGGGCTTCGGCACCGAAACCACCTTTCACCAGCCTTGGCTCTCACCTCTTGTCCTTGCAAAGATCAGCTTTGTGGTAAAGACACTGGCAGTACTTATAGAAGAGGCAAGCCAGACTATAAATATTCTCAATCCAGATGCAACGAGACCCCTTTGCACCAGAGCACCGCCTGCACAGGTGTCGGATGGGCGGCTTGGCCGAGCGGCCCTGCCCACACGCTGCTGTTGGGAGAGGTGGCCCCTTCGGTGGAGGCCGATCCCTTCGGCCCGTGAGCCACCCCTCTACCAAGGTGCATAAAACGGGGTCTACTGCCGAGCTGCAGACTGCGGAAAGAGCAGGAGCACACTTGCTCGCTCCCCCTTGCAGCCGCTCGGGCTGAGTATTTGTCACCGCCGCCGAGAAACCGCTCTGCCAATATTTACAGTAATAAATTAAAGCCTATTAAAAACAGAAGTTGACTCTTCAGTAGCACAAGATTTAATGCTCTCTACCCTCCTTCCACTCGAGAGTTGGTTTGGCTTGGCTTAAATAACATATTTATACAATTTCAGCATACAGTTTCTTCAAATACTAACCAGCTATTACTGAATACCTTAGACTTCCAAATCTCTCCTTGTATGCATCTTGATTATACACATCTTGTATCACCAAGACTGCCTCATTTCAAAGAGGACAAGAATGAATGACAGAAAGACCTGGTTCTTAAAATAATAATAAAAAAATGCTACGAGCTATTTAAAGGGTGAGGAATTTTGCAGAAATAAATGAGGCACAAGTATTCTTCATTAGAGCAAATATTATTGGACTACGTCAAAGAAAACTGTTTTCTTCCTCTAGTATTAATGAGAGAAACAAGTGATGAATTTCAGTAATTCTGAACTTTGCATTTATAAAGTAAAATTGCTCAGATGTCATAGATTGATTAGACTTCCCTGATCAAATCTGTCTTCATTGTAACTCAAGAAAAGCAGCAAATAAAATTACTACAGGAGTATCTTCAGCTCATGCGACATAAATTCTTCTTAAATATTTTAAGACCAGAGTTTGCTCAATTAGCAAAATGTTTGGAGGAGACAAGAAGATTCATCTGCTGCCGTAGCGCTGTCAAGCCCATGCAGGGGAAATCATGGGGTGCAATTACAATAACTCCACATAAACATTGCAGAATGTTCATGTGCTTATTTCAAAACGAAATTTGAGGTGCACTGGCCGGCCGTGCCCAGACCCACGCAGGTTTCAGACGCCGCTCCCGAACCTGCAGTGGCACAGCAGGCTGGCGAGCGGGCAGCGGCGGGTGCTCCGAGCCCCTCTTTCACACCACCTTCCAAAGGAAATCGTTATCTTGGCTTTCTTGGGATTTAAATCATATTTCCTATCGCTGAGATCCACTGTGAAGCAGAGAGAGCAGATGTGATTTCCAACCCCCTTCTTTGGGGGCCTTTACAGGTCCCTTCCAACCCAAACTCATCTGTGATTTCCTGCCACATCACAAGACGTACCAGAAAAATGTTCTAAGAGAATTAAGTATTGTTGGTCACTTTTTTTTTTCCCCACTTTGGCTTCACGTTGACAAAACCTTTCCCCAGGCTTTTTGTTGGAAAGATGTGAACTATTCTATGGCTACAAGGAAATTTCCAGGGGTTATTTTATTAGTCATTATCTTTTTATGTCATCTTTGTCTATAATACTACATTCTTTCAAAGAACTGTCTTGAATCTCAAATATTAAACTAAATGTTATCCGTTCAGCTAACACAGCTGACTGGGAGGTCTCTGATGTAAAGTGAATGAGGTCAGATGGGAGAGAAATACAGTGCTAAAAAAAAAGAGAAAGACGACTCTCTGCCATCTGTTTGCGATTGGATTAATAACAAACCATTGAAGAACCCCTGCAAATAAAAAAAAATGCTCAATTATTAGGATGAGGGCATGTTTTTCAAATTAACTTTTCAAATTGAAGCTGTAATAAAACATTGATATGCACGTAAAGCCTCTCTAGATCTTTAATGTGTCAAGAGCATGTTTAAATTGATTTTAGGATATATATCACCTCTAGTAAGCGTAAGCTGAATGATTCTTTCTTCTCCAGCAATGAGTGGGAAATGTCCTTTCAGAAAACTTTGCAAAATGGCATTGAATTTCATTCCTAACTGTGGCTCTGACAGAAAAATATCCTCGCTCGAAAAGAGCTCTCAAGCACTGTCTTAACTTCCACTGGATTCCACCCAAATGCACACTCAAAAATAAATACACTTTCAGGCTCTATATATTTGGGGCATTTAACGAAATGATAAATAAACAGAACAATCACTGGGAAGCAAAAGGAGAAACCACTCAATTTATGCCAGCGGTTTTTTGCACAATAGGCTGAATGAAAGGACTAAATAGAAACTGGAAATCGAGCCACAGCAAATCTGACAACACACCCGCACAAATGACTTCATTCTAACATGAAAGGAGGACGAGCCTGGAGTTGCTAAGGCTTATGATCGGTTCCTTACAGTTTCTGGTTTCCAGCAGCAGCTATACTTCAGCAATCGTGCAACCATTTGCTCTTACCACAGAGCAGTTGCCTACCTATGATCCCACGCTGGTTCAATTTTCCAGCTCAAAATCAGATATAACATCTCTACCGCAGCCATTTGGAATTGGTGCCTGAACTACAAGAACAGCCCGAAAGGTTTCAGAACAGATGCAAAAATGAAATTCAAAAACGTGCTGAACAAATACCTGGCGATTTGTTCCTCCGTTTTACTGGCTGCAGCAGCGTGCTGCCCGTATTCCAGCAAGACTTAGAACTCTGCACTTCCAGACTATGAACTTCTAGACTGAACTTCTTAGTACACAGCAGTGAAATCCTTTTAGGTAAGCACTTTTGGTAAATCTAATCATTATTTCATAAGTAAATTACTGATTCCGGCTTCAAATTTCCTGACTTTCTCCATCCATCTATTTATCAATATAAACCATCATATATTTCAACAAGATTTTGGCTGACATGCACACATTCATCTATTCTTTTCTCTTTTGAGGAATAAACTAGTTTTCTTTGGAACAATTACTGGAAACAAAATCAATGTCTTACGTTCGATTCTTGGGTTTCTATTGCTCAAAATGTCAGAACAGTCGGTCAGTTATTTCTATTTTCTAACCTAGCAAGTAGAATATGATAGCTGAGATAGTCCTTGTTTTTTCTAAAAATCCCCTCTATTTTTTATAAGCCATATATATTATAAACGAAATCAATGAAACTTGTTCCTCTGTGAATTTGTGGCACTCCAGCTCAGTAGAAAATGTGATGGTTTTGGGTGGCTTGAAGCCTACGCATTTTCATAGCTCATTATATCCAAAATCATAATTACTGTCTTCTACAGAAATTCCCAGAAAAATATGTAGAATTATAATTTTCTAATTAATTCAGTATGACTTTTCCATACGGAAACTGGCCCAGGTCTTTAAGAGAGTCATTTCTAAAGCTGAAAAGATAAGAGGAGTTTTTTGACGTGGTTATGCAGGTTTGGCACCTTGAGAATTCAATCACTCTGACAAAGGTGGCCAGGCCTCAGGAATAAAAAGAATAAAAGAAGAATAAAAAGAATAAAAAGAAGAATAAAAGAAGAATAAAAAGATGATGAACAGAGAGAGATCATCCAGCTTTTTCCCCATGGTCATTAGATTCTCCCACAGAATTTAGCATGTAGCATATATAAAAATGCTGAAACGGATTGGTAAAGGCAATAGGAATCTGAGAATATAAAAAAGGACGATCAGTGTTAGAATGGCAGAAACCACTTGTCAGCAATAAATTGGTTAATCTGGGGTCTTACGGCCTTGCATTCGTAAGCATACAATTTAAGATTTCTTGAATACTGTGTTAGCGTTAACTATTCTAACTCTGGGTATTCTTTGAGGATGATTCATTTAAGTCTCTCACACTCAGCTTACACAGGAAAAAAATACAATCTTTCATGAAAAAGAAAGATGCTCTTTTTTCTTGTAGCCCTCCCCACCTACGCGGTTACTTCGGTTATTTCAAGTACCTTGAGACCCTTTCCTGCCTGCAATGTTTTGCAAATTCTAATTTGATTTTCTTGCTGGCTTTCCAAGCTACTGCTAACCCATCTCTCCTGCAAGTTTTGCTCCTTGTCCTCTTGCACAGGGATGCCACCAGCTAGACGGCTACAGCACTTTCTCCAGCCACGGACGCGCACAACTTGGAAGGCTCCTGGCATCTCCGGTCATTTGCAACCGGCCTCGCTGCTGGCCAAAAGCGCCCCTGCCTGTGAATAAAATCCATGCTTTGTTTTAATTATTTGCTTTCTGGGGAAAACATTACGCTTGCTGACAAGAAACAGTCATACAGTGTCAGCCAGCTTAATGACTATGGTTGCAGCACACTGTGATGGAAATTAGAGAAACCGAGCTCAGCAACGTGCTACGTTAGTGAGCAGTGAGTTATTTTACTTGTTTTTAAGCTCCCTTTAGGGGATGATCTGATTTCTTTGCAAGCCAGTTTATTACAAGTTTATCTTGGGGAATTAATTTTTCAATCATAATACGTATATTTGGATTGAAGTTTTTGGCAAATTGTTCCAACAGTACGGCAGTACCCAGAGCCTCCTTTCAAAGGGAAGTAAACTGGATCTCACATAACATAAATGAAGTTTACATTAGGAAAGAATAATGTTTTTACCTTCTGTGGCTTGTTCCCCTCACCCCCCTGTTTCTGATTAACAGTCACCAGAGCAATGAAAAGGAAAGAGAAAAACATTTGAGTTTTGACAGTTACAAGTGAAGACAACATAATAAGTCAAGAATTTCTATAGAATCACAGAACAGTTTGGGTTGGAAAGGACCTTTCAAGGCCATCTAGTCCAACCCCCTGCCATGAGCAGGGACAACCTCAACTAGATCAGGTTGCCCAGAGCCCCGTCCAGCCTGACCTGGAATGTTTCCAGGGATGGGGCATCTCCCACCTCTCTGGGCAACCTGGGCCAGGGCCTCACCACCCTCAGTGTGAAAAACTTCTTCCTTATGTCTAGTCTGAATCTCCCCTCCTTTAGTTTAAAACCATCACCCCTTGTCCTATCACAACTGGCCCTGCTAAAAAGTTTGTCCCCATCTTTCCTGTAAACCCACTTTAGGTACTGAAAGGCTGCAATAAGGTCTCCCCAGAGCCTTCTCTTCTCCAGGCTGAACAACCCCAACTCTCTCAGCCTGTCTCCATAGCAGAGGGGCTCCAGCCCTCGGATCATCTCCGTGGCCTCCTCTGGCCCCGCTCCAGCAGGTCCATGTCTTTCCTGTGCTGAGGCCCCAGAGCTGGAGGCAGCACTGCAGGGGGGTCTCACCAGAGTGGAGCAGAGGGGCAGAATCCCCTCCCTCGACCTGCTGGCCACGCTGCTGGGGATGCAGCCCAGGACATGGGTGGCCTTCTGGGCTGTGAGTGCACATTGCTGGGTCGTGTCCAGCTTTTCATCCACCAGCACCCCCAAGTCCTTCTTGGACACCGTCTGGAGTAAACATTTGGACAATTGTCCGTTGAGGATTATCTACAAAAATAAATACACCAACCAACCAACCTTCTCCATAGCTGTATCTCAGTTAAGCATTTTTTGCAAGACTGTTATTGAGGGTTTGCTTAATGCAAGACCTGCCATGTTCTTGGTCCCAGGGGCCTCAGGCCGCTTCCCGCAGCGGGCCAGGCGAGCACCTCCACCTGCACCGCTCGTGGCGACCCCGGGAACAGACAGTGACAAAACACCGCTCCACAGAGGAGAAACCGTCCGGCTTGCTGGCCTTACCTTTTCGTCATATGTTAAAGATAATTTCATTTCAGGATGGAGAGAACAGTGATTCATGGTGCAGAAAACATACTTTGAAACAAGGTCAAAGCAGCTCTTTTATTCACTATATGGGATAGAAAGGAAAAAGGCCATATGACTATTAGAGCTGATGGATAACAGAAGGCCCAAACCTTAAGGATTATAGTTTCAACATTTTTACTGGGAAAAAAAATTGTTCAGGACAAAATGCTTTACCTCATCGACCATGAAGAAATTGGTTTCATTTCATCCTTAGTTTTATATATACAGCATAACACTGACGACCAGCAGCTTGGACATATTGTTCTAAAACCGCTAGAATGACATACTGATCTTAAATTTAGCTCAAATTTCAAAATTAATTTTTGTCCAAACTATCTGATCTAAAGTCCCCACAAAAGATATTTGAAACAGCCTTCACTAAGCAACATTTTTTTAAAAAGAAAAAGTCAAAGAGATTTTTAAAAGTCACAACTCATCAGTATTTAGATCTGGAACAGATTCCTGAAGATTTTTTTAATGTACCCAGAAAAAAGCCTTTAACAACCTATTTATCTAAATCAGATCTATTTAAACTCTCTTTGATGTCAATCCTACGGTTAGTTCCACTATAGGTTATCTCCAGATAGTGACCCAGCTCCTCGACTCTCACTTTACTCACAACAGAACTCAAGTAGGACTGAATAATTTTTACAAACCACACGAGAAGGAACAGCGTGCAGCTTTACCCCCCAGCTGGTTTCCAGCTACGGGAAGGGGTGTGAGCCACTTGAAGCACCGAGCAGTATTTGGGAAGACAGGGATGAGCTCTCCAGCCCACGGGAAGCTCCCAGTTATCAGACAGGGAAGCATAATGACAAAGAAAAGTACCTGTCATGTATTTCACAGAAAGTTAATAACATGGTAAAACTAAACATGATAATAATAGGATTGGGCGAAAGATTTTAATCCCCCTCCCAAGAAGAATGAAGGAGAGGGAGGGCTTACAGGACTCTTTTTTCTGGAAAGGTTCTGGTTTCCACAAGAAGAGAGTAACATTTCATTGAAAAGCAGACTTCGGGGTTCAATTTTTATCAAAAGATACTCGTTTCCATGGAGAGTAAAATCCAGAGCATTGTCAACAACTCTACAGAAACACACACAGATGATATTTAGTATTATGCTTGTGCTCAATATACTGTTTTGATGAAGTTTTTTATTTCACATCTTTTAAGACAGCCTTAGTTCTTGCATTTGACACAAGTGACAAGCAATTTTTTCTTCTCAGGTGGATAAAGCACATTGGATTTATATTGACTTTTAATGAGGTAAACAAAGACAAGATTTCTTTTAATTTATTGTGCTTTCATTACTTTTGTGGTCTGCTTAGTATTAGACTTAATACATCATTGCAAGGAAACATTCCTTGCAAGTTCCTTTGAAACTGTTCTGTCTTTTAAGCAAAGGCTCTACTTTTTCTTTCAAACCTGATCTGTGTCTTTATTTGGTTGAAACTAATTCCATCCTCTATAACAATAAGATTAAATTCTGCCTAGATATTGCTGAACTGTTGATGACTTGTACAAGGAGCTAATAAAGCTTAGCAAGACTTGGGGAAATCCTGGTTAAGCTATTCAAACTGAAAACCAACTCTTCCCGTCAGCGGTGAATTCGGCACTGTATGTAAGGCACAACTATAAAATTGCCGAGTTCTGCCTGAGTCACAGCCATGGCACATGGGGGCATAGCAGGGGTTAAATACGACTTCATTAAAATCAATGGTAGTTTTGTGACTGAACTGAGTAAGCTGAGATTTTTAGCCATGATTGCCACGTCATGGTCTTGTCCATGGCTGTAGCACCGTATCTGAAACCCAATAGATGGTAACGGGCAGGAAGAGCAGTGATCTGATGCGTAATCTTGGCTTTGTCAAGATTCTATAATTGTTTTCCTTTGCAATTTTATTTGCATGTTTTTAATCCGTAGGGTATGACAGCAGAGCCAACTAGATAAAATAGGAGACCCTGACTAGGGCAAAATGAAAATACAGGACCGCAGAAATGTACAAATTGGAAAAGCAGACACGACATAGGACACCATGCAACCAACAGAGCTGGTAACGTGCTAGGAAATATCACACTATTAGTATCTTCTTGGCTCTAACTTCATAAAAACATAGCAGCCACAAGAACTTATCCTCATCCTCATAAAACCAACAGTACACAGTTCTGTAATTCCCCTTAGGCTCATCATGGAAGATATGAGCAAATGTCACTCAAAGCTATCCTTACATTTCATCTAGATGTCTTGATTCATAGCAGGAAATTGTCCTAATAAGTCATAAAGGTTCTGTAATTCATTATGTTGTCATTATCGTTTGTAATCTTCCTGTAATTAGGTATCAGTGGGTTTCCTTGGAGAACATATGATTAAGCCTTAAATTGCAGAATATTCTCAGCAGCATATGACTGCAACTGGAGCGCTTGCTATGTAGTGTTTCTCAAGTATGTATTTAATGTATGGAGGGTTTTTTTCTGTGTGCAAGCCAGTCTGCCAGGGAATATGTGCTCATTACCACATGCGTGCTTAATGTCTGACAGGTTGGTGGTTATTAATAACGAGATGGATCCCCTCGTTGCATAAATTAGCATAAGCAACCTATTCCAGCTTACGATCAGGCATGGGGGGCAGGTCAGAGCAATACTGATGTAGTAACACAATTATTTTAGTCTCATCCTTTAAGCTGTAGCAGCGGTCAGTTTTCTTAAAACACGAGTAAGTCAGTTCAATTATTCTGCGTGTAAAATAATTAAGCACAGGAACATACAGCGCACATGCAGATATTTCCATCGTGATACAGCCCAAGCGGGTTGTATACGGCATTCTACATATGTATTTGTGTATACACATCAACAGAACACAGTGCTGGAAATCTGTCCATCCACCGTAATGTATAAAAACACTCTCACCCGAGGCTCCTCTCGACAAACCCAGGAGCCCACCCCTCTCTCCACGCTTTCCGCAGCTACTGCGGAAAGATTGTCCCGCTGGCCAAGAGCCACCAGCGGCTCTGACGGCTCAGCCAGGCTCCGGAGCAGCACACAAACCTTTTTTCTAGCAGAAATTTAAGTGTGCTTGAGAAAACACAGGCTGGTATAAGCTGTTTTCACAATAACGGCGATGGTATATCTGTCATCATTAAAACGCTGACAAAAATACAGTTAAAAGTGCTCGACGCGTATTTTCAGCTAATGATTTACAGGGAAAACTGTTAGTCTTTCCGCAAAGCCCAGTAATATGCCAGCAGAAACCTATCACAGTAAGTACTTATCCGCAGCGAAAAGCAAACAATGAATATCCCCTTATCTCTCTTTTTGTGCAAGGGAAGCCATTAGCTGGCAGAACTGAAATTGAGTGTGAAAGCAATACATATTTTTCCCATATTGCAGCGAGAAATGCTGAAATAATTAATAGCACCGAGAAGTCTAATTACCTGCATATTTATATTTACTAATTCAGTTACTAGCATGACACTGACATCGTTCTTCCACTTACAGTCAGACCCTTTATCTAGTCTCTCTCAAAGCATAGTTTCCAATAACGTCGTATACTTACTGTCTTATCTTTCGCTTCAGACGTTTACGATAAAGTTTTAAAAATAACTTTAAACGTCTTTTAAAATTCAAATGAAACTAAGAGATACATCTCATTACCCGTGATTGCTATTGACAAAAATAACACAGTATCACAAGGCTCCTATCTCCAATCTCTATCGCCCGATCCTGAGCCACCGAAGTCAAAAAAAGGAATTGTACAAAATGGAAATATCAGACTCCTCCTCATGAAACGAGAGCTCCCAACAGCTATGACAACGATCCCATAAGGTATCCACTGTAGACTTAAATTCAGAAGACTCCAAATCTCTGAATTTTAAAGAATTTTAACCATTTTAATTTCTTAGTGACTTCTGTTTGCCATGTAAGTTGCTAAATTACAAATGCTGCAGTATAACCCTAAAAGTCACCTGGATCTAGATGCTGAAAATCAGCAACATTCCCCCGAATTTTGAAAGGTTTGGGGTTTTTTGGGGGGTTTTTTTGGGGGTGGGGGTGGGGGGGAGGGGGTTGTTTGTTTGTTTTTTTTTTTAATTGGACCACAAAGCAGAATCCTAAAGAGATCTTTGCCCCAAAATACCCCCACAACCCACCCCTCCAAACCTGTAAAAGTTGGATCTTGATATCTTAGTCCTGCAAATCCTTAAAAACAAAGAAAAAAAAAGAGCAAAACTGGCAGTATGAAGCTATGATAGTGAATTTTAAGCCTCTTTTTCATATGTTCACAGGGGTCAGGAGTAGATATTGGTAGCAAAAGGACATATTTGAAGAAATACAGGTTAAATGCGATCCTCAGCTCACGTGTGAAGCTCTCAGCTTCGCTACCAGGAAGCAGGACTCAGAAGTATTTATTAACGTAAGTCTGAGCTCCCTTGAGACTCCTGTCATTAGACAAAAAGCCCACTTTTTTTTCCCCCCGAAATGCTGTGATGCCTGTCTAGCTGTTATCTTTCTACCTCCAAGGAAGCTGCATTTTGGTGATGGGAGCTATAGTTTTATTATGCATAGACTTTTTAAAATACTTCTGGTATCCTTGAATTCATCGGAGACACATTTGACAAATTGTACTGTGCCCAGTCCGAGTTTCTTGGAAGGAAAATGTTATAAAAACAGAAAACACTGTTACAATATCCGTCGTTGCACCAAATATTTAATTGGTTCTTTGGTGAAACTCCTTTTAGAGTCAGATCTTCTTTCATTCTTCCACAGTTAAAGTATTTCAACAACATAAAGATCACCATTTTATATAGAATCAGCAATAAATGTACAACACAGATGCACAATAAGGAAGAATGCAGCACAACTTTTTCAGAAAGAAGATGAATTATCAAGGGTTCAAAGAGGAGTGACACTCTTTTCTATGGGTGAATCCTCCTGTGAGCTCCTAGCAGCTGAGGGATGGTACAGCACGTTTACGTGGTCAGCAGCGGGTGCTTCTTCCAGATCTAGCAGCGTGCGGAGAGGATGGGTGGGAAACGAAACGGGAATCGATCGCACACGGCGGCACAACAAAACGCTTGTACAAGGCACCTTGTAGCAGCAAGAGAGTAAAACCCCAAAACCTCAAATCTGCATCTTTCCTTCGTTTTCCTTGCAAACCCAGGCCCACAGCAGACAGCTGTAGTTCTATAGCAGCATAACTCATGCTATGTCTCATTTATGTAAAGAACGAACAGCGAGGAGCTCAGAAGATGCGGTTGTCTGCTTGCACTGGACTGGGAGAGGCAAGCAGAGTTACGTTTGCCAAGTGCCTTCCCCATGAACACGCACAACCGCAAGCGCAGAGCGCTCCCCGCCAAGCTGCCTGTCGCACAAGCGACCGTCGCTGGAACCCGCACGCAGCCCTCAAACCTCGCAGGCCCTGGGAGGGAGAGACCCGCTTCAGCGGGGCACGTGCTGCAAACCTCCCGGAACGCGCCGGGCTCCTTTGCTCCGTAAAAGGGAGATCTTTGGAACATTATATCAAGAAATCGATAGAGCTGATAAAGCAAACTAAAAGGGTAAACATATTTTTTCTTTGTATTCACTCTCGGTGTTGACATATCAGAGCGTTTTTTCAGGAATGAAATGCCAGCAGACAGGGACGGCGGGTTGTCTGGAGTTCACTGTTTACCGCACGTTCGTGCCACAGTGCTCTCAGCTGTAAAAAGATAAAAATTCCCTCTGTGTAAAGAAAAAAAACCCCAAACATATTCTACCAGATATATTAAGCAATACCCATCATCAGCCATACTAGATGAACAGCTCTCTTCCCCTCCCTCCCAAGCTGAATTTAGGAGTTGCTTCTTTGAAGGAAATTGGCTTTCGTCAGTCACCCCAAGGATTCGTGCCCAACCTCTGCATCCCGACGCGGGACGCAATTACCGCGGCTGCTTTTCAGAGGCCACCACTTAATATAGAGGAGAGGAGTATTAGCTACAGAATATTCAACACTACTGGAAAGGAGACAAGGATGTGGGAGGTGAGTGACGAGCGTTAGCGGTGGGCAGCGTTATTCCTTTTCACCACTAGCATGGGATAAATCAGAAAGGTGCTCAGGGCAGCGATATGCTGAACCGTAGCTGGTGCCGCTGCCCAAAAAGCAGCCTGAGACCCTTCACCGTTTCTCAACAGATGCCAGGACTAGGCCCTTCAGAATCCGTAGGGTGGAATGAGGAAAAAAAACCAACTTATTGAAGTTCATGTACAGGGTGAACATTCATGTTTTATTCTCGATTTTTGGTGACCTGCTGATATTTATCATGGGATTAACTGGAATTGCCTACAAGAAATCATCGGCCTTGTGTTTTGGAATCAAACACTATTATTGTAGAAAAGCTGAATACCATATATAATATCCAAAATAATTTTGTAATATTAGAGGACCAGTGGCATCACCCTCTTTTTCCCTCATTTCTTAAACTTGTTCATTTTACAGAAAACATGCAATTTAGTATCAGATATCCAGGTACCAAGTGTGTCACCAAGTAGGTATTTTCCTGTTAAAAATCCCTCCAGTGGCCTCCCTTACCCAAACAAGCAATGCCATCTATTTTGCAGTTGAATTTCTCATTAACTCCTGTATTGTTTTTCCTTAAAATATAAAGATGACAACAAAACTGTCACTAGATGGTCTATGTTATGCAGTATCTACTATATTGTCAGTCAGACCCCTCATCCCTCATAAAAAGTGTAGGGGGAAAATAAACTGTTCCTCTTCCTTCTATTTTCATGGCAATTATACACTTTTGGGGCTGCCCAGCACTTTAGCATACGCCTGTATAATTATTTCAGAGTCAGTATTTGACGTATGGCAGTCCTATGGCAGCACAACCCAACCACGTTATCTATCTGTTTTCAGTCTACTACTGATTAGAAGATGATGAAGATACGTGGTTTAAGACTGACAGTCTCACCAGTTTATGTACATTTAATGTCATTCAAGAGCAACGTCTCCTCACAGTGACGGATAAATCAACTAAAATGCCCGTGAAAGAGTAAAGACTGCAACTGGCATAAAGCAACCACGGGTCCATGTCATTGGGATGGGCAGGAGAAGCAACGTTGTCCCCGAGAATATCCACTGGCCCTGATCAAAAGCTTTTCCAAGCACTGTGACCCATGCCGTGTCCTGCTAGCACGTTGGACGTGCCTCCCCCGTAGCGTTGGCTTCAAACGTGGGGGAGAGGAGGAGAGAAACAGGGCAGACACCATGGATAAAGATGACTTTCAGGTTAAGTTCAGAGCCAGGCCTTCAAATCCTTCCATAAGGATAAGGTTTTGTCTCAGAATGATTATATTCAAGTCTGGTTTCTGGGACCTTCACCCACTTTTTTAACTCCCCACGTATGGATTCTGCCACCATTCCTGTTCAGCGCTGGAACCAGCTCATTTCATACCCATCAGAGAAACAGAAGCTTTGACAAACTTTCTAAAATTACCCCCTGCTTCTCGTTTGCCTTCAATGCTTTGTTTACTCACAATTTCTCTGTGATTTTGTGTGACTTTTTCAGTTCACGAGAAACACTTTAGGAAGTTGCTCAGGATCCTGGGCATGTCGCAGCAGGTGCTTTGCAAGTACGATACTATGAATGTTATATCTCATATTTTTGTCAACAGTACACTTGAAAGAAGACATCTCCTGAATTCTTACTTAGTGTAAAGGTATAAAGAGCCCCAAATTGCATGTTGGGAGCATCATTTATCCTGAGTTCTGCATGAGCTTCATTTTCTCAATTGAAAATAATTTTTACCTAACCCAGGAAAAAAAAATTCATGATTTTTTTTTTTTGGTGTTTGCTGAAGCCAGGTCCCTTGATTGAGAGAGCACGTTGGTTTAATCCAAATTGCTCCTGATGTAAGCCCAAGTCGTCTAATGAGATGGTGAGATATAGCACCATGCATTGTTGTGCCCCTGCGGAATCTCATTAAAATTTGGAAATAGAACTACTATCAACCACTTTTTTTTTTTTCCCCTGTGAATACATTTTTAAATTATTTAACAAGATCTATAGCAAATAGAGTAGTATCCATTATTATTTGAGGAAACATTTTACCCAATTTTTCTGACCACCCCAGTTTTGCGATCTCTGGTACAGGAGCAAGGAACTGGAGCTCGATAGAAACACACAAACTCCCCTGACACGGATTTTCACGCCTTCTTTGCAACACGTGGAGAACAGACCTTTTTTCCCTACCTCTCTTAAGTTACCAGAGGAATGAACGACTGACGTTTTGTACAAGAGATTGTTGGATAGTGAAAACAATTTTTATCAGCTTAATGCATTGACATGTTATTGTTCCTCCAGCTCCTGACGGGTGAATATGACTCAAGAAAATATAGAATTGATGCGTGAACATACAGAATTAGTTTAATGTCTTAAAAAGGAGGCCCAGACAGGAAAGATGACGAGCGAGGAAACCAATGGTGTACTGTCTCTCCAGAAGCATCTCACTATATACATATCTCTGCACACATTTGTACAGACACTGTTGAACTTCAGGCAGCTCAGTCGTTCTGGCAGCTTGAGAAAGAACCATAAATCCCAACAGAATCCAGACCGCCGCACGCTAATAACGATGAGCAGAACAACGGTAGGTGCGTCTATGAGTAACTTCTTATCCATCACATATATTACTCTGCTGCTGCACTGGAAGGCTCTGCACCTTCTCTTTTTGGTGCAGCATTCGGTGTCCTACAGCTTATCTATTTTCATGTGTCTTGAAATAATAATTAAAAAAAGGCTATAGCTGCAGAAGAGCAACATTCTACTTCAGCTATAAACAGAGTGGGGGATAGAAATAGGCCATGATGGAGGTTCCAGCGTTCCTCCCAAGTACTCAGCTTCAACCGGTCAATATAGTTTCCCGTTATCTAAGAATCAAGTTAAAAATTGATACTTCTAAACTCTCCTGGAAGAAGCTTGTTCTCCCTTTCATTTTCTTTTGGTGAAAAGTGTTATGACTGTTTTGAAGACACATTTTTCATACTGTAAAACTCACTCTTACTGTTTGTGTCTTGAAATAAGTGATTCAAATGCCTTTTTTTCCATGAAATATAACAACTAGGAACAAATTCTGTCTAATTGGAACAGAACTGCATTTCATTTGTGACGGTTTTGTGACATTTCTGAAAAGCTAATTTGAACCCAGAAAGCCAATTTACATGGATAAAGCCCTGGCAATGTCCTGCTCTACTGGATTTTTTTTTTTTTTTAATTTTTTTTATTTTTTTTTTTTAGTAAAGCACTTTAAAAACTGTCAAAAAGCCCATTACTAAAACTGTGTGTAAAGCCTTAACTCCCCCTGGCTTTTACAAATGTGTCAGCCAAAACAAAAAAAAATTGGAGAGGAAACAAAGACTCTTGGCTAGATCCAGGCCCTTACTTCACACCTGTGGCAAAGTTTTAAGCAAGCTGAAGATCTTTAAGCAGGGAGGTGGTGGATGTACATGAGTGACCACATCGAAACGACTGCAGTATACGCAGACACGACCAGCGAGCACACAAACTACTTTTAGATGTCCCATACCCTTAAGTGCGGTATAAACACAGCCAGAGAAAAGACGGGGGGGCTGTAAATAATATCCCACCTACATACATGTATATACACATCAACGACGTGTCAACGTAGGAATCTGATACGGACAAATCTTCTGGAAGGGAAACTGTTGAATAAATGTAAAGCATCCCTCTGGTGTACGATCAATTCAAAGCGCCTTTCAGAAATCTCGTGGGGCCAGAGCAGGTTTGAAACGTGCCCTACATTTTACACAAAGGGTGAAAACTCGTTCCTCCTTTTAACACCCCCCGTTGCTGAAAAGCTAGGTGTTACACTTGTCCCTGAAATATAAAAGCTAAACCTCTCTCTATGCACCATCCTACAGTGAGATGCATCAAAAAAGAAAGCATTAACATAATTAAAAATAAGCATCCTTCCCATTTCTGGTTATTAAGCCAAAATGTAATTATCAGAGACATGCTGTACTGGATGTTGCCTTTGCAAACAGACGAGCCCGGCATTGTAAACAGCCTGCTTCCTAACCGCGTATGCATATTGATGTGCCCATTTGTAAACATTTTATTTAGTTGATTTTCAGTCATCAGTTTCTAAGACTTTTAAACACAGTTTAATTAAATTCCATGGACTTACAAAAAATTACCATGCACTCGTTTTGAATATTCTCAGCAGCCAAATGTTCGGTGTGTTATTATAATTTTTGATAATCATGAAGCGTAAATTAATGAGAAGTTAAGATAGAGGAGCTATAACTTTGCTCAGAAAAAGTAAAGTGTTAAGTACACTAGTAAATTAATTTATACCAAGTTGAACAGACCAGCGTATTTTGCTACTATTTTGGGAGATTTCCACTCCTACAGCTACTCAAAACTGGCTTGCTTACCGTGGCCACGCAGGGGTGGTCAACGTTCAGTCCTAAATGATGAGAGATGAACTCTTGTGTGGTTGAAGATGTCTCATTAAACAACTAACTCTGGAGCGATACAAGCTAACATACAAGAAATGAAGGGTAAGATGGTAAAAGGCGTCCACTGTTCTTTGCTCAACATCCTCCTTGTAAACAACATGCAGCTACAGATAGTCTTTAAAAACCAGAATCTAATTAGGGAATACTCAATGAAAATTCAAAACTAAACAAATAGGCCAGAAGACAAAAAGTAAATGAAAATATATCCAAAGATTAAAATCAAAGAAGGCGAGAAGGATGCAAACGCTATCAACAAGGCTGAATGTTCAGCAACACCTCCTCGTTGCAAACCCATATGTTGCTGCAACAGGACGGAGAACCCCTCCATGACCTGGGTCCCCTTCCAACGAGGCCCTCTGTCCCTGTAGGGACATTTCCAAAGCAATAACATTTACTGGCACTGGTGAAAGAAAAGCCCTTTTGTAGGCTTTTTCCAGGTATTAAGTGGTTTCCCGTTGCCTTCCAGCGATCCGCTTACACACATCAACACTTCAGGTTTTGATGAGGGTAACAAGGCCAGTTCTTGCAAGTCGTAACATCGGCCCTCCGGGTCTCCTCAGAACAACAGGGTAAAGTCACCTTGAACTTCTCGCCTCTCGAGTCTAACTCCCTTTGCCATTCAACTTGTTACCACTGGCAGAGATGTTCTTAAATTTTAAGCATAATTCTTTGGATAATAAAAATTTCTGGATTGGGCCTATGTTGGTGTTCCAACAGTGGATCGATTTGAAGCTGCTCTGCAAATCGTGTTCAAATATTTTAAAGCCTGAATGAAACCTGAACCTGGATGTTCAGAAGTACAATGTATGAGTCTAAAGAACAGACAAGTGAAGTATATGAATGTAACAGCTCCTTTTCAAAAGGAGCTCGATGTGAAGCCCAGACTTGGGAAACCAAAGAGAACCCCCAGATGGAACAAATTACTATGCAAGCAAAGGGTATAAGCATCAGATCAATCTTTTCTTTCCAGTGAAGTCAGCAGAGAGATCTCTCAATGGGAGTGTGATGAGATAAGGAATTACGTTTCTCCACGAACACTACAGGCTTGAGAGATACAGGAGAGAGATCAGTAGAAGAGAAGATAAGGGCAAAGACTGAAGCAAAGTTAAAAAAGTAAAGAAAACTATTGTCTATTCAGGATTTAACCCCACAGGAAATCATAAAGCAGAACTTAGTTTTAATCACCTCAACGTTACGAACTAAAACTGTGGAGCTTTTTAAAGCAAGATAGTTTAAAAAGTAACATTCATGAAACTTCTCTGTCTTTCTAAATGATTATGCATGAAGGCACGCAGAACCAGCCACCTTGTCTCTCCCCAAAATGCCAAATGCCAGTGACTCGCGTGCTCTAGGCAACCTTTCATGACACTTTGCCAAATTTCCACTAACTGTTATGCATCTTAAGCACAGTGGTCAGTGCTTCATATTTCCATAAATCCACTTCCACGTGAACTAGCCTGTGTTTGATTTTCTCTGATGGCAAGGCAGACGTTTCCTCTCAGAGCTCCTGGTTTTACAGGTATTTCTGCGAGGCTTTGCAGTTGCCCCTTCTCTTTCGGTTCACAGCTGCCAAGGGGGAGGTGAGCATTCACAGAAACTGCTGGACATGTAACTTCGGGTTCTTAATTTATGTGCCCATAAAGGTTTCCTGAATATTATTATTTAAAGCTTTATATTGAACTGGTCTTCACAACAGACGTGTTATTAATAGGACAGCTGCCCGGTCAGCATCCTTACCTACTGGATCTATTCCAGTTGTCTAACTTCACTGATTTGATTATAAGAATTATATTGTAAGGCCCTGTTACGTACGATTATGCACCATCCACTGTAACACTTAATTGCTATTAAGACCTCTATGATGAAACAGTAATCATCACATATTCATATTAGTTACGGATCTCACAGTAAAGCATGTAAGACTTTGCATGCATCCATCAAAGTCAATGGCAAACAAGAAATACAGACAGAAAGTAATACTGAGACAGGTCTTTGAGCTACAATTCATTCTTGTCTGCATTCAACCTGAGAAAGTTTGATGACATCCATTCCAAACCGGAATGTCATAAAGACAATCACGCAGCAAAGGGAGAGCCAGCAGTGGGTCAGTAGGTACTGAAAAATAAGATTTGGGAGTTGTCAGCAAAAATGTAACACTAAAACCTGTGAGCATGAATAATAGTGCCCTAAAGAAGGATATAAATACGGAATAGAATAGAAAGCAAAATGATATTGGTATGACTCTATGAGCAATTTGGGACACTCTAGAAACATAAGGACAAATATCATATTGTCAGAATAAGAGCCTGAAGAAGGCCAACATATTACAGACTTAATACAAAAAAAAAAAAAATCAGAAAATACACCAATCTCACTGCCCACAGCAGGAAATGAACTAGAAAGAAATATAAGGTCCAATTCACAGACATGGCAATATTGAACTGGGAACAGCATGTAACCTAAAGACAATATTTGCAAAGGGTTGTCGTATATTTGAACAAAGAAAAATTCATCTACAAATATGACATATGCTTCCAGATGATTTCTTTTTTTTCTTTTCCAAGGCTGCATAGCTGTTAGCAAATTTCCCCTACAGCTTTGTAAGGGAGGCTTTTCTGCTGTTACACGTATGAAGGAAAACAAAACGAAGTTGCATTATTCATTGAGAGAGAGACAGTGAAGACCCACAGGACTTCCGAGCTTGCTGCTCTGCCCATCACAGGACACTGCCAGGCTCCCCTGCTACACACAGTGGCTGTAAAGACAGCCTAGAAAAAAACCTCCATCACCCGCTGGGTTCTACAAGGAACCCCGTTTCCTTTCCCTGCGGCATCGCTGGAGCGGGACGGAGGACCCCGGGCTGGGCTGGTTGGGGTCAGCTGCCTCCCAAAGGCCGCGGGTGATTCAACCTGGCAATAAGTAAGGAGGCTTGGCAGAGAAGAGGCGATTAGAGTTTGGTACTGAGCCTGGGGATTTCTTCCTTCTCAACGGTAACTGAAATGATACCTTTTTTAAAAAGGAGTTTATAGCAAGAGGGAGATGTTTTAAAGCAGCAGAAACTGAAGAAAAAGGTAATGGAAAATGATGGTTTGAATTAAAAATTGGTGACCATTTTTGAAGTTGTCTGTAGTTTCAAAATTAATAATTGCCAAAAGTGTGAGATTGTGATGGACTCAGGGCACGTCTCATTTATTGAGCTGCTGAAGTAATGCAGGAACAGAAGCCACAGAGTCTTTGAAGCCGCAATGTGCTTCCTTCATCCTGAGAATGAGAGTAGCAGACTTTGGGAGAGAGAACACAAGCTGGACGTTTATGCTCTTAAACTGAAGTGGTGGAGACAGTAGTATTGCCAATGATGGCAAAGAACAGAAGTCTTAAGGTTGGGTTATAATTATAACCAAGCATTTGTTGTTAGTGTTCCCTATTGGAGGTTCTGAAGATACATCCAAATACTGTGAACACGCAAAATTTAAATTCTAAGTGTATTCCCACTAGGGATAAGAGAAAAAAAAGAATGGTTCTGAATAACATACCTGCTCAACTCAGCTCATGCTTTTACAAGCAACTCTTTCGTTGTGTCCTATTTCATCTGCTTCCTCAACTCTTTCGATTTTAGACTGAGGAGATGACTTTAGCTGTAGGTTTACTTGAGCTTGAGCTCTCCTGTCCTCTCCCCGCTATGATGAAGCTGTGTTGTCTTCTCTGACAAGTGAAAAGTCTCATCGCGCTAGACCTCTCAGAGAGAAAAATCTTAGTACAACTGAAGTCTTTTGAAAATATTTAACTCAAAGAGAAGGCAGTTAATGAACAAGAAACAGATAAACAACGATCGTCATAGTAGAAGATTCCAGCAAAAGAGTATCCAAGAAGATAACAGGATCAGAAAACCAGATCCTGATAGCAATCTGCAGCTTAGCATGTTGATTTTGCTAAATATAATCTAAATGCCCCTGAATGGAATAAGATACTGCATGATCAAAGAATCGATGCTGATCAAAGAATTCAAAAGAAGAACAATTTATTGGTAGGTAAATATGAAAAAAAATCCAAAGAATTCCCCAGTAGATTTCAGTACAAATGACGGTGTAAATGGGTAGTTAATAAGTGACAATGGGAAGGCAAAAGGAAAGACACAGAAGGCATGAAAAAGGCAAAAAAGGTCTGTTAACAAAGCAAAGAATGATGGGCAGGCAATAACCCTATCAAAAAGCAGCTGAATAGAAAACCTAATTATCAGGAATCTGTTACAAGACACAAGCTGAGACAAACATCTAAAGGCTTGTTCTGTTCTCCTGCATGGCTCACGCTGCTGTCGTGTACGAGCATCTCGAAACTCTCCGTGTGTCTATTCTCACAACACTCTTTGAAATGGGCTAATATTGCGATTTCTTTTTAAAGAACAGAGACCTGAGGAATGTCATGCTAAGGCCACGCTCCCCAGAGGAGTGTGTCTTACTTTCATTGACTCAGCCCAGATGTTCAGTGGAAAATCAAATGAGAAATCTGTGAGAAAACAGGGAACTGGATCTAAGTCCAAGGTTTACCTTTTCTAACTGAGCAAACCATCACAAAATAAGACAAAATTCTTCCCCTAGGGGCAACAGTGCCAGAGACGGGGAAAGCAGGGCGGTGAGGCAGCGACGTCCCTTGATCAAATTCCTCTCATCGCTAATATGTTTCCAACATTATTGCTCTTTCTTTAAAAAAAGATACAGATAAAAAGAAACTTTCCAATCTACAACAGAGGCAGGACTGGAAGCAAGAAGATACAAAAATGACTCCAGGGGCATGCAGTAATCAAGATAAAAACAAAATGCAATCACGAAACACCACAGCGAATACATCTAAAGCCCGCTGCTGAATCAAACTTGCTGTTAAGAATTAAACAAAAGCAGAAAATAGCCTTTCTTCAGCAATAACACTAAAGCCAGCTGAAAGCTGCTGGGCTGTCCTTAATCCCACTGAGTAATTTTTTACACTCCTAGATGGCAGCGCCTTCTCCTAGAAGCAGTAATTCTCACACCCGTAGAGCTGCCGCTCTCCTGCGCTGGGGGACAATAGCTCTCACGCGCAGCAACCATAAATACATGGTACACGCACACCAGTGGCAACCACTGATAAATTAGTGTCATGGGCTGTCCTACCCCGCTGGCATCCAGATCTCTTATGATTTAGATCCATTTGCCAGCTGTATCTCCTCATCCCTCATTTGCTGTTATTTCATTAAACAGCTATCATAGCATTTCCCACCAGCACCCTCCCTCGTCCCCACAACGCTCGGGGGATGCTTTGCTACGAGTATAAATGCTAACGTCGTGGCCTTTTCACTCTTCTGGCAATGACTCTGCTTTTCCATGATTAGCACCCAGCTCCCTACCTCCCTGCCAAGAGAAACGTGCTGCTTCAACAGTTGTTGCCCAGGATTAAAAAAAAAAAAAAAGAAAGAAAAGCAAGCACAGGAAAAAAAAAATAAAAAGCGTAAATGTGCCCTGAGAAACAGGAGGAGCAGTGCTGAA
This sequence comes from Phoenicopterus ruber ruber, assembly GCA_009819775.1. NCBI lineage: Eukaryota > Metazoa > Chordata > Aves > Phoenicopteriformes > Phoenicopteridae > Phoenicopterus > Phoenicopterus ruber. The sequence goes on along the minus strand of CM020223.1, from coordinate 3,870,702 downwards.
CACAATCAGCTGCGAGGCACTGCCAACAGGCTGGAACAAAGAAAATGGAGCGGCATTTCACAGGAGCGTTCAGGAGAAGCATTGCTGGCACTCTCAGACGCATTGCAACAATAATCTTTCTGAGCCAGTTTCCACCGAAAGCCAGTACTGAGCCCAAGTAAAGTGGGTTTTTTTAGAGCACGTGCAGTGAAAACTTTCGTAATCCTGCAAGACGGAATCTTGCTTGAGTGGCAGGTGGACAGCAGAGGGTCTCAGCGCACCCGCAGGTAACAGCTCCTGGTGAAGGTCTGCCATCAGCGAGCAGCCACCACCACCGCTTCCTAGAGCGTTTGCACTAAACCAAACTTTTCATATAACTACAGCAACAAACATCCAGCATTATCAGAATAAAGCCCTCACAGAAAATGCACCTTTTATTTTTTAATTTTAAACCACCATGAGGTACCTCCGTCTCCCATCTGAGCTCTGCCTCTGTCTCCTGCTTGAGCTCTCTGGCAACACTCTGGCACCCTGCAACCTCCTGGCCATTTCCACTCCTGAGGCACAATCTCACAATTCCTCCACTAAAAAGCTAAGAAAGAAATGTGTTATCGCCCATATACCAAAAGGGTATTTTTAGATACCCAGCGGAGACATTCAGCGCTCCAAGTCATCACTAGAACTTGAGTGGGTTGGTGTTTTTCCCTGAATACAGGGCTCAAAACTGGTGAAAGCTCTCAGTCAACGAAGCACTTCGAATAAAATGAAATATTTCTACTGTAGGAATGTCAAAATATTTTATTTCAATGAAACAGAAACATTTTAACAGAATTGGATAAACTTGGAATGTAATCAGCGTCTTTAAAATTTCTTGATTTTTCAACTTCTTGCCCTGAGTTGGGAATAAAATACCAAAATTATTAAAGTTTCTCCTGGACTAGAAATGTTGTTGCCTCAGCTCTGGTGTCTGTTAAAAAGCCTTTCTTAAGAAAGTCTGTAACAGAAGAACAAGTGCCTGATCCCATCACTCTAATACATCACCCTAAGGGACTGGATCCCGCGGGAGAGCCCGAGCAGGACAGGCTGCAGCAACGTCCCTCTTGCCGGCACTATTAGCGCTCGGCCTAATTTCAGCCGCGTGCAGCAAACATGAACAGATGGGAGCCTACTTCACAGCTCGGCGTGCACGACTTCAGGGACGAATCTGGAAACTCCTGTGAATCCTATTAACTCTGTGGCTGCTTCAGCCAAAGCAGCATCTTGCTTTTGTTCACATCAAAATCCCATTGGGAAAGAAAAAAAAAGAGAGAGAGAGAAAAAGGTGTTATGTTGGGTACGGGACACCCTGCAGTTGATTGAGTACATGAGATAAAACAGATACAAAATTTCATCCTGTAAGCCTCTGACATGTTGAAAAAAATGCAGATCTAAAATTGGCCATTCCGACGCTGAAGAATGGCAAATTCTGCACAAATTCTGCACAAATTCCCAAGGTGAGCCCAGCCCTGAAAGCAGCCACACAGCTGCATCAACACAGTACTGGACCTGTTTATTTTGCTTAAAGAAATCCACAGGAATAGAAAACGCCCCACCATTTAATGTTACGCACCTTTATACTCCTGGTACGCTTTCCCAATTTTGCAACCACATGCTCTTTATTCTGGTTTCCCGGTGCCGGGGAGTCCCGGCCAGCAAACCTCTCCCTTGTTAAACGCATCCACAGAAGGTGCCAAGTTTGAGATACGTAAAAGCGAAGCCGAGGGAAACCTGACCCTTCTCCCCGCAGTCCCTTGTCTGACAAAAGGGTGACAAATACAAACCTTGACATTGCAGCACAATATCAGTCTAATCCCGTTTTGACGTTACCTTTGTATTTTTTCTTACCAAATATGCCAAGGGCATTACGTACGATATTAGGATACACTCAAAAGCTGTGTAAATGACCGGTAAAGTAGCGATTCCCAGAGTGACGTTTCCCTAAAATTTCTAATCACATCAGGAATTAAACCAGAAAGAAGAAGAAATCCATCTTTCCCTTGAGAGAAATTCCTGTGTAATCAATGGAAGATGACAGAAATTCTGCAGATTTTCTTGAATGGCCTTATACAACTAAAGGAAGTTTTGCTCCTACTTTGTAAAATATATAGCAGCAACATTCCTGACTACATTACACAAGCTTCTCAAGTCATCTTTGGAGAAAAAAAGAATGAAATTTTTGATAATTCATGAAGACATATCGCAAAAGCTATATCTAGTTGAAAAATCTTTCAGGGATATATACTGATGTATAAAATAAGTGCTGTTTAAATTAAGAGCTAGTAAAGAGTGCCATGCTCTTACAAATTGAAGGTTTGTTGTAACAGGGGCTTCGTACTATAGCAGCAGTGTGTATGTCTATATGTAGTAGGATACAGATAGTTGTATTTAATATATATAGTAGCACTTAATGGGAAATATATAGAGCAAGACAGACTGTCTATTCTGAATTGGAATTTTATCCATTCACATATCAAATCAGAAAAAAAAGGAATTACTTGTTAGGGGTTGGTTAAATATATGTGTGCATGTATGTATGTATAAGTATATGTGAAAGTGCCTCCTCTGCCAACAGGTAAGAAACATGGACGTCTGCGCAATGCAGTTTTTCTGGGGAACGTTGTATTTCAGATTCTTTCTTACTGCAAACAGGAACAAAAAAAAAATCCCACTCTTTGCTGCTCTTTCACATAAATCAGCAAAGAAAACCACAGATTACATTATAAATGCTCTTCAGTAAGTTCTCTGAAGCACAGTGGAGTCAACCTGTCTAATCGCAGAAGGATGAGACAGTATAATGTATAACCCGCAGTCTTCTCCCCCCTCATATTTTTATTTATAATTAATTTCCACATAAAAAGGTTGCACAGATCTGAAGCTATTCAGCCAGGTATTGGCCAGAAGACAGAACTCTCAACCCTGTGAGGACTTCCAGAAGCAAGTGCTGGTGACATTTTGCTCCGGTCACTGCTTTGTTGTAAAACATGAGACCTGATTTCTTGAGCTAAACGGCACGATCTGTAAGTAGGGAGGAAGCTGCTGACTCATAATAATCCTTCGCACAGACCATAACACATTAGCAGAAAGAAAACAAAATGCTGCTGGCACAGGTTACAAATCGACCCTGTCAGCATTAAGTTACGCTGGTTCTTCCTGTGTCAAGTGAAGAGCGTCTTGATCTTCCCACTGCACACGCAGCCTCGAACCGCAAGGGACTGCGAGAGCTCGAGTCCTTCGGGCTCTCAGGGAAAGCCCACGGGTGGCTTTACTTTTTTTTGACTTAGAAGGAATTTGAGCAACGTTTTTATTCAGAGCTATAGTATAGAGTCCTAAATGGACATAGACAAACCAGTTCAAGAATGAACAATGTCTGAAAGGCAACGGAGAGCTCAAGAGTACTCCACTGCGTGTTCAAAACTGAGGGAACTTAGAATCATAGAATTGTTCTGGTTGGAAGAGACCTCCAAGATCATCGGGTCCAACCATTAACCTATCACTACCAAGTCCTCCACTAAATCGTGTCCCTTAGGGCCTCATCTAAATGTCTTTTGAATACCTCCAGGGATGGGGACTCCACTACCTCCCTGGGCAGCCTGTTCCAATGCCTGACAACCCTTTCAGCAAAGAAATTTTTACGAATATCCAATGTGAACCTCCCCTGGTGCAACTTGAGGCCGTTTCCTCTTGTTCTGTCATCTGTTACTAGGGAGAAGAGGCCGACCCCCATCTCTCTACAACCTCCTTTCAGGCAGTTGTAGAGAGCAATAAGGTCTCCCCTCAGCCTCCTTTTCTCCAGGCTAAACATCCCCAGTTCCCTCAGCCGCTCCTCATACTTGACTCAACTTGACTCAATCTTAAGAAGAAATGTGAAATAAATACAACTTTGCTTAACTTTCACCCACTGGGACTTCCAGAAATTCCTTGAACACATGTTCTTTTTCCACTAGATGTTTCCCTAGTCTGCCATTAACACATTAGTCAAGGGTTTCTGGGTGAACCTTGGTTAAAGCAGTAGCTCAGTCTGGGCTATGAGACATCAGTAAAATTCCAGACGTTTCTTCTGATGCACCAAAGAGCACTGCATTTATTGCGTTAGCACAGGACCGTTCATGCGGCTCATGCACAGCAAGCTTCACGTACCGTAATCACTGCTCCAGTGCTTCAGAAATGATCTGTACTCATCCCTGAGCTTAACCCACAGCCTGGGCTCGTGTATTTTAGCATAGGAATCCCAGGCAGAGCTGTGTCAGCTCTTCCTGCACCTCGCTCTTTGCACATCCTTATTGGCACGCGTAACAACCTAGAAACGAGTAAGGAATCACCCGCAGGGAGCAAACTGGAACGGGAAGGGAACTTCCACAAACGGAGCATCTTTGTAACCTAGCAGGCTTTTTTTTGCACGCTACCCTCCAGAGTACTGGAGGTTTACAGAGTCATTTGCCATCCCATGAAATGGTGCTCTGGAACAGATTTGGGGCAACCTGTCAGATTATTCCCAAGGGGACAGTTTGGTTTGCTTTGAGCACCCAATGCAAACACTCTCAGTCGAGAGCGAGTTTTCAGTTGCCAGCAAACGATTGCCCAAGGGGTCCCTAATTTGCAAGGTCACCGAGTCCCTACCAGAGAGATCTTTATGTCCCCAGCGGCAAGGCTGGGTGGGAGTCCCAGGGTCCCTAAGCCAGGGGCCTTTGAAGGGGTCGTGCCAGGTCCCAGAAGTGCTCTGTCAGGCACAGAGCAAGCACAGCCAGAGCAACGCTGCTTAGATTTGCAAGATTTGCTCAGTCTCATAAAGAAATGTAAATCTTTACAAAAGGCCAGGGAATAAACGCTGCCTCTGACTCTCAACCTCCAAAGGAAGAGCTTTGGAGTCCTGATTCAGACCCTTCTTTGTTCTGAGAGGGTATTTTACTGGGAAGTAGAGAATTTGTTGAACCTGGGTTTAGAGGGGGGAAAAAACCCCAAATCATTAGGAAAGTAATGCAGAGAGAAAAATAGCAGCTCAGAGAAAACTCATTTGAAAACCTATTATTTGACTGAGAAAAAAGCTGTGAGCTTCACATAAATAAATAAATAAATAAAACACAGGAAGAAAAACACCATTAAATCCAGAGCCAGAAAAAGGAACATTTATGAGAAAACAAATTGTAGCCGTATAAAGCTCCCTTTCCTCCAAAAACACATACATGCAAGTAGGTTTTGCATGAGAAAGAAAATAAGTGCAGAATCATATACTCAGTATACAGTGGATTTAACACCAGCGGTAAAGAGAATAAAATCCATTCCATATGAAATGTATTTCTTCCCACAGGAAAAAAGAAAGTTGGAGTTGCTTTCCCCATCCTTGCTGAAGGGTACTGCTTTCTAGATAGAGCCATAAATCCTCTAAGTATCATGTTCTTCAGTCTCATCACAAAACATTCGCGGACATGGAACCGAACCCGACATGTTTATCTCAAGTAGTTTTTTACTCCAGACAAAAGGTAACTGTTGTTACTACGCACTTCCCGGGGGGCTGCTGTTCTGACCCCAGACACTCCATTCCTACACCAGAGTTCCTGCCGCTCGTTTTCCCCTGACAACTCTGACACTTCCAGCAACTGGGAGCGCGCCAGACTTTTCCACAGGACTACAAACCAGATTAATTTAACTGCATGAAAATACACGAATTATTCTGCATTTATACTTCTGCAGAGCAGAACAAGTTCTTACCTCAGATCCAGGAAGGGACATGCAACATCGTACAATGCTTTAAGATAATCATTTACTAGGCTAAAGCAAGGGGAAACAGGCAATCGTTTCTGAGTTTTATTAGCTGTAATCTAGAGACTAAACAAAAAAAAGAAAAAGGAATGTATTGCTTTAAAAAAATAAAACAAAGGAAAAGGCAGCTGCAGAAAGCAGGCTGTGATTTGAGAAGAATCTCTGCTCGAGATTTAGTGACAGGAATGGGAGCTCCGATTGTTTTAATCCGCCAGTACCACTTTACTTACCTATTTTCATGGATTTTATAATAACAAGGAACCAGAGGCACACTAATCACCCTAACAGTTTAAACTTCTGATCAATGGCAAATTCAAACTAAATTTATCAAGTAAAATGTTCCCTCTGTTTGTCTTTATATATACTGAACTTTGAATTATTTTCTAACAGTTCGCTTCTCCTTCTCAGATCTCATATACTGCATAAATATTCATAAACGTAATAAACACTTATTATAGAAATCACAGCCCAGATGATGTTACCAAAGATTTTTAAATGGAGCACAAAGCAGAGTGAAACCTCTACCACACTGCAGTGACTCTGCAGCAGAGCCATTATAGTTCTCCACCTCTATATCCATCCTGCAAAGACCCATACATACATCTCCAAACACGGATCCGCCACAAAGACAAAAGTTATGGTGTCTTTTAATTGATATGTAGTAGGTGATATGAAATACAATCCTGCGCAAAGGATCCTGCAGTTCCCACATCAGATCAAGCAAGTCTCGTACACAGTTCATGCAATTTATTGAGCACACGTTCACCTTTTGTGATCTAATTGCCACCCTGATCCACTACCGCTGTGCCCAGACGAGGATGTAATGGAGCACTCCCTCCATGAGCAGCCTCCTGCTGTGGCAGGAAGGGCTCAGCTGGGATGAACCAGGGAGGTCACCCTCAGCAGGCCCAAAGCTAGGAAAACGGCAGAGAGGAGAAGACCTCACGGACCAGCGCAGGTTGTGGCTGGGAGCTGGCAGCCAGAAGACACATCTGCCACCTGCCAGACACCAAGGTTTCCTTGCTGCTCGCTGGTTTGCTGCCCCATCCCTTCCACATGCTACTGGTGCTGGTTGCTCAGAAGAGCAGGAAGCACATCTGGGGCATCCCAGCAAGCCTACGTCTGTGGCCCTGCGAACAGGACTCATGAATTCTTTAGGACTGGGCCTCAAACATCCATTGATGATTTTTCTTGATGCAAACGAGGTCACAGTAAGTAAAGCTCATCATGTAAGTAAAGCGAGGCAAATGCCCATGACTGGCAGAATTTGTAAATGGGGCTTTACCAAATATTGACCCCAAACACCAATTTAGGGAAATTTTACCTGTTAATCCCAGAGGGTCATCTCTCAGGGAAAGGCAGAACAAAACTACTCTTCCTAAACGCAACCAAATCCTCCATCTGCAAGACCCTCAGAGCAGAAGTATTTACAGAAACACATTTCCATTTCTTCAGAAGCAGCAGCTACTAAATTCTTCCAATCCTGTCCTCCGCTGACCCACAGCCCCCTGCAGCAATACTTCTCTATTCTGCTTTTGTATTTTGCACATCTCCACAAAAGATAATTATTTTTCCTGCTCCCACAGCACAGCAAAGTCAGAGGGGAAGACCCTCTTCATCAGAATCTTATATCCAAATGTAGTGCAAAGACTTGATTACAAAGACAGCCTGCATCTACATGTTTTATTCACCCTCATAAACATGATCAGTATCTTAAAAATATTTTTTTTTTTCCTCACTCTGTTTCTTAAACTGAAGAAAACACGAAGCTGGCTTGCAAGAACAAGGTCTAGATCACCAGGCAGTTTAGCTCTGCAAAGCTCTAAAGTCTTCTGTGCCTAAAATCAGCATACACAATTTTTCAGATTCCCCGTGTAATTGCAGTAGCTGGTTCTCCCTGACAATTCTTAATTTAAATGTTTTGATCTGATACTTTCTCTAGGTTTTAAGAAATGAAAAGAAAAAACCTAAGCACAGAAAAAAGAGAAGCCTGTTGCCATCACTGTGTGTTCAAAGTGTCTTCCTGTCCTCAATCTGTTCTTTCAAGGTGATTATTAACCAGTCCTATAAAATCAACATATCCTTTACTCTTATAGGAAGACAGTTAATAGGTTGCATGAAGTTAACAGTGTTTCCTCAATTTTCCAGCTGAATTCAAACCTATTCTAGAGTGATTTGTAGCACAGCATACGATTTCTAGCAGATGCCTATTTTGGCAGATATTATTAGCTTTGAAACCATGCATAAACTCTCAGAAGGTCAGAGAAGGATAAAAGCTGACAGTAAGAGGCTCAAGTAAATGAAGGTAAATACATCAAACAATCTGTTTACCACAGGCACCACATGGAGTCAGTAGTGTCACCTTTTGTCTGCAGAGAAAGTTAAATCTAGACAGGAAAAAATACAGATTTTTTGAAACTCAAGGGCAGCAAATTTTGTTTTGATGAAAGAACAGGGAAAGGAAGAAAAACAAGGCAACAAAGAAATTGGCAGTCAATGCAGCAAATTCTGCAACATGGCAGGAGCATGCAGAGCACTCCCATCTCCAACACCCTCACCTCAGGAATCTCAGGACTTCTCTTCGTGAAATAGGATCATAGAATTGTTTCGGTTGGAAAAAGCCTTTAAGATCATCAAGTCCAACCGTTAACCCAGCACTGCCAAGGCCACCACTAACCCATGTCCCCAAGCGCCACATCTACACGGCTTTCCAATCCCTCCAGGGATGGGGACTCCCCCACTGCCCTGGGCAGCCTGTGCCAGGGCCTGACAGCCCTTTCGCGGAAGAAATGGTTCCCAATATCCAACCTAAACCTCCCCTGGCGCAACTTGAGGCCATTTCCTCTCATCCTGTCGCCTGTTCCTTGGGAGAAGAGACCGACCCCCCCGGCTCCAACCTCCTTTCAGGGAGTTGCAGAGAGCGAGAAGGTCTCCCCTCAGCCTCCTTTTCTCCAGGCCAAACCCCCCCAGGTCCCTCAGCCGCTCCTCACAGCACTTGTGCTCCAGCCCCTTCCCCAGCTCCATTGCCCGTCTCTGGACACGCTCCAGCCCCTCAATGTCTGTCTTGGAGTGAGGTGCCCAGAACTGACCCCAGCACTCGAGGTGCGGCCTCACCAGGGCCAAGTACAGGGGGACGATCACCTCCCTACTCCTGCTGGCCACACTAGTGCTGACATAAGCCAGGATGCCGCTGGCCTTCTTGGCCACCTGGGCACACTGCTGGCTCGTATTCAGCTGCTGTTGACCAACCCCCCCAGGCCCTTTCCCACCGGGCACTTTCCAGCCGCTCCCCCCCAAGCCTGTAGCGCTGCCTGGGGTTGTTGCGACCCAAGTGCAGGACCCGGCACTTGGCCGTGGCCCCTCGATCCAGCCTGTCCAGATCCCTCTGTAGCACCTTCCTTCCCTCAAGCAGATCAACACTCCCGCCCAACTTGGCGTCGCCACCAAATAAATACATCTGTAGTGATAACTCCAAAAATTCTTCATTAAAACTAGCTGCTGGGACATACGACAGGCAGGATATAAATAACCACCACTTCCCATGCCACAGCTCCCTGTTGAGGCTTTGCTAACACAGGGACTAAGGCTCAAATATCTCCTACTCGTTAGTCTGCAAGGAAAAAAGAAAAAAAAAATCCTTTTTATCTCTTAATTTGTTCAAAACCTGAACTATTTCCATAGAGGTTAGAATTGCCTATGGAAATCTCTCTAAATCTACAGCTGAAGGTTGAGGTCCAAAGCTACAGCATGATCATCTCAGACCGGTCCAGTTGTGATGTTACTATGAGGAGTTTTAGCTCATGTGGATGCTCCTCATTTTGTAAAATTTCTTTAATATTTGAGGGTCTTTAGAGAAGAAACTGCTCATAATTGTTCTCGTGCACACTCCAGCAGGACTGAACCTCAAATTGTTATGCCCGTCTCTTGGTATTACCTCAGATCTACTAGCTGTAGCAAATAATTATAATCTTCATTGGAAATACTTTCCTGAAAGTCAGGAATTGTTTTATGTGTTTTCTTGCAAGAAGCTTTCAGTTTACAGTAAGACAATACTTATGGTGAACTCAGACACTAACCGGGTACTACAAAAAGGGAGCCTTGATTACTCACACACAGTTAATCAGCATAGAAAGGTCAGCTTTACATTTACATACATAGTCCAAATTGGAAATGAGTTTCTGTGCAAAGAACACAGCAGAAGTCTCTTCCATATAGCGATCCCACTTCTTATTCAGACAACAAAGAAATAACTATCTTTAGTCAAATAGCTTCCTTCATTTTTTTTGTCTTACTACTTTGAACAGTGTTGAGCTCACTATAAAGAACAGGCCACAAAGTTTGTATATTATTCTCTTCCATCAACAAGTCCTTCATACCAACACACGTTGGGAAGAAACGGAAGGATGAAAAACATACTGCTCTTTCAGCGACAAAACATCTAAAGGCTGAAGAGTCACACCTAAGCAGAAGGCAGGATGCAGTGAAAACTGGAAACCCCACTTTACTTTGAAAAGTAAAAACTAAACAAACAAACATCTAGATGAAGCGTAATTTCTATTGGCAAAATACTCGTATTTATTCCATTGTTAATACATAAGAAGGGATTTATTTGCTATAGTTGAATTTGATTTCAGAACATTAAAAGCAAAGTACACTCAATAATTTAAGCTTTAATGTATTTCCCTGCATGGAACATGCTCTCATGAGAGATAAAAGAATCAGTTTACATTGCACAAATGGACAGTAGTAAAGAAAGATTTCCCTAAACACAACACGTCAATATAATTTACAGTCTCTGGCTTTATATAAACTCCTATAAATCTGTTTTTCATATTTTGGCTAATGTAAAACTCTTGTAGCTGAACCATAACGGCACTCAATTCTTATGCCTGAATAATTTGAACCATTGGAAGGAAACAAGAAATATCTAACATATGGGTGGAGAAAGGGACAAAGATTTCAAATAATTAATCAAAAGTAGGAAAGAATGATAAACTAGTTCTCTGATACTTTGAAAGAAATTCTGAATGTAGTACAAAGTGGTTGCGGACTCTTCAAATTTAATCAATAGCATCAGCATCAATTTCAGAGATGAGGGCAATATTCAACAAGCAATACTACCCTCCTTGGGTTCTCGCTGTATGCAAACTGAAGCCACAATTTGCATAGACAAAGGCCTATTAATCTGAAATTACACAGATTCTGCCTTCTGTAGTCTTTATGCAATACTAGAGGTGCATCAGTGCAAGAGATGGATTTTACTTGTAAGGACTAGAGATGCAGTGAAGAAGATTCAGACAAAGAAAAGAACGTACTTTGCCCGGATTAGCAAGTTAATGTTTGGTAAAGCTGTCATGATGGGAGAGAGAGAGTTAAAAGCGTCAGTAACTGTCCGTTGGAAGTCTGCAGGTTCTCAGGTTAATTTGCCAAATGCCAGAATTCAGGAGTGGGGCAGATCTAACATTTGTAGCGTGCAAGACATGACGTATCGGAATGCTTTAATTCCTATATCAAACCATGCCAATCAAGGCATGAGATCAATTATATAATTTCTAATAATAATGTATTTAAAATGTTAAGAACGTTAGTTCATTTATGGCTTGTACTGAAGCAAAAGTGCGGTCAACTGTTTGGACAATGAGTCAAGGGACGGGAGCAACGCAGCCGTCACGAAAAACGCCTTGCTTGGTCCAAGACACCACTGGAGTCCAACCAAATTAGGAGTAAGTGGTCAAAGAAGAGGCAAAAGACAGCACAAATTGACGAGCCCTAGATCAAATGTCCTGAAGCTCCCTGCAGGGCATCTGCTTAGAAAGGGCTGGGGGAAATGTCATTCCCCTTATTATAATAAAATGATTCTTTTTTGGAAGTATTGAAAAAGGGCAGAAAGGCAGGGGGTTTCTCCGTGCACACTGACAGCCATATGCAGCCTGGACACCTGCCACCAAAAGTAAACGAGGGAGGTGAGAAACGGTCTTTGTATATAGAAAATATCACACACGCGCTACTGGTCTGGCCCCAAATGAGCCAACCAATGCCGATTAATGCCGAGCCAACAAGACAGTACCGAATTTCATCATGTAGGAGGCTAAAAACAGCAAATTTAAAATTACAAAGCAAGAAAATCCTTACAGAAGCAAATAGCTTGGAAGCTCTCAGCTGTATGTGTGTTTAGGGATGGCTGAAGGAAATGTTATTACTCATCAGCTGTAGCTCCGAGGACATTAAACTATAGCAGTTATGTACCTAATCTGCACAGGTGCTTTGGCGAGTCCTACAAATGCCTCGCTCAATCATTTATTGTGTAAATATCTTTAAGATACCCAAGTCCCAATCTATTACAGTATAATTTCTTCCCAGGACTAATTGAATCTTGCATGTATTGGTGAAAACCGCGAAGAGAGAGAATACAGCGAAGACCAGCAATTACTAAAAGAAAAAGCAGAAGGTTACTTTTAACAGTCAACAAGTTCTTACGTTTCATCCCATATATTCACTACCAGAAACTCAGAATATCCTGAGGTTAACTCAGGAGTCATTCAAAGTCCTTTTCACTCCTGTCACAAGAACTCAGTTTTTCTTCCAGATAAATCAAAAGGACATAAATTCACAGGGGAGGTTCTCTCTCTCATCTTTGTTCTTTTATTTATTTTTAATTATTTCTTTCAAGTAGCTTTTGGTATTGTTTCTTGAAACATCCATGATCCTTCAAGCCTAAAAACTATATGAAAATTTTGCAATCTTCTGATATATCATTAATGATTGCAGTTGCTCCATTGTGAAAGAGTGGAAAATCAAAGAGGTCTTTTAAATAAATGAAATATAAGTATGTACAGAACAGTAAAAAAAAAGTATCACTCGGGGAAAAGCGAGTGTTAAGTGTGTGTTTTACAATTCCCATTCGGAGCTTTTTGGGATGCAAGCGCTCTTAGGGATCCCTCATTGTTCCCGTGTAAAGAAACTACGGTGTTTTTGCTTTGCTGCTTACAGAACAGACAGATTAAGAGCATGTTGTTCCTTCTACCCGTGTCTGACTCTCTACCTGTATAGCCTCTTTTGGCCAAAATTGCTCTTGAAAACCAAGGACAAATTCAGATACGGCTATTCTGATTAAACTGTACCAATTATGATCAAAACGTCATAAATTTGGCTAAGCTGGAGTCAGTGGTGGTGGCATGTACACATTTTCTGACTATTTTGATATTTAAATATTCAGTAAAATTTCTTACAGTCTGCTTAACTAGAAGCAGGACTTAGAAAAATAATCCTTGCGTGACTTGAAGGCAGATATACAGCCATTAAGCACAAAATGGTGGCATTACATTAAACAACAGCTTTTTTAATCTTGTATCAGAGTATGAATAGCATAATATGAAAAGATACCTCGATGCATTTTTAACATGTAGTCTAGCTTGTGAATGGGACATCTAAGCTTCGTAACCCGTTAATATGAAACTTGTGAATTAAAGTGGTAAAAACGCAAATCTCTACTACATGTAGTGATCAGTCTGGACCCAGTCTAACTCATTTCTTCTAGAAGGCTGTCATCTAGAGAAGAAACAGAATTTCTTTCTCAACACAAAACCACACTCAAGACTCATCATCAGAGCAGCCAAAACTCTCATACACAATGTATATTGTCAGAATTTTTCCTGTAACACGTAATTAAAAAGAGCCCTGCTTAAACTTGCTGTTAAATTATTAGTCTTATTTAGACTACCCAGTTATGCATTGGGAAGTAAATTTTCATATTTTTGGAAATGTTTCACTATTCTATTTAAAAAATGCAAATACAATTTCATTTCCGATCGTACTGCCGGCAGTTCCTTTTCTGGTTAGGAAACCTCCTTTCCTTTTCTTGTGTTTTGCTTCATTTTTTAACTTACCTGATCAGTTTATTTGCTAAACACAGGGTGCCACGGCACCAGCTCTGAGCAGCTGATGCACGTTATTTGCCAGTTGCTAACTGTGAACGTCAGTACGTCCCTCTCCTCTCTGCTGGGCTTCTCTGTTTAACAGCGCTCAAGCTGTTTGCCAGCAAGAAACCGCTTCGTTCCTTCCTCCTGCAGCCCACATAAAACTGGTCCAACATGTACATGAAAGGAGGAAAAAGAGAAAAGGAAATAAATTTTTCAAACCGCTGAAGAAAATGGTGTGTGTGGGTGTCACAAAGCAGAGACAGAAGCAAGGTGCTTGTTGACAGTTGTCCGTCTCATTCTCTCCTCTCACCATTTTCACTTTTCGTTGTCTGTGTTTGCAAAAAAGACCTTTTCATGCAGCTTTCAGAGACTACAGCTATACATTTTTCAAGCCCATTTGATAGCCAAAAACTCAGAGAACAAATCAGGATATTTAGGAAAGCTGTAGCGTATTAACTGAGATGTGCTGCAGTTGCATATTCCTCCAGTGTCTGCAAAGGCCAAAAACTCCCTTCCACTCTCTTTATATGTGGTGACCACCAGCCAAGCAGTTTTCATCTCCACTCATACCCCCTTCAGGCAAATAAATATGTGTATGCACACGTATTATGTATTTAATCATATGTATCCGTATTTTTAATAGCATTATTTTCTGTGTCACATCACAACCACAATGTTAAGCCACATTTTAGATGCTCATACACATTTTCCTGGGACCACAACACAGGAAAAATGTTCAGAAGAAACGCCGTTTCCCTCTGACCAGGGCACCGTCTCCTGCTCTGTCCTCTCAACCTTTTCACTTCCCTCAATAACTAATAAAAGTCCCAGCTTTATTACAGCTCTCCTGGTGGTCTATGAGCCTCTCTTGTCTTCAAGGCTAAAAAAGCTGTAGATTTTTTTTATTGTTGTTATTTGCTTTCACTTTTACCTTGAGGTGCTTAAAATCCACTGTCCCAAGGTAAATGCAGGGTGTATGCTGGCCCCTTTGGTTTTGCCACGAAACACCCTTAAGGTAGCTTTGCCCCACAGTGCAAATAAGTGTAGGATCTTTACTGTGCTTCTACTTTTGAACAGATAAGAGAGCGAGAACTACCCCAAAGGTACAAGAAACAAATCTGAAACTTTTTAGCTGTTGAAACAATCTCTTTCTATGCTTCCCAACCATGAAGCTTTCAAATTTAGTGCCAGCCAACACAGCTGAAGCAAACTGAGCATTACTATGCACCCATTATTTACTCATCTATTTTAATAAATAGCAACGATGGTGAATAACCATAACTCCACGAACCACCATATAAAAGAAGCTTGTCAGAAAAGACTGCGTGTGCTGAACTGCCATGAACTGTGCTGCAGTACAGTTTTAACAACGCATTTACAAAAAAAAAGATATCTTTTTGTTACTTGTATTGTTCTAAAAGTGATTATGATAGTGACCGAGGACGCGGGCTTACTGAAGTTTGGAAAGTTATTCAGATGAAAATGTAAGAGCTAAGTAAGAGCAGATTTTGTGTTATTACACAGACTAAATGAGATCAGCTATGATAAATTCTCCCTTGGAGGAGAAGTGGAAATATGAGCTCAAACAATAGTAACTCCGAGCTTACAGAAAAGATGTGCCAGAACAGAGTGAAGTGGGGAATAAGGAAAATGTGATTGAGGTCACCTCTACTTAACCTTTCCCGGGGAGGAAAACGCAGGTGAAACAGAAAGCTGTTAAAAAGCAGGATCAAATGAGAAGTGATTCCACTTAATAAAGTTGCCTAAAGGTCAACGCTTATAGCAAAAATAAATCAAATGGGAAAAAAAAGGAAGGTTTTCAAATGAGATCAGCTATATCCAAAACATGAAAAGAGAGACTGCAGTTACACTGAATGTTGCATTTTGTCTCCTATCCAGAAGAGAAGCTCCGACGCTATCCTTGTCCTTTGGACTTGTGCAGTGGGGAGGGTGGGAATGGCTGGTGGCACCGGGGAGTTCCGACGCTTCAGCTCGGGAGGGCTTTGCACCAGCGAGCACCTCCGCTAAGTTCTCCAGTTGTGCTGTCTCCAGACCAATAGTTTTAACCGCTATTAGACAATATCATTGCTTTTAGCCCCAAACCTTAATGGTATTTCAAAATAAAGAAAAAATACACTCCTCTTAATTCTTTTTTTTTTTTTTTTTTTTTTTTCCCCAGAGCATAAATGAGGTTGTTGTTGCAAAGACAGGAGTTTTTGGTATCAATCTAGGACATCCAAACAGTTTTGCATATGATTGACTTTAAAGGAAGTCAGATGACTCAGAGTGGTAAAGTCTCAACAGGGCTAACTATTACTGACATTACTAAATATAAGTACACGGATAAGGGTTTGCAGGATCAAAGATGCAGAACATATTAGTCTTCATTCCAGGAGACGAGGTATTCTTGATAGAAAGGATTTTCAAGTCTTGAGAGAAATAATCAAAATCAATTTAAGTAGAAGGACTATTGGGATGGTTTAATTTTTTTAAAAAAATGGATATTGTAGAATTAAAAAAAAAATATTTGCGAGCACACGCCTGAATCTCTGTTTCCATGGAAAAATTACTATTACGTTCAATATAAAAACATCCAAATCAAATCCAAATTTCAATAAGACAGTTAAAAAACATGCAATCATCTCTGAACCCATCAGCTGTTCTCTCAAATCCCTACGCAAACTTACCAACCAGTGTCATTGCATTGCACTGGTATATTTAAGAGTAAGTCGTAGTCTGACTCTTGGTTTTATTTAACTGTAACATGCCAAATTGTTTAAAAAAATTTGATAGCAATTCATTAAATGGCGAGCAGCTTCGTTTTGAAAGTGGGTTTTATAGCGTAATATTACATTGGACTGCAAAGATAGATTAGCTTGAAATTTGTTCTGTAATTAATTCCCTGGAGAGAAAACTATTTGCATGCAAAAAAGAAGGAGACTTAATTAATGGTCAAATGTATTTAAATTGATATATCAGCTACTCACAGACAGTTGTAGCTTCATTCCTTATTGAAACGCAACACGGCACTGACTAGCTTTTAAACAATATGTAAAACAAAGCTATAGAACAGCTCTTCTGTAAGTAAAGAAAAGAATAATCCTTTTGTTTGGATTTCAGTAACTCGCTAGGTATGGAATAATTGAGATTGATAGTAGTTATAACGAAAATATTAGAAGGTTTTTTTAATTATAAGGAAATGTTAGTGGGAAAACACCAGTGGGTTTTGCTGAATTACCAAGTTAGATGAATCTTTCCGAATACCTCCAAGGAACAATCTCATTATGTTTAGTAATGACCTTGTCACCAAAGAAGGGCATATATTAACAATAAATGCTAAAGATACAAAATTAATGGAAGGTAAAAATCCCATAGGTGGACTTGAACTGTCTAGTAACGGGGCTACTAAATGCAAGGAGTCAGCCGCCCCGCTAGTGAATCTTCTCATCTCTCACTGTGTTTTGCACTCAGTCTACTTTGGTAGGGAAGCCCTGAGAAAGTCCGTCAGACAGATAAGGAACATCTCGTGTGAGACTCCACTAAAAGGAGGTATTAATAGGACGCCTAGGAATTTTAAAACTTTATGCTTTAGGACTGACAAGCGTGGGATTTAAGGATGTCAAAGAAATCTGGGGTCCCTTCCAGCCTGCAGGACACTGCGAGGGCATAGAGGCTTACCTAGGTGCTCAAATGCCTGAAAGAGTCCAAGTGCACACACTGTGCGGCACTTCTCTCACTGCTGCGAACCAGAGCTCTCAGCTGAGACAGCAAATGCATCTTCTCTTCTAAAGGTAATAATTGGTCTGGAGAAGTTTTTTCTGGCACTGTCTATGCTCATGGCTGAAAAAATACAGTATTTCATTCTCCTGGGGTGTCAGCCCGACTCCTTTGGGAAACCTTATTTTCACTGGAATAAATGAAAAGCATAACCTTAAACACCGCAAGATTTCTATGACCATAATACATCTCTTTTGCGCACTAAAATTGCTCTGGTTCAACAGGAACCAGGTTATATTCCGCTGCTGCATGGTGCGTCACCCAACATAGATCCTAATATTTAAATCTCTCTAAATCATGTGCCATCAGTTTTTCTAGATATCTATAAGTCATTATCATAATGCCAGCTATCAGAAAGATAACACTGCCTCACAGCCCTACAAAAATCGTCAGTGTTTTCTGATGGCTCTTTCTAGGGAAGTTGCAAACGCAATCTGTATGCTTAACTGCACGTATGTATACACAGCCAATAAACTCACCAGCACCCTGTCCCCAGGAGATCAAACATCTGGGTTTGTTCACTTTGTTAAAGAAAGGCAATGACTAAAAAAGTGCACCACAGTCATAAACACATAGCGATTATATTTAAAGATGTAGAAATACAGACTTCTTTTCAAGAAACATGTACGAAGGGACCCTGCTTCAGCTCCTTGGAAAATCCCAAATATCATATCAGGTCAAATTATCAGGTTGCTTTTATGGAGATCTGCTACACCAATGCTGTCACTTCCATTAGTTGGGGTATATAATAGATGGGTTAGTGGCTCCTTGGATGATTAAAAACATCGATTTGATTCTAATATTCAGGAAAGAAACCCGACAGCGAAGTCAAATGTGAAATTAGGTAGAACAGTCTCACACATTAAGCAATAAAAAGTACTGGTTAAATGGAAAAGGCAAAGTATATATTCAGGCAAATTTTGTACAGTGTCATCCTTCAATCAACTATCCATACATAGGTATTATATAGAAACTAAATTATTGCCACATGCCTACCTATCTTGTGAGTGGTGTTGATGAAGAAATTGATGTTTATCACTAAACGTAAGGCAGCAGATAAAAGAATTTATCTTTTTAAATTAAAGTAGAAAATTACTTGAAATTGCCATAACGTTTATATGACGAGAACACACATTGTTCAGAATCGAGCTCACAGCTACGACGAGCACATAACAAATCAGATTAGGGTAACAAACTCACTCGAAGCACTGAAGCCAAAAAAAGTTCAGTTTGAAAATCACATTCCCTATGGCATCTTCATGAGGAACGTGTTCCCAAGATTATTGTATTTCTACAAAAACCTGAAAGAGTTCTCATGTCTGGCGGATGTCGTCTTCCCTGAAAGACATCACTTTTCCTTTGCCACGTACCAGGATGACATGAAAGATGCTACAGATCATGTCAGGTAGTACCTGTCAGTTTGTAAGAGAGGAGACTTTCAAATGCGTTAGAAAAAATTGGCTGTAAGAGTTTGAATTTTTGCCATGTAAGATCTCCCTACTCTGACTTTTTATCATTTCTGGGAATATTGTTTTATGAACAAGCCTGCCGGAATATAAAAGGTATGTAACTTAAACAGTATAGTAGTGCGTACAATTCTTTCTAAAGAATTTTAATACCAGCTGATAAGACCTTTGAAACAAAATCATCTTCCTTTATAGTTACACAAATTGATTAAAATTTGGAAAGAAGATCTGTTCAACTATGTTTTTCCATGAGGATTCCCCGTGCGGAGGGCACGCTGTGCTACCCACCGCCAGACCGGCCGAAGCAAGAGCCCAAACCCCATCAATATTAATATCCCGTCTTGTTAGGCACCACGCAAAAACCACTGACGATAACAGCAGGAGTAAAATACAAATCAAGACCGATGTTTAACCAGTAACTGAGAAAAATAGGGTTGTTACCAGCCTAGTTCAGCCACTACACGAGGTAAGCGCAGCGCAAGTCGGTGCCGCCCACGCGGGTCCCGCGGCCGCGATGAGCCGTACTCGTGGAGGGGTCGGCCGTTACGCGCAGCAACGCTGAGCGCCGACGAGCTCAGTCAGCGCAAGGCGACGGCCGAGGTAAAAGCTCAAACCACCTTGTTGCGCTCAGGATCTCTCAAGAAGCTGCCTGTTCCCATCGCGTTGGGCGACCGGCAGCGCGTCTCAAAAATCAAAGTAAACCCAAAGCACAAGCATGGGAGCCTCTATAAAGTCTTGATGTTGATTTTCTACAAATTTCATTTCCACGCGTGACTATCTCAGCAGAACCCAGTCAGTCCATTTCAGCAATGGAAAAGCATTAGGAAAAAAACCCCACAACCAAAAGTCAAGTCTCTACAGACAGCACAGGCTGCAGTTACAGACAGTCTCTTCTGCAACATGCCACAAATTCTGTTTAAAGAGTGACATCTGCTTTCATCAGGCATCAGAGTCCGATATAGTTAAAGAGGTAGCACATGGGAACTAAATTATAAGTTATACAGTTAAATATTTCACAGAGCTTCCGTACTTCTCTTTTTTGTCAACAGAAGATAGGTGGCTTTCCGGAGAATATTCATTCAGTCTGTCACTTGAAATGTCTCTCTTTAATAATTAACACAAATACTTAACTTTCAAAGATGTTAGCGTGTCACTACTTGTCACATAAATTGTGGAGTTAGATACTTGCAGAGGTGTATTTGAAGACTGCTGCTGAGCAACTTTCAGCGTTCATGAATAAGATATAGGACTTTTCATATTTCATTAGATATACGCATAGTTTCTATAGTTATGAAAGAAAAGTACACTGTGTCTTTTTCTAAATAAATGTTCACTTTGAACAGAACTTTAAGCGAATTGTATTGAGGCAACAAAGCCTGTGGTCTCAGTCCAGAGGTCCACATCCACAGACACCTTTTCCTACTAATCGTCCGAATGAAGAAGGTCTTTTTCGTGCGTAACTATAGGCTGAAGGGTAGAGTTATGGCTACCTGGAGGCAGAAGCAGGCCATAGCTGCCTGTCTGATACCAAATTGATTGACAATTAAAGAAAGTTAGATCCGGGTATCTAAGACCTACGTACCTAATTTTTCTCATTTATCTTTCCTGTAGCGTAAGCTACAGAATTAATATATGCTGACAGGTTAGTGTTGTACTGGACTCACTTTAAGTTATTCACATTAATGCGATTTGCACCTATGTCTCCCTCCCGTTCTCCAGAGAGTCATTTTCCATCTTAAATTTTAGTAGATAATCCCGATGGGAAGAGGTTCGCTCCCACTGCCCAACACCTGCAAAATAAGGTTGTGTGGGCGCAGCCGGAGTTACTCAGCTACTGCCCATCTTCCCCCTGCAGCCCCAGACCTCCTGGCTTCCCACCCGAACCTGCTACCCCTGTATTTACACGTCCCCCGCCGATTCAGGGAGGGGTTTCATTTGTTTGATCTCTCTGTGTTTGTGAGCTGGCATACGGCCACTCTCTGCAGCTCCAGCTTTTGCGAAATGAGAAAACTCTTCCAGCGGTTGCACCGGTGCTTCCACAGAGACTGCTGTTGGGTTTGATGTCCTTAGAAAATCAACGTTTCCAGTCTTATGTGTAAAGTGCTACCAGAATTCAGACAACTATAAGATATTGTCTAGAGAGAGGAGTCTCGGAGCACATCCATACCCTCTACCAGGGACATAGCACAGCACAGGAATTCCAGCAGAAGCATTTGGGAAGGACAGACGCAGGATTTTCAGGAATGTTTTCATTCACCTATCAGTATCATTTCTTCATCAGCCAACAGCAAGACACAGTAAGTTCAGATACGTAGAAGCATTCAGTGCTAAGGACCAAATGCTTGCACTAAACATGTTTGCGGAGACCGGGAGAAAGGAGGTGGCTACTCCCGGATAGCTGTGGTTGGCACCCATGGAGCTTGCACAAACCCATGGGTGCAAACCACCCATGTGATTTGCACCCCCAGAGCTCGCTCAACACCCTTGCGAGGGGGCAACCAGATATTTACACAGATACCCAGAGCCTGCAAGTGTATTAGCCTGCAAACGCACGCCTCCTGCCGCTTCCCTCAGTCCTTCAGCTTCCAGGAGCCACCTCAGCCTGGTACCTGCGCTGGCATCACCGAGACGTGTGGCTCCATTTCCCTGAAGGGTCATGTCCCAGTTCTGGCTTCCCTATTTTTCTTCCCAGAAAAGCTTCTTGCTTGCTTTTCGTCCCTGGCTTGCGAACTTTCTAACAAGCATTTGGTAACCTTTAATTAGAAAAATCCCAGAGCACAGAGCTAGGCAGCAACTTTTCCTCAAGGGACATCTGCCCTGACAATTGCACAGTAAAACAAGTGCGGAGCTGCAAGAATGCAATAATTCACAAGGAAAGTGTTTTAAGCCAAAAAGATAGGAGTGCATTTTGGTTTGATATCATTAAGTGACTAGGCAATTTTGAATTTGAATTGTGAATCATCCTTGCGTGGTCCTTCTGACTTAAATTCTCTTTTGTTTAAGCAGCGTTCATTAAAAGCAAGTGAGTCATTAGGTACAGTCCGGCTTTGAGGCAGGAGAAGACAGTGGAAATTCCCCACTGCAGCTCATATCCTCAAGATCAAAAGGAAGAATCTGCTTCCCAGGTTAACTCAACACTGAAGAGAATTTTTTTTATGCAATTAAGCGGATGATAAATTGCTACTGATCTGTGAAGATGCAGAAGACAAAGGTCTATTATAATAATTGACAATAGTTATAAATTAAAACTAGTTAATAGTCTTAGCTATCCAATCAAATCTTGAAATTGAGGGAAAATACCACTTGCTAATTTATGGACAGGGAAATGACCATTTATCTGCACAATTTAACTGCATCAGTGCAACGTGCCTGTCCGGTCCATGCTCCACCTATTTTATCCTAAAAAAATTATTCCTCAGTTCTCTCAATCCCCTCCCTTCTAATCTGAAATGCGTGGCTCTGTAGACGCTGTGTAGGCAGCACACTCAACGCGCCATCTGCACAAGCACCTTTGTGTTTTGGGGTCTGAGACTAATCGTCTGCATCTTCGCGGCGTAGACACAGCTTCCTACCTCCTGAAGGTAGCGGTGCCACACGCAGCGTGCACAATCACGGCTGTTTGCTGCTTTTTCATTGAACACTTCTATTAAACTTTCCTTACACTTTAAAGACATATGTAAAGATTTTACCTACATACGTTTGTTGTGTGGGTGTTTTTTTTTTTCTTGAGACAAAGATTTTTTTTTTTTTTTTTTAGACTTGGGCAAGGAACCAAGACAGACGTTTTGGCTTATGTCCAACTGTCCCCACACTATCAACAAACAGGTTGCTCCTCTTCACCCAGCTGCAACTGCGCAGTCCCGCTTCTCCCATCAGGAGATGGGTAGGACAAGGAAAGACTGTCCATGCCACGGTACCATGGTTACGATGCACTTTATGCTTTTCAGGAAATACCTACCCATTAAAGTCAAGGTCTCGAATGCTAAAGGATTGTCAAATCACATCCACCTTCTTCTCAAATTCCAGTCCAAGCACATTAAGTGCTAAGTCTGTACTTGCTGTACATCATGTATAGGACAGTAAAATTCTTTCCAGAATGATATAACCTATGGCGGGCATGGTGGAAGGTATGCAAGAAAAAGATGGAAAAATGTAAAAAGGAGACATCGCAGAAGAGACAGAAGCATTGAGGAAGAGGAAACTGTACAAAAAAGAACTTGGATGGATAACCAAGTGGGGGAAGGGTTGATCTGTTGTAAAGAACCTATAAACAAATTCCTCCTGAAGTCAACGATAAAAGTCTTAATCGTATTTGTTCAGTCTGAATTCAACAGTATCGGCACACATAGACTGTGCTACCACACACGAATTTCATTAAATTAATAGATCTGTTTCACTAAAACTGCTTACTACTTTGAAAAGCTGCATTGATCATCTAAAGGATATTAAAAGCAACGGGAGACAAATGACAAAACATGAAGTGAGACCCTTAAAAGCTGAGTTTGTCCCCAGGCAGTGCCACGGCTAGAAATGAGATAGAGGAGTGGGTTTATTCCATTGCCTACACACATGTACCTAGTGCCGTACTGACTTCAGCAGGGTACCAGGTCCCGCTCCAGAAGGCAGCGGGGCTTCGGGAAGCGCCGTCAGACACGCCAGCCCAGCGTGGGTATTTCAGACAACTCAAATGGTTCTAGATGCCTATGTCCAGGTTACTTGCTCTCAGTAAAATGGTATCTGTAACTCCAACAGTTCCTCTAAATTAGGAATAGGTACACTGATTCTTCTCATTTTTATAGTCACGTGGATAAAAGAAAAACCAAACAACCAAAAAAAAAAAACCCAACAAAGCCCCACAAAACACTGGTAAAAAGAGAAACTGTATTCACACATAGAAACACCCCATCTATTACTAAGCCTTCAGTAGCCTTGGTTTGTATGGTTTCAAATCAACAGTCAATATGTAGTCCAATAAAACGCCCAAAGTTCTAGACAGTAGGAATGGAAGACAACACTGGAAATATAATAGATAAAATAGACAAAAAAACACCTCTAGAAGCAGTAGACATTTTTAAAAATATGTATCTGAACCACGTGGTAGTCAGCTTAATACACATATCTATTAAATTGTACATGGAAACAATCTTTAGCCCAGAATAAAATAACACCTCAGTGTACATACACTTCACATATTCCGTCATGTGGGCAAAATCCCCTCCACAAACATACAGCTTGACTATTCGCATCTGCTGTAGTCTAAGAATAGAGCATCTGGTGAAGTGAAACGCGTATCAAAGTGTTGAGTTTTTACGTTGTAACACACGGAGACGTTCTCATACAGAAAACAACAACAATATTTCAATCGGTACAAAGTGGTATTTTCCTTTACGATCTTTAAAATAGCATAAAAGGTATAATTCTGTCATACATCAACAAAAGGAAATACAACTTCCTCTTTCAGTTAAAATGTCAAAATAGGGTAACACACACATATTCCATATCAGCCCATGAAAAATTCAACGTGAAATCTCCCAACTTCAAAAAAAAAATCTTCTGGTTAGATGCTTAGAAGCATGCAAAGCAGATCTGAGAAGTCCATTTTCCCCATGCAGTCTCACATCCACTTGTGAGGCCCTCCAGCTGCCAATACTCAGGTCTTTGACTTATTTCTATGCTCTTAAGAGACAGCAGCCAGATGGCCAACATTGCATATCCCTCCCAGCTGGCCCACGTGAATGCATGTACCTGCTACCCAGCTGGCCAGCCAGCCCACGGAGAGCTTCAGGCTGGCCAGCCAGAAAGCATACGCTGCCTTTCGCTGAGCTAGAGGACTAGCTAGCAGAAATCTAGGAGAAAAGCATGAGACAGCACTGAGAAGATGTCATTTTGTTCCAGAAAATTAAAAGGCACCTCTGCTCACTTGGGCTACATACACTTGCTGAAGGCTCTTGGTACACAAAAGGATGCGCAATCTGTCCGTGCTCCAGGACCTGTTGGGATTATACCATGCACAGGCGTAAGCAAGGCAGCTCAGAAGCTGTTAGGCAGAGGAGCCAAAGAGCTGGTGAAATGCTTCTCCCCAGCGTTTAGGCTGAGACACTTGCTCAGCCAGTAACGAAGCCGCTGTCATCGCGGCTTGCAGTCGACAAGGTATTCCAATTAGCACAATGAAATCTAACTCAAAGACGTCAACATATAGCTCGTAATCTTAAACTGCCACAAAGACAGAGCCATAGGGTCACTCGAGGATCAGAATTACAATTTTAGACCAAATTCTGCAGAAAGATTTAGAGCAGAACACTCCTTCAAATTGACACGAGTAACTTGCACATACCTGCTTCCAGAAACACGCTGCTCCAGAAGAGAACTCGGAGCTTCAGGCTGTGCCTAATTTTCCCCTGCTATGCGGGGGGGTGTTAGACACACTCTATGGATAAGGTCCATAGTAGCCACATGCCAAGCAGAGGATTACTGAATTGGCTAACAGAAAATGCTAAAGAGAATTGCATCTCCAGACAGTTTGCGAGGGAATTCGTATCTTTCAGGAAGCCAGTATCAGTTGTATCAAAATCTATATGCGTAGAAACGCATCTTGGTTTTGCCTTCCTTCATTACCAAGTGTACAATTCAGGGAGGCTCCATCTCCTGCTCTCAGCGTGGCCATCTGAAACCGTCAAGCAAAATCAAACAGAAGGAGCTTTACAGGAGCCACGCTCTGGTGCTGGGGATACAGCTGCTTCTGCCATAAGGAAAACATTTTTTTCCGCACCTCTGTGGCTGCCATTTGGTCCCTTTTACTTGTTTCCCTCTCCATAACGCACCGTCATGACAAACACAATTTGCACAGTTCACATGAGAGAGAGAAGCATTTGATTCCGAGACGACAGAAGAGGTTATCCGTCTCTTGGGAAAGAAATCAAGGAGCGTATGCAGCTACATGTGGACATGCAGGACTTCACCCTGCATTAAGCGTGATAACTCGAGGGCAGGGCAGACCACAGAGGAGACAGAGAGAAAGGAGAAGCGACTCAGAGACTGACTGTTGAATATCAGCTCTCTTTGACAACAGGTAGGAGGCAGCTTGGGGACAGCGAAGACTTCAACAACTGGTTTCACCAGATCAATCTAAGCTGCTGAAAGGCTGGGCTAGAGAAACCCTGACCAGGAACGTTATAGGTTTAGTGCAGAAGGAGCAAAAGGCGGCTTGGACTGGTGCACCCCTCTGAGGTGGCACCCCCTGGGTTAAATGTGCTCCAGCCCCCGTGACTGCCCTACCACTGGTACAGCAGCCGCGGGCTTGCTGCGTGCTCTGCAAAGGCACCTTCGCGGACGGCGGAATCGCGTGAGGAAAAACAATGGAAAAAGTAGGGTGTAAAGGGGGTCATCAAAGCCTGTAAATTGTATTTATCCAACACGATCTGCTTAGTTCAGTGAACAGGAGGCAGACCAGCTCCATTCACACCGACTGAGACAGTCCCTATACGAGCATCGCACTGGCGGGATCGGAGATGCTGATGCACTCGAAACCAAACAGGGGGCGAAAGGCCACCAGCCGCCTGCCTGAACATCCGTGGGCAGAGGTGGGTACCTTCAGCATTAGCTATTGCACAAAAGCGTTCTAAAGAGAGGAGCTGGGTATTCGATGTCATCAGAAAGTATGAGGCAAGTCCTTAAGAGCACCCCGATAATTCATATTCATAAAATTTGAACTGATAATTCCTTTAGTTTTATTTCCCATAGTTCATTTTTCTCACATTGCTAACACCATTCCTGGGAAAGGGCCAAGCAGGTATACATTGCCAAACTACGTAAAGGTACAAAACATAACAGGATTCAGAAATTCATAAAAGAAAGATTTCCTTTATAATTTTTTCTATAGAAAAAAATATTAAAACATACTTAAAACCAGAGAGATTATTCTGGGAATAGCATCTGATCCACCCTTACTCAATTATGAATCAATTAAGATTCACAGACTCACTCCCTCCTTTTTAACGTTGTTTTCCAGAATTATCGGTATTTTCCATACAAGTACATGATAAATAGTAAGAGAAGTTTACCTGGGAAGTTATTCAAATAAAAACAGAGTTACCACACAAAATCTTGTAAGATACTGCTCAGCAAATTGGAAAATAACTCGAGTCACCGCTATTACTTTAATATTCCTAACACATGTATAATACAGAGGCCGTAGAGTGTAGCAGGAATTTGTATCTCCACTTAATGCAAAAGAAATATCTTTACAGGTTTTTCCTCTTTCCTTGTATGTGCTCACAACCAAGTGAGAGGCAATGATGCGCCAGCCGTGAAACTGAAGATCTGAATTGCAAAGATGTTGTAATAAGAGATTACCTCTTTCTGCTGGAAAAAAATCTGAATTACATCCATGTATTTAATTTCTAGGTAAAAATTCACTATAAATTCAACAAGCATATAGGGATTGTGAGATTTTAATTAACACATGATGTTTCAGACATTAAAAAAAGATAGTGGAGAAGAGAGACAAAAAAGTTGAACAATGTTTTCTATGCATTTCTAAAGTAATTAAGTACCAAGACACTTGTACAAGCCTATGTAAATATTTTTGGGGCTTTTATTTGTTTCACCAAATACCTGTTAATTTAAAAAAAAGGAATCTTGGTTCATTTTGGCACAATTTTGTTTTCAAAGTTTTTGGACCTCACGTCATTTACTCCCTAATGCCAGAGCGTCATTACAGCCTGCCAGGAAATGAGGGATAAGGTATTTCGGCATCTCTTCCTTCGCGGGCAGCGCTCCCTGCCACAGCCCTCCCCTTCCCTGTCACTGCCCTCCGCAAAGCAGAGGCTGTAGTTATTTCCCATTCTTAGTTAATTCACCCGCAATTCCTGCAAAGAAGAGTCCTCAAAGAAACAATTTCGGAACTGATAGTGTAACGGGAGTGTATTTGTCAACACATTTCTTCAGCCCTACTAAAACCAGCGGAGCATCCTGGCGCTGAGGGCATCGTAAATCCGGCTCTGTGAACGGCCCCGGCCGTCCCTGTGCCCGCTAGTCTCACAACCGATCGCCGCAATTTCAGTTTTCTCATAAGGCCTTTCGTTACAGGTGATTTGCATGCGGGGAAGGCGCACGCTTTGGCAAGCGGCGCGGGGGCAGGCAGCGAGCCCGCAGTGCCGGGGGGGGCTGGAAGCACACACCCTCCGTAGCAAGGAATGTCTGCTGCTTCTAACTGTGCCCAGTGGGAAGAAATTCAATGGCACATATGTCACTGCGTTTGTACCAAAAGTCCAGATTGGCTTCATTTTGCACTATTGCACAGTTCAATGGCACCTACTAAACTGCCAGACTTAGACATCCTCCTTCCTACATACCTTGCAGTCAGGTGTGTACTTTAAAACGCAAAAAACCCTAAATATTTCAAAGGCAGTTAAGTTTTAATATCCAAAAGCGTTACTCTACTCCAGATGTTTTATTTAGTAACACCTCTAGAATTTTCCAGGCTTTTCATGGTGAAAAGGTCTCAACAGATATCTGCATACAAGCTACTGGTAATTAGGTACACATAGCTACCACCATATTAAAATGAAAGACTGTAATTAAACAAATGCATTTTAACCCTCAGGAAACTAAATTACCGTGTAGACAGACAACAGGAAAAACAAAACACCAGCAGCTCCTTTTGCAGATGGGCACTAGTATTTTACCAGTTTCTGCAAAATGCTTTGGAGACTCTCGGCAGTATTACTTTTATCCTCCTCTTACTTTTTTGTTTCAGTTAGTAACGTTACCACGTAGCTTTTCTCATCCCCAAGTCTTTCTTTTCCCATTCGTCATTAATCTTTTAGCCCTCCCCATAACTTTCCTTCTCTGATGCAACCACGTACCTCTGACCTCTCTCCAGACACCATCTGAACTCCTGCAGCCTCTTGCCTGGTTCCCAAAGCCAGCAGAGACCCTCTCATATTCTGCTTTTCCTCTTGACACCAGTGGAACCACTGTCACCAACACTGACGTCTTCCTCGACAAGGCTTAGAGGAACCAACCTCAGCCTTCGTTGATAGTCCTTTGGCATTGTCCTCTCTCGGGTATTTGGAGTCGGTGACTCCGTCATGCCTCGGACATGTCAACACAAACAAAATACAGGATAGACCCCTAAATTCAGGGCATACAAGACAATATCTGCTAGGCAGTGACAATCTACTTTGGAGGGGCTCTTTGAGGACATTTACCTTTTCTCTTCAGGTAATTCTGGAAAGCCTGCTAAGATCACATTACATCTTTATTACAGAGGTATTTAACCACAAATATTCAACACACAACATGTAACTAGATAAATATTGCATACCAGAGTACATGGTGCAAAATTTCAACCTGAGGCGAACCCCTCCGCAGAGCCACTATTTAGATTCCAGGTTGTTGTCATGAATTGATTGACTTTGAGAAGGTATTAATGGTCCAACCTCTTGATTTTTCACTTTTCAGCTCTGTTGCCTCTCAGCCTTGTAAGCCTATTACTGCATTGCTTCAAAACCTATTTACCTCCGAAGCCTAAAATTCCCAACTGTCAGACAGAAAAGACATTTAGTAATTAATTTAATCCCGGACAAGACATCTGTCAAGGCAAAGGGCAGAGTATAGAGTATGTTTAATATTCATATTCTAGGATTATCAGAAACAAAATACAGGTTGCATCATTCTGAGGCTATCAGTCTACATATAGCGTTTGAAGACGACTACTGTCAGCCACAGCTTCTGAAGGTTTTCTCCCACTCCATAGAAAACAGTGATTTTTCACCCAAAGGGAAATACCTTGTTTGACGCATTGGTGTACAGACGAGGCCACAACCTAAAATATCATTTTCTTCTGTTATTTTTACCAATAACACTCATACTTGCAGTTACTCTTTGGCAAAGAATCAAAATGCTATGGCTTTACAGCGTTTCTAGTCTCTGAAAGAATTCACTTTCATCAGTTCCCCTATTTTAAGCAATTCCCACAAAACATAGTGCTAGCAGCCATCAGAAGAGCACCCAGGGCCACCCCTCTGGATTTTGTAGCACTGAACTGAATTTCACTCTCCATCCTTTGGAATTTCAGGGCTGGAAGACCACAGCGATTTACTTGCAACTGTCCTGAACAGTTATATAACTTATTATTATGACCTTATTAAATGACTTTGTGATATTATAATTGCTTATATCATCAGTTTCTTAAGTGAGAGTTTGACTGACAAGTCTCCCTGCATCCATCAGGTGACCTTCCTCCATGGTGACACTGCCAGGGAGGGAATATGACCTCCAGCACACACAGAAGCAGTTGAAAAACTACATGGACCAGTTCAGATTTTAGGAAAGCTACAATAGTTCTTATAATATCCCTCACATTTGCCGAAAGAAGATCAGTTAAGGAAAAGATCCAACATCAGCAGTTGCCACAATCAGCTTATTCCCTTACAGGAAAGATTTGTCTTCAGTTAATTCAGATGATGACCTCATTTACTAAATATCTGTGGGTTTTCTCTCAGGATGCGATTCTGAAGACCTGATGGCAATGGCATTAAAAAGCCTTGAGCACCTGGCAGGATCTGGCCCTACTCACAGGAGGTTGCTCTTCCAAGCTGAGGGACATCCACCATCCGTCATCTCGGTTCTTTCCTCTGCACCTGTCAACGAGTTCAACCTTCTGCCCGTTTGCTTCGGTAACAAATTGAGTTGCTAGGGGCATTTTGGAGTAAAGCAGGACCTTTCAAGCAACCGCATTTTTGGATGCTGAGCTAAATTCAGTTTGAGTTTTTCTTGCTATGTAATAGACTAAGTTTTCTGCCAGAGGCGTCACCCTTTATTAAGTAACACAAGAAAAACAGATACTGGCATGAGCAGGACAGTAAATTTTGATCTTAAAGGATATTTTCATTTGTGTAACAAGTCTTATAAATACATGAAAGTTTCTTAGTTAAAGAGTCATTTTCAAAAACACCATTTCTGCAAGTATTGTACAACTACAACAATTACTATCCCAGAAAACATGAGACATTTTTGTATTCAGATACCTGAAAAGAAATGCAATTCAGAGTCAAAAGCTTCTCTTTTTTTGCCTTCACCACCATCACAGGAGCTTTCCAGTGAAGTCAACACTGACCTGCCCGGTGTCACCTTGCAGTCTTGCCCAGAGTCACATAACGCTTTAGGTCGGATGGGACCTTTGGGGGTTGTCTGGTGACCCTGTCCGAGCAGGGCTGGGCTTGGGTCAGGGGGCTCAAGACTGTGTCCAGGCAGATTTTTGAATACCTCCATGTCACCTTCCCAACACGTACGAGGTTGTTGACACCCCCACAAGATGCAAGGCTGCAATCACAGCTCCTCTTTCTGGTCTTTAAAGGAAGTTCATTCCTTTTCCCCTCTGGACCTGCAAACGCGGCTGCAGCAGATGCCCCCCATGCAGTCCCCCTCGGTGGCCACCCATCCGATTTTGGCCAATAAGCTCTCAACTGCATTTTGGGAAATGACGAGAGGCTTTAAACCAGAAGCATCATCAAAAGAGCACATCTAAAACAAGCAATGTAAGTAAACACAAGAGCTGAAAGATCCACTCCTGGAAGCGTGAAGAAGCAGCAGGACGATCACACGATGCTTCGAGCTGTTTTGCAGGGAACAGCCTCTTGTTACATGAGCCACCATATCAAATCCTTAGAAATAAATTGGGCTACTTTGGTAGATTTTTCAGACTGAAAATGCTTAGCTGAAATGAGAGAAGCTTTAAAAGCCCCAGCATGTGATGATTCTCCTGTGCAGGAGAGGTTGGTCTTTTGAAGGTCTTGCAGCAACACAAGGTTTGAAGGGCAGCAGGGAAGGATTTTCAGAATTACAGGAGCAGGTTTGGGAGTGAAAACAAACATTTCCATTTCCTTTCATCATCTATATATTAAAAACCTGCGTGATCTAGCAAGCTCCTATATGCTAGTAAGCAGGCACATACATGCCCTGTAAGCCTGCTCAGGGATCTTTGTTCAAGTTGGGGAATATTTCTTATTAGTTATGTACATTTATCTCAATCTACGGGAAGCCATTACACATACATACGGGTATTTTCATGTAGGCACTCTAGCCTTCTCAGTTTCACATATATTTTATGGTACTGTTTACTGCAAAACTAAACCTAATTTCCATCCTAGTTCACTGTTTACATTACGGATATGGGTAGGTATTACAGTGGCGTTAATCTGGATTTTCATTAAAAATAAAAACGTTTCAATTTCTACACTAGCTTTACCTAGGCAAGAAATACACTCACCTGCAAATCTACCAGAAGTAGGGGAAAGAAGGATAAGGCAAGACTCCATCTTATTTTTGATGAAAGATTCAGATTTGCACTGCATTTCATACACAGAAGGTCCTGTGAAATCCTACCAGCACTCAATATGGAGAGGAGCAGAGGGGAAAGCGTAAGATGAGACTGGGCTCTGAAAATATGAACATCAAAATCAAATACTCCTATATAGAGAAAGCAATACTTCAAAGATGACAAAGAAGAATCTTCAAAAGCCATCAAATTGCAGGATCCTTTGCTTTTCAAAATTATGCCTATCAAAAAGTCATACTTCGTTCAAAAGATCATTTTGCCCACAGAAGATCGTCTCCCTGGCACCAAGAATGAAAAAGCTCAGTTGTCCAGCCACAGCAGAGCTTGAAAATTGGAAAGGCAACAAACCCCTTTTGTTTTGTCAAAATGAAAAAGCACACAGAGCTATAAATTGTAGCGTTAAGGAGGAGGTTAGCAGTTCTGCATTTACTGGCAGGCTTGCTGTCAAGGTAGTTTGGTATCCAAAGTACTGAGCCCTTTAAAAACCCAAGCATTGATTTTTCCATATTAAAAGAAAATTTTTTTTTTCTTTTTTTTGGAAATCTGGTTCTGCCACAGAATAATAAAAACCAAAAATTATTTGCAGAATATCCTGGCCTGGCTGGGAAAGAGAAGGCTGGAAAAGGGAATATAGTCTTATTAGGAGATAATTTTACTAAATGCAAAAATATGTAGAAAAATGTGCAACATTTTGGACTCCACCTACTATTCTCTCACTCAGACTGCCCCATTTTTCTGTACTAGAATGCCTGGCAGTCTGGCTTTATAAGTTCCTCTTCCTTTATCGCTGCAGGAGACGCAACACGCCAAGGCTGCAGTGCTCGTGCACTTAAAAACACACAGGAACATTTTCAGAAGTGCCTCCATATGGTGGATCATTTCTCATCTTGAAACCAATTCTGAAGTCAGTATTGAAAACAATCTTTCGATAAAGGATTCTGTTGAGGCACTAACTTATTAATGAAATTAAATAATGATGCTCCATAAATCTCTCACGGTTTTGATTGATTGTATACCTGGTTAATTGCATATTTAGATGATTGTTCTAAATATGCAATAGCACGTTTGAAAA
The DNA here is from genome assembly GCA_009819775.1 of Phoenicopterus ruber ruber. NCBI lineage: Eukaryota > Metazoa > Chordata > Aves > Phoenicopteriformes > Phoenicopteridae > Phoenicopterus > Phoenicopterus ruber. The sequence goes on along the minus strand of CM020223.1, from coordinate 3,837,351 downwards.
GATAAAATGTATTTTCCTGTCCCTATCAGACTTACAGAAAATACATTACTGCCAACGAAGCATTTCCACTCCGTCTTCTATTTTCCACATTAGTTCGCAGTTCTTAGTTAGTTTTACCTATTTCTATCCTGAAAATGAAGAACATACATTTTATTCACATCTTGCTCTGAATTATTTTTACATCTATAAGGCCACATAGGAAAACATTTTATTTCCATGTGTCCTAGCTAGTGATATCAGTACGGCTTTACTCTCTCAGAGAAAACATGCAATTCTTTCCACTCTTTTAAACGCAGCCATCGAAAGGCTGGGTGTTAATCTGTCGGGCACTGTTTTGAAAGGCAACCTCCCTTTTCATCAATGCGATTTTGCCCCTGAAATCAATTGCAAATACTCCACACCAGCTACTGGTATCTAACTACCAATTTGTGCTTGTACTTTTACTCTCATGAGGGGCTACCGGTGGCTCAGAGCTGCTGGCACGGTGGGGCTCGTGCTACGTACGTGCATACGCATCCGCAAGTATCCTTCCATGGATACATACATATACAAACAAAATAGTATGGGTGATCTGAATTCTCTTTTGGCTAGAATTCAGGCTGGTTTGGGTATAAAAAGTGCTAAAAATCACAGGAATTTAAAAGACTAATTAGCATTCCTTTGATTGTTACATGCAGCAGTTTTAATGGACTGCCTTATTTTCACTAAATAAGACCAATTACTTTCTCAGATATCTTTCATCATCTACACAAACTAATAAATTCCTACTTACCAACTAAACCACCCATTCATCAGCCATTCATTTACTACGGCTTCTGAAGGACTGCCTATCTATTTTTATTTCAAACTATGATTTCTGTTTTCAGTGACCATTATTTGGTTTAGTCATTTTCCTTTAAGGCAATTATTTCAATTTGATACCGGATGTAAAATGTTAACATTCAATAGACCTTTTCTAAACAGGTAATTTATGCTGCTGTATTTAGTATATAAACCTGTACAGCTGAAGAACAAGTCATTTATATAAATTGGAAAAGTTTAGATTGTTGTTTGCAGGTGGCTAAGGAGCAAATAAAACCAAAATATTTCTTTAAAAAACCCACCTTCTGGAATTCACAGAAATCACCAAGAGGCTGGATTTATAAAAATGATAAAAGATGTAATCTTACAAGCTCTCCACATTGTGAACTCGCCGTGAAGTCAAGAAGGCTTGAGTGAACAGGATAACGTTCATAAAAAAAGTGAGAATTGCTCTGTTGCCAACAATTTTCCAGAAAACATCTTACCAAAAGATTTAGCTGCTCACTTGTGGAAGTTCTTGTGCATTGTTTTCTTCTCACTTTTCAATCCTATGCTAAAATCCCCAGGGAACGGGTAGTATGCCACATCGCTACATCTGCATTCAGAACGCATTCGTGTCCTGCACTCCTGAGCCGAGACTTCAGCAGGGCACGTTGGGCTCCGATTTACCCGCGCGCTCACAACGTCCTCCAACCACATCTACACAAACCATAGCTGCCCTGCCATGCATACAGATATTTCTGTTATCAGGCCGTGGTTTGGAAACCTACCTGGAGCTCGGCGAGTTTAGGGAGAGTAAATTGGGTGTAATTAGCATTAGAAATAATGTTAGGTGATGCTAACATCAGGCAATTATCCTTTTTAACAGCTGCTAAGCAGTGTTAATTGGCTGCGGTGGACTACAGTGTTCCAGGTTTTACAGAGCAATGCCTATATACACACACAGCAGTTAAGCAAAACGTACGAAGTGACATAAGAAATAATGGAAACGTCAAAACCAGAGTTTTGGAATGAGTGGCTTGAATTAAGATCTCAGGCTGTTGTAAGACTAATTTGATTTTGCCAGCTGAGCCGCGCTGATGTTAAACGCTTCCCTGTTATGTTACAGATCATAGAATATGTACGGAGAGCCAGCAGATCCTGGTATCCCATACCTCTGTCAACTCTACTGAGCCATATTTGTACGAAAATTCATGAGTACAAACAAGAATTCGTCTGTTGAAGACAGACAGCTACCACATTTCGTTTCAACTGTTGAAGTTTCTAGAGTAATAACTAGCAAAACTAGATAAAATCATGGCCAAAGGTTATGGCCCACGGTAGGTTTTCAATTCAACCTCCTCCCATGGAGTTTACGCCACCTCTGGTAAGCGGGTTCCTAAACAACGCACCGCGTCGGAGCATTTGCTGCTGCATCCAGCAACGTACATCACCAAGCCGGCGTGGACTGTTGTGCAGGGCTGTCGGAAGGACAACCACACTCCTGGCACTTGGCTCATCCTATATCTCAGCCACTTCTATGGATCAGAGTCACACTCTGGGAAACTTACTGAGCATCACTAAGTTATTTTTTACATGCCAAAAATCCCTGAGATTTTTTTGCAAGTTCCAAAATTACATATCTAGCTCTCCCTAGCCCCAAACTTTCATTTAACAGATATTTAGGTACCAGTTGCAAAACCATGGTGTAGCCAAATGTGTAAGAGCAAACAGATCAAGGCGGATTAAGGCTTTCTGAAACTCCAGAAGTCAAGTGCAACTTGAATGTTTTTATAAGGACAGAAAACCTGTTGCAGAGCAGGGGAACCTGCCACAGAAATAAAAAAAAAAAAAGAGCAGGAGGAGCTCGACTCTAAAAAGCCCATTTTTCTGAGTCATTTAAGGTAATTTCAATAAAGCAGCATTTCTGTTGTGTTTCGGACACTTACAGTAAATTAATCCCTCTAAAGCCCAAATGAAATAACATACACAGAAATAATATCACTCTACTTAAATTAACAGCAGGAGGATTTTTTTAATCTTTTCTTCTGTGGACCTTACGAGTCATTAGTGCAGTAAGGTGTGCAACCCTACTCTTACGTGCAATACCTCCTACTAGTGCTACAGAAAACTGATGCGCTGCTTACTGACAGCGAGGTGACCACGAGAGCAAGTCTATGAAGCTCTAAGGTAGAGACTCCTTAATTTTGATCAGGTATTTCAGGAACCTAAAGTGTAAAAGAAAAAAAAAATGGAAATCTTCCTTCACAAACTCATTTTTCTCAGTTTGTTTTTGCTCAAGAACAGTGAAAAATAGCCAGACAGGTTCAGCCCCAGTGCCACCTGGCCCAAGCTTTCCTCTCAAACGGTGGCCGCAGCCAGATGGCATCAGAAAACCAAAGGAAGCACGACAGGGCTAGCGTTTCATGTCTCCTGATAATCTCCCAATCTTAAACTATTTTCAGATCTTTATGTATTACACAGATAACTAACAGACATGCTGACTACTGTAAATTCAAATTGAGTCCTTTTCTGTCCCCGTGTTTTCCATAAGCATTTGTTCTGGGGTATAATATAGATTTCCTTCTCTTCCAAACTTGGTAGTTGGGTGACTTAAATATATCCTCACTAATTTTCTTTGAGCCACCAGGAAACATCACTCACAGCTTTACTATTGTGTGATGAAATACAAGGAGGGGTTTGCACATCACATTAAAGTTAACTTTCTGATTTATTACCAAAAAAAGTGCATAGCAGAGGAAATAATCTTTGTGTCCAGAGATGAGCTTTGCCATTAGTTTTTCTAATTATAAGTTATTCCTCCATGATTTCTGTGGAGCCAGTACCCACTTACAAATATTCGTAGCGGATATCCCAAAATACTGCTCATATAAGCTACTTTTTCAATTACTGATGCTTTTGTGCTTTCTTTCTGAGCAGCCACAGTTGATTTTTAAGCAGCGCTAATTGTAAACAGGGAGGCTGAGCACAGCCAGAAATAAAACAGCAATAGGAGACTGTATCTGCGTCTTTGTTTCATGCATCTCTGATTTATTACTGAGCGACATGATTTAATGTAATGTGAATTTTGAAGCGTGGTATCCAGACAATAAAGCTTTACTCATTTCGCTGTACCCTTACGTATAATACAGTAACAATCACCGTAGACTTTAAATCACCTTTTCGCAGAGCAATTTCAGTACCGCAAGAAGATTGGTGTGTGACTGATGTCATACACAGCAGGAATTCCTCATGAGGACACTCTTAATATCCGAGTGAACATATTTGTCAAAAATAAGCCTTCAGAGCCTGACTAATTTGGTCGGGGTGCCGTTCGAGTAAAGCACTCCATTTTGTTCCCCTATAGTTGTATTTCTCCTCACATTTTGCTTTCCACCCCTGTTTCTGAAAAGGCTTTCCATCACCAAGAAATCTGCATGAACATCTTCACCTTTGCTGGTCATTTCTGCAACCCTTCAGTAAGGTTTCATAGAGACGAATGATTTGTGCAAGGGAAATGTTTTATTCATGTTTGAAAATGACCCAGATGAAACCTAAAATAATAATTCACTCCTCTCTGTTTTTAAGAAAAAACGCTATTGTCTTGGATTTAACTGTAAAGTTTTTTAGTAATTGCTAATGACAAATCATTTTCTCACTGAAACCTATTTATACCTTGGCTGTACATAGAGCGGGACTCAAATGCTGTAATTTTAATACCCATGAAGGTGTTAAAAAAGTCATTTTTAAGCTTTATACTGAAGCCTTCACTCTATTTGAATCTATATGTACATACAGCATGTAAATGGATTAACAGTTTCTCCAGCATAAATATCGGCGATTACTGATCCCGGTAGGCATACAAATGTTTAAGTGGCACCTGCTAACTGGTTCAAGGAGGGACCTCCAGCATTCAAAACATGAACAGTGCTTAAAAACATCCACAAGATGATTTTGTTCCCATTCAATCCATTATCTTATCCAGCTCATTATTGGGCTCGCGATCTGTATTAAACATACGCACCACACTCGAAAGTGATGCTCAGTAGCAAAACAAAACTTCTTCATATGATTAGTGGAGGAACTTAACTGGAGTTCTCCAAACTATCTTCCTTTTCATAACAAATATTCATAGCTTTTATGTGCATGACATGCAAGTCCTCTCCTAGACCTAAAAAATTCAGGTTAGCCTTATTGCTTTGTTTTTCTCAAGATGACAGTCAAAATTGAAGACAATACTCTAGATAATGATAGAGGAAGGTACAAATACATTTAAAATTACAGTCATATTCTGTTTTCAAAGTTTCTCTTGAAATTGTCATTTTGATCAATTATAGCTAAACCAGATAAAAGGTGCTAATGCAAAATTTTACGGGATTTGGATTCAAGCTTTCCAGAGTGTCTTGAGAGGAAGTCAAGAAGGGAATTTAAGTTCAAACTAAAATCCCAGTTATTGAGAGTATGGATCTAAAGGGTGATCTAGGGTTATTGTTTTTCCAAAAAAAGCTGTTCATACTTTAATAATTATTTTGGCATAAAAACCACATAAGACACACAAAACAAGACCACAGGCAAACAGAGTACCCTCCTAAAACCATTTACTAAGACAATATTTACAGAAGACCTGGGCACGTTAAGATGTACCTGTATTGGTAAAATGGGGTAAAGCATGTAGAAAAAGAAGTCACTCTCCCTCCACTTCTCTCCAAAAGCAAACCAAAGGGTCCGGACAGTTTTTGTCTCCGGGAGGTAAGGCTCCTGCCTGTGTTACGATGAACAACTGCGCTTTCTTACGTTCCTGGCGGCAGAGCCGCAGGAGGACCCACACCTCGGGAAAAGCCACAGCAGTGTTGGAACAGCTCAAGTTTAAGCTTATATCACTGTTGCACTTGTAGGTACTTACACACTTACGGAAGATGCTTAACAGTTTTCATAATCTCCAGTTATTGTACTGTCGGTAAGGTTACTCGTTATAGCAAAAAAAGACAAAGCTGATGTTCCAGCTTCTTTAGAGTAGAATAATTATCACAAGATTGATTGCATTGTAACATCCAAAAAGCCCGCAGAAGTCCCACTATTTATAGTAGCGCATCTATAACCACCAGACAGGATGCCTATTCTCAGTCTCATCTTTTATTATGATTTCCCTTGGAGAAAACAAACAAAAAAGCCATACAGATCCAGCATATAACTCAATCAGATCAGCCTCACTGTAAATGATCTCTTCAGAAACATTTCCTACTCACTCATAAAAATATCTCCGTAATCAACAGCTCAGTGTTTTTCAGCAGTCTGTAAACATGCCCACGCCAGCGTTTTTAGAGGCTGTTGTTTGATGTGCTTCAGGTTTGGATTGCGGCTAATGATGAATATAAAGAACTGGGTAAGCTATATGAAACCCAGGCTAACTCATACCCACTAATGAAGTTCATTAGGTGAACAAAATGCCTAGTACTGAAGTGAAAAGATTGTTGGGTTAAGAGGAAAACTCCAATATTATATCAAGAAAAGCAGTAATAACTAAATGAAGGGGTAACAACTAAATCCCTATGGGTTCCTCCTCCCACTCCCACCCCAAACAGTATTTAATAATTAAGATAACATAACATATAATAAATTAGTTGTTGAATTACATCCCAGAGTGGTACATATCAACACTCAGTTTGTTAAGGTTTTGCAATTAAGGCCCAAATTCAGGGAAGATACATTTGCTCTGCAGCTACAAGGAGCCAGAGGCACAGAAACCAGTGCAAATAAAATTCAGAATTGCATCAACTTTTCCAATAAGATTAATAAGCTATTCTGTAGCTTTACCCTAAGTGATAAAATGCTGATTTATGATAAATCATCTTACATTTACTTAGTTTTATTTAGAGTTTTATTCCCAGGTTTGAAATACAGATTACTTACAGGGCTGGGTTTCTAAGGGCAGAAAAAAAAAGGGGGGATGCTGATAAGGAAGAAAACCTTCAACATTAAAGCTCATCCAGCAGTAGCTTCAAGGTCTAACAGTAACAGGTATCCAGCTTCGCAAGCAATTGCTAACATGAGACAGCTTTGGGTTTTGATATCAAAGCTCCAGCGTGCATGGGAAGCACGGAGCATCCGTGTGGAATAATCCAGAGAGATAAAACCAGAAGACAGAAGCATTTGTTGGCCTCACTGTATATATGGGGATACTTTAGAAATGGGGAAATTTCAACCTAAGGTAACTGTACAGGATTTTATAGTTTCAAAGAAACATGACACAGAACGGAGCCAACCATGGAAGCAGCCGCAGCTAAAAGCGGTCACGTCCCAGGGTTAAATGGAGACAAGCTGTCAAGTTGCACTTGAAATGCTCAGATAGACTGCGAGGCATTTTCCTCAAGCGAACACAAGGATTATCCCCAAATAAGTATATACCTTTCCACGGTGACAGATAGATAAGGGAGATGAAACAAAGAGGCTGAAATACGTGCGCCGGGCAGACGGGACCAGCACCGCTCAACGCGAATAGAACATGGGCTCGACTCTACATCTCACGCGGTGCGGCAGGGCCATTCCCACACGGCCACAGCTCGGTTTAAAATCAAGCCACAAGTTATTTATTGTGTGTGTATATACATCATCGTCTCATTGTTCCTCAAAATTCTTTCTTCGGTCTGATTTCTCTGGCGTATCTCTGCGACAACTGCTTAGAGTTCCCTGGAGGTGACCTGCCAGGGTCCCGTCCAGAAAGGGCAGAGTCCGAACAAAAAAAATGACACAGAAAACACGGTCCTGCGGGGCTCAGCAACAACTGCAGAGAGCGTGAGGCTGGAATACGGCAAATCATGTTTGCAAGAACACATTCATTTGTCAGAAACAAAGTCTGAGGAAAAAACCTGTATTTGTAGAAGTTTGAAAAAACTTTGACATTATCTAAACATTTTTCTTAAAAGTTGTCTGAAAGTCCAGTTTTCTTAGCCAGAGTATGCACACTATCTGAAATGTTTTGAATATTTCTCGTTAGAAAATGATCTTTTTTATTTAAAATATATATTAGAGGCATACCAAAATAAACCAAACATTGCTGCCCTTGGAAAAATTAATGCTTTAAGTATGTGATTGGAAACACGAGGAAGCAGAGAGTTATTTTCCTGGGAACTTACTACTGAAAGTTATTAACTATCAGTATTAATAGTCCATCTGAGTTGATGTGCACTGTCGGGCAGAAAGACTAATATAGTAAAAGTGTACATGCTAATTCCCTAAAACCTTTGTAATGGGGACGTTAAGAAAGGAACATATATAAATAATTATTTCAAAGCGGTCATTACAAATCTTATCACAATAGTATTGCAGATTGTGGAAAAATAATTTGACTGTTTTAATAACTTCAAGACACAGACAAAAATTAAAGGAGCACAAAACCTATTAAAATCCAATAAATATCAAAATTTTTTGTACTTGATTTATTTTAATTCAATGTGCCTCACTCCTAACCAGTAAATGTCTTGGAAAATTAAAGTAATTGCAGGAATCAGAATTAGAAGGGAATTTGAATTCAATCTCTTATAACCAGAATATTAATACCAAGAAATTCTTGAGCCATAGTTAAGTTTATTTCATGCCATTAAACACTGGCACTTATTTTATCTGACATTTAATTCTGTTCAGGCAGTAACAGCTCAGTAACTCGGATGATAAGTGCAACTGCAAATATCTAAGAAGTGGAATTTACCCTAAGACACTGAAGTCCTGTTAGTCTACAAGAAATTTAGGAAAATTGCCAGAGGAAAAAAAAAATAAAGAGGGGATCAATTTTCACTCTAATTCAGTATGCCTGCCAACACCCACGTAGTGGGGAAAAAAATGGCTCGTGATGTTCACATCTGCAAAATAAAATAATCATCTTAATATGTAAGGCTTTATGCTGTTACATATACGTTACTGAGGATATGGGTCAACAGCTGGACAGCTGATTTCAAGAGGCCACGTAATACTTATGTCCAGAGAGGAAAATGAAAGAACCTCCCGCAGCTTGGCTCTCCGCTTCACCATTCCAAGTGCCGTCCCGTGCATCGCCCAGCTTCCTCCTCGCACGAAGCAATTCCTCCGTGGAGATGGAGGATGTCACCCCCTCAGCTGCCCAAGGGCTCAGCCATGGTACGATTCATGGACATTACCCTTCACCATAAGCCAGTGAACTTCCCTACAGGCTAGGGCCACCAAACTGTGAACCACGCCTTAAGAGAAGGCGCAAGGCCAAACCACACCTTAAGAGAAGGCACAAGACCAAGCTGAAGTCAAACAGCTTCATCCAGAACTTGCTACAAATTTATCACGGGCTACAAAAACATATGACCCTAAATTGTCTCTTTTCGCCAGGTCACTGCTGGAAAACAGAGCACCTTTAATGTGCTCCAAAACAGGCCACCCAAAGTCTTCCACTGAAGAGAATAAGGTGGATTTTCAAAGGAATAAATGAGAGTCAGTCTTACCCACTCACTTTCCGCAGGAGCCATCTTGTATCTTCAAATTCCCTTGTCTCCCTTCCACATTAAACACAGGGCGGAGGGGGGAAATAACAGCATTCCAATTTAACCCAAAAGATAAAGTAGGAAGGTTGGCAAGACTATCTAGGGCATCCGGCTGATATTACGGGGAGGAATCATCATGCGGTTAAAGCAGAACACGTGTTGTTTGCCACGGGAGGAAAAATGAACTCCTATAAAGGCACATATGAGAGACACTTTAAAGTGTCCTTCCCTCTGAATATTAGACTTAATTTGATGGCAAATTGTCTTCAAAAGTCAGTGATTATTTAGTAGTTACCTTTTACTTACTTTGATTTCTTAATGAACTGAGAAATCTTTAAACTCAAAGGTCTTTAGATCCCTGATGAGCTGTTACAGATATTTCTGAGTTAATTCCGTCACCTTAACCATAGCTACAGAAATATAAATGGATAAGATCATACCTATAGATCATACTTTGTCACGGCGCCCAGCAAGCCCACCATACCTGCCTCGCTTGAAATCTGTTCCTGAGACACCTTCGCACATCAAGATTTTCCAGCTCCCAAAGAGCTCCTCTGCCTTAGGCATATTTGCTAAATAAACAATTTTGACAGCAATGTCAGAACAATGACAAACCCTGTTAGACGCCATCCGGGATGCTGTGGTCCTCTTTCTAACCAGGCACGGAATCACCACGAACACACAACAGCATCCCGAGCCCTGCACGTTGACACCAGTTGATCTTTTCTCAAGCTTTTTATGACTTACTACCACACCACTCTATCCAATCCATGCCTGAAGTGTTCGCATAGTAACTGTTTCTCAAGGTATACTCCTTATGAAGATTTGTACATGAAGCAAACTGCTCATACTAGAGAGAACGCGATTAAGAAATACATGTATACACGGAATACAATGAAATGCGCCGAATAGGATGACAAAGAAAAAAAAGCAAAGTATAATAGCCTCTAACGACAACTTTTTATCTTAATGCTGTATGTAAATTTAAATTAAATTGTAATATTATTTCTTTTTCAGAGGATGAAATAGGACAAAGGCATTCCCAGAGTGGTCATTTAGTGCTCCATTTGTATTGACAAGAAAGCAGGATCATTTCTAGGAATACATTCTGAACTGCACATTACATTTTAATTTTTTTCCTGTGAAATAATATCTAAAAGGAGGAACACCCTTAAGTGTTGTTTCCATTTCATTTATTAAGGTTTAAATATTTATCTTCACAGAATAAGACAGGTGTTTTCTTTTGTTTAGCTTTGCCCATTTCGTTTGTCAAGCAAACAAGCAAAGAGTGACAAACGGCGGGTTATCGTGCAATTGGATATTCCCTTGTTTTGGCAGGGCTGCGGTTGCACGTAGAAGCCTTTGCTTTCCTCCGGTGCGCTCACCCTGCCAGACTTTTCTTTCAGCGCAATCCATGCAAACACAAATTTTACCAGAAATAAAAAAAATAAAAATAAAAGAATCCTGATGTAGGTTTTATGGGGACACAAGCTGGAGCCGTGGCTTGCCGTGGTGCACCAGGAGGGGCTGGAGGAGCATCGGCTGCAGATGCTGAAGTGGGAAACGGGACCCAGAGGGGTGGGGGGACCATGGGAGGGGAGAATCAGGCCGTTGCATCAGGGCTGTGTTAGCACACCTTCATATAGAATAACCCTCAGGAGCCCTACGGTGTAATTTTATATATTGCTAAGTGGAATTACGTAAAAATGGAACCATATTTTAAGAAGCCTAAATGGCTATTTAATTGCTGTCTGAACAACTGCGCCGCCATTTACGTCCTTCAAACGATAAATTCTATACAGGCTTGACATGGAAAGCTGGGAAGCTCCAAGAAAGCCACTAGCAAATTTTGCCATACAAGGAGAGAGTAAATGGTAATTATTTCAGCTCTGTAAAAAATGAAATAGTAATTCCTTAAAAAAAAAAAAAAAAAGATAAAATAATATTACCTATAAGCGCTTCTTCAATTAAGAGAGTATCAGCATCTCAATTAAGCTTCTATTTCCAGGGATTTATATGGTAACTAAGCTGCAAAGAGTTGCTCTAGGCTGGAATGTGACACAGAAAAAAAAAAAAAAATCATAATCCTAGCAGAATTTTAAGATGTATGAAAAAAGATTGAAAAATCTTTTAGCTATCTTTAACTTGCATAAAATGGAAATGAGGAGCGATGCATCTCAGCACAGTGGTTCAGAAATTATGCTCAGGCCTATAAATGGCTCCAGTTATTCATCACTAGCTAAATATTTACCTCTGTGTGCCTCATACAGCCATCATCACGGCAACAACAGTCTTGCTATTTTATTTGCTAGTCAATAGTTTTCTAAAAACAGATAGAAACCATTTCCAGATTCAGTTGTCTTATTACTGGATCCAAAGTATTTCTTATCATCCTTCCAACACTTGCTTTCCCACCCGCAGGAGGAATATTAACTTAGAATATGATGAGAATTGAGATGAACAATTACCGTCTCCCCGTTTCTACTGTTTTCATTACCAACTTAGCCGATTTATTTCGGTTCACAACCCTATGGTTGAATGTATAATGACATATTTGTAAATTAAGAATATTCAACGCCCAAATAAAAAGATAAAATTAAATTTTGAATCTTGCCTGCAAAAGGTAAGGCTTATTCCAGAGAAATTACAACTTTTATAAATGAACCCCTCAAAATTCTTTCATTAGAAATACTTTGTAAACAATTAAAGGAAAAGTAGACATCCAAAGAGCAAAGGTTTGTCTTGTCACAATCCCGGCAAAAGGGAAAGCCCCCTAGATTTTAGCAAAGCAAAAACCTCTTCAGTGCTATGAAGTGGTACCGTTCTGTTGAAATGCACAATGTTCTGTTTTGTCCCTACGGAGAAGCTAATTTTAACGTGGTTTTTGATCTCGGGGTTTGCCAGCACAGGGACAGAGAGACATAATCCAAATTAACTAAAAATATGAAGTTAAAGGGGATTAGTTAAAACTGTCTTAACAACTATGAGGCTTCTCAGACATTCAGAATTAACGTAACCTTATTTCAGTTTAGCTTAATTCATTTCTAAGGCCAATTTAAGACCGCTTGAATTCCAAGTGTCTGGTTGTCCGCAATTCAAAATGCAGTTAAAATAATCCATTTTAAAAACCCGCTTGGATTATTTTTCCCAGTTGTGTCCACAAAACGAAGCCTAAGAAAACCTGACAAATTCCTTGGAAGACTGCGGAATAGGAATTACCACGTTGCTTCTGCAGAGACGCTGCCCACAGCAGCAGCAGCAGCGACGTACTGCTCTGCATTTCAAGAGCAATCTCCTCCTGACTCCTCAGCCTCACCATCACCGGTAACACGCACACATTATAATTAGATTTAGCAATATGAGTTTCATGGTAAAATATACCAAACGCCCTCCGTCAGCTCTTCTGTATCTCCTCTACTGGTCCACAGTAGAAGATAATTACTTTTTTTTTAACAAAAAAAAAAAAAGAATTTTTGTTAATACAGCATTGCTACCGATCTCAACTGCTGTAATTGGCTGTTAATTAGGTTTCCCTTGAACTTGACCTAATTGAAACCGTAGCAGCCATCCATCTGCTCCTCTGCTCAGACGCCACAAAACTCCCATTTTTAGCCTTTTACCTTTTTACTTATTTACTGACAGCCAAATGAAAACGTGAACTCCTCTCCCCAGCCCCAGTTGGGTAACTTTAAATAGTTACAGCTTTTTATTAGAAAAATGTAAACTGATGTCAAACCAAAGAGCAGTGCAATGGAAGAAGCGGTAAAGATGTTTCCTCTCCATTTGTCATTGAGAAGGTGTCACCTGGAGCACTGTGCTCCATTTTGGGCGTCACGCTTTGTTGAAGATACGGAGTGGATGGAGAAAGTCCTGAGAAGAGCTACCAAAACTGGCTAGGAAACAGAACCTGCAGAGACAGATGGAACAAGCAGCGACTCTCGGATCTCGAGAAGAGACAACTGAATGGAAACATAACAGTTTCCGAAAAGGCAAAAAAGTGCAAGGATGGAGAGAATAAACTGCTCTCCACGCAGGACTAAATATATATTTCCAAATTCATCAAGGGATATTTAAAGAAAAAAAGAAGTAAAGGAAGAGATATTCACATTGGAACAGATTGCCTGAAAAAAGGGATACCGGAATCACCATTATGGGCAATTTTTATATAATGGATAAACACATCCCAAGAACGATGTTTTGGGGTAGAAAAATGGCTTATCTAGTCTTGTGAAGCCCCTTCCAGTCCCTCTTTTCTGTGATATGATATACTCCTACACCCAAGTCATGAACAGCGTTATCCACACAATATAGCTCAGAGCTGCTCTTTCAGATCAACAGGAGCTTCATCAGGGACATAGAATCATAGAATCATAGAATCGTTCTGGTTGGAAGAGACCTCCAGATCATCGGGTCCAACCATTAACCTATCACTACCAAGTCCTCCACTAAATCATATCCCTTAGGGCCTCATCTAAACATCTTTTGAATCCCTCCAGGGATGGGGACTCCACCACCTCCCTGGGCAGCCTGTGCCAGGGCCTGACAGCCCTTTTGGGGAAGAAATTTTTATGAATATCCAATCTAAACCTCCCCTGGTGCAAGCAGGCAGGGGAGGTTTAGATTGGATATTTGTAAAAACTCGTAAACATGCCCCAGCCAGTGTCAGGCACTGTGTGTGGGCCAGAGCCGTGGGGTAGGGGACATGGGCATATTCGTGGTCCTGCCCTCAGGAGATACCAAGCAGGTACCTCCTGCTTCCCCAGAGATTCTTTTGTTAAAGGAGCCAGAAAATTCAGACACATCTACTTCATGCTTCATTGCTCAGTTCTTCACACATCTACCCCAAAAAGTCCTCTGATGTAGAAGAGGTGAAATTTTCGTGTAATAAATGAATAAAAATAAATAAAAAAGTTGGACTGAAGTCCAGCTCAGATGGATTTGGCCGTTTCAGATCTCCTCACGAGGTAGGTCCTGCAACTGTGGACCAGCTCTGTACTGTCTGTACTGCCATCCCACAGATACAGCTTTGCTCTCCAAGCCATGGGGGAGTGGTCAATGCTCCGAGGCAGCTGAGCTTGTCCTTAAAAGAGGATACACTTTAGAAAAACATGGAGCTAGCTCACGTAGTTGTGAGAGTACCAGGATGCCATGGGCTGTGCAGTGATCTTTGGGGAACAGGCTGCAAAGCAGCAAAACCAAAAGAGGCAATCCTGAGAACATCCAGAAAACCGATGAACCCGCTCAAACTCAGCTGTTCAGCACCGCTAAAGAAAGAGAACGGTCCTTTCTGGGTGGAGAAATAATGTGATATTTCAGAGCAGATGGGCAACGCTGCTCTTGTCCCTCTGCTGGGACTGCTCTGCAGGCTTGTAAGCAAAGTCTGTCTCCTCCCTCCTTCCAAGCCCCTCTGCAGATGACTGAATGCTGCTCGCCCAAGCTTGGCCACAGCCAGGCAAGTTACAAGAAAGATTTCAAGACAGAAAAGCCACGGGTCTCTTGCAACCTGGATGCACTGACTGGACCATCCTCCGATTCCCTGCAACCCGCTCCTGTCCGCTGACAGCCACCAGCCAGTACCTGCTTCCCAGTGAGAGAAGCCCCATCTCTGTCAAGAGGATGATTACTCCCTAATTTGACATTTAAGTCATTCAGTCATTTGATATTAAGTCATTAATAAAATGACTTTTATTGCCATGGGCTTTTTGAATACACTTCCCATCCTAGAAAACTCAGCCAG
Source organism: Phoenicopterus ruber ruber (assembly GCA_009819775.1). Lineage (NCBI taxonomy): Eukaryota > Metazoa > Chordata > Aves > Phoenicopteriformes > Phoenicopteridae > Phoenicopterus > Phoenicopterus ruber. The sequence continues at coordinate 3,822,330 of CM020223.1, read as the reverse complement.
GCAGCCAAACACATCCTAGGGGAAATCAAACATGTAACCCAAGCATAAAGGTGCTTCTGTTTGTCCTTCCAAGTACAGGAAAAAACAGGTCAGGCATTTTAATTGGCAAAATATTGGGTTGCTGAAATGTTTTTGCTTAACCTTTCAGATGTGGACTAACACCTAGTCAAATTTCAGACGTGGACTGACACCTAGTCAAATTTCAGACATTGTACAGGCCAGCACAGAGGGGAGGCAGCTGTAATTCATAGCTTCTACTAAGCAGTAACATTTTTGATGCTCGGAGGAAAAACCAGCACCACACGCTGTCAACAGTACGACTTTGTACATTCCCATAAAACTTAACAACTTCCAATGCAGTTTTTAAATGAACTGTTCCTGTTGGTCCTTAGTATTATGGTCACCAGAGGTAAGTTAGCGTCCAAGGAATACGTTTAAGAGAACAGTGTTGTAATTCTGGCACCCGTTTGAATTATTTATTGGCAATGTGGAGTCAGGGCAGCCCCTTTCCCCCACAGCTCTCGGCCACATCCCTCCTCGGGATGAATCCAGTCCAGTTTCCACCAAGAAAAACCTATTCCTAGCAGAGCACCCTGTGCTGGCCCTAGCCCACTCGTCAATGTGAAACTATATCATCATTTATGACTACAAGACCCTTCCTCAGTGACATACTTTGCAAGTCCCGATCCTGTAAATTGTTCTGCATGCACAAACTACCCCATTACTACAAAAAAAAAAGATTTTTTTTTTTTTTTTTTTTAAAAAGGGGGGCTTTGTGGGCTGGTAGGATTCTGTCCAGACATACCAAACTTCAAGGCTTTAGAAAAAGCTTCCCCCATGAAAATAAAATCTGTGTGTAGTATTTATTGCATCACACCAAGGTGAAATAGGCTTCCCCAGCCTCTTTTTCTTTCAGTCGGGCAGTGCAGTTCTCCCCTGGAAGACTGCGCAGGGGTGTGTGTAAACGCGCCAACTTTTGGCCTTTCCCACTGAGAGCAGCCTGGGATAGGCATCCTTTAAATATGCGGGAGAAGTTGTTTCGTGCAAAAACGTCTTGCTAGTTCCTTAGCAGCAGCCGAGGAGCAAATATTTTCTCTATTCTCCAAATACCTTTTGCTTTGGATTTTAGATCAAGCAGTGAAAATCTCAGGCCAAGAATTGAACGCTCTGGAAACACAGAAGCTGCTGAAAATGGGTTTCCAGAAATACCCGCAAGGTTAATTAACTGGTTTTGTTAGTGTTCCTGCTGCGACACACCAACAGACTTTTTTTAGTCTTACCAAGTAATTTTATTTCTTTGTTTTAAGTTCTGTATCTGTTTCTTGTGTTAAATTTCTTAAAAAATCTGTTCTCTGTACACAGGCATTGAACTTTGCTAATCAAATGTGTCCCAAACCAACCACAATCTCAGAAATACAGTATAATTTTACTCTGGACAGCAAACAACTAATTGTGTCAACTTTGTAGTCTGATGCAAGGAAGATATAATTGAAGGCTGTTCCCTACCTTAAGTAAAAAGCTACTAATGGAAAACCTATCGCAAAAGAAATCTTCATCAGCTCGGGTGTACAAAGAAGTAATTTGCTTTCTGGCTTACCGCTAGCACACTGGAAGCAATCAAATGCAACAGTTTCAAAAGTCTATTACCCGCTCACTGTTGAAAAAGGATTGCAAAATAGATTCTTGATTTACATTTTTTTTCAGGTCTTATTAAAATGAAATGTAACTCTTCTTATTTCCCTGGATCATTTGAAAGCATCCTCAGGGCTGGGAATATTCTGAGCTGATCCTTCTGCCTGCCTTTGGTGGCAGCAGGGATCTTGATACTTACCTGAAGAAATTATACCCTGACTATAAAGTTTGTCATTGAATTTGGAGTCAAAGCTGCATAATTTTATGATTTCTATTTGTTATTGATGAGGTGGGCTGAAGCAGAGAAATCGAAATGCAAGGCATCCTATTTTGAGCTTAGTTGCGTATAATTCACCCGCTCCTTCTTTTGCTCAATCCCAAATGACTTCGTATCGCAGCACTTGATCTATAGACTTCACCGAATCACAATAATCACTGCTTTGAGAAGGAGCGTCGTTGTTTTAATGACTGTTTGGTGACTGTGTGTGCAATGGTCTGGTGGTTCCCCAATGTCCGGGGGCTGGGCAAAGCCGTGCCTGCTTCCCCGAGGACGTGCTGACGGCAGCAATTTTCCTGCCCCATCGGGGGGTCACACCATCTCCCTTGAATCAATAGACAGCAGCTGGTACAGCCATTGGTACAAGCACTAAGGAACATGGTATATCCCCACCGATTTTTCCCCTACAGCAAAATCCAGACTGATTTTACCAAAGTCTACCTTGACCTTACAGGATTTTGCTCCTTGCGAGTAGAGAGAGAGTAACTCTCTCCTCTCTGTTCAGGCACTTCTGTCCTTCCCTTCCCAGCCCCACTTCCACCATTCTCTGTATTACTTCCCGAAGAAAATCGTAATAGAGACAAGACTGCGCTTACCCAGGAAAAAATTTTGAGCAGAAGTAGGTCCCAAGCTTTACAAAGTCACAAGTAGCAGAAAAATTGAAGGAAGTTTCTTTTAACCAGGTATCAATTTTGTATAAGTCTGTAAGTCTTCAAGTAGTTATGTTGACCAGTATTTTAAAGAAAACTTGATCATATAACTTTGTAACTATATGATTCCCAGTTACTGATATAATAAAGTTTAATGCTTTTGACAGTCTTAAAATCTTCAGCCATGCCATACTCTGGGTGTTAATTTCCTTGCATTTTGGCATAACGTTCAGACTTGTTCCTTCATAATTGGCCTGAAGATGTGAGACTACCTAAGAACATAACAGTATTTGCTATCTTAAGCCCCACTTATATATAAGGGACAGGAGCCATTTATCTATAGAGAATACATGGATATTTTGGCAGAACAACGCCACTTGCTCAGGGTACCCTGGGGAACCAACTCACTCTCCTGGGCTTCGAAAGCCACAGTCCTGCTTACACCAACCTCTACTCAAAAGGAAAACCAGGGTTTGGAGGCAGCATGTGAAGAATGACTTCTAGTTACTTCTCTGCGCCTTTAACCCTTGAACGAGCTCTGCTGGCTTATATTAATGTAAGTCCCATTATTGCACACGTTGCTGTTAACCAGGTTGCCTGGTGTGCTTCTGGAGGCAGCCTTCCCGTAACCAGAGCTCCCAGACACATTCCTACTCCCGCTCTGCTCATACTAGCCATCTTTCTTTCCCTTCGTTCTTCCTCTCCTTTCTTCTTCTTCCCTTCGCATCAGAAGAGCGACTCCCACCCACCCTTCCAAGCAACTTGCAGACCAGAACTGAGAACAACCATCTGACCCTGAAAGATCAATTCGGAAGAGCAAGGAACCAGAGCAAAACACAGAGTTGCATGTAAAATAAGAGAGCTGGCGTACTTGGAGAGACCTTTTCTAAGGAGGGTTGAAATCCACAGGTCCTGGGTGACCGTGTCCCGGGTTATTCGGTCAGCCTGGCGAGGCAGAAGTGCTCCTGCGCTTCACCTGCAGGCTCAGGTCCGTCCTACAGAAGCCCAGCTGTGCTCCTTGCGAAGCACCTCTCACCGCCTTGTCTTTTTCATAATGTATTTCCAGCTAAACTGAACATCGGATGAGGATTGTTGGTTTTTTTTTTTATTTTTAACCATACTACAGGAAAATTACCTTAAAAAGGAATACATTTCACAAAACCTTAGGAGAAAACACACCAAGACACTGAAAGTAATCTGAAAAGTCAGCAAACATAGTTATCGACCTGTTCTTAGATTTCACTTTGTGTTTTACATTCTTTTTTCTTCAATATATGTTGCAACCAATTTCTCTCAAGGTAACTAAGATTTTTCTAACGTTTCTATTAAAGATGGCAACACAGAAACATCCAGAGGAACTGGGCCACTATACAGGAAACTCAAAAACTTAAATCTTCTCTGAGGTCCCACTAAGTTTTTCTGTCAGCTGCATTTTTAAAAGGAAAAGAAAACAAAATTTCATTTTAATTAAGCTACTGACTAGTGATAAATCAAACTTATTAGTGTATTAGAAAGGTATTCTCTACACACACACCATATCACACATAGCCAGTCTATACCACTCAGGACTATTTTCTACACTAATGTGCTTTTCTCAATGCTTGCAAGAACAGAAAGGAGGTGACCTAAAATGTCTCATTCGTGTACTGTGGTCGAGAGAAGACTTTTTTTCTATGGCTCAGTTTGGAAAACCAAGTTATACAAGTGAAAATTGCATTTTACCACAGGGACATCATTAACTTTACTTCCTCTCAAATTCATGAATCTGCATTGCTGCTGAGCGCTCTTAAATATTCTTTCCCTCCAAAACTCTTCCTTGCCCATCCTCCCGCCTTCCTTTGGGAGGATGGGCTGGGGGAGCCCAGGAAAGGAGGGCATCGCTTCTCCTGGAGAGGTGCCACGCACTCCTGGAGCAGGGGTTTGGGAGCCTGGAGGGGCTGGAAAGCTGCAGCTGGAGAATCAAAGAATCATTTAGGTTGGAAGAGACCTCCAAGATCATCGAGTCCAACCATTAACCTATCACTGCCAAGGCCACCACTAAATCATATCCCTTAGTGCCACATCTAAACATCTTTTAAATCCCTCCAGGGATGGGGACTCCACCACCTCCCTGGGCAGCCTGTGCCAGTGCCCGATACCTCTTTCGGTGAAGAAATGTTTCTGAATATCCAACCTAAACCTCCCCTGGTGCAACTTGAGGCCAGAAGATCCGTAAATCTGACGGTCCCTCTCCATCAGCTCTCAGACCAGAGAGCTGATGGAATGAAACTCCTGAAGCGAGTGGGAAGACTTTGCTGTGGCCGAGCAAGTCCCTGAGCTAACACCGAGCAAACTCTCCCCCAGCCTGGAAGGAAGACCCTGCCTGCCAGGACACAGCGGCCTGCTGGGTGCAAACCCCCCTGTTTCTATTCTGAATTGTAATTTCACTTTAGAATCTCATCACCACCTTTTTAAAAAAAAAAAAAAAATCCAGAATTTATTTTCAAGGACGTAAGTGAATTGTAAGAAGCCTTTGGGCTGCTTACTTTCATTACTGCAATTTTCTTCTGCATATCTGACATTACCCCCCCCCCCCTGCCTTTTTCCCTAGTTTTCTCTGCTTTATTTTTAGTTTTGTCCTTTTTCAGTCATTCTTTTAATTTATTGATAGCACCAACAGTTCCCCATCTGTGTTCACATAAGGCCGGGTGTCCCAGCACCCAATGAATTACAACAGGAACTGCAGTTATTACATGCAAATTGTCTTTTGCATACAAAAATCTCAAATTCTTGAGGTTTTTATTTGAGTTTCCTGGGATTGCTACAGCAAGCAAGCTGGGAGAGGGCCCACGTACCCCATTTGTTGCTGGGAGTACGTACTCAGTCATCCAGGTTCTCTCCCAGTCAAATTACCTGGCATCTTCTCCCTGTCCATAAACATCTTTGTGCCACACATCTCCAAGTACACAGTGCATTTACACATCCCAGTTGTTCTGCTTGCTGGAATAATGGTTTGGGAAACAGAGATGTTTACTTCTCCCTCAGAAAACCTCTCTCTCCTAGTTTCATTCTATTTGATCAACAGAAAATGTTTAACATGTTCAAAAACCTCCTCAAAAGCACACAAGTCTCGTATTTCACCTGAACAGAAGAGTTACAGAAAACGTACACCAAGCTTTCTTTAAAACTCCCCAGAACGAAGATTACTTTCGTACGGCTAATAGCAGACTGTTGCTAATAAGAGCAATAACCGTCCAGACGCAATAATTTTCACAAGGCAGTTTAGGTAGTGGCTTCTTTCTAAAGAGTTGAGTGTATGATTTGTAGATGGCTAACATTCGTACTCCAGCTACTGAAGCACCACACATAGGGTTTAAGATCCTCAGTTTTTTGTTCCAGGTAACACGATGCATCCCTGGTACAAGCAAGAAAGATGCGTTCTCTAAATGGAACAGGCTCTTGGACAAGACCTATGGTTTGTATAAGTTACACCAGTACACAAAATCTAGTGGGAATAACCTTGGATTTACATCAGAATAGACTAGACTATTTCAATTGGAAGGGACCTACTATGGTCATCTGGTCCAACTGCCTGACCAGTTCAGGACTGACAAAAGTTAAAGCATGTTGCTAAGGGCCTTGTCCAAATGCCTCTTAAACACTGCCAGGCTTGGGGCATCGACCACCTCTCCTGGAAGCCTGTGCCAGTGTTTGAAAGAAAAAAAGGCATAAGTAAAAAAACCACAATGGTTTTCTAAGATATCATGTGGCAAAACCAAAGCAGCCAGCAGGCTCCAACTTTTGCACCATTTGCTTGCAGCACATGAGAGCAAACTGCTGCTCCAGTCTGCAGAGCGGCCTCCACACTGTCTGAAGCAGGTATCAAAGGTGCATTGAAGAGTGAGCGGGAGCACAGAACTACAGTAAAACTCAAGACAACCTTCAACGTCTTATGACATGTAGTACCATCAAAACAACCATTTTCCACCTTCTCCCAAAGAGGCCAAAGCCTCCAGGATGCTGCAAAACATCCGAAAAGAAACAAAACATCTGAAAAGAAACATCTCCTAAAGAATTAGGAGAATGAGTTAAAGCACAGCAGCAAGGGGTAATGTTTTTTAAATTAAATGTGGAATAGTTGACCTGCTCATCAGCTTTAAATTACCCACAGCACTTGCACATGGACCCATATGCAGGAGGAGGTCTGGTTTCCATCCAGAGGTGGGTGATGCCTGGACATTGCAGGAAGACCACCTCCCTTGGCCAGGAGAAACATGGAGGAGGGGTGAATCTGTGGAAGATGAGGAATCCAGATGCTTGTCCTGAACCTGGTTTATTCTGCACAGAACTGCAAGGCAGAGTTGTGACTGGAGTTTCCATGTGAAATGTTGGCATAACTTATTTTCTTTTAATTTCTATTGCTCCTGTAACTACCATTATTTCGGTGTCAAAGGGAATGATTTTAAGAGGTTTTGATATAAATGTTATTAGGCAAAACCTCCATTCCTGGAGGTGTTCAGTCACAGATGCTCAGCTGTGAAAATTAAGTTAGTGTAGCAGCTTTTCATAAAAAAAGTGTCTCCCCAGATTTAAGCAAAGTCGAAACAACATGATCCTTCTGATAATCACAGCTTCAGGAACAGGCAGAACTGATCCGCCAGACTGCCCCAAACTACAGCAATTACTCTCTACTGCTCCTTCACAGCACCGTTATCTCTCAAAATTTCCCTTAAAAGACCAATACATGATTCATAAACTGTTCAAAAGTATGGTTTTTCACCATAACTATAGAATACAATTTTTTAATAACAGAAAATTGAAGACATTCACTCCTAACTATAGCAAGATTTCATTTATCGTTGTCTGTCCCATTCTTTTTACCAAAGCCGTGATTTATAGCCCCAGCCAAACTGGCGAGTGCCGGCATGACCTGCATAGCATTTCTGCTTTTAGGTCCTGCGCTCCTGCGCCCACAGATACTGTCTGAGGTTTTGATGTACGCAACGTTCACTGAACCTGTGGCTGCTGGCACCAGCGCTTCGGTGACATTCTGTAGAGCAGCGAGTTATTTTCTGCACCGATTCGCTGCTTGGATTACGCGTTTATTCCTTCAAGCTTGACTTATTCAACAGAGGAAAAGAGGAAAGTTTTAAAATTGTTACTTCTATGATTTGGGTTTCTGCATCTTTTTTAACTTCACTACTATATCACTCCCTCTTAAACTTATTTTTTAATCGCAACATCCTTTTTGTGCTAATTAAGCTGCCTGTGACCTAATCTTTTCTATTTGTAGACTTTGTCTTGCTCGCTCCCCATTGATCTACTGCCTCATATCTCCTTTATATGAACCTTAGTGAGGTCATTCATGCAATTTTTTTTTTCTTTTGTTTAGTCTTCTTCATCACTCATATGCCATCTGTTCCATCCATACATTGGAGAGGAACATATTTCTAATTTGCCTCAATGAGATCGGTTTTATGCAACTCACTTGCCATGTACGTCAGTCTGGGCTAATTTAACTTGAGTGAAGTCACCCATACTCTCCCCACTTGCATTTCACCAGCCATGCACGTTTGTAGGCTTGGCTTTGCTGAGGCTGGCAGCTCTGCTTTTGATCTGCATTTACCATAGCAAGGAACAAACCTCATCTGACCCCAACTATGCTGCTACAACCTCTCCGAAGATCGTATAGTGTAATCACTGTATTTTTTTGGAAATAGGATGTGGCAAACAGTCAAATCTTAATACACTGTCCTGTTGGTTTAACTGGCTTATCAGCCTAGAGCAAGCTTCAAGCCATACAAGTTATTTACTTGGGTGTGAAGGGACTCATTCACAGAAAAACTGATGTAAGTCAGGAAGCTTCTTGTCTACAGTGTCAGGCTAGGGACAGATATGGTCTGGGAAATATGGATGGCCAACATGAGATCTGATGCTACTCCAAAGGCACTTCAAGAGGCACCAGATCACTTCACAAGCTACCGCTGGCATTCACAAGTCTTACAAAGTTGCAGAAGCAATGCATAGATGGGTAGCTCTCAGCTATCACCTTTGAAAGGACCATCATTTTGATTTGCCAGAAGCTGGAGATGTATCAACACTCTCTATATAGAGGCAGAGCACGGTCTTGACATGCAACCACAACACTACAAATCCAGAGGGAAGTGAGCAGTCCCTCATTGCTTCGTAGGGTATGCGGCACTCCAGCCCATCGTAGTTGTCTGTACAGGCACCCATCTACAACCCTTCATTCCTGAACCAGTGGAGAACGGACATTGTCTAGGGAACATGTATCCAAACCAAGTGACCTGAAAAGGCCCTCATGAATGACCACTTCATCATAATCTGCTACTGCAGAACCAAGTAAAGCTGTTGGAATCACCTTACAGCTCAGCAACACAACTTTTAAAGTATTAAAAGGTGTAAGATAGGATACTGATGACAGGAGATGTGCTCCCAGTTAGCATGCTTAGGACTAGAGTGGACTCCCTCAGAGAAGAGTTGACCTTCATTTCATATCCCCACAACAGCACCCAACTCCTCTTGAGCAGGTGGCTCTGCCCAGGTCCATTAGCATTGAGTTGTACTCTGATTTCCAAACAAGTGATCTGCACGCTTTCCTCTGGTGGTGGAAGAGAAAAACCCTGGCACCTCTTTCCACAGTCCTCCGAACAACTTTTCTGAAACGTTTTGTTTCATTAAGGACTGAGGAACTCTGGGATGATTTTGTGTTGTCTTACAGGAAAAAAAAGTGTCATCAAAATGTTACTTTGACCTACTGAAATAAAGTTTGAAGAAAAATATTGGAAGTAAAGTAATTTGAGTGTTTTCCCCCTTAATTATTTTTTTCCTAGCTATAAAACACTTGTTCCACTGAATATATTTCAGCCAGCGTTTGTTCTGACAGTCAGTGCCAAACACACCTCCAGGAGTAAGTGTCTATCCAGTGCTCACACCACCACACAGAGGGGATTTTGTTTGGTTTTTAATGAATCCCGGTGGGCTCATTGTGAAGGAAGCAAACACATACACGCCGTATTTAGCTGCACTACCTGGGTATCTCAGGACTATGGAACACAAACAGATTATTTAGCCTTGAAAAGATGCAGACGAGCACAAATTGCAGTGAAAGCCATCCTCACCTACCACGGGTAGCAGAGCTCATTCAGGCAGCCTGCACTGCTCAGACCACCACACAAACCCCCGGTTCTGAGCCGCTGTTAAGATACAGTTCCCCACGCCTTCTTAAAAGCACACTAGGTGCAAGATTGACACAAGACATTATAAATCTTCTCTTTAAAAAGTTCTGATAGCTCAAGAACTTCAAGTGTATTGTATTTCCTTCAACGGCACAAAGAAAAGTACCATCTTCTATCTTAACATCCAAAATCTATTCCCACAGAGAAAACAACTTATTAGTAAACAACTAACATTTCCCACGGTGAAAACAATTTATTTCCCACAGAGAAAACAACTTATGAGCAGAAAGCACACTAGAAAGGCAATCTGGGTTCTGCGGAGCAGCTGCTCATCAATAACACTACTTCCAAAACATGCATTATAACGACCTCTATTAGAGCACGCATAGTATGGCGTATTACATCAAATGCCTACATTACGGTGACTTCGTACCTTGAGAGGAGAAATGTATAAAAATCTTCTAATACTCCATGTGTAATTCTGACACACCTGGAAGTCTTGGTTTAGAAACTGCAAAGTAAAGCCTGGCACGTTTATATCTCAAACAGCCTCCACAGGAAATAGACCCATTAAGGACAAATCTCAATTTCCATTTTTTATTCCACCAAGGTTGCTTGAATAATAGAAAGACAGTCCTCAAAACATGATTAAAGTTAAGGTTTGTAGCAAAGAAGTGTCCCAAGGTGTGCTACCAAAAGGAAAAATAAAAAGAAGAAAATTAGAAGTCTCTATATTAACCATAAGTTCAGCTTTAAGCAGTGTAAAAATGAACGAGTGACATGAACCCCAGTAAAGCAAATAAAAACATCAGAACGGACCAGAGCAGGCTTGGTTTTAAGTTAGATGTCTAGAAGTCAAGGTTAGAAACTCAAAACAGTTTGGAAAAAAAAAAATGTACTCGTAATTAGCTTTGTCTTTTTCTTGACAGGAGCTTTGCTCCCCCCTGGCACGCGATCTGCACGCAGCCTTTCCTAAGCCCCAGCTCTGAGGAGCTGGCGTTCATCCTCCGTCAAGGCAATCCGTGAGCGCTCGCGTGTTTGTGTGGCATGATCAGGGAAGTTTACAGAACTATTCATCATTTCATTCCGTCTTGTCCAGAATCACTGGCTGTTCCTTGAAGCAGAACAGCTTCAAGAAAGGTCCACACGCTTTCAAACTAGATAAATTAAACTCTGAATGCACTGGTACCTTTACTTAACGTCACTCAGGATAGATCGGTCATGCCTCATCATATACAACGTATTTTCAAAACTCAAAGAGTAGTCTCTTTTCTGTTCCTTTTTTTTTTTTCTTTGGGGAAGAAGGAAAGGGTTCCTTTTACATCCTTACTTTCTATATGTCTTGTAGCATTGACTTTCTGATGTCCAACAACTGCAAAAGAGCTACCAGCAAAGTTGGCTTCTTTTTCATTTTTTTTGTCTTTTAGCTTTCATAAATACATTCATCAGCTTTCCCTAGAGTCTGTGTCCCAGTTGTGAACAAAGTACAAATTAGGACCTCCTAATTTTACCCCAGATGAAACATTCCCCAATGGTGCCACCACAACACAGAAGCGTTGGCATTCCTTATTCAGGAAAAAGGACAGCATCCATACACTTCTCAGGATGTGGATCACGTACAATGAAGTAGAGGCTGTTTTATAACTTGGAAGAAGTAGTTAATAAAAAGAAATAAAATCAAAACTGCTATTTTTTCCAGGTGTCTGTGGATTAGCATCTTCCAACCCTGAATTTCTGACCATATCCTCCTAGACCAGCTAGCACAGGGATGACTGAGCAACATGAGACATTTTCTCCCAAGGCTTGAGCAGACCCAGATCTTGCAGTCCTCGCTACTATTTCCAGCCTCTTTGGCACAGAAAGGCACGGCACTAAAGCCCACCTCTTCCAGTGCCACGCCAATAGACAGCAAGCATTGACTTTGTAATGAGGCAGAAAAAATGGGAGCGAGAAGCCGGTCTCGTTCAGCACTGTGATTTATTTCAGGTTGGCAGCTCAGACAGCTACCGTGCTTTCCTCCAACCTGTTCGCTTGATGGATGGTGCCCCAGCACGAGTGGACAGAGAAGCTGCGGAGGTGATGGCAGCCTGCCCTCAGCTCGTGTTTGGGTGATGAACCAGAAGGACCCGCACAGCCTTTGAGCGCAGAGTGAGGAAGACTGACTACGGGAAAGAAAAAGAAACCCAAGAAACAATCAGCTTTTAACGCGAGGCTCGCTCGCAGGAGTGAATCTGTGGGAAACGATGACTTCCCATCACTTCAAAATTGATGTTGGGTAAGAGCAGAATCAGGCCTTCTGCGATTTTATTTTTTTCCCATTGCATTTCATATTCTTGAGGCTAAGCTGTGTTATATGGAATCTGTTATCGCGTCCTCACGCAGGCACAGCTCCCATTAGTGTCAGAAGGAGTTACTGTATGCCTGCTTAGCGAGAGGAGCGCCGGCTCCCCTGTGGCAGGACTTCTTTCAAAGAAAAACCTCACAGAGCTATCGAGCAAAAATACTTGAAATTTTAAAACCCTTCAGGCAATGATTATAGATCTGCTGGTCCTTCAGAGGAGCATAAAGGGCCCCATTATATGAAATAATATTAGTATTTGATCCCCGGCAGTAACTCAAAACTTTCACGACACAAGAGGACACCTAAGTTCTATTTCAAACAAGGGCACGAACAGGTGGCTGCTTTGCTAGTCTGTTATCTCTTGTCTTCCTGGGCAAAAAATGTTTGTTTTTAAAATCATCTCGAGATCTCCATTTCTGCCTACCCAGACTAACCGCGCACTCCGAGAGCCGCTGTCGCTGCGGCAGGACCGAGTGCCCTGGCTGCAGGCACGCTCTCTGCCAGCGAGGCTCTCCGCCGGTTAAGTGGTTCACTTGACCCGGGCCAGTTTGCAGCAGCAGAAGAAATGAAAGAGAGCTCTGCTGTAAAGCCGGGGCCAAAGGCCACCTTCCCAGCAGTACTTCGGCCACAACTCGCCTCCTCCCACCAGATTGCCCGTCGCATGGGGCAGCCCTGCGCTTCCCAGGGGTGGGACGATGGCAGCGTGGCACCAGGAGGTCAGCAGAGGGATAAAGACTTTATTAAAGGGGCACAAGGTAAAATTCCCTTTTTCCATGACGTGAGCACAGAGAATGAGTAAATGCAGCACAAATACCAATGGAGAGGTGGTGACAGCACGTGATGGTTTTTTCTCTGCTTTATGAGACTGGCCTATTGTTTTGAAAATATTTTCATAAAGACAATTATGGTTTTCAGTAATATATATGGCACTAAAATCTGAAGAGATGAGTCAAAAATATATCAACATTAGAAACCCATTTTACTACAATAAAAATTACACAGGACATTTTATGGCAGTGGCATGAAGAACTTTGCTTCTCCCTTCCCCCCCAAAAAAAGCAAGTTGTGTCCAAAACAATTAAATGCAATCATGTAATGAACTTAGTAGTAGCGCTTATCCTTCATTTCTGTTATGATGGTGTTTCCCTTCTCTCCCCAGCACTACAATAGCTTTTCTCCACTACAGCACAAAGCATCAATCTCTGTCCCAGCCAGAGTGGGAACGATCACTTTGGCCACTTGCGCTGCCAGTGCCAATGTGTTTTGCTCTGTGTTGTTAACCCAAAACTTTGCTCTCAGCAATCTGCTTAAAATTTGAGCGAGTAGGGCTTGAAACAGGAGGAGAAGGTGCAGCAGCATCTCTCCCAAAGCCTTGCTGACTGGCCTCATGCATTTCAGATCTGCAGATAAAGTGATCAATAGTGAAACCCTCTAAGAACTTCTTCTTGAGCTTTATGGAATACCTGCCAAAAGCACGTACATGCGTGTTTATACAACTCTTGTGTAATTACACCGGTGTGCATGCACACATGCACCCCAGGAGCAAACCCCCCTGCTCTGAGCACTGCACAGCGACGGCTGGAGGCAACTTCTGCCTCGAGGAGACTGGAGCTTAGTCCTTGAATTGGAGACACCAAGCGTCCACAGACAGAAGGCATGAAAAGTTTTTTCCATGTCACCTTCTTTAAAATATGATACAAGAGTATCTGAAAAGAAACATTGAGAACTCGATGGCTGTTAGGTCTGACAAGTGCATGCAGCCTGGCAAGCAATCATCGTCCCCCCAACTGTTCAAAAATGGTGAGTGTCCCCAAACCTATGATAAAAAAGCAGAAGCTAAATGGAGCAGAGAATATGGCCTGAGTTCAAATTCACTTGTGGAAAGCCAGATGACAGGTTTTGCAGTCAATAAGACACGAGGAGAACTATGTTCTGATTTGAATATTACAATGCAAACAGATTGCAAACAAGTTCCTAATCTCACTGAGTTTTAGAATAAACCTCAGTTAATTAAAGTTGGCAGGACTTCTGAAAGAAATACAGCAGTTACCTTCAACAAGTATTTGCTGCAGTCGCACATACAAAAAGCTCGCTTATTATTCTGTAAGTACGTCTGTTGAAGCAGACCATGACAATTTTGGCTAGTGACACAAAGCAACGTGTGCTTGCCGAGATAGATGCACTGCGCAAACCCTGTGCTGCGCAGCACTAAAACGATTGCAGTTGAAGAGCAACAGAGTCGCCTTTCTCCTCGTGGCACCGTGGAGATGTCGTACCAGGACCCTTCCCACCAGAGCCCAGTTAGCCAGTTCTGTCCATCACTTGCATACTACGTATTAAAAAAAAAAAAATCCCTACATATGGCTGTGCCTTGAATGAAAAAATTGTTTAGCAAAGTGCATCGCTGGCACTGAACCCACATGTCTAGTGCTTTGCAGGGGAGAAGGGTGAATATTTTCCCTGTTTTCTTGACAATCAGCTTTGGTCGGAGACAAAGTTTTAGTCAGTGTATGCACATCTTCAGAATCACAAACTTGTCCCAAAAGCAGTCTAGGTACTAGCATTTAAGCGACTTCTTGTTAAGATGGACTTTCCTTAATAATTTACACAGTGAAGTTACTAAGTTACAGACCAGCTTGCACATATTTGGTACCTATCAATCACAGCGTGATCTCCCGCCCCCTTGTTTCTGCAGTAGCTTCTCTGGCCGAGACGCCCGTTTTACCCACTTTCATTGCTACGACACCAATCTAGTGAACGGAGCTGGGGATCTTTTCTCACCACGATCACAGCCAAGAAAATCCAAGCCCATCTTTCCTGCACCCCTTCTCCTGTGGTGGAACTGAGGAACAGAGCAGCAAGCAGGTCCTCTATCTTTCCGAACTAAGCCGTTCCTCTTCGCACACAATACCAATAGCTCTTAAGCTACACGTGAACATTGCTATAGGCCAGCATAAGGAGCTGTAAAAGTGTTCCATCCTTACGTAGATGGTTCCATCCTTACGTAGATGGTTCCATCGAGTTCTTGATAGCCCATTTCATACCAGTCTGGACAGATATAGATTGTTTACCCTAAATTAGTGTCCCAGCCCAGAGTTAGCCCGTTTATTATTAGCTGATAAGAGAACAAACTTCAGAAACCTGCACACCTCAGTTTCTCTAAAATAGCATTACGAGGAGTCCCACCTTCTGCCACAGGCAGAGAACATTACTATGTCCTCCTGCTGGGCTCCTCTTTTAGGAAGTTATGCAATAAAAGTGATGACAAGTTCTTACTATTTTGCATGCAATTTTATAACAGTCCAGTTGAACTTTCTGCCCAGTTTCCTTATTCAGTAGGAAGACAACTCACAGGAGCTGTCTTCAACGTGGAGTCCTCTTAAGTTTCCTGGACATTTAGTAGGTTTCCCACTAGCTAAATTCCAGAGATGCTTTTCTCCTTTTACACAAGATGGAAAGGGAAGAATATCCAACACTGGCAGGGAGGCAAGTGTTTTGAGGATGCATACGACTATCAAACTGATGTAAAAATATCTTTTATTAACCTAGAGAACAATGAGAAGCTGGGCAAGATTCGGTACTTTGTTGTTAGTCTCTACATATGCTTTATGATAAATACTATTGAAGTACTTTAATTACTTTTTTGTGTTAACCATTCACTATTGAAAGGACTAGACTTGTTTATATGATCTCAGAGCTCAAATATGAAAGTAATTGACATTTCTTCTGATCAAAAGGAAGTGAATTATTTCTGTGCTGAATTCAAAAGAAGTTTTCTCATAACAACAATGCATCTCAGAAGACTCTCATTACCATAATATAATCAGGTCATTATAGGAATGGGATCAAATGCACCTTTGCACATTATAATATTCAAGTGATGGTAATTATCTTGCAATGGCTACATTTTATTTCATGCCATGCAACTTTTAAAGTTATTTGTACACTGTGGTTATTTGGACAAACAAGATCGCTCACTTAAGTGTTACTCAGATATCGCAAACAACTGCTTGTCCTTGGAAACAGTTTAAGAAATTGGGACTCTCTGTTCAAAGCAGGCGCACGTTGACTAAACACGTCCCCCAGGCTGTTGAGAAGACTGTATGCTGTGCTGGAGAGAGCAATAGGTGCCTTTAGTGCGAGCAGTAAAAATGAGAGGTGGATTCTTTCACATGGAGAGGCTTTATGTTGCGCCTAGAGGGAGTGAGTCACAAAGGCGGCAGCGCTCGCCTCCGAAAAAGTTCAGCATTTTGTAAGGCTTAAGTTTTCAAACTCCACATCAGTCACAAGAGCTGGGATCGTTCTCAAGTAGCAGAAATGAAACTAATGGCTTTATTGGAATAAATAGCTTTTTCAGAATAAGTGAAGTGAGAAGCCCTTAGCAAGCATGCGGTCACAACAGCAAACACATCAGGAACAAAGGAATCAGGCTCGTGCACAGAAGTGCTTCAACAAAAACAGAAAATTAGTGATAGGATGATCAACCTTAACCTCACATAAAGGTTCACTGAATAGATTGGCCGCCTTGTCCAGCTTTCTGCAGCGCAAAAGCAAGCGTCGCCCTCCCAGCGGGGAGGGCACAGGGACCTCACCAGAACACAGCCCCAGAGGCAGGACTGCCCACACCACCAAGCTTCCCCCGGTATCTTCCATGCTCTTGCAGGGGATGGCACGTTCACAGTGTGTCAGAGGCACGAAGGGACTCTGCTGTTCCCCAGAACGCATCATCCGGCTGGAAAAGCGGGCAGCTGACCGTGCTTGCCTTCATGAGCACTAACTCAGTCTGGTCAATCGTCTTAATTATGGCATTTTTCTGATTACGTAAGCAAGCAATGGCCCCGCAGAACGGGGAAGCTCTAACGACAGGAAGCCCCAGGCAACGGACACGGGAGCCTGTGCTGCACATCTGGAACCATCCACATTAAGAGCGAGCTAAAGCACTTGGAGCCGACGGCAAGAGGGCAACGTGATAAGAGCCGACATCAGACAGAAAACAAAGAGAAAGTCTTCAGAAATAAAAATAAAGGTTTATCTTTATGCAGTAGGAAGAAAGGGGACCAGTGAAGGGCTACAAAATTGATGGGGCTGTCAGTGCCAGTGACAACGGCAATGACCTTAGCAGCTTCAAAGAGGACTAGAAGTAAGTCTAAGAGATAAAGGAGGAGAGACTGAACGAAGTCACAGCAGTCAAGATAGCAGATAAGATGCTGACCATTTGTTTAGAAAGGACAGAATTTCAGAAATATTACATAAGAAGAATTGACAAGCTTAGGACACAGTAGTGGAGAACAAAGTCTTCAAGATAACTACAAGGAGATGGGCTAAAAAAGGACAGATAGTCACTGAACTACAGTTACTACAAATCAATATTTCTTCTTGACGGTTATGAAACTACAGAGTCACTGCAAAAAATTGATATTTCCTCTGAAGTTTAGGATGTTCAAAGAGAAAAGTAACTTCCTGAGCTCCTTTGAAAATCTGAGACTAAGCGCTGACATCCATTTGTTCTAGTTAAGGTATGCAAATGTATATGCATTCATGACCCAACGCAGAACCTTTCAATGCCTGCTTCCTCAAATTAATATATTAAAGCAGTTCATATTGTATCTCAGCCTGTCATATACAAGTGCTATCTCAAGAAGCTACACAAGAAAATGAAATTTGAAAATATTATTTCATAATTCTGGAATAAATTCAGAGATAATGAAATAGCTACCGTGCTATTCCACTTGAAACTTAATTTGGGCGTAATTCAGATGCACAGCACTGATTACCCATGCCATTAGTGGTGGAGGGGGGCAATCGAGGGGATTTCAACTCCAGCAAAACTGAAAACAGCATCTATATCCCTACCAAAAGTAAAGGAAGAGATAATAACAACTCTTGGGTTTCCAGACATTGCAGTCTCATACATAAAAACAAAAAAAAATTACTTTTCTTGATTTTAAATGTGCCTGTTCCAAATCTAACAGACACAAAAGCTAGAGGTTCTCAGCCCCTCAAGTCCACGTGGCTGCCGTTCACCGCAGGCAGCCAGCCATACCTAGGCAGAATGGTTTTCTGGTGATACATTCGTAATGCAGCTGAAGCAACTTTGAAATAGGATTCTTGTATCAAACCCCTCAAGTAGAAGCCTAAAGGTGTCTGGTTTTGGAAAACTATGCACTGTATTTTAAATTTCTTAAACATTTTAATGCACAGAAAACCACCTCCCAAGCAAAGGGCTACCATGCTCTGAACCACTTTTACCCTGAGGCTTATAAGAACATTTGACTCTGAAGAGTGGCAAAAGGAGAGAAAAAGCCTCCTGTGCTGTCAGACATCCCTCTGGGTGTCCCCAGAGTGAAGAACTGCGAGACTGCAGAAAAGGCTAAACTGAAGGGACCTGTGGAGATCACTTCATCCACCTTTCTGCTGAAGGCACTGCCATAGACTATATCATCCAGGTCCACAGCCAACAAAGTCTTGAACATTTCCCACAGGGGACAGTCCTCCACTTCTCTGGGCAATTTATTCCAATGTTTAGTTATTCTCTTTTTTTCCTTTCTTCCCTCCTCTTCTTCTAACCACACTATTTTCTCTGAAGCAACTTGTACCTAGTGCCTCTGATCCTACCGCATCACATCCTTACGAAGGGATACACTCCATCTTCCCCACAGCTACCTTTTTGGTACTGGAAGACTAGATTCCCTGAGCCTTCTCTCCTCTAGGCTGAAAAAGTCCAGTTCCTTAAACCTTTCTTCATGTGCCAAGTTCTCAAAGCCTTGGTGGCCTTCTGCTGGCTCTTCTCTAGTTTTCCCACTCTCTTGACCAGAGAGGGACCAAGACCGGACAGAGTATTCTAGGTAAGGCATATTCTAGGTAAGGCATAACACGTGCCAGGTGAAGCATAGTGACTACACGGCTTGCCTTGGGATGCTGCAGCGTCCACGCTTCCAGGGGCACGAAGGGACCCCAGGAACGGGGCTGGCTCCCTGTGCTTGGTGGCTCCCTGTGCTTGGTTACGCTACTGCAGACAACAGCAAAATATTTCAGGCCGTTTCACCTCTCTCGCTAGGTGATCTGACTGCTCCGGCATCAAAGGGACTGTTATTCTTGACTGCATATAAAGTCTCTGAGAACTAAAGTTTTAACAAGCTGTTCAAGGATCTTAACTTGGCTCAGGATTTTAAGAGCAGATACTTTAAAACAGACAGAGAGCAAACACCAGCAGTAAATGTTAGCTCTCTCCCTGCTCACAGTAGCTTTGCAGATCTGCCTCAGTTGTAATGTTGAGGGTAGAAAACCAAACCCCTTACAGAGGAGAAGTCTAAAACCTCAGCAGCAACTGCAGTGCAAGAGAGAGATGGTCACGCTTGGTTTCTTCTACCTGAACTACCTCTCTTCAAAAGGAGAGCATGTTTCAGGTTTAGATCACTATCATGGTGGCTCTGGAGACCCCAAGAAAGCTTGTTTGAACACAGGCTGTTCCTTTGCACCCTTGGTGTGCTCCGGGTACCATGCCATGGTGTCCCTGGCCACACCGCGGAGGCACCTGGTGCGCTGATATCCCAACGCCTGTGCAAGAGGGACAAGCAGCCATTTATCTGCATTGGGCTTTTCAAATGTCTTTAGAAAGGATGCTGTAAACGTTCCCCTGAGAAACCAGTTGTTTGTGCATTATTCAGTCTCATACAACAGACTTTAGACATCAGAGTCCCAGGATTTTGGGTTTGTACCCTTGCATGTTAATGTCTTCGGGATGTGGGGGAAAGGGAGTGGGTTTTTTGGTCTTGCTTTACTTTTACCGCATTCTCACTCCCTTTCCTTAGCTTTTTTGAAGCAGTCAAGTTTTCTTAATGAAAAACTGAGTTCTGGCCCTCATGAAACCCACATTTTGCTGTCGTAACACATTTGCTACCTAAATCACTACACCAATTCATGCATAGCTTTCTTCATGAGTGCATCAACTGATGCTACTATCATGACATCAAATGGTGTTTGCCTGGTGATAATATTCAGGCTAATGCTCCTGTATCTATAACAGCATAGTTGGGTACTTCAACACGGACAAGAGATCTTCCCTCCCACCCCCACAGACAATCCCAGCAATTAGATTTCTGCCGTTTGCTTGAATTCCTTTGCCGTTGAGTACAGGTCCCTTCCGATCATGGCACATGCATGTTTTGGGCAGCAGTGTGGACAGGATCTCAGCATTATCTTATACTGTTAAAGTGAGCAAATAGATAAAATCTCTGCATTTGTACTGGATTTCATCATCGGTGATATTTTACAGTTTCAGTATGCTATGTGATTAATATGCTGGTACCAGTGAAGTGACTAAGGACTTCTTAAAAACCCACCTAACCTGCAGGACAAAGCTTTTCAAGTAGAAAATTAATGTTTATTCAGTAGAATTTGCTTTGCCAGGAAAAAGAATGCCCAGCCTCAGGACTGTATTTTAGCCAGCTGTTAATTCGCACCCCATCCAATTAGTTTGAAAGCAGTTTAAACAATCCAGGAAAAAAAATTTAAGTCATCAAATATTAAGCACGGCCATATTCTTGATGTTGGGTTAAGAAAAAGAAGAAACTATTTTTTTGTAGGGGAATATGCTATTTGTCTCCCACACACAAAGACAGGGCAGGCAGGTGGTTTATTGCAATCTGCACAGCAAAACCGAGCATCGCTTGAGGTTTCTTCATTGCTCTGCTCCACTTTGACCGTCGGGTGAAGATGAAGGTTTGCCATGTTCCACATGCCCCCTCCGTCCATTTCATCTGACTCCATAAATCTCTACCCAAGCCAGGAGAAACTCGAACTTGGCAGAGAGCAACCAGAGAAGCTGGCAGCAGCTAAAACCATGCGGAGTAGCACAGAGGTACGAGTGGAAGGGTGACCTGTGGACGTGGGTCACGCGGCAGGCGAGTGGCCTTATCCATTACTGCCGCATCCGACATGCTCCAGCTGTCCTTCCAGTCCTCTGCCATCCCTTCCCCAGTAAGAACAATTATTCATTAAAAAAGAAAATAATTAAACACCCCCTGCACACACACACACGCAATAAGTCTGTTTGCTTTAACGATGCACAAGGAAAAAAAAAAAAAAAAATCAATCAATCAAAGGAAGATAGGGTACAAATATGTCCCAAACTGGAAAGCTGCTCCCAAAAATCTCCTATAACTAATGCAAACAACTCCCCTTATCAACTCTAAATTGCTGGGGAGAGTGGAGTGCAGATTGGAAAGTACCTATAAGATGCTCAGAAACTCTGTGACAGGGAAATAGAGTCACACTGACCTCATTATCTCTGATTTTTTTTTAATTGTGATCTTTCTTATACAACTCTCCTGCTCCATCTGAAGTCCTCTCCCACCGACCAGTTGCGCTCCCCAGTCAGCAGCATGGACAGCTTTCCATTCCATTCCTGGAGATACCCAGAAATCCCTGACCAAAATGTAAATGATCACTTTTCAAGGCGGTCATGCATCTCAGCTGGGCAGCCTCTGCACAGAGGCCATTTATTTTTTTATTTATGAAGTCCCCAGGAATTTAGCTAAATTATGTTGGCATGATTACATGAAGTAATTACAAGAAAACAGAAATGCAAGACCAAGAAGGCAAGGCCTTTATAGACTAATCGCTAGAATGAAACACCTTGAGCTAAATGTCGTTCCCAAATAATTCAGCAAAGGCATGTGGCCAACTTCTGTTTAAAAATAACCGAAATAATAATTAAACCAGGAATTGTTTCTACTACCTCTTAAGATTCATTTGGTATCAGGTAGCACTCTGAGAACAGAAGCTGGGCAATGTCATCTCTCAGGACACTTACAGCCTGTAAATTTTGCATTTTTAAAAAATCAAATATAACATATAATCATTCAATCAACATTGAGAAATATTTAATTTGGTTTGATCTTTTTCTTTCAAGTCAAGTGAACCCAAGTCCCCATTCCACATCCATCTATTTGATCCAGGTGAGGTCTGAATTCAAAGTTTCCCTTGATGTTAGAGGTTGGTCATTTTTATATGATCAGAGAGGCCAGAGGACACCGTCCCACCGAGGAGGTGACGGTCAGGCGGCAGGGGCTGGGGACCGGAGATGCCCTGCCACCAGTATGGTCTCTGCCTGGACCCACAGCACCCGAGCTACCTGCCAGCAAAGCATCGCTTCTCTGAGCTGCTCTCGAGCCATACAACTCAGGAGAGACAGATGAGCCCAAAACCACAGAGTCCTGTTTAGCTTTTCACAAATACACCCGAAAGAGGTAAATGCCTCAAATTTACTCATATGTTCACCACAGTTTACATCATATCATTGCCAGGATAACTGAGACTATACCTATTTATAGACTTCCCATAAGCATTTGCTGTTTTTTTAAGACTCTCAAGTTTTCTGCACAAAGAAAGAAGCAACACTGCTTCTTTAAACGCCCATCGCCTCCGCTAATCAACCATAGCTTCACTGCATCAGGACTTATAGCCTGAGCAAGGGAAATGCAGGGAAATAGCACCAGGCAGCATTTCTCAAGATGCGCGAGGAATTACAGCTGTGCAGCAGCTGGGCTTGAGGAATCCACTGCACCCTTGTTTCCACAGCATCACCCCGAGCACTGGGATGGACGGAGAGCCCAATTATGAAAGTAAATTCATAGGAATGGTCATCTAAAGTTCAGCTGGTTTCCATACCGGGAGAGGCGGCAGAGACAGTACAAATACTGCACGGCAGCAGCAAAGGGACGCGCGTCTGGCAGAAGGCTACGCATACTTGCATGACAAATAATCTCATTAAAGAAACAAATTACACATTGCCAACAGAATACCGTCCGCCTTCGACAGCTTTGGTGCCGTGGGTTTTTAGTTCAACCCATTTCATATGTTGAGAGTATTTGAGCTTGAATAATTGGCCCCAAAATAATCCCTTTGTTTCTAGATTGATAGAATCACTTGTACTGCATCCAAGAAGTGCCAGAAGATTAAGTTGGTAATGAGATTGTACCTTTCCCTGTTCTTGTTAGTTTGTCAGGGCAAATAATTGATGTGCCATTTTCTGCTCTTGCCATGAGACTGGATTTGCATTTTTCCTTCCAAAGAAGCTGAGTTTCTTGGTGGTTTGGGTTTTTTCTTTATTTCTTTAGTGTTGGGGTTCTCTGGGGAGGGGGTGGGGGTGGGGGTTGTTGTTGCTTTTTTGTTTATTTAGGTTTTTTTCTTTGAGATGTTTAAAGAAAAACACCACAACCACACACAGGATTTGTGGGCTACAAGACAATACCCTTCTCTCCACAGTCTCACCCTCCCCATTTTTACATTATTCTGTATTCTTTCCTGGAGAAGAACAAATATGATTCCTATGACGAGCTGTAGGATTTGCAACTATTCCTCCACAGATAGGTCTCAAACCACTCTCATAAACGTTCACATTTACACAGGGCAAACCGTAGATCAGCACTTCACCTGCTCTTTATACCACACTTAAAGGTCCACGTGTAAATGGATTCACATCCTGAGGTCGCTGCGCTTTATGAACACGCTGAACCTCCCAGCCATTTGAATCAAGAACTCAGTCTGAGAGGCGTCTGTCTCTTTCTCCACCTCAAAACATACATTTTCATACACCAGTCTCTTGCACCATGGCACCGAAGACGCACATCTTATAACAGAGCGTACCGCCACAGGGAGGTGCTGGCATTTCTCACCACTGCATTTTTTTTTTTTTCCATATGTGCTTGTTTTGGCTGGGGCAGAGTTAATTTTCTTCCCAGTAGCTGCTGTGGGGCTCTGGTTTGGATTTGTGCTGGAAACAGGGTTGATAACCCAGGGATGGTTCGTTACTGCTGAGCAGGGCTGACACAGAGCCAAGGCCTTTGCTGCTCCTCACCCCACCCCACCAGCGAGGGGCTGGGGGGGCACAAGGAGCTGGGCGGGGACACAGCCGGGACAGCTGACCCCAACTGACCCAAGGGATATTCCATCCCATATGGCGTCATGCTCAGCATATAGAGCTGGGGGAAGAAGAAGGAAGGAGGGGACACGTTCAGAGTGATGGGTGTTTGTCTTCCCAAGTCACCATTCCGTGGGATGGAGCCCTGCTGTCCTGGGGATGGCTGAACACCCGCCTGCCCATGGGAAGTAGGGAATGAATTCCTTGTCTTGCTTTGCTTGCGTGTGCAGCTTTTGCTTTCCCTATTGGACTGTCTTTATCTCAACCCACGAGTTTTCTCCCTTTGACCCTTCTGATTCTTTCCCCCATCCCACCTGGGAGGAGCGAGTGAGCAGCTGCATGGTGCTTAGCTGCTGGCTGGGGCTAAACCACAGCGCCTTACCATGCTAACAAGGTACAGTTCTATCAGTCTGCAACTGAATTAATGATATGGGGAGCCTGGCTTAAAGGTAGAAAAACCAGTCTTATAAAAATTCTGGGTTTAACAAATCTTTCAAAAGAGGTTGTAAAGTTCTCATAGCCAGTGTGCCAGCAGAGAATAAGAGGCATTTTAATCAAATACAAACGGAGTCCAACATAAGTCATTTACAGTCTTACCATCCTCAAACACACAGAGGTGTCCTGAATTCTTACCAACTACAACATATCAGGGGATCATACAGTCAGATGATACATTGACACTTGACATGAATTTACATATACCGATATACAATACAATTATGCGCAACACTACACGCATTCCATCTCGTCAGCGCTCACACAAGCTATGCTTGCCATTATCCACTTTAATGTATAGTTGGCTTGTTTATACGATACATTTTCATACTGTTCCAATAACTGAATTAAGGGTGAAGACTCTTCACAGACTTTCCCCCACCCTGTTTTTAGTCATCCTGCTAAAGGTTAGGTAACAGGTTACTTTTCCTTAACTAATAGTAAATAAGACTACCTTGTCACAGCCTGCTCCTTTCTTTGCCCTTACAGCGATGCTCATCCCTCTCCCAATTGTATTTTTCATGGCTCTGCTCCTTTAGGTACATCCTTAACCCTTGAAATAGGTAGAAACCACCATTCCGAGCCCGCATTCCTGTGTCCCATCTGCAAGTGACTACACAAGTTCCCAGACCAGTGAATTGGCCTAACAAAAATAAAATTAAAAAGACTTGTATCTAATAAAGGAAAAAAAAAAATCATAAAGAAATTGAAAAGAGGGACAGGAGAGATATGTTTATTTTCTGAGAATTATAATTCTTTTATCTGAGGGAGTTTCTGGCTGAATTTTATCTGCAGCAGTGCCTACAGAATGGATATTTTCATATGTTTTTTCCACTGGAAAGCCCTCCCTGCCTCCACCTCACCCTCCAGGCTGCATGGTTGCCTGAATTCATACATCTATCCTGCATTTCCTTGGAGCAAGTGATAAGTAGACCCATCTGTAAGTATCTGTACCGTGTTTTTTCCATTCCAGCTGAGAGCTAGCTGAAGGTCAGAGCATAAGTTACATTTACTACAACACATTTTGATGGGCTGAATCAATACCTATGATCAAGTACACTGTGCAGGCTCCCAACAAGGACAGATCTCCACTCCTGTCATGAATTCTTTCCGTTCTTTAAATCATAGCTATCTCCATTATTCCACTGTCAAAATAACCCTGTTTTCTGACAATACAGCAAAACACTTTCTGCAGGAGATGACATTCCTCTCCGAATTCAGTTTAACAAATTCCCTCGGGATTTTTCCACAAAGGTAACAGCAAATAAAAGGATAGAAATCTATAGAAGAGTTATAAAACTCAAATATCAAAAAAATGTCACAGATCTGCCAGAGAATTAGAAGAGACCTAATTTCCCCACATTGGTGCTGATTTGTTAAAATGTGCTACTACATGCAGAGTCTTCTCAGGCTGGAATCTCAACACTATGTATAGTGCTCTGGATGTATATGGGGTTAAAACAATATGCAACACGACCACAAACATCCATGTACCTATAGGATACACCATTTAAAATAATCAGACCTAAATGGACTTATTTTTCCAGCACAGGACACAGAACAGTGTTTTAGGTTTTCATGCTTATGAGAGGTGTACTTCAACCTCTTCATCATCCATCTAGAGTGGGGTTTTAGCTGTTCGCTTTTCAGGTCGTTCTTGGAGGGAATCACTCAGTGTCAAAAGTTTTAAATCACATTTCTAGACTGCAGTTTCCATTTACCATTGGCTGTGGGAGAAACGCTCCAGGGACTGGCAGTCGACTCTTTCAAATGACTCAAAACCAGTTCATTCCAAACAAAACACCATTTATTCAAACATACAAAAAAAAAAAAATCAAAACCACCCGCAAGAAAAACACTACTGCCCCACACGAATAAAGAAACAACCCTGAAAACCAAACCACCCATCCCCATCACCTAGGAATGCTTTCAAGAATATCTAGAATGACTAAATTTAACATTTTTCTTTGAAAATTTTGGTCAAATTCTGTTCAGCCCAACTACCACTGGACTAGGAAAAGAGATTCCCTCTTGCAGTAATGCCTTAAATTTTTCTCTTGTCTCTCTCCTAACAGCCTCTCCATTCAATTAGACACATAACCCCAAGTGTGCAGAATATTTCTGAAGAACAAGCACTTAATAAGGTATTTAAGCACATACGTATAGTCCTGGACTGCATTTAAGTGTTTTCCTGAAAGTGTACATCATTTCAAGATTGCTTCCAGCAGCTATGAATAATTAAACTGAAGCTGGACATGTGATTAAAGATTATGATTAAAGATCTGGCACTTAATTTATCAACAGTAACTGGCTCCACGACTACCTGCACATACATGTTGTTCTCCAAAGGCTTTCTTGGGATCCCAGCCAGCCCAGGGACCTGAGGATATATAGTGTATATACTAGCGTGTAATTTATAGTACCATAATCTTTCCTGGCAAGGCACCGATTTATCCAGGGAGGTCAAAGAGGAGATTTGGGGTCACAAGCACAGCTACCACAGGCTCAAAATGCTTAACACATTGGGAAGCAGAGGGAGGAAGGTAGGGGCAGACATCTCGTACCATACTTCAGATATTGACCTGGGATACGAAAAGGCCACAGGCATCACTGAAACACAGGTCAAAGACACAAACTCTCTTTCTTCAAGTCAACAAAGTACATTGACTTTACTGTCAACACATCTTCTAACACTGGGACATGCAGAGGCTGAAAGTTTAAGAGTAAAGCCAGAAAAAACAGTAATACCGAGAGTTTCCCTATACATTAATAATTTTCAGTTTATTACAAATGCAATGAAAGTCAAAAAAAAACACCGATCAGTTGGAAACTAGAGTTTGGGGAAGGTCAATTTGCAACTAAGCTGCAGTTCCAAAAAAGCCATTTTCAACCGATAAAATCCAGGTATCCCCAAAGACGTGAAGTCATTCTTTCAAGGACCGTACAGTGATATGGGTTATGGCAAGACTGACACTAAAAATGACTCTGTTGAGGATCGCAACAACACATCCTTCTCTCACACAGCCTTGTTCCACTGAGCAGGAGGAATCTGGCAAGGCAGAAAACAGCAAGGTAAGAGAGAATGTGGGAAGCACTTAAATCCTACCCTTTACTCTTTGCTTTAAAATAATAATAATAGAAAGAGGATGTATAGATCTCTGTTCCCCTAGAGAGGGTCAGCAGATCTAAGCAGGCCAAGGAACTGGATTAAACAATGTGGATCCCATGGACGAACAAAAGTTATTATAGGACAATCTTCAGTTGTTTTCACTAATTTGAGACCAGGCAGAGCTTCCAGAATAAACACACAGATTTACATGGCATCATTTCCTCCTAACAGGGTGCCCACCACAGCTGCGAGAGGACCTCTCCGAAGGGAACGCTTTCCCCACGCCACGCAACAAACCCTCCCTGCAGGGGTAGGGGTCCCTCCAGCAGCCACCAGGCTAGACTGCAATTGCTGTAGAGATTCTGAGAGTCAGGAATAGCTCTGTGGGAGCTGGTTTTATTTACCTTTTAGAGGTCCAGCTTCACGGGAGAGCCTTTCTGTGCTGCATGCCAAAGGGAGGCTGCAGCATCCCCTTGTCGCTGGATCTGTCTGGGCTTGTTAACAGAGCAGAGCTACACAGTTTGCTAAGCTTTGGTTGCCTTGAGGTTGCATCACATAGCTATACTTTACCCTGGATAAGCATCCGATCTCCTAGGGTAGATCAGCATGGCAACAAAAGGAACATGTTTCTTTTTTTAAAATGTTTAGTGCTTTTCTGTAGAGCAAGTTGAGGATTTCATACTCAATCGGCTGGCATTAGCAAAACAAATCCTGCCATTTATCAATAATATATAAATAATGACATATACAGCATTCCTTTGTAATTGTTTGGCGTTGCATTGGTCCCATGCAGAAAAGAAACCACGACCAGGCTGCTGAACAGGGCAGCTCCACTGGACCCCACCGAAACCAAGCGCAACCCACCCTGCACCTTCAGGGTCACTGCAGCACCTCTGAGCAGAAGGAGAAAACCCCGTCACTTAAGTGTTCTCCCAACCCCTGCTCAGATGACAATAAAGTTGTTCTCCTCTAAACAACTCCAGTACTTCAGACTCCTTAGTGATGTATTAATTTTGATGCATTAATTCATGAAGTTCACCGTATCTCAGAGATCTTGGTAAGAGTTGCCCACTGATAAGTGCTTTACAGTGCTCTGTTTTGCAGCAGCTTTTTATTTAAAAAAAAACCACCATGACAAACTTGTGTAGCATACATTACTGTCGCCCTAGGGCTGCAGTAACCTTGCACACTTTTCTAACTGAACACATTTTAAAGATAGAGGGTTTTTTTACCTTAAGAAATAATCCATATTTTATACCCCACAGTGAGGAAAGCCCCAAGGCTCACCTCTCAGGTGTTCAACTATATCAAAGAAGGTTCCACTGGTGCAGGAAGGTCAAAGCGCTTAATAATTCACAACTTGCATTATGAAACAAAAGCAGTTGCTAAAAATCCACCCCAAGCACAATACCTGCCTCTCAGAGAAGTGAAAAGAACAGCTTTAAAAATAAAGAAAGAATCAGCTGTGAGATCTTGCAATTAACCCAAACAGGAGCCAAACAGAGAAGATCTCAACGCCATGTTTCGGGTTAATACAATTTAGTTCTAGAAATCTGGTGGCTCTGCAGCCAGGCAGATGCTCTGCGGGAAGACTTGGGTTAGCGGAGAGGAAAAAAGTCAGTAAGGACCACGTCAACTCCGGAACTGAAATAGTGTAAGAAAAAAGTCTGGCCTAAACCCATCTAATAAGGATCTGTTTGCTTCCCCTTTCCTGGAGACGTATGTGCATCTTTCAAAGATTAATTGGAGTTAAATAGTTAAATTCCCTGCGGCAATCAAGTGTGCCAAGAAATGTGAATAGTCAAACTGCCTTGTCATAAAAAGCTGTCTGTATTTTCACATGAATTATGATAGCTGTGAAGACTTGAGTTACTCTGTTAACGTCTCTTCACGGTTTGCCACTCCTTTCAGCAAGGACACACACACACACACACGCAATTTCGCAGAGATTTTTGTGGCTGTTAAAAAAATTGTTTAGGCTGAAGCAGATATTTTCTATTTGTTTCCCAATTAAGATGAACATTTGTCCCAGTGTATAAATATCCCATTTATCCTCAACCCAGATGAGTATGCCTGGCCACAATGATAATACCTGATCTTCCAGCCATATAGCAGAGATGGGCTCACCCTGTAACTGAAGAGAAATGCATTCACGCATCCACCTCCCGGGACATTGACACAGTTACCTTGCGCCATGCATGGGGCAATATTTGCTGAAGAAAGTGAGAATCTTGAGTATCTGTAAAGGGTCCCAAAATTTTGACATCCAGGGGAAATATGTATATGCATGAGAGAGAATCTGATGTTTGAGGATTAAAAACAAACCCACGCGCTGGCAGGCAGTGTTAGAGATGAATACCCCATTCCTGGCTCTAAGCAGCACATGTATTCCAGGTCACCGCTAACAAAGTCCAACACAGACCCCCAATGGACCACAACCCCGGCGTGTTTTACTTTAATCAATACTGGCATTGGATTAAGGAATGACCAGGGACAGATATGATGCTGATCACTGTAGTATCTGCTCTGGGGTATGTACTGTGTTGTCTCAGTACCCCCAGTCCTCATGTAATACCTTTTCAGTTCATTTTCCTTTCTAAGGGTATTTGTCCTAAATTGCCAATAAAAAAATAAAAATAACTTTTAATAAGAGACGTAGACATGAACAAATACCATTACACTTTTAACAAGACAAACACAGGCTGTGCAGCTCCCTTTATCTTTCTCCAGTTAAAGCCAGAAATAGAGCATACTGTGCCCTAAGTTAGAGCTTAAGGGATGCATTTAGACTGCATAGAAACTGTAGGGAAAATAAGCACTGGCATCCAAAGATACCCCACCACACCGTAAAAATCCTGCAGTTTAAAGTTTAAGAATTTATTTGCACAGGCCGTGGGCACAGGACTATTTACACCATCCCATATGTCCTGTGAGCGTGCTCTGCCCAGCTCCCTCCAACACACGCTTCAGCAGCTCTGCTCCGCGCCACGGGCCCGAGGGATGCCCTGAAGAGCTGGCGAAGCAACAGCCGCAGAGGCTGAGCCTCCACCTCCCACACCGCTTATTCACCCCACGAGCCATCACACGCACCGGGGGACGGGGGGGCATCCGTGCGAGCGAACGGCGCCCGCCGCTCAGCACCTCTATGCTAAAAACAATTATTCCAGAATGAACTAAGTTATTAGTTACAAGACATAGTGGCCTGTCCTAATTACATAAGGCCAGGGAACGGTGAAATTTGGACCTACACCCAAAAGCCCGTAGGGCTCCGTTTCTGACACTTGCTGCCACCTCTCCTCACCTTTTCTTACCTTAATTCTCTTATCTATAGAACAGAGGCAAAAAAAATATCACTGCCTTGAGGTCCCTATATATGAGCTGCTGTATCAGAGCTGGGTATTATACTGAGAGTTATTAAATAACACGTAACGGAGCCTAACCCATTTCTTAAGGAAGATTTCAGCTCACCTAGGATTTTAAGAGAAGTAATCCCAGATAAATCTCATCTTCCCTCTATTTCTGTAACATGATGTTTTTCACCCTGTTTTTCCACTGTGAAAGCTCTGAAGTAGATTCCACCCTTCTCCTCCTTTTTCCCAAAGTATAATGTCAGTTTTCTTTCAGCATTCCGAAGCCAGTCTGATCTCCTAGGCTTTATGTACCAGAACCTGGAGTGATAAATGCTTCTGCCTCACCTCCAGGAATTTCAGCTGTTTGTCTTTGGGGTTTACAGGGATGAGTGACTGAAAGAAATAACACATTTTTCTTTCCGGCTTTGCATTGTATAAAAAGATTCTAATATAAAAAGTGGCATTGATAGCAGCAATACTTCTCAATAAAAGAGCGGCTCATAGGAATTATATACTAGATGATACAGCTTCAAATAAGGACATAAATTATGTTCCCTGACTTCATTTGATTCTTTGGGTAACACTTACGTTTAGAGCAAAGCAAAGTATAGGTTTTTGCTACTGAGAAATAATGTCATTAATTGCAATCTACAGCATATTCACTCAAATAAATGAACTTCACTATAAAGTACCTTAGTATAAATATGTCACATCCCATCATCTCACCCAGGTCCAGTGTGGGATGACAGCAAGAACTTATTGCTCCTGTTAGAAAGCCTATGAAGAAGCAGACGCCAGAATTAAGTTTTGGATGATATACCCAGCAACTGGTTTTGGTAAGATTACAGGGACTTTCTTCCTCTTCCAGCAGGGCTCTTTCAGCCTCATTCTATTACCACATACCTTTCGCGTGACTTAAAATTAAGTAGATGGAGATTTAAACCAGGTAGAGGTATCTGAGCAAGCTCTCACCTGCTTTGCCAACTCCAGACCCAACCGGCTGCTCATTCAAGTAAAACCAACTTCACTTCTGCCTCCTTCCCTACCTACTTCGCACCCCATGCCATTTACTCCAACGATTGTTGGATAAAGATCTGTTCTTAGGCTGGAAACTGAGAAATAATACACAGTATTAACACTTATTTCTCCTAGAGACAGGACTACTGTAAACATCAGTGCCATCTCCACCTGTGGTGGTGATAAGAAGCTGTTTAGCTTCTTATTTCAAACACCCTGGATAATACATCTGATCAGTTAATGTCAAGGTTTCATACACACATTAAATCTTTGTGCTGGTTTTCCTCCATCACGTTAGTCTCCAAGTTAAAATGACCACTTATTTTTCCTTTTATTCTTCCTCTTTAAATATACGCATAATTTCCATGAAAAATGTTTCTGTCTGCATTACAGACCTAAAACAAAACCCTTGCCCGATTCACCATCTTACATTCCATTTAGACTTATGTATTTATGGCAAAACTTGCAGTGATCCCACTTTATGGGGATAACTATTCAGGCTTTAAGAGCAAGCAATGATGAGCGCTTAAGGGATGAGCCTCCTGACCTCATAATATGCATCCTTACAAAAGATACTTGAAATTAGTATCTCCCAGATTTTTACTACCAGAACTGCCATTTATACTCTCTATAAGATCTACTACCACTAACACTGTGTCACTATTGTATAGTAATGCAGAGAAGCATTGCAATATACATTAAATAGCTTATACTCTTATGGTCAGAATAAAGTATCCAAGTCCTTGCCGAAATCAACGTGCCGGGCTTTTCCCACACGTTTCACCACAGTCCAGAACAGATACGTATGGAAAACACACATCAATTCTTATTTTTCAGAAATTCCGCAGATGGAAAGCCAAGGTATGTACTGTGTATCATGACGGACACACAGAGGGGCTCCTTTTCTGTTGGGATGTACATCTTGTGGAGAAAAAAATAAAAGCTAATAAAAGCATGCATCACCACAGCAGCCATATTCATAGTGACATGCGCTGCTTCTGCTGCATACATTGGGAGTGAAAGTTTCTGTGTTTCCCAAAGCTCTGCTGAAGAAATTAAAATTTTAATTAATATTCTTTTTCATTATTTCCCCCCCCCCCCCAACTCCCCCAGGGTTGTGGATCTGAAAGTAAACCAGTACAGTCCTAATTTAGTGCTATGATCTGAATGCCAAACAAAAATAACTGGTTAGCACAGCAGCCAGACTCAACCTTGTCACATAAAAAAAAAATTGGTGATTAAACAAATGTGCCTGACCTCCCTTGAGAGGTTTCATAACCAGAGGAAGCAATAGCTTGATAACCATATTAGACATTAACATTTAAAAATCGACCATGAAAGATTGAAGTAACAAAGTGATTGATCGCAGCTGAACATTTCCAGGACCCCCAGTCGAGCAGGCCTCTCGAACTGCCAGGAATGCAAGGAAGCCTCTCCTTTCACTTCAGGAATACTGT
Organism: Phoenicopterus ruber ruber; assembly: GCA_009819775.1. NCBI lineage: Eukaryota > Metazoa > Chordata > Aves > Phoenicopteriformes > Phoenicopteridae > Phoenicopterus > Phoenicopterus ruber. The sequence continues at coordinate 3,788,901 of CM020223.1, read as the reverse complement.
CCCGGCTGCTGCAGGTCAGCAGTCCTGGCACAGGAGTAGCACCAAGAGTAAGGAGGAGTCGCCGGGCCAACACACATGCTTTTTTTTTTAATATAAAAACAAACTTCCTGGATAAGAACAGAACTTGACCCTTGTTTAAAATTAAGTATTTATTTAAAAAGGCAAAATGTCCTTCACGGTCTAAGGATGTGTGTCCTTGGGTACAGACCTAGCGGAAGAGATGCTCTGCAGAGTGACGGTATTTCGGTGCATGCACATGTAGATCCTCAAAGACAGAAGAACTAGAACCAAAGTTAAAGCAAAGAGACCAATCTCTATTTCCACACTTTTTTTTTTATCTAGTTCACCACAATAACTGCTCTAAAATAGCTTGAAAGATGATCAAAGCATGATAAAATTAGAGGTGAAACAGGAAAAGAAACAGAAGTCCTAATTCATTCTAGGATAAATAGACCTCAGGCGGACAGTCCATGTGCATACCGTGGATTACCTTGTTATTTTATCTGATGATGTGATGCTATTAAAAACCCCAATGATAAATTCGCAGTTAACACGTTTGAACATGTGTATTATTTTAGTATTTCTTCTTTAAACACACCCTCAGTCAAAACCTATAACACTAATAGGAACCCGGCTGCTGGGGCAGAAGGAGAGTTCGGTCTCAGATTCCTCCTGCAGAACCGGTTTGTTCCTCTGCAAGCGCGCTGCGATTTGAAGGTGTTCGTTCAGCACGCTCTTTCAAGGGGTTGCTGATGTTTTCCTGTCACTTTGCACTTCTACAAAAGCTATATTCCCCGATTTTCTAGGGAACTTTGATTAACTAGCTATCTTAAAAGAAGCCATGCTTCAGAGGAGCTTCATGTTTATACAAATAGGTTTGGTTTTAGTTCTTTAGATTGGAAACTGGCTTTTGTTGCCTTTACATTAATCTGGGGCTCTGCTTGCTCCTTTAACTACAGTGCTAGGGTTTTCTTCAAAGGGTGATAAAACTATCGAAGCCTGTTAGAAGTCCCACTGATATTGCAGCCATATTTTTCAGAGATTTTGTTGATCCAGCTGCCTACAATGGAGACAATACGCAATGCCTTTTCGGAGCTCTTAATGACATCTGAAATAGAGTACATCATGCTGTTTTCACAACAAGTATGCACAGAAACAGTCAAAACTCAGAAGTCTTCTGTAGTCGGTTGATCTTCCCATGATATTTAAGTTTGGGATTGTCATTAGGTTGCCAAAAATGTATCCAGTAGAGGGAAGATATAAAATATCGATGAAATAGGGCCTCCATCAAAGATTTGTCTTTGCCTTTGAATTACATTAGAGGAATTGCAGACATCTGACAAAACTGGGATTTGTCACATTCCTTGGAACAACGTACCAACTCTTCTTATCGCCTTTAAGCTGAAGAGACTTGAGGATCACGAATCAATCTCCTCAATTCAAAACAGCAATGTTCACTGGTACACAGATCAATACTCCTTTCATTACCCAACTTGCTCGTCTTGAAGGCAATTAGCCAAGATCTCCATGTCTGCCCTACCACAGCATCCCAATTAGGGGACGCCAAGCGCAGTTGCCTCTTGCTCTTGAAGGGGTTTGAATCCAAAACACAAGAAGTGGTCCTAGTGAGGGTGCAATATTCCATCAAATACAGCTGGGAAGAGTGTTGTGGACAACATTAAAGCAGTTAGAGGTTACTCTTTGATAGCCTTTATATACCAGACTTAAACAATGAGGTCCTAGCTCGCTGAAGCTCCCGTCACTCTCATTGCATCAGTGTTATACCCTGGCTCCATGCAGAAGATCTCAGCGTAATTATACCATGTTTAGTAGCAAATGGAAGATTAAGCAAGATATTGCAATTCCTGTGAATGAGTGTGGGGTGGGTTGGGGAGAGTTTGATTTGCTTGGGGTTGGGGATTTCCTTCCCCTCTCTTGTTTTTTCAATTTTCTTCCTTCCTCCCCAGTGACAGAACACACTATCTGAAGCAGAAGCACTGAGGACAAGTTCACGCTACTTCCAGAGACAGCAGCCGCAGTACCAGCCCATGGGAGGCATCGCCAGCGGTGCTCCCATGCATGGCAGCAGCAGAGCCCAGGCATGCAAGGAGACGGGGCTCAGCTAGCAGCACTCCCAAAAGACTCAGCAAGAGCGTCTGCTCGAGTTTAAGGGCCCAGAACAGCAGTAGGATTTTCTTTTTCAAGTGAATGTTGAACAACCAGCAAGTCCCCCTTGAAATGAGACAGAGCAGGTCTGCGCTTGCCATGGGGGGCATTGAGGGGGAGCTTGGCTGCTGCCAGTTGACACTCCCCAACTGCTGGTTTTGTTTCTGCTTATAAGTTTAATTCTTAATATGTGCATAAACTGCCACTGATGCCATTTTGCTGTGGTTCAGGGAACACACGCATTTGTTAACAACCATTTGGAATATTGAACGAAAATTGAATTTTGCTGTTCTTTGATAGCTATTGTGTACCTGTAGCATCCTCATTAAAAATAAATAATATTTAAAAAAAAAAATCACAGCACTCTTTCATGTTTTAACAGCAAACATTCACCACTGCCTGTGTCATATATCCAAACGAGAGCTGACAGTCCGATGCCTGTCATCTGCGCCCGCTCCCTGCTATCTGCCCATTCAGCTTGTGCCACAGACATCTCCTCAGAGTTAATTGTCGGCTCAGCTTTTGTCCCTTTCACCCAGGTTTTCTCCAAGCGAACTGCCTGTCATTGCTCAGTTACTTCTGCGTCTCCGCAAATTAACTCACCGCTTGGCAGGGCTCAGCGTCTCCAAGCTCCGGCCAAGGCAGGAGCACATTCCTACACACAGCGTGCCATCTAGTGATGGAAGAAGTGAGAGCACGGTCTCAGATCCCGCTGAAATGACTCCAGATTTATTACAGCTTTCCTCTTCACAAAGAGTCCAAAGGAAACAGTCAGGCGTCCAAGAAAATATTTAGTTATTTTCTCACGTATTGACCCTATAAATAAAAGCAAGCGCATCAAGGACGTGCAGCATCTCCTCCAGGCAAAATACTGTGGTTGTTAAAAATAGATGGCAAATATATAAATGCATGCAAGGAGAAAACCTAAACAAAAACTAACCTCATGACAATTATTTTCTTGTATATCACCCTAATGAAATTTCATGACAAAACCCCACAAAGCACTGAGGCCACCCTCCGGTTTTGTACTTCGCCGCGACACGCCACAGCCAGCACAACGTCGGTAGTGATGGCACTCCTGAAGAGTGCTGGAAGGTGGAGTAAGCGGGAAAACAAGTCTCCTAGAGGACGCAAAAATGATGTAGGTATATAGGCACATAGACATTTTAATTCTCCTATGGTTGACAATTCCCTTAAGTCATATACAGTAGCCAGCACTTTCCATTTTTTGCAGAAAATTGCAATATTCCAAAGGGAGCACCCAAGCACTTGCAACCCATCCTGTCTCCGACAAACCCCACCGACAGCTCAGATGCTCCAGGTTAATCTTCAGCAGCAGGCTAAACTATTCTGGTTTTTCTTGCGTATCAAGAAGGACCAGCTCTTTCCCACAGCTAGGAATGATGCCCTGGCTGAGTCTGAGGAGCAGAACTAAACCAAGCTGACAGTTTTCACAGGTGGGCAATCTGTTTCTTAAACTGCACGGACCCAAATGCCTTCAGCCTCAAGCAGCAAGATGAATATATCCATACAGCTTTAGGAAGCTTCTAATCACGACTTTCATGTGTCTTGTTATCAAGAGAAAATATCTTTATACATAAGAAATTCTACACGTCTACCATAGAAACAGACTGTCATTATTAATAGTGTCATAGTAACTAACAGCCAAGCAGAGGCTTATTAATAGCCACATCACCAGAGAGAAGCCTTAGAGGGGAAGTACCAAGGAATAGAAAAGTATAAGCTTCCCCATTAGTTACCGTCTAATTAACATTCCTGAAAACAGCACCTGCCGGGAGCACAGGAGAGAAGCTTTAGTTACTCGACTTCTGAACACCAAGCTCTCACGACTCCAATGCTTTGGTTAGATTTTGAAATTTGTTTTCCTAAAAAACTGTCAGAATTCACAGACTGCCAGTATTTTATCACGAGGATATGAACTCCACAAACTACAGGCTGCTGCTTAGCTGCCCTGGTATTTTTTATCTTTCCCTTGTAGCATCCTACAGCAGCCCGGGGCAGAGCAAACCTCTCCTGTCCACGCTTGCTTTCACTACAAGGAGTTTACCTGCAATGTGTCTGGTTTGCCAAGGTATTTTAGACTAAGGAATGAAAACGCAGTCTCTCCTCCATACAAAAAAAGCCCACTGGTTACTGAGGCTGTAGAGACACCAGGTCAAGCCTCCCTGGGGTGGAATTACCCCAAAACAAGCTGGCACAAAGAGAAACAGGTCTCGTGCTCACATATCATAAATGGTTACAAACAGCACAGATCACCTCCTGCACCACTGCATCCAGCACCGAACACTCACTGATCCCAGCAGGTTTGGGCTGAAACCCCTCACACAGGGACTAATTTTTACTATTCTTAACAGTTTTGTCTGAATCCCACCCCCTCCAAGTTTTACATTTAAGCCAGATTCTCAACATTTTTTTTTTTTTGGTATGAAATAATAAATTGAATCTGACAAATTAATTATCAAAGGACACTTCATTAACCAGAGTACCTAGCAAACAGCTCTTCATTATCTGAAGACACTTGCACCAAAATGCTGCTGAAAACATAAATTCTGCTTATTTTTAACACCTTAAAGAACATCTAATGCCTTGCCAAAGCTGAGGCTTTTACCCAGGGTCTCTGTGTCAGGAGATGGGGCAAATGCTTATTAACACAAATACAAACAAGAAAAAAATGCCATAAAAAGTATTACCTTAATCAGCACGAGTACCCCAGCCAAGCAGACCTCCTTCACTACCTCCTCCAAAAGCAAAAGCAAAGCCCAAGCTCCCTCCCTTAAGGCTAAGCCTAAACCTAAACCCACCCTAAACCCACAGCTGGTCCTAATGACTGGCCCACCCCCTCTGGCCCTTAAAGCCACACCAGGACAGCTTTAGCCCAGCACCCCCCAAATGCACGTCATCTCTTTTCTTGCACACTGACATCATTCTTACGTTTTGGAAACCTCAGCTGTGCTAAAAAAGCCATTTCTGCACCAAACCAGCCTGGAGCAGCCCATGGCTGGGCCACGGTGTGGGCAGGCTGTGAGCTCTGCGGGGAGATGGAGGCAGCATCTTGGTTGATGCAACTTGTGCCTATTTTTGCACAATAATTCTACATGTGATGATTCTCCCATGCCGGTTTTAATTTGTCATCGTCACCGCGTCAGGATATGGGGCACCTCCAACCCTGACACCGTTGCTGACCCCTTCACACCCGTGCCAACGCAGGCTTCGCAGGATCCCCTCTTCCCTAGCCCATTCCCTGGGGTTTGTGCTCCACTTCGTTAGTTACTGCTGAAGTATCCCCAGATAACCCCCTGCATGGAGCTGGGTGCCCTCAGGAACCGCTGATTTCTCCCACACTGACATCCAGACTCCCTTTTGAAAGCGTACATGGGGTGAAGCAGCTCTCGGAGCACTGGGAGGGAGCACCCCGTGCCCAACGGGCCGACCAGGCGAGAGCTACCTCCATCCCTGTCACAGACCAAGCCAGCTTCAGGCCAGAGTTAAAACATGGCGTCGGAGGGAAGGCAGGTACGGGACTGAGGCCATGACAGTGACTGCTACTGATCGAGAGCATTTCAGAAGATAAATGAGTTTGTCATTCCCACCGGGACTTCACGAAAATAGTCTTCCAGCTTGTCAGTGGAGAACAGCTGAAGGGAGATCAGCATGCAAATATGAGCATTACAATAACCACAACAAAAATCTCCTTACAAAGCAATTTCCAAACTCTAAGTTTAGTAACTGAGAGGTTTCCAAACCCCAGGGACAGAAACTCCTATGATTTACTCTGTACGTTGCCTTGCCCAATAATGTCTCACTGCAAAAAAAGCCACTGTCTTTTGAGGGACCGGGTTGCTCTTTCAGCAGAGTTTTCAGGTAGATCCATTAGGTTTCTAAAATGATGGGTTTTCTGCAAGGACGGAGACCCCACACACACTTTTCTTCTGAATCTTCCATCAAGCAGCTCTTGCCTGCGCTTCCAGGGCTGTGAGTTGGCCAAGCTGACACGAGCCCAGCAGGGTCTCACCCACCCAGGCACAGCCAGTCCGGCCTGAGACAGCTGCGAGTTTGGCACCCGGTGAGGAGCATGAAATACCTTACGGGATACGGACTCATAAGCAATAATTTTAGTCTTACAGGAAATAGCATTTAATCTTTCTGTACACGCTGGTATTGCATAAAGCATCCTACTGGTTGCAAACCGGTTGAACGCTTTCAGTCTTCAAGGCAAACATGATTTCAAACTCGTAACTCTTAATAGTACATGAAACCAAAACTGATTTGCCTGGGTGTTTTAATCACAGCACATTTGCCTGTTCCAGATACTGTTGTGTGATATTGTCTGTGAGAACATTGTGCTTATTCACATGGATGATCTGAAGTGGTTCATGCCAAGTGGCATTTGTTTAGCAGTTTTAACTAGGAGACCAGACAGAAGAAAATTCCAGCAGAAATAAATACAATAAAATATTCCCGATCATTCCTCCAGGATATCACTCTGTGAATTTCAGAATCAAACAATGAGGCTGATTCTTTGATTTTATTATTTGTAGTGGTCATGGTGACTCAAGGACATTTTGTGAAATTTTGCACTGAGATTTGCACAGACAATTGTGTGTAAATATTTTGTGTCCACACTCCTACTCAAAGAGGGTCTGTCTGTCCCAGATTTGAGGTAATTAAAATTCAGATCATCTCAGCATCCAGGATATCATCTGCCTTGTCCACCAAGAACCAAACGGGAACCTTGAGAGTTAAAGCACTGTTTGGAAGCCTTAAGAGCCAGCGACTGTGGGCAGGTGCCCTCCATGAATCAGCCAAGAGCAGCAGCTCTGCCCAGCACTACCCAGTGGGGTCTACTGGGAGCATCCGAAATGAAACCTTCAGCACGTCCCCAGTTGTGAACCTCAGAGGCCTCCATGAGGTGACTTGCACTAAGCTGAAGTTGGAAATTTCACAAAGGCTCATTCTGTTTCTCCACAGTAATCTTCTCAGCATACGGTGATGTTGTAAACCAGGGGTGAATCATAACACTTTCTAACACTGAATGATAATCACCTAAAAACTTAGTTTCAAATGACATAGACACAGAAATGGGCAAATGTTTGTGGTACGACCTACAGATTCCCTGATCAATTTGCCAATCCCTAGCGTGTCAAACTTTTATTATGCTCTAAAAATGAGGAACTGGGTGTGTGTCTGCATTTTAACCGGTGTTCTTCACCCCCTAGAGAACAATAATTTCAGTAGTTGTCTGCTGACAGCAAAGTATTTCTTTAAACATGAACCCTCCAGAATTTAAAAGACAAGGCTGGAGCCACCCTGGTTTATATCACACAATACTTCTGCTCTAAAAAACCTACTTTTCAATCCAATGCCAGACCTAAACTTCCCCAAAAGTTGGAGGTTGGCAGTTATGGGGATGCTGACAGGTGGATTAATGCTTCTAAGACACATCTCTAGTTTTATTTAGTTATTTAAAACCTAAAAGTTAGGTTTCCCCATGGCAAGACCTGAAGGATCATGAGTACCTGTTATTTTTAATGAAAACATAATATTAGATTTTACTGTAGGATATTTCAAGAACTCTCAAAAGAACAAACAGCTCATGTATGTTCTGTCAAGTTCCATGACTGAACTGAGTCTCGAGGGTCTCTTGGTGTCTCTGGGGGCTGCCTGCTCTGCACACACCGATGGAGGAAAGCCGCGCGGAGGAGAAGGCTTCCCGGCACGGCATGGGCTGTCGTGGGCGCCGGTGGGCGCGCGAGGTATTTGCAAGCTGTGGGGACATCTTAAATTCTTATTGGTGACAGAGTCCGTTCTAGTCCTTTACCAGCAATTCATTCTAGTTGGAGTGCTGAAAAATTCACTCTGCAGCTCACTCTCATTCGCTATCAGCTATTCAACTGCCAATTTTTCCGTTTATTTGATCAAATATGATCTAGAGGGTTTTTTGTTTTGGTTTGGTTTTTACATGCCCTTTTTTTTTACATGCCGAGCGGTTTAACCACTTCACTTTTAGTTTTCTCAATATTACCATCTGGTCTGCCTGAACTGCTGAAATTTTAGTGAAGAAATTACTTTCAGTCAGTTGATGCCTCAGTCTTCAAGGAACTTTATTTTTACTAATCACCTGTAATGTCTCATGGGCTATTACTTCACCTGGTTTACACAACCGGCTTTAAGCAGACAATTAGCTGGTAGTAAAGCCTACGCCAATTAGAAATACCAGCCATCTGCAACAAGATGACTGCTGATCGCAGAAGAATTTTTTGAGAAGTATCACCCAAGGAGAGTGCAACATAATTTGGGGCAAAATACCTTTTCTTTGTTTAGTGTTTTAATGAAGGTCTTTATTTGGACAAGCTGAGGGAATCGTGTCCTGCGCATATTCTGTGTGCTGCGAAGGAGAAAGGCTTTGAAACCATCAAATTGTAACACCAGGTAGCCCCAAAAAGGCTTAGTCTTTGGATGAGTCCACCAGGAGCATAAATGGAGATGAGAATTTCTCCTCTTTGTTAGAAGCAAAGATCAGTCTGCAAGACTGAAATCTAGAAAAGGAAATTTTACCAACTGTTTTTAAAGACGGTATCTTCTGTTTCAAAAGAAAGGAAAAAAAATAGGAGACCTGGGCAAGAAAGCGATGGGAACGAGCATGCTGCTAGTATACAGTTCCAAATGTACAATACATGGTGAACCATTAATTATACCCAATTCCACTAACTGGTCTCATTGAAGAAATCCACCTTGATAAGATTAAAGCAGCCTTACAGCAGTCAGAAATAAATGCCAACATGCACTTAAATCATTTCCCTTTTCCTAAACTGTTTTTCTTTTCTTTGCAGCTTCAAACAACAGAGGAGGGAGGAGCTGGGGAAGAAGGAAAGATCAAGCAAATATAATTTCTCCCTTCCGAGAAACAGTGTCTTTCAAAGTATGCCCCATGCTTTTATTCTAATTAGACCGTAATTAGAATAGTCGTTGTCATGACAATAGATTTATTTTTATTGCTACCTAAAATTGTGCATGACATTTTTATTTTCTACGGATGCCTCTGGGGAAGGTGGGAAAGGTGGAGAATTCAGCATAGGATGGTATTTCCAGCTGCACCTTCCCGTCCTTGGGGAGCAAAAAGAAGAAAAGTCGTGTCCCTCCAGAGCACAGGATGGAAGAGAAAAGTAGTTCAGAGCGGTGTCTTCTCTCGCCCCTTGGTGGGCACCGGTGGGTTTACTCTTTACTTGGAAAATGTTCAACGCTTGTGTGACCAAGGCCCTGTGCAGCCTGGTCCAACTCTGAAGTTAAATCTAACTTTGAAGCCAGCCCTGGCTGGAGCATCAGGTTCAGCCAGGTGTTCTCCAGAGGCCCTGACAACTGAAGTTATTCTGGGTATCCAGGAGCAGTTCACAGTGTCGTGGCATTAAGACTAGAATGGGTTTGTTAATGTTTTTGTTGATTTTATTGTGTGGGTTTGTGGTTTTGTGGGGTTTTGGGGGGTTTTTTGCTTGTTTGGTTGGGTTTTGTTGTTGGTGGTTTTTTTTTTTTAATTAGTATTACTATGTCTACCGTAACAGAATTCTTTAGCGGAATAAACTAAAATTCATACTCCAACCCTTGTTCTGCCAAGTTTATGTTTTGACATAGCCCCAGAACTTTCAGGAGAGGGAACAGCAGCGAGTCAAAGATTACCGGAGTCATTATAACCTTTGCACAAAAGCAGTATATCAAAATGTAAACTGTGCCTGTGCCAAATAAATGTTAATGAGTAGTATCTGGAAAGGTTAAATATAAATACATATAATTACAGCTTGCTAGTGACAAGAAATTATTAGTTTCTTTCTTCCTCGGAAGGCATTGCTCCAAAATACTAAACTGAAATAAAAGTATATATCTAATCCTGCAATCATAATAGGGCTTGGAGAGCTACAATTATATCAATCAGTCAGAAATAAGTTGAATACATATCACTGCTAATGTCCTCAGTCAGTTCTATATTCCCCCTTTCCAGATAAATATATAGAGATTGGTCAGAAAACTGCTCCGAAAACTGGAATTTGAAAATTGCATTGAGAAATCACTTCAGTTCATTTATATTTTAAAAATATAAGCTCGCAATTGTACAAGAAAAAAAACACAAATCAAGCACAAAGAATAAATCTCTGTTTTCATCCATAGGCGGAACAGAAAAATGTGTTTGCTAAAGAAATTATTTAAATGCTCTATATTGGCATTTGATTGGAGGGGGAAAATTCATTTCTTCCCCTGGAGGGAAAAAACTAATATGCTACAAACTGCACTAGAAACAGAGCCATTCCAAGCTGACATTTGCAATTAAAAAGAGGAAATATTTAATGGAAGCTCGTGAATACTTTGCAAAGGCAAAATTGCTTTTAGCCTTTAGAAAATTTCCCTTTTATTATAATTCGCTTAAACTACCAATGCACAGCCTTTGTGTCACATGTAAAGTGTTCGCTGGTACTCTGTGAAACAGGGATGGACCGGCCCAAGTAGCGTTTAAAGATGCTGCAGGTCGGCAGCTAATCGAAGGAATGAAAATTGCACCCCACCACTCCGGTCCGTGCGTAGCCATCTGCTGACACCTGCGGGTATCCCCGACCAGATCCACGCCACCTATTCCAGTTGAAAATGAAGATTTTTCAAAAGTAAATCTTGGGATTTTCATTTGCACCCGATACACTCATCTCTCCCCACGCAACAGTTTAAACGGAAACCTAGAAATTACAACAATTTCAGCCCTGTACAGCTGCCACGTTGTTTTAAGATGCGAACTTCTCCTATAAGCTACCATCCTAAAGATTATTTTAGCACTGCACATTTTCCTCTCTGTTTAAAATGTGACCATTCTTACCAAAAGGATATACATTTTTTGCATGTAGAGGTTCACAAGGGATACAAGATAAATTTGAATTAGGCATATTGGAGATATTTGTGCAGTACTGGGTTACCTGAATGTTTTATTCAGATTATTGTTTTTTGGGTAAAACATAGAATTAATGCATTTTTACATTTCTACAGCTTCTACATTTGCTTCCTCACAACAGTCCCATCAGCTTCAACTGATCACACGAGTGCATGAAGAGAATAGGGCATGAAAAGGGGCAAAGTCCAGCCACTACGAATCTATTTAAAATGAGTAAATCCAAATGAGGGATGAAAAAATGACTGCATTTCGCAACCTCTGTTCGCCAGAATACGAGCTAGCTGATCAGAAATATGAAACCGGTAGCGATGAATCTTGCTCTGCCTGTATGGCAGCAGTGGATTTATGCTGTTTTTTTTCCGTAAAGTGGAAGCAAACATACAAAACCCCACTAATATTCTTTCCTTTTTTTTACTTTTCTATTTTGGTAACACAGTAAATCTTTGTCAACCACATTTATTTAACTACGTACGTTCTGATTAACTAACGGATTTAAGAGATGAAAACCATTAATTCTGATTATAGGGCCCTAAAGCAGGCACTAAGTCTTACTTTAATTCTGATAGCACTGCCTGAATGACACAAAGGTGGTTGAAAACACAGTCCGTGACAGCGAGAGGGTGCAAGCTGCTCACGCTCGCGGTGGCCGCGGTAACTGCCCGCGTTTCAGACCTGGGGCCCCTCGGTGACTCCCCAGCTCACGCTGGCGGCAGGGAGGGTGATGCGGCAGCGCGACTGATGGAGATTCAATCTGAAAGTCCAGAATAATGGAGGGACTGTAAAAAATACGACATTCCTTTTACAAAGGAAAGGTAAGTAAGAACCGCGTGTGGTTTATTGCCAGAGACTCAGGTGAGCAAAATACTTACTACGGTGTTGGAAGGAAAGAGGCTCAGCCCTGGTGCAGGACGCCCAGGGATGCAGGAACAGCGATGGGATGCGGGCAGAGGTGCCCTGTCCCCTCTTGTCTGCTCCCATACCAACACTCCTCCACCTATACGCAACAAAATAACCACCATTTTTAAAAGAATGTCAGGCCAGTAATAAAAGACCATTTCTATTTTGACCTTTCAATAGCAGGTAACTTGTTCGTAGTGAAATGAATCTTCAGTTTGAGTGTAGCTGGGCAAGAAATAGATTTCTTGTTCTGATATTTGGGACCTTGCATGGTTTTCCTCCAAATTAGGATTAAAAATAAAAAACTATCTATTTCTTGAAAAATGATAATCAATATACAAGCTTATACCAAGTCTGGTAAAACCTTTTCTTCCATTATCTTCAGAATTGATTCAGTGTTGACCTTTTTGTTTTTCATCTTAATCGGTACACAAGAACTGAATTACAAAACAAAAGTAGCTTCGAACTAAGAAAACTAAAGTTTTCGTAAAACACATATCAAAAGAATCATTAAGATACATTTTAATAATTTTCCAATACTACTTCTTTTTCTTAATCTGAACATTGGTCAAATTTGACCTTTGTGTTATTCCTAAGGAATAGCCACAATTGTTCTCGTGAGCCCCACAGCAGACCAGGAGCTGTTGTACTTTTAAACAGCCGTACTGCGTTTTCCCATTAGACAAGAGCATCCATACACACTTGATCGATCTTCATGCCAGCGCATCTATCGAGTGCAGCTTCTGCCCGACAGCTGACAGATGCAACGAGAGGCCTCCGAACACCGCACAAATGCCAGACGCGAGCTGTCTCTGATGCTCTGTCTTTCAGATCTATAACCCTAAGCCAAGCAACGGGTAAAGACCTCATTGGAGCCTAAAATATGCACCATTTGCATGATAATTTATGAGTCAGATACTTAAAATGTTAACCAAGTTACAGTATTTATATAATTTCTATGGTGATTTTGCATTGTGTGTAACGCTAGCAGTCATTTGCAAGGTCACAATATGATTCTTTAAAATATTTCTTATTCTAAAGCCTGTTTAAGTTTTCTTCTTTAAAGCTGTAATTAAGGCTTTCAGGGAAATCCTTTCTTATTCTCGTTATATTATTCAAGCCCTCCTCTCACTCCTCAGTTGCCTACACCATATCCCACGTAAGAACCTGAAATACAGACTTGTCTCCGACACCTGCAGCACAGCAAATCTGGAAGTCGGTCCAACTCGTAAGTGTCCCATGCCAACCTATGTGTCAAGTCAGTATTTTCTTTTTATGGTGTGCCCATGTTCATACCAAGCTTTTCACGCTTTTTCACTCACTTGATCAAATGGGTGGCCAACAAATGTACATTGGAGAGCTTGATCGTGTGACAGAGGCACGGAGGTGCAACGGAAAGATGCTGGTAGAGAAGGGGCTACTGGAGAGCGATGAGGTGGGAACAGCAAGCAACGGGAGCTGTTGCCACCTGAACTAATGTAGCTTTTGTAGAAAGAGACTCCTTTATTTGCTATGAGAGTTGAATTATGAAAGAGATGCCAAGAGTACATGCACGCTAATCAGTATTTTTTATCAATGGTTTCCATCATTTTTATGAAGTTCTGTCTCCTATGAGTAACAGGAAAAAACAAAAATGACAATCTGTTTTTAATGGGTTTTCTCTCTCAAAATTGCTGTGAAGATTGTGGAGCAACTTCACATTTTTTTCTAGTTTCTGAAAATTTTTACTTCCTGAAGAATGTACTGCTGAGGATTAAATTCAGGTGATTTACTTTTGTGGACATGACTAAAGGCTGAATAGTCCTATGGGGGTACATACCTCCTTTCTTTTTATTTGGGGCTTTGCCATATGCTGCGTGGCATCCATTGCTTCTTTCCTCATGAAATTGAAGATACATGGGACAATTTACTAAGTCAGTAACATGCCAGGGCTTTCATTTTGCTCCTTTTAAATAATTCTATGTGATCTGGTCCCTTTAAGTCTAAAACCATTGTTCAACTTCAACTCCATACCAAACATTTCTCTCTCCAAAAAATAAGAATATGAAAACCCACCAGCTCTTCCAACCTGAAAGCCAAGGTAAAGGCAGCTATTTATTTCAGTTCTTACAAAGCATGTTTGTAAAAAATGGTCCCTTCCCCAACTGTTCTTTATATGTTCCTGGTAATTGAATTAAAGCAAAAAGTTCTCCAAAATAAATGAATTTAGTGTACCAGATGGCCGTCTAAAATAGCATGTATTTTAGCTTCCTGTGTAGCAGCCAAGTTGATTTAAATCAACTAGAAGAGAGGTACTCTTTAATCAGGTCAGCTGACAGTTATTAGATCAAACCTGATTGAAATTCAGAAATTTAGTGTAAAATAAATCTGCTACGAATCCACCATTTTCCTCCCACGGGGACCCAATGGATAAAACTTTTAAGACATTAAAATTATTCTGGTTTGTGGAGTAAGATTTAGTAGAGCATGTCAAGCTTTTATTTTACTGTTTAGCCTCCTCTGTGACTTTGGTTTAGTGCAAAAGGTACCACATAAAACCAAGCACCACGGAACAAGCAGAAGATGGAAGAGGTCCAATTCTTGGCTGCCTTGCATCAGGATTTTACAACTGTTCAAACTAGACGTAAAATACTACAAAGCCAAAACAGCTGCATTTTATACTCGCCTTGCACAGCTGTAAGTGAAAACAAAGCTGAAAGGGGAGAATTTGTGCAGCAAAGAGGACATATTTCCTTCCGGAGTTTGAGCAACCTGTGTTATCATTAATTTTAACCATTCTTTTTATAAAAATCTGTTTGCTAAATATAGAGATAAGTTACAGGTGAGTCTATTGTGCCACCTGAGATGCCCCTGTCAGTGTCTTTTAATTATGATATTCTTCACGGCTCTGAACCGTAGAACAACAGCTGGGCTTTATCCTCCAGGTAGGGAATGAAATCTCTAGACTGCTCTCTCTTATTTTGCAGATGATTTGTGCAAAGCTGGTTCAAAAATAGATTTTCCAGCCTGTGGGACAATTAAAAAAATTTAATATTTATTTTCATCTCAAAATCAAGATGAAAAGTTACACTTCAGAAGTATTTGGGGGAAAACATAGGAAGGAGATCAATTTGGAAAGAATGGATTTTTTCCAATCAAAATGGGATGTTTAAACATTTTCCTTATTAAAGAACAACAATAACCAAACTCGGAGCTGAGACCATTCAGATAACCTGAGACTCCTAACTTGGTGTCACCACAGCCCAGAGAGAAGCTTTGTCTCTGTCCCAGTAACTTCCAGAAGCCCCATCACCAGGAGATATTTGTGCTTCCTATTTCTGTACATCTCTTCAACCATACCCAGGCAACTCGGGACAAATCGCCCTGACTGGGAGCCTGGATTCACCAGGACACTGGTAACTATTGCCACCTTATCCCCCTGCTTTTTCCTTAGCAAATCTTTTTCTCAGTATGGCATGGGAGGTCCGTGTGGTATGTATAAGTACACCTAAAAACCAGGAATCATGAAAAGACACCAGGAACTGCTAGACTATGGATCCAGTTTGATCAATCTTGTTCTTCTAGTCCCCTACAAGACAGAAAATACATAGAATCATAGAATCATAGAATGGTTTGGGTTGGAAGGGACCTTAAAGATCATCTAGTTCCAACCCCCTGCCATGGGGTCACCTTCCACTAGACCAGGTCGCTCCAAGCCCCGTCCAACCTGGCCTTGAACACTGCCAGAGATGGGGCAGCCACAACTTCTCTGGGCAACCTGTGCCAGGGCCTCACCACCCTCCTAGGGAAGAATTTCTCCCTTCTGTCTCATGTAAATCTCCCTTCCTTCAGTTTAAAGCCATCAACCCCTGTCCTATCACTCCATGCCCTTGTCAAAAGTCTATCTCCAGCTTTCTTATAGGTCCCCTTTAGGTACTGGAAGGCTGCTAGAAGGTCTCCCTGGAGCCTTCTCTTCTCCAGGCTGAACAACCCCAACTCTCTCAGCCTGTCTCCATAGGAGAGGGGCTCCAGCCCTCTGATCATTTTCGTGGCCTCCTCTGGACACACTCCAGCAGGTCCATGTCCCATGCAGTGTTTCTTAAAAGATCTATCTAGTGCCAGTATTATTTTTAAGATTCAGTATTTACCTGTAGCCTTTATTTCATAGAATCATAGAATATTTCAAGTTGGAAGGGACCCGTAAGGATCATCGAGTCCAACTCCTATATATTTGTATATAGGATATACAGTATATTTGTCTTATAGTAGGCTGTTAGAAAATACAGCAAGGCTGGAACAGATTCATTCATTAGCGCTGGAGATGAATCTGCCATTTCACTTGAAGCAGATCAGACTAAAAAAATCCCAGTTTCTTACGTTTGGTTTGGCTTACTGTAACATGCCCTTCTTAAAAATACTTTCACAGGATAAGCTTGTGTTCCAGGCTGCCACTGAACCACACTTCCACGCTTCCTTGGCTAGACAGAAAAGAACAAAAAATGTGAAATTGTGGTGTGCGGAACTGATCACTAGCAGACTTTTCTCTTTTCTTCTACCAGCACCAAGCAAGTACCCGTGTGTGCTCCCGCTGCTCTTGGAGGTCGTCCCACCCCTCCTCGCCCTGCGCAGCTGAACCTCGCCGCACTTGAACGAGCAATGAAATTAGGGGTGTAAGCAGAGGGGGCGTCTGAGGAGCCAGGTGTTAGGGTCCTACTCTGCACCAAATACCCAAAAGAGCTGAGCACGGAGCACACAAAAAACGCAGCACCGGTATCTGGCAAGTCTGCATTTGTACCGTACAAATGTGCAACGTGTAAAGAATCCCTAGCTCGTTGGAAACCCCGACGTTTTTCCCTCCAGTTCTTCAGGCGTTGCTATTGTGCGCGCAGAGTTGCGATAGCAGGAGTGAGAGTCCAAGCGCTCCTTTATGTTTTTATCTATTTACTTCTCTTTCCATTTTTAGCTGCACTCGTACTTGCAATTCGCAGCGTTCCAGCCACTTGTAAGTCAAAGGGAGCTGAAAGCTGTAGTGCAAAACAGCATCTTGCAGAATCAAACGCTTCAAGTGGGTCCTAATCATTAGACTACATTGAACTTCGGACTATTCATATGCAGAAAAGATTGCAAAATCAAAGCTTCATATAGCATTGCTTAATTAATGTCATAAGCAGCCACAATTATTGGGCTGTTGTTCCTAAGAATAAGCTGTCTGCTTAGAAATACAGGGAAACAGGCACAATAACCATACTTATTGAGTAGTATCTTTGAAATGTCATCTCTGACGCAACTTTTTTTTGGACAGCTCAGAAAGCTGTTCCCAAGTCCTTGGGGGAAAAGAAAAAACAGAAAAACCTAGCAAGTTTTATACTGACATAAATAACAAATACGTATCCAGAAATATTCAGCAAGTGTTTGCTGGGGTTTTTTGGTTTGTTTGGGGGTTTTTTTTAATACTGTGTCTAAATAAGGTGAATACGAATAAAGTGAGTTAACGCACTGTTTGTTACGATTGCTACATCTCTGCGTGAATGGGATTTCCGAGTACTAGAAAGTACAATTTCAGGTTGACAGCACTGGAATAATGAGAAATACCTTCTGGGCTGCTTACTCTAAAACAGTGTCCGTCTTATAATACCAGAGCCAGCCACTTTTCCTGTCAAGGGTGAAAACTACATCTAATGATATTCATGCTCCATAATATACTATTTCCATACTGGCCTTATTTAGGAAAAGTAAGTAGTTTAGTACTTAAGTCTATAAGACTATAAGTCTGTTTAGTAACAGACGACAGAACAAGAGGAAATGGCCTCAAGTTGCACCAGGGGAGGTTCACATTGGATATTCATAAAAATTTCTTCACCGAAAGGGTTGTCGGGCACTGGCACAGGCTGCTCAGGGAGGTGGTGGAGTCCCCATCCCTGGAGGGATTCAAAAGACGTTTAGACGAGGCCCTAAGGGATATGATTTAGTGGGGGACTTGGTAGTGATAGGTTAATGGTTGGACCCGATGATCTTGGAGGTCTCTTCCAACCAGAACGATTCTATGATTCTAAAAGTATCTGAAAACCAGCAGGAGATAAATCAGCACAGCAGTATCTGTACTAAGTATTATATATGTCCCACACAAGAATACATGCAGAGTGCAGAAGAACATAACTTGTATGTTATTGAGACAGGCTTACCATAAGTTAATTACTAGTTATATATGACCATTTCACTTTCACTCTGGTATTTAGGGTCTAAGCCAGGACTAAGGTATTGAGGTCACCACTAGTTTATTTAGGGTGAAAGTCATGAGCCTTTGAGTTCCCCGAGACCAGAGTTTCACCCTGGTTTTAATAATGCTTGGGATATGAGGGAGGAAAAAAAAACCCAACCAGGAAATACCCTTTGATTCTGCTCTAGGAAGATATTTTAGCGCGTATTTACTTTAACTTGGACATTTCCAGTAGTTATGTGCATGCCTGAATGTTGTCTTGAGCTGGTGCCTAAACACCTCGTACTTGTAGTCAGCTGCGATTCGGGCCAGCGGGAGGAGCCAGCACACGATCTGTGCCCTGCTGAAGACACCCAAGCCTGTAAATTAGGTCTGAGATAACATTTGACTGATGGCACCTCTGCCCAGGGCTCCATTTCACTCACTGAGTGATCTTGAAGCTATTTATGCTAGATGTTTGGGTTCTTCAGGCTGTTTTAGTAGGAATAGAATAGTTAATAACAATTTATTCCCCCCCAAATTACAGAAAGTTTGCTAATGGCAATATGAAGAGATGAAATTAGTTTGCTACAATGATGGTTAGTTTTATGGTAAAATGTTTGGGATGTTTTCATAGAATCATAGAATCATCATGGAATGGTTTGGGTTGGAAGGGACCTTAAAGATCATCTAGTTCCAACCCCCTGCCATGGGCAGGGACACCTTCCGCTAGACCAGGTTGCTCAAAGCCCCGTCCAGCCTGGCCTTGAACCCTTCCAGGGATGGGGCAGCCACAGCTTCTCTGGGCAACCTGTGCCAGGGCCTCACCACCCTCAGAGAGAAGAATTTCTTCCTATAGAATCATAGGATGGTTTTGTAAACCATTTTGTTCGACAAGTCTGATTAAATTAGTGCTCATTTCTTTTCTTCAATTTTTAATGTCAAAAGCCAAAAACTCTTAAAACAACCCCAGAACTGTAAACCATGAGCCTCATGCCATGGAAATATGTTTCTACAGAGTAAGTTTCTTTGGTAGCTATAGAGCTGCTTTTATTTACTGTAAACTACATTGCTTACAGGGTATTTTCAATGTCAAGGATTTGCATAAGTACACACATATATAAATAAATCACTTATATAAAGAAACGAGGCTAGCAGGCATGTATCAACTGTTCTGTTCTTCCCAAAATGGTTGCTCATTTTTTTCATACATTTTTAAAAAAACAACACTTCCATTCTTCCTGGAAGAATTATTATAATTTATATGTATCACCATCCAGAGAATCATCTTTCTTATAGATAAATGAGAGTATTGCTGTGATTGTGAAGCATTTCAGGTACTTTACAAAGGAACACAGGAGAAATGTAGTCTTTACTGTCCTACTTCCCATTTTTCACATACTTAATATTTAGAATTTCCCTCAACTGCAATTACATTGGGGTGGTGAGGGGAATGCTGTTGCTGTATACTAACAAATTAATTCATTTATCTGATATTGGGGGGGCACTCATTTATCTCATATTTACTATCCAAGTCCTTCTTGTAAAAAAGATAGAAGACTTTTTAACTTAATAAATGGTTTTAAAATTAAAAAGAGAGGCTGCATTAAGTATTTTATATCAGCTGTAACATACAGTGGGCTTACCTGGCCCCATCACAGCAGAAAGTTCCTAAAACGTTCTGCTTTGCCTATGAATAAGGATTTCTATACTTTACAAATATTCCTATTCGTGGAAGTAATTTTTTTTCTTTTAATCAAAGCAATTTCAAGGTACAAGTAAGAAGAAACCACACCTTTGCATTGCCTTGTGGCTTAATATTATCATGTTTCATACTCTTTAATTTCGTGTTCCACATTCTGGAAAAAAAGAAAGTTAACATGAAAGATTCTTCCACCCCAAAATGTAACTATTTCATTCCTTAATAATACACAAGTAGACCAACTAGCTAAAGAAATCAATGCGATACTGGGGTGCAGAAATGATCAATTACATGCAAAAGTTAGTCAAGCAGAAACCAAAAGAAAACAGTAGGATATCAGTGCACAAACTTAATTGCTTAGATTTCTTAAATTTCTGGAGTGAAAGGTAATACATTAAGGAACCTAATTAGATATTGATTTAAATAAATTTAGCCTCCTGGTGACTAAGCAGTGTTTACTAAGGGTTCTGATGTAAATTAAAAGCAACAAGGAAAAAAAACTCAAACATTTTTGTACCCCTGGTTATAAGAAAGCCAAACTAAAATTAAAGTCCCATTCACACAGTAGTTATATTACTTGGAAACATGCGCCTGTTATTGCACTGAGACCCTCGTGCTGTTCAG
Source organism: Phoenicopterus ruber ruber (assembly GCA_009819775.1). Lineage (NCBI taxonomy): Eukaryota > Metazoa > Chordata > Aves > Phoenicopteriformes > Phoenicopteridae > Phoenicopterus > Phoenicopterus ruber. Next base: position 3,768,393 of record CM020223.1, on the reverse strand, counting down.
TGGGAAATAACTGGCTGTTGACACGGAGCCAGGGGTGGTAAATACCCAGGTTGAAGCGCAATTATCAGTTACATGCCTTCGTAGTGTCAAAACCCCAAGACTTAAGAACCTATAGTTCCCTGAAATAATGGAAACAAATGTAAAGAGCACTGAAACAGCGCTGTGGAACTAGAAAGTGCAATTTCCTGGAAACGAGAGTAAAGCTCCTACATTTCTGTTTGCTGGAGAGCAGAGATGTGCACGGGGAGGAAGGTCCCTGAGCAGGCACCCCGCTTCTCCTCTCCACGTCTCTGCACGGAGTCGTTACCGGGTTCAGGAGCGTTTGGTCACGCGTAGAGCGCTTTGGCCACCGCACACGCAGCGGGTCAAGGGCTGAAGTTGTTCCCCTCCACGTGGAGTCACGAGACCCCTGTACCCTGTCCAGCTCTGGGATTGAAAGGACAAGAGGCAGTGGACACACAATCCTCACTCCCGTGATCTCCACCCCCTCCTTCGGTAAGGTGGTGAGCAATGTGGTCTCGTTTTGGAGTCAGCCCTGCGTGGGGGGGGGTGTTGGGCTCACCTACCCAGGTTTTCCTGGGGAAGGATTCTGTCCTTCCCGAGGGAAAACTTGCCAGGCGGCTCAATAAAAAGCAGGGCTGAACATCTACTAATTAATTTTAAAATTAGTAATTTTAAAATTACTACTAATTAAATTTAAAAAAATAAATAATTAAAATAAATAAAGTTAAAATAATTTAAAAATAAATAAAAATTTAAAATAAATGATAATTTAGAGAAAACAACTTGTAAAAAGATCTTTTTACCTCCATCTCTCTCATTTCTCAGTGTCTAGCACTCTCTTTGACAGTTTTGCTACATGTTTTGTGCTTTCCCTCTAATGTGTGGTTTGACTGTGCCCTATACTTTGGATGCTGCTTTGATGGTAGGATGGTTCAATATTCTAACAAGCTTACTGTAAAAAACCAAGCATTACACCTTATTTGTCATGGAGTCATTTTACAGACGCATTCAGTTGTGGAGGGGGAAGTTATTGTAAATCACTATCACCAAACCAACGTGAATTGCTACCAACAAACTGAAGTGACAGTTGCCAGAGAGACGGCTATTGCTCGTGCCAATCATTTCTTCATGCACGGTTGTTCTGCGCTACAGCTCTAAACAGCACGGAAACGGTTGCTGTTTCCACTGGGGAGAGGCACTTGGAACCTTGTTCTTGGTTAAAGTTTATTTTATGTGCTACCTGAAATACAACAGCTAAATTGTACAAACTGAAACAAATAAGTTTATATGCAGAAACTGGACAATATCTTCATTAGGCAGCAGTTGTTTTTAGAGATGTGTGGCTCGCCCCTTTCAGCAGTCCATATCAATCTTTAATTTCAAAAATTTTGATTGACTGTTTCTAAAAGCAATTATAAACTTCCTATTGGTTTCATTATTTGCAAATATTTAATGGTTTTTTCCCTCCTCCTCATTGTATCGCTGTCCTTTGGACTGTTCCGCATGTCAACAAACACGGTGTTACCCACGTTTGTAGACAGCAAGCACAACGTACTGTCGTGTTAACCACAAGATCAGGGAAGCGAATGCTTTGGATTGGCTTCCAGGAGGTGTTACTGCTGGTCTTCTCTGTAGAAGTGCTATTGAGGTGCTAACGGTATTAGTTTTCTCTGATTTAAGGTTCCCCACAGATCTTGGCCAATATTTTGGTCCTTATTGACATTGTTCTGTGAATTATGACTCATTAAATTAGCTAGAAGTTTGTTTTAGATTAATTACGATACGAGGAGCTTGACATTCTCCATCTGGAGCAGAGTTTTCAGTCGCCGCTTGCTGGGGGATGAACCATTCGATTCATAGACACTCTGTTTAGTAAAACACAGTGTTCCAGATTCAGCTTTCCCCGTTAGGGCTGCTGCCGGGAGGGTTAAATGATGCTCCTGGATTGCGTCGTGTGCCACCACAGACTTCACTGAAGGAAAGGGGGGCTGACGTTGAGGATAGCAGCAGCGTGGTTTTGTGGCTAAGCATCTGAGGAGAAATTCTACTCTGTTGTTTGCTTCCCCCTTCCTTCCCCCACCTTGTTAAACATAAAAACTGAAAAAAAAAAAACTTAGAAAGACCCAAAACTCCCTGCAAGGGGCTGGGAACCACAGCCACGAACCCCTTGTCGATGTGATCAGCAAGGATTAGATTAACACTGTGTCGGAAGTAGAAAATATAAAAATACATCAGAATCCTTTTATGTATAATCTTCAGAAAAAAAGAAACCCACAAACCCAGTATTATTCTATGGGCTAGGCTAAAACATTAGCAAAAAAAGATTTATGGGAGTGCCGGTGTTGGGAGGCTCGTAAACCAGGTGTACTTTCAAACTTTAATGAGGGCAGCGGCTGGGGAACGCAGCTCTGCGAATGCTGAATCACGCTGAGTGTACGAAACCTCTTACCTGGGTCCTCTTCACAGCGAGATCACTTTCTGCAGGATGCCACCTCGCTAGTGCCCCTGCTACTCCTGAACGTGCTGCCCGGGAGGATCAGCTCTTCCTCCCCCCCAGCACCTCACCCCGCGCAGGCAGAAATAAATGGTGCATGGTATGCTTTTAGCATGGGTACGATTACAGCTTTCGTAGACGATGGGTTGATTTTCTAACCTTATGATGCTGTCCTTTCACGTTAGTAGAACAATTGAATTTTCTCCTAGTGGATTTTTCCAGAGTCGGAAATTTCAGGGCCATCAGAAATACTGTGAGCATTTCTTCTGCACCACAGATTGGGATTTTATTTCCTGGTCCCTTCATCTGACCCAGTAACTCAGGCTGAAATTAGATCATACATTTTAGGAAGAGATTCAATCTTATTTCAAAGATCCTCATTGATGGCGCGTGAACTACATCCATTACTAATCTGCTCCAACACTTAATTACCCTTGTTAAGAACACAATTAAGAAATTGTCTGATTTCTGTTTGGCCTTTCTTGCGTTCAATTTCCTTCCATTTCTGTCAAAATTTTCTGATAATGTTTCTCCCAGATTCTCTCATAAACACCCCTGCTGTTCTAGAACAAGGCGTTTTTAGGTTTAATACCCAGGACGGCTATATTCTAATACAAGCTCTCCTCTTCCTTGCCTAGAGTGAAAGTGGTCTTCGTAGACAACAAATCCAAAAAAAGAAAACCAAAGAACAGAAAGGACAAAGAAATAATACGCATTATTTTAAAATGTACGTGGTTTATTACGAAGTAACGGGGTGAGTGGCTCAGCTTGCGTCATGGCTATATTTAGACACAAGTCTAGTGTTTAAATTCCATTCCAGGGTGTTCACTAATGCTCAAAATTTATTATTGCAGCTATCGGTACGGTGCTGCAGTGCATCCAAGGTGCTCAGCTGCTAAATCTGTCATCCTTTTGGATAAGGTACAATCACCAACAACGGTGGGAATGTGGGAATAAAGGCCAGCATTCCTCTAGGTACCACAGTATTTTCCTGCTTTGCTCTTTATTTCACCACCACCACCACTATATGCATATTTTTAAGAAAACAAAACACCTGACGTCTTTTTGGTTGAAAACTCCAGGTTTTCCGTGTTCTCTCAAAAGACAAAACTCTTCCTGATGTTTTAACACTCCCAGTTGGGCTTCAGGATTTCAAGGAGGCTGGAAATTCACCTCATCTGCTTTGCCCACCTCGTACGTGCCCGGGCACCTGCCCACAGCCCCTGGACCGCCTCTGGCTTTCGTTCGAGCCAAGAGCAGAGCCCTGAAGAACTATAATCTGCTGACTCAGGTAAGGGGAGGGCAGGGCTGACTTCTGCCCCTGCTAAAATATGTCATTCTTGTTGGATCATTGATCCCTCCCGACGTGCACGTTTCCTCTAGTATGGGGGAACACACGCGAACAACCCCAAACCCTTCACGACACGATACGGGTGACAGTCAGAGCACATTTTGTTGTATGTATTTGTATCTCCCCGACTCCTACATATAGTTTCCATGGGAAAATTGCAGAATGCCTACGCATGTTAATTTTTAGTGCGGCAGGCCGCTAAACCTATCATCTCACAAAAATGTCCTTTTATAGCCTTGTCAATCAGTGTATAATTAGCTGAATTTACATGCAGAACAGATGGGAATTTTGGAAATGTTTCTTTTACTAAATGCATGGGGGGTGGGGGAAGAACCATGACTTGGGGATTTAATATATATGTATTCCTAATGTGACATTGAATTAAATTAAGTCCTAAAAATATATGCAATGAAATGCTCAGCAAAACATGCCAAACATTATTAATTACAAACAAAGAAAAAAAAATGTTTCCCTGGTATTCACAAAAGAAAATAAGTAAATAGCACATTTCATTGTGAAAAGTAAGTATCAAGTTCATGCTAATGACTTCAGTAGATGTCCTCTTTAAGGGGAATTTTCAAAGGGATGTGAAGGTTCTGTCATTTACAATCATGACCGGGAAAGGGCAAGAAAGTCGGAAGTCATAAGACAACAGCACTTGCAGACAGTCCTTAAAGAGCAGCGTGGAGCTGCCTTCCCTCGCTGTGCTGATCATTATCCGCCTCAGAGGAAGTGTATTATTTTCTCTGGATTCAAACAGTTTGCCCGTACGTTTGCCTGTGCCCATTGGGATACAGGCTGCTATGTCACCATACAGACTTTTGCAAGATGTATGGATTTCCAGAGGGAGAAAGGGAGCAGGAGAAGGAAGCCACAGAAGGAGCTGGGCGTTCAGATGGCATCCTCGATTCCCTACATAGAGTGTCTGCCACGCTGCAACGGCCTGACAGCGGCGGTTTGCAGAGATATCCCACATTTATGGTCTATACTACCATCCATGCATCCAGCCTTCCACACTGCACGTCGCTACTAATTCTCTAACTCACGGATAATGTGGAATTGTACAATCTGCCATTCATTTTTCTAACTCCAGTAACCTTGTGATGGAGTTACAACCATGCTACACAGAACATTCCCCCAAAGGAGCTCACAGAATATTTCACGTACAGGCCAAGCCACTGAATCCCTTAGAACCAGTCATGGGGTCCGTGTGATTTTGATGTCAAAGAGGATAATTGCCTCACATATCCACTCACTTTCGGAGACCTTCGCACCCCGCGCTTGTAGCACCCTGGGTTTGGACGAGGGAGCTCTGTAACCCTTCATGACCTTGCCACTCTGCCAGCACTCGGCTACTTAACATTCCCGATCGGATGTAAAGGATGACATATGTAATTCAAGACTCATTACTGCTTTATGCACCTGCTAATCCAACAGAATATCACATTTAATAGCTATTTACCATTTTCTTTCTTTTCGTGTGCTGTTCTACAGTTGTATTTTCTCCCTAGTGAAGTCCTGGGTCAGACTGAGTTCTCCTGGTAAGTTAAGGAGATAAAAGAACATAGAAATGTGACATTTTTTTTCTTCTTCTTTCTCTCTGCACACTTCCTAGACACTACAGCCTAGCTTTGTGACAGCTCAGTTTGGAACTGGAAGAGAAGACAGAGTGCCAAATTAGAAGGGAATAAAATGAATAAAAATCTCCAGATGAAAATTGTACCAATATTCACTATTTTGGAAAAAAGACATTCTTTCAGTTTGAGTAAAATTAAAACTGCTTAAAAACTTACCTGAAATTGCTAAAAAAAAATGCAGACTCGTTCTTGTCAATTAGAACAGGAGCTCCTGGCAATGGTCCTTTTGCTCTGCTACTGGCCACAAAGACTGAGGCTCTCGGATGAGGAGCTGAGGTTCAGGCTCCCAAGCCAACATGACGTGTATTCGTGAGCTGGACTAAGAATCCTGCAGCTCCTGTTGCTCTGTGCAGAAATTCTACATCACTAAGTAATTTAAAGTACAGCAGCTGAAACTCGAATTTGAGATTTGCTTTTTCAATCACAGCCAATTCTTGGGCATTATGTGCTGTGTTTTACTATTGCGGTTGATATCCATCTCCCCTCCCAACTAACTACAGTGGGAGCAGCAAGGTCAGGCCCTTTATTTGTATGAATTACCGTAATAAGAAGTGGATGTAATATGATTAGTGCCTGAATTTGATTTATTACATTCAAGAAGGAAATGAAGGGCAAAGGATATGGCGTTGTTTATTACGGGTATTCAAATAAACACTAATAAGATGCCAGCTAGTAAGGCATCGAAGTGTTAGAACACACAAGCTGATGAACATTCCACTGTTTCTCCTTGGGGCACAAAGCATAAATTAATTATACCTTGGCAGGCAGCTTGGCTGCGGGGTCCTTGGAGATGAGTAGAAATAGATGGAAGAGACTTGCTTGGCTGTTGGGTATATCAAAGCAATGACAGGGGGGTTATTTTTTACTACCAATATAACCACGTAGCCCAGAGTAAAAAGCCCCCAAAAACATAATTAAGAAAAAATTATCAGGAAAATTGGACCTCCTGGCTTATCAAATCCAGTCACTTGTTATTCTGGGCATATTTCTCATATAATTCCTTCATAGAGGTATCAAGCTCCATCAAGCTAACTCTTAAAAATAGTTGGGCTTGGAGTTTTAACACGTTTAGATAATTCCTAAAGAGAGATAACAGGATATACTTTCTTCCAACCAATATCTTCTTCTTGAAATAAATTGGATCAGATCTATACAGTATACCCATGAACTTATCTTGGGAGTTGAATACAATGCAATGTGAAGGAGGGAGGAACTTTTTAAGTCAATAATGCTGCCAAAGCCTGTGTATCACAAAACTTCAGGTATTACTGTGACAAGCAGAGTATAAAGATAATATTCAATAAATAGAGAGAAAAAGGATCTGTAAATTGGAAACACCAAAAAATGTAACTTGTTAAAGCTATTGAGTTATTTTCAGAAATGACATGCTATTCCTACTTTAAATCTGAACTCTTGATTTGTCTTTTTAGACTGTAGCCCCCAACCTGAATGGCTAAATTTTGGGGTGGAGCATCTCAATGAGCCATAGTTTAACAAGTTTAACACTTCTACTCACAGCGATGCGCCTTCAGAATAAGACTGTCAGGCTCCGTTTCTGCATATACTCACCTGTACGCTTAGGTTTCATACGTGGGAAAATGAGATCAATAGGTTAAGCCTGGTTGGAAAGCTAAGTCTATGTATTCCATTGGTAGAGACCTACATTAAATTAAATTATACGTATATTTCCTTGAATATCTGGAGCTCAATAATGTGAGCTTGGAATAGCAACTGAGAGATTAAGCTTTGTGATACATAATATGTAAAATAATAGTTGTGAAATGAAGCTAGCATTTGTTTTCATGAATAGATCATAGTAATATGAAGCTTCAGATTTTGATTCAGAAAATTATCATAACTTTACAGAGAAGTATGGAAAAAATTAAATCTTGTGTATGTATTACTCTGTACATATTTGATTTGTCTCAGTCAACAGGCTTTCCTCCACTTGTTCACATTCTTTGTATTTAAACAGACAAAAGCAACGGAAAAAATCTATCCAAAATGAGCAGAAATGTTATTTTGTGTCTAACAAAATACTGAATTAAGAGGGAAATATGCTTCTGAAATGTGATTAAAATTTACACCGCTCATCACTGGAATCCACGTGCCTATCGAAAATTAAATACTTATGTATAGATTATGGGGAGTTATTCCATCTGTAAGAACAAATGCTAATTATGTGAGGCATTGGCAATACAGCGAGGGAATAATTACGAGTTGCTTGAGTGGATACTGTTTTTCCACCCTTGAATTCTGGAAGGGGCTGGTAGTAACAGTAGGAGGATGAAGTGGAGAGGTGAAGGCTCTTCTCTACCTGTTTGCAAATTCTCCACAATGGTTTAATACTGATCCGGGGAGCACTAGTTCCTCAGCAGAGACTGAACTGCAGTACGCCAATGCACATCACATTAAATGAGAAATTTTGATCTATTGATATTTTTCACAGTGTTAGATCCAGATCTTGCTATTAACACACAATATAGGTTTAACCACAGCAATTCTCAAAATAAATGTCCCCCCAAAATAGGCCTTGCTGAGGCGTTGGGGAAGTCTAGGAGGAAATACGCAATTACAGTGTGCTACCTACGGCATCTGGGTCTGCCCCGCAATGGTTTCACGTGGAGTCCTACTTCTCCTCCTATATCTGTCACATTAACACATACCTTTCTTCTCCCACCTCAGTGATGCTTTGACAGCATGTCAGTGTGGGATCCTCTCAAATCTACATCAAAGCAGGAGTGGGTACGTTTCGAAGTACGAGGCACCGCTATTAAAGAGCGCTCCGTGTTCCAGACGTAACCAACACTCGAGATTGAAAGTTAACAGTAATATGCTCTGTCATATCCCGTATCCCACAACCAGCTCTGCCTAGTCTAAGCAGTAAGACAAAAACACGTGATAATAATCTACTGATGGAGTTGAGCAAACAGGCAATTTTGCACAGTCAGCAGAAAAGACGATCTTCATTCTTTCCCTCATCCACCAACTTGATAAGCAAGGTTCAGTTTGAAAGACAATGTCAGCATGGCACCCTGGTGGATTCGGATGATTAAAAGTTGTCTTCAAGTTGTAACCAAGAGAGCACAAGTCGTCTGTCTTTTTGTAAGAACAGAATTTGGAAGCAACTCCGCAGTGCTTCGTGGTTGTGTGTCAGACACGCTGACTGCAGCTGAAGACGTGATACTTAAAAGCAGTATTTTACTGCAAATATGCTCATTCTTGCCATGAAGAAATGTATGTTTTCTTAATGGCGTAGATTTTTGTTTATAAAAATTGTGTTTTGATTTTATCAGGTAAAGTGATACTATTCTGAAGTTCTTCATAAAAACACTGTGTGGGAGGGTGCGCACATGAAATCAGATTTTAAAATAACAAAAATAGTAGAAGAGTGAAAAACAAATAACAAAGTTCTGATATAAACACTCTTATTTTGACATGACAATGAAATATTTACTCATCCAAAGACCACACAGCCAGTGCTTTGTGTAACTCAGGTTTGAACTTTGGGGGACGACCACCGAGCATTTTTCTAGCTCGCAGCACACCTCCTAAATTACTGAAATTCCTTTTAATCTGTCAGTTTTTATTTTTGCTAATGAAGTCTGTAAACACGTTTAACTAAATGGTTGAGCACGGGAAACTAAATGCTCTCCAGAAACACAAGGTTTATTGGAGTCGATGTGAAGTATGTAACGACGGCTGCGTAAAGGTGGATCTGCTGCTGGGCCTGGCTCGTGGGCATGAGATTGGGATTTTCTGCCGATGGGTCTTGGACCCAGCCCAAAAGGTACGGTGCTGCAAAGAGAGTTTCTTACTCTTCCATAAAAGTGAAAAGGGGGAAGAAAAGTGCCAAAATACCGCTGTCGTACTGCTTTTGACGTGTCCCAACACGGCAGGTAGCATTCTCCGTTATGCTTGGCACGTGCCGTTTTGTATCAACACAACAGCTGATTTTTGCCAGCGCCCATTATTTGTCCATAGCATCCAGGACACCTACTAACATGTGAATTCAGAGAGGTTCCAGGTACGCAGGTATTCCAGCACGACCAGGCATTTAATCCCTTTAAACAACAATCGCGGTTTGAAAGAATCATTCATGATTCATTTTGGATCATTTGCATAATGAAGCCGTATGAAGACGTACGGTAATTCAAGAGGAGGTCAGGAGGAGATTGAATGTTGCCGTTTTAGCAAGAAACCTTAAGGCTATCAAAGTGCTTCATGAAATCACCAAGGTTGAAATCCGTATTTCCCTACTGAGTTAAACATGACTTGACAATGCCAATGAACTTTGAGAGAAATGACAGACAAATTACAGCGTGCGTGTGCTAAGCCATGTTGAAACCCTCATTTCTAAAAGGCATCCTGTCAGGAGTTGTAAATACCTCTGACTGACACTAAAAGATTTTCTTCCTACGTCCTATGGCACGTACTTTCTGCTCACAGAGTGCTTATAGGCTGTGCAGATTATTCAGTGCATTGCAAATTAAATTCATTTTGACCAGGAAGCAAGTGAGGAACACCAAGGTATTTCTGGCCACAAGATAAGGTTTGTTGTTTGTCTCTGGAGTTCTCCACCAACAGATTATCCCTTCCCAGACTGTCCCAAACTAAGTCTGCCATATTTTATACGTTTGAGGATTAGTTTTGTTTTGTGGGGTTTTATTTATTTATTTATTTGTTTTTATTGCTTTTAGCACTTGTTGTCTGAACGCCATGCAAAAACGAAGGCAGCCCATAATAAACTGTTGTGTATATATGACGGACACTCAGATAGGATACATGACTAGAACAGGATTTGTTTTGTACCCTCTTAAGCTGAAGCTGCAAGAGGCTGCGGCATGGCGGGCTGGGTTACGCTACCACCTTCCGCACCATCTTTTACCACACGGTCATAAACTCTCACCGCGGAGATGAGAAATGAGGAAAGGCGTTGAAGACTGAGCCTCCAAAAGGCCTTTTAACACCTGTATCATCCATTCTCCTGCTCGTATTCCTCCTCTACTCCCTGCCCGGTTGCTGTCCCTTACCCTTTTCCACCCCACAGGTGCTCTTTTCCGCACCCCCTGCAGCAGTGCCGAAACACCCCGATCTCGAGTAGGAATACTTGGAAGGTTGCAATTCCGAGCCAGATCCGATATAACTCACTTCAGCTAATGCTGAAAAATTAACATCAATAATACTTACATTTTTTTTTTATCTTATTCCTACTTAAAACCAGCTACATGCATAACATCTAATTCTGCAATCATTATTCACGTTGCACGATGTTTTATTCACGTGCCTAGCTCCTGTCAGACCAAATAAGACTATTCAAAAGAACAAATGCTGTTTCGGGTGAACAAAGACCAGGGAGCTGGGCTCAGAGGGCTTGGTGAAACATTTGTACTGGCTGACTGGCACAGCAACGTTAGGATTTGGCTAGGGCTCATCAAAAATGGGTTTGCTCTTTGGAAAAGCTCCACATATTCGTTGCTACTCCAGGAAAGTGAGAAATCCTGCTGGAAAAATTAACGATTTCCATTAAAAGCTCCTAAAGTGAACCAGCAAAAGACAATGATTTTCTGCAAGAAGGGGAAATCATTTTCAGACCAAATTTTTTGTTGTTGTTGCTGTACTTCTGGTAGCAAGAAACTTTGTTTAGTCACCAACCCAATTTTCAGGATGTTTCTAAAACCTCTGGTTTGGGTTTCTCTTTTGTCTTTTTCCTCCCTTCACCATATGCTGTTCTGACATGCCAATACATCATGGAGCAAGGCTGTCAGATCCTCCCTCTAGAGTTTTTACTAAATACTACTAAAAACAACTGTACAGCTCCATCTATCTTAGAAAAAAGGAAAAGAAAGAATTGCAACCAAGCCAACAAGTTTCCAGTGGAGACCTCAAAAGCATTTCTCTTAAATATTGCAGTAATCTGGGTTATTAACAGCACTAATTTTGATGCTGATGTGAGGTCAGTTCAAATTTTGGACTGACGGAGGAGAAGCAAAACATCTGCAGGGAACACATTTCTGTTACATTGTGCTTGACGCGGGAATTAATGGGTGCAGTTCTATGGCCTGTGTTATGCAGGAGATCAGACAAGATGATCATAGTGGTGCCATCTGGCCTTAAAATCTATGAATCTACATTTAAATTCTCACTTGAACTTAGGTAACCTCTCTCTAAGCCCATCTGCATGTTGATTATTCCCGTTAAAAGGCAGCCACTAGCGAGCCAAGTATTCTTTACTAGCCTCAGTCAGCTTTATTTTATGTAGCCACTGACATTGTATTTTGGCAATAAAAAGCCAGAAGAAAACCCAGTACAAAACCAAGCATTTGTGCCTATAAATGCAAACAACAGAAAAATAACAAATTAACAGTCCCTACAGCCACCATACCGTTTCAGGGACAACCACCCAGCGCTGAGCAACCGCCCGCACCGAGCTCCGAAGAGCAACTTGAACAACCAAGTGGTTGGTGCGACAAACCCTGGGAATTAATTCGGCTGAGACAGTAGATGAAGACTTGCACAGAAAGTGGTCTTTGGGACCACAGAAAGCTCCGGAAGGGAAATCATGCAGGTTTCTCATACAGAGGAACAAACAAGGGTGCGAGTCTTGTGCCTCAAATTAGAGAGATTTCTTTTTTTCCCCTAATAATTGTTCACCCAAGGCCTTGCTACAGTGACTGGCTTAAAATCAGGATTTAAAAAGACAACAGAATGGGGCTTTTAAAGAGTTGCAGTGGCAGAGGGAGATGGAATCCCTTCTCCATGGCCTGGCAGCTCCCTGCTGTAGGCTCCAGTGTCCTGTGGCCACCCATACCTCTCAGGTTTCCAAAGACGTTTCCTTCCATGTTTTATTATTAGAATCACAGAATCATTTAGGTTGGAAAAGACCTTTAAGATCATCGAGTCGAAATGTTAACCCAGCACTGCCAAGTCCACCACTAACCCATGTCCCCAAGCGCCACATCTACACAAACAGATGTGGTGTTCTTAATAACCATGGGGTTTAGATGGCCTCTACATTATGTATGTATATGAAGGGGAAGATGATGTTATTTAAGCACTTCAGTTAAATCAGTCTTGTATATATATCTCGTAAGTTGGTGGAAGGCCCATAATACACCAGCCAAACTTGGATGACACAGTCATTTCTCACAGGTCTCAAAGCAATTTGGAGATGCCGCATTGTCACCCCGATGTACTCAGGCTCCGAGAGGCAGGGGCTTGCCCGCAGCTACGCAGACATAGCTAGGTCAGATCTTTCGTTCTCTCTCTGCAGAGTGTCCTCGCTATTAACTTGGTAGGGTTTAATGAGATTTCCTTGCTAGAAAGCTAGAACAACCCTGTGAAATTTTTGAAACAGATATTCTTGATGGTTATACAGGAACAGCGGGAGCCTGATCCAAAATTCATTGAAACGTACTGCTGTTTACTTTGCATTTAGAGGCAACCAAGAGTAAAGGAAGATGGAAGGGGTAGAAATAGAGTATCAGCAGAAACTTTTATTCCTGAGGGTTGGGTTTATTGGAGGGAGGTTGTTTTTTAGTTTATTTGGTTTTGGTTTTAAGTATATATATATACACTTTGGATCTAAGGTTCTTCCCTCAGTTGGATTTTGGTTCCCATGAAAACATGATCTGTATGATCAAATGTGGGTTATTTCTAGTGAGGTTACTTGGGGAAATATATTCATGAAGAGACTGCATCCTGCTGATGCAAAACAAACACAAATAAAGAGACAAACCAGCAAAGAGATCTGAAGAGAAGCAAGTAATGAAAGGAACATTTTGGGCACGCTCTGTTGTTTGTTATTATTATACTATGTCCATACTCTTCTCCCTTATTCTCAGCACTGTACGTTTTAATTGTCCCCTGAAGAAACAGTTTCTGTAGATACATCCACAGGGAGCAAAGGCTCTGTCAGTGACAACCAAATTAATTTCTCTGTTGGAAGCATGAATGTGACTTAAAACCCCAGAACAACATATTTTTAGCAGTTTGGACCATCTTTCTTTATAGTAACTATTGCCCTTTATACTTTGGAGGCTAAGAGCCCTGGTAGCACCACGTGTATTTAGAAAGACTCCAGCAATGAGGAGTTGGTAGGTCTGACTGCAACATTGCCTCAATCTCATCAAATCAGTATATTGATGAACGTTCTTCAAACAGATAATGAGGCCTTGCCTTAAGATTTAGCATGCATAAAAGCGGGTGGCTACACACCACATCACAACCATATGTTGCTTAATATACACAAGCCAGCTTACACACCTTAGAGACACTTCTGGGTTCAGGTTTCCAATGCATTTTGCCTCAAAGTCCAGCACGACTGGTGTCAACCCACCGCTCTCCAGTACAAACCGGAGAACAAAACCAGAGCTTAATGTGTGGGAGAAAAGCAGTGTTTTCTTTTCTATCTGTGACTATGGCAACAAAACCTATATGAGAGTCTATATGCACCTATGCCTAAAAACATCTGCAGAGAACACAGCAATATCAAAATATAATCATCTGCTGTACCTCGTTTCTGCCAAAGGAGCCCCTTCACATTTTCATGCTCCTCCCTCACATTAACTTCTTTTTTCTTTTCAAAAGAAACAGATGTTTTATATCTGCATATGATTCATATGCGGTAAGAGAGAGAAAGCACATAAATTTATTGTAAAAAAAAAAATCTCTACTGGCCTTTGCAGTGTTAACCCTCTCCTCTCCTTGGTGCAAAAGCCAATACTGCCACACAGCAGAAACACTGTCTAAGGGAACTCATCCTTGCCTTGCCCTGCGGTCGTGAACACTTGTCAGACACCGCTTTGGACTCCAGGACCAAAGTATTTCGTTGAGTATTTTGACTTATTGACCCACTCTGGTAACTTCAGGGTGGTTGCGAGGCTGGGTTTTCGTGCATGAGCACCTGCACAAGTACATATACACGTAAAACATTTTAAACCATATTAGAAGAATGCTTTTGAGGTGACATAATCCAGCATTAAAAATGAAGACATTTCTGATTTAGGACTGCTTGTTCAAGTCATTGCATCTCGTTGTGCAAGGGCATAATGAAGCAAGCTTTGCAGCGGGAAGGTCCACTGAGGGCTAGTAGATGCAGTGAGGTAGCTGCCACGTCCCGGTCAGTAAGCCCTTAAACAGCAGATTACTGGAAGCCGTGAGAGGATATCCAGAGGAATTATCTCTCAATGTTTGCCCAGTTCTTATACTCCGGCCCTGGCCATCTGCTCCTGGTCACTGCCAGAGGCAGGACACGATGGACAGATGCTCTTAGGGCTGTTCCCTCGCTCTGCTGTGACTCCCCATCACAGGCTGCTGCAACTGGGCGCGAGAGGTCTCGCTGCAGCTTTAGCTCATTTTGAGCAAGGGGCTTGGAAAACCCTGTGAAAAACATGTACCATCCCCCAGTGTTATATATAAATATATGGTCAGCTGGAAATGCCCTCTGCCAACTCCCTGCTCCCACAACTGAATACAGAAGACCAGCAAGGAGGAAGAGGAGCCACCACTTCTTCTTGTACCCCACTGTGCCGTAACAAGGGTGCTCTTCTTAAACCAAGCAAACAAGGCAAACTTTCTCTTTTTCCACGGCAACACTTTGTAAAACCCTTACCTTCTGTAAAAAGGGCTCTGATTCCCATGCAATGGGCACGAGCTGGCTCAGCCGCCTTGACAAGAGACACCATCCAAACCGTAACGGGTTACACAGCTGCTGCGCACCCCACAGACGGCTGGTGTGGTACGTATCACTTCCCTACGATCTCAAAAGCCCCAAAATGGGTAAATGTCAAAATATTTATTGGCAGGAAGCACTAGAAGGAGATGTGAAGTATCCTTAGTGGAACCAGATACTGCTATCAGAGAAGATCTGAAACCATCTTTCTTTTCAGAGGAACATACCTACATCTGTCTCTATATAACATTCTTTCCCATATACGATTCTTTCCCACAAATATTAGTGAGAAAACATGGCAAGGGAAGCCCAGCTGTCCTGGGGTCTGTATGTATTTTCTTCTTCCTTCTACATATTTCTTAATTAGCAAAACTTTCTATTTTGTACCACATATATGTGTCTATTTAACACTTTCAATGGCATTTTAGATGGCATCACATTGATTCCCAATAGACTATACATTTAAACTGCACATTTTTCAAATGCTCTATCATCTTGCACATGTTGCTTGGTGTTTATTCTACCTTAAATTTTTATCCTCAAAAAATATAATCCATCACAAAAATGAGCGAAAAAATAATCCTTTATGCACTCAGCTTTTGTTGAGTTGTCCAGCGCAATTTGTGAAGTCAAAGAACAAAGTTTAGCTGTGCCTGCCACCTCTACTTCTAAAACTGCTCTTAAGTTTAAAACAATATCAGCGAGTTCAGGGCACTCAGTAAAATCCCAATTTAGGACAAAAATCTCTGTTTAGTTGGCACAAACCTATTAACTCAGCTGAAAAGAGTGACAGTAATTGCAACTGGCTAAGGGTTGATAAGAAAACTCGGTCTACTAACTTGAAAGAAAATTTACAGACTAGCAAAGCCATGTCAGACAAGAGAACCAAAGATAGCTGCACTCGGGGTTTTCTAATTCAAGTTAAAAAAATAAAGGAAGAGTTAACAATATTTGTGATATAATAAGAGACATTTTCAAAGTGGTAATTTTATAGCCTTTTGTATCTTATTCTATCAATGTCTACTCACAGAAAAATGAACTTTGGCACAGATCAAAATTGACTCTTATTGCTCAGTTATAAAATAAACATAAATAGAGGACATCAGATTTAACCTAGTAACACTGGCGTAGATTTTGTGCTGCAGGCACCGAAGCTGCGCTTCCTAAAATAATAGAGGTTTGTAATTGAAGAGACTGCAGAAGTTAACTACCCAAAAGGAAAATAAAAACCTCTCACTTGGGCTCGCAGTGTTCAACCAACCGGAGGAGGCACCGAGTGGCCCTTTGCACCCAGACCGGGACTGGCACAGCATCACTGTCCAAATTAGCACCCCAACAGGGTGGGCTACGCGGCCAAGGGTTTATGATGAGCCCTTTCTTTATCCAGCCTGGAGTGCGAACGAGCATTTAAATTCTTTGTGCCATGTTGCTTCTTTAAACAAAAAAAAAAAAAAAAGAAAATCTTAAGTTTACCAAAGCTGCAATTTACTTTAGGTAAGACTTTATATCACATTTCTGGAACAGGACAGTTCTTCCTCAGCATCATGATGTTCATGCAATTTTCCCCCATCATGACCCAAGAAAACCATCACGTCCCTTTTCCCCGTGCAGACAGGCTGGCATCGGCTGCCCAACGCAGGCAGCTCCAGCTGCCACCAGCATCTCCTCTTCCAGCACAAAATCTTTGTGCGGGCAGGCAAGTCTCTGTGCGGTCTGCGGCTGAGAAACCCCCTGGAGAGACTCTGTTTTATGGGATTGAATTAAAGCATCTAACGCTACTCTACAATGGGATTACCATTGTTCTTTTATCCAAGTTTCAAAGAAGCTCAGTAGAGTGACCTTTCCTCAAGTATTTTTCTCTGATTCTTTCTGATCTGAATTTTCTGTAGAGGAAGAACTAAAAGAGAAAGAAATATGCGTTCCTTTCCTTTTTGCACTGCGGGAACATTGCAAGGTGTACCTGTTTTCTTAGATTTTTGGAAGGTCTGAGATTTTTGCATTACCTAGGATAAAAATAATTGTATCCAAGATACAAAGCCTTGTGCTTCACGACAGAGGTTGGCTGCTAACTGATGGAGTAAGGAAAAAACCCATTTCCCTGTGAGAAAATCATTCCCCTGTTGTCCATCATGGGTTTCGCGTACTTTCCTAAGGAGCAACTGTCTGAAGCAGAGGTTAAAACAAGGGCATTTCCAGCCTGCTCCAGTATGGCAATTCCTCTGTTTCGAGGGCAAGGCATTTTTTTGTCTTTCAGCACTTGTGCATTTGTTATATAGATTTGGATATATGGGGTTTGCTGGTATTTTTATACGTGTGTGTAGGTATTAAATGAGAAAGTACTTCTGTTAGTGAATTTGTTTTCAAATCCCTACAGACAGGGCTACACCATTATGTCACATAAGGGCACATTGTTAAACCCTGACTCACACGCTAGTAATGGTGGCTTACGTTTGCATGAATAAGAACAGGTCTGTGCTACCCCCTTCCTTGCTTGGGCAACAGAATGGAAAGATATTACACACAGTTAATTCATCCCTTTTTAGTTCTATGCCTCATGACTCAGTTTCCCTGATTTTCATTTCACAGCTTCTCACGCACACTCGCACGGTTCGTGTTCGCAGGTACTACAGGCTGTGATGAAGGGCTTTTTCCCTGGGCACTGTCCTACAGGTCCAGCAGCATCTCCTGCCTGTAGAGCGTCTGAATTCCCAGGTTTATTCAGTACTATGATTTCCAGTGGGGTTTTATTCTCTCAAGGAAATCTCAAGTATCAGCTTGATGGCATGGAGGGTTCACTTGGACTTCGAATCTGAAGAAACATCTTATTAATCCAACCCTTTATGGACTATTATAACACACAAATGAATAAAACATATAATGTATACACTGTCAGTGGCACATATATCTCTAGAAAGAGAGAAAGTACCTTACAGGTACAGATATAAACCTTTAAAAAGTTAAGTATAAGCAGCAGCAAAATAGAGGAAGTAAGTCTCTAGTGTATATTTAAAATTCTAAGTGACATTCACAGATCAAAAGAATAGGAAAGACCTGTACCAAAACAGAGTAATCACTCCCATTTGATAACAATTTCCATAAGTACAACACAGCTGACAGAGCAGGAGTTACGGGTTTTGATTTGAACGCAACAGCTCATTTTGGTAAGCACTCAGGGAAAAAAAAAAAAAGTAAAAAAAAAAAATCAGGAGAAGCCTGCAGTTACATCAGTCTGGCTTATGAGGCACTTTTACAGCGCAGCGTCGAAGACAGTGGAACTGAGGTTACACCCAAGTTACATGGTAATAAGGGCAAGGCAGGGTGTATATACTAAATGCTGTGAAAGTAGCCTGTGTCATCGTGGATAAAATCGAATGGACAAAGTCCGAGAGGCAAAGTGACCGAAATGAAAAGGAATAAAACCTGAGAAATAAGCAAGTCTGGACTGGCCGTATGAAGCGTTATCTAAGCAAGTCTATAGCAAACCGATGCAAGAACCCCAGAAACCATATGTCTTCCTGCAAAGGCAAAGGTTGTCTGGGAATACTTATAGATGTTGCAGAACATCCTTCCCAGATGCTGTCAGGCAACACTTGATAGAGAGTTTACAGATGATTGCTCCAAGACTTCCAGAAAATGTAAACAGATAGGTGCTCCCTCCTTCGGTCACAGGTCGCCTGGCGTGTCCTTACACACGCCTGCTCTGCTTGAAGACGAGCCCACACACCTCAGCTGCGTCCATAAATCTGTGCAGGCGGGGGTGGCAGCTCGGCTCTGCCCCGTCACCCGGATGGATTCTTGGCAAGCCACGGGCTCAGGGCAGCCAAGCAGCAGCGCCGCTAGCCCTCACCCAGAAAAGAAACTACTGCGATGTGCAAATCCTTCCTGAGTACCTAGACAGTCATCAGACTGTAAATCACATCTTATGTATCCTGTAAACCATACGTAAGCTGCTTGCTGGTGTTAAACCCAACTATGTGGGAGCTCCAACACTTGTTCTGCGTTCCCTGGGCACATCCCACCAAAATAAACCCTCCAGTAGAGCAACAGCGCTGCCGCTCCCATGGATTTCATGTTGGCTCATCTTATGGATCATAATCCTCAAACACAAAGGATGGCAGCACTTTACATATTTGCAGACAAACAAAACAGAATCCACCTGCACATTTCAAAGTCTGGGGCAAAACCCACATGGGGGCCAGCTGAGAGCACAGGGGAGCAACGTGAGCTCAGGGGATGGCCATGAGTCTGCGAGGTGGTTGACTTCATGAGGACTTCATCCAGGACTTGCTCAGGCCCTGGCTGCCCCAGCGCTCTCCCATCTGCCGGTAGGCGTGAGGGGAGAGATTGTCAATGTTGAGGCTGCAGCTGCTACACCAGACTTCGTCTGTTCTGGAAGAGGTGGGAGAAGGCAGCAGAGAGGCTGTCTGTCTCTGGTGGAAAATACTCTGCCAGCAACCTCCTCTTCTCACTTCCTTCCCTCACCTCCAACACAGTGAAGAAACCAGCTTTGGGTTCTTAATGTAAAACAACCACAAAACCCAGCTGGCAGTCATTGTCTTTAATGCAATCAGTAGTAGTGGCACATTTCGGTAACGAAACCGAATTCATTTTCCCAACCCGGTTAGAGAAGCTCCACTGCCTGATGAAGGAGGCGAGGAGTCCAGGCGCAATGCAGAAGAGGGGTTTGGGGGGGACACAGAGGGGAAAGGAGACAGGAAAAGGGGTAAAGCAAGGCACTTCTAAACAAGCAGTGCAGAGAAGAAGTAAAAAAAATCTGAACACAACAAAAAAAACCTTCCAGCCCATCCTAATGCAGGACCGTATAGATGACCACAGCACAGGATACCTAAGGCTCATACAAAATCTTCTGGAAATTTCTAGGTCCTATAGCTTACTTCCATGAATATGAAAGACAGCCACGGCTTATCCTTGACCGGGCACAATACTGAATTTTAATCACTCAATACGAATTCGATAGCTTGCAGAGAGGAGAGTTTTTGTAATAAGGTTTGATAAAACATCACCCTTGGGAGAGCTTGTACATAAACACCTCAAAAGAGTTATGCAGCCCTAGCCTACAGCTTGCGTGACAGCAAATCTATCCAGCACCGGGAGCACAACCCGGGACTTAAAAAGGTTATATCGCTGCATAGCAATGATCTCTTCTCAGAGTAATATTCGTTCTCAACAAGGTGTGCGAAGGGAAGCAGAGACGGGCTCCTCCCTCTTCTACATCTTGACTGAAATTACAGTTTTCAGGAAGAGGACTAAACCCAAGATTTTCGCCAGCAGTAGAAAACACATTGTTTGCACAATAATCACCTCCCCCAAATGCCAGCTTGGTGTCATTTCATGTTTTCACGACGCCATCTGACAGCCAGGGTTTCTAAGGAAACACCAATATGGGGGGAGTTAGAGGGAGCTGAAAAAAAGGACAGAACCTAAAAATAAGAGTCACACGCCTCTTCCAGACATTAAAACCACCTGATAAAAAATTGTAAACATCTCCTCCTTGCAATGGCAACATTTCTAAGACACCCATAAGACTCCGTCCAAGTGGAATCATTTTGCACTGAACAATATTTCACTAGGAGAGAGTTATATTTATGAAATCACATTCTTTTAAAGGACGTTTGGAAAATATGCTGACTGGCTTATTTCTTAAATTACCCCAGAATAAATGGGAATCCTTTTGCACTACTGTAGCCCCCAATAGGACTCAAAGTCTCACATGGAGTATGAATAGAAGAATGGATTTCACCTATTTGGGGTATTGATGGTTTCCGTGCTGGAAATGTAGGATTTTTTTTTTTTTTTTTTTTTTTAAAATTAAACTGAAATGGGAGTGGGAAGAGAAAATAATATCTCTCCCCTTGAGCAATGACAGGGCATGCTGGGATCGGACTTCCGAAGCACTAAATGTGCCCCGAGAAATGACATCGCAACACAGCCAGTTAAGTGCTTTTTAGGTCAAGCTGCACTTGAGTTAGGAGGAAGCAAAAATATACTAGGAATGTTTTTGGAACGTTCAAAACCTCTAATTTTTCAAAATGTCATCGTTTCTCCAATTAGCCCAGAAAAAAAATCTCCTCGTGGAGGGATATGCGATAGGGATATTTCCTCATCTGTGTGAAATTAGGGCTGTGCTCTAAAAAGGGACCCTAGCCTGCTCTGTAACAGCACACAGCACGACGCTGAAGACAAACGTATGATAAAATAACGTTGGCACAAAGCTCACTAGAAGCACTTAAGCATTTCACCATCTCTCCCAATTACGTAGGCAACCACAACCAGCACACAGTTACGCAGATGACTTCACCGAATGTGACTACTGGGCTTTAGGCTATGTATAAATATTCGGAGTTTTACTCCCATACAGTCACTAAGACACTCCGTGTACAGATCAGGAGGGAAATACTTGTGGAACTGGAGTCAGAATGTTTCAATGTGTTTTTAGAAGTGGTAGCCAGGCATTTGTTTGGGGTATAACTTCGATGTTTTGTGCTGCCAGTGTTTAGACAGAGATCCAGAGGACACCGGTTTAACAGTATGTATAGACTCACGATTTACCATGAAAACTCTCTCTGCACCAGGGTGGAAATAGTTCTTATGCTATATACCAGAGAAAAACAAACAACCTATACATCATAGCTGTAAAATACATATATATACACACATATATAAAGCTCTTTAATTGTTTCCATGCATCATTAGTTAAAGGAGCTTTTAGTCGCAAGCTTGTAAGTATGCAAGTATACTTTCAAGTATATAGGAATCACCAAACGTTATTCTCAAAGGAGCACTGGAACATATCCCTGGAAGACAAGCTGGGAGGAGAGCGGCCCCTCGTCTCACCCAGAGCATCTCCCCAGCCCTGCCCGCTTCGGAAAGCAACTGCCTCTCCTTCCTTCAGCTGCTGGAGGCAGAGAGATACAGCCCAGCTTAAACCACCAAGGTTCATTACCTACAGTAAAGGATGGGTGGTACGTCTTCTTGTTTGATAAAACGCGAGTCTCATACCCACTTGCTTCAGCAGCCGAGCAGCTCTCCTCTCCACGGGTCCATGGCTGGAGCGGTGGGAGTGCACAGGGCTTTCCAGAGCGCTTTAATTAGTGCCTTAGTCTCTTTCAATACGCCGAAAGAGTGTTCTGGCATGTGGAAATCCATTTTTAAGTGTTCCCATGGATCATACGCTATGAAAGAATTCACCTGGTGTCTGAGGTAGGTTAAACGTTTCCAGATTCAAGCAGCCATTGCCTTAGCTACCATGCTCCCGTTTGCACCACCGCCAGCTGGAGCCCAGGAGCTGGGCTTCAATTAGCAGCACCCACACACCTGACATATAAAGCAGAGAAAAAAAGGCACCTCTCACTATTTTGCCCTCTTGTTACAGTCAGAACCACACAAATTGATTTGTGATGTTCCAGAGTTTGGTCTTTTTCAAGCTTTGATTCATGATGATAAAACAACAGGGAAAAAAAAGAAAATCTTCATCCCTGATTTAGCAAGTGGGCAGAGCAAAACCCCGGCCTGCCTCACCACACTAACCTTTGAAAATGCTGTATTTTCATCGACCGGCCGTTCCCTTTCCTTGCAGGTTGCTGAGGCTGCACAAGGGGAGAACAACAATGGGCGGTTAATCCAATTACAGCACGCTCTAAAGGTTGAGGAGATGGAGTAGCTTACCATTTGATATATGATTCTAGGGGATTAAACTCTTCCTTCATGTGGCACAAATTTTAATAAGGACAGTAAATGACTCTGAGAACAGTGCGGGATATCTGCAACTGTTTAAGGATTCTTGGTGAATAAAAAGGAAATGTGAAAACAAGACAGAGGGAAAAAAACCCCAAAATTTCCAATTATGTTATAAACCACTCAACAGATTTACAAACCGTTTTCATGACACTCCTTCAAGTGATGCTTTGGGAACATTCTATAAACCATAATCAAGAGCTGGCACCAAAGGTCCTAGAATTGAAGCAAGGTCTTGAAGGACAAACTGTCCCACCACACGTGTGAAGCAGTAGCACAGGTGAAACCTTGAGCCGCTCTCTACAAACCAGAGCTTGTGCTGGAAAGCGGGTAGTTAGTACTAGGACGCTTAGACTGGCCTAAGAGAAAATGCAGATAACAAGCAGGAGCACGGTAATAATTTCCACAGCAAATTACGTTCATTCTCCTCTGGGTTCTAGAAGCACCATGAGATGTTCTTCAGCATCTCATGGTGCTACATAATTATTTATTAATAAGTAATAGTTAAGTTATTAATAATAAATAAGTTACCTAACTTATTTATTTGTTAATTTGCTGAGCAAGGTGTTCCAAATGAAAACCCCACACTGCCATAGTGAGGAGGACAGCCAAGAGTCTGCAACTCCATCCTTGGAGGTTAGGTTAGGTGGGCTATTGTTTCCACTACTATCATAAGAGGGGTCTTCAGATTCCTGGGCCAACTTTACAGCTGAAGAGTATTTTATTTTTGTTCCAAAAACATGGACTCTTCAGAGCATCAGAACTGATGGACATGATCATAACCATATTCCCAACATTTTCCATGGTAACTTCCTGTTCTTTGAGATGCTTTTGTCCCCAATAAATTAGTGAGGAACTAACCGAATTGTAAGTGTTAAAGAACTGGACCTTGCAATTTGCAGCCTTGGCCTGTAGGACTGGCTCTGGCCAGGAGAAAGAAGGGACAGAGAGCAGCCTCAGGTATGCAAGCAATTTCCAAAGCCCAGCAGGGATCCTGGTGATGATTTACACCTCAGATTTTACATTGCAAGTGAGGAAGAAAAAAGTGCAGTATATCAAGGGCAATATTTTTGTTTTTTATCTGAGGAATGAAAATTCCATTTTCAAAATGACTTAAGGATCAGACGCTTAAAAGGCATTTTGGTGCCTAAACAGGATGATAGTTAATTTTAAGATTTTCGAAAGCCATACATGAAAGACAGGGACCAACACAGAAGACAGCTATAGAGCAGAATACTCAGAATCGTAACCCTATACTGTAGAAAAACGGACAGGTAAAGTTGCAGACAACATATGTTCTTGAAGACATTCTAGGTCTAGAAGGTAGATCTTGGAAAAAAATAGAGGTTGGCCTAAATTGCCCAGGCACCTTGTCAAGCCCAGGTAAGCTCAGCTCTATTTCTCCGAGTACCTAAAGGTGCTGGGAAACGTGACATGAAGGAACAAGCCCCAGGGGGCTTCTGAGGGACTTGGGGCCATCAGCACCTTCAAAGGTATCTTTCCACAAAGGGACTTTGCTTCTTGAGTCTTTACAGCAATATATGAATATGGGTTTATTTGATCTCAGATTAATTTTATTGCATGAACTCTGAATCTGCTCTGGATCACCCCTGCAAACGAGTTAGCTTAGCAGAGGCGGGAGGAGGACAGCTGTGAATGAGAAATACTTGTATGGTCAGATGTCCACAGATTTGGGATTCTTGATTAGGCACGCACCATGCCTTTAAGAGTAAAATACAGAAGAGCAATGTATATGAAACTGTGGTCAATTTCTAAATAACTGAATTTTCATAATTGATGTATGTTTCACTTTAAATTAAAAAAACCCCAAAATATCTTTAGAATATTAATTGGGAAATGTTAGAACTAGAGTATACGTGTTCTCCTCCCTTCTCATTTTCCTAGAAAAGGTTTGCATATCTCCTGATCTCTAAAAATCCCTCTGTGTTTCTTCTCACAAAATAAGGAATATGGCTCCTTTTATCTTCTAGCACATTTCCCAGTGGAACAGTTTCAGCTCCAGTCTCAGCTAGCTGTCCACAGTGACTGCAAATTGATTTATTCCTTGTAATGGTCAAACTTTGCCATCAAAATGCTGGGAAATGCTTTAATTCAATCTTTGCGTGTCCTTTAACTTTCTTTATCTCCTTTGCTACTTTAACAACTGTTAAAATGTTAAAGGCAATCTTTTATTTATTTATGAAGCAGTCAAATCAAGGCATTACATCAGAAGAAACCTGTATGCTTTCTTAAAGCAGCAAATATACAAGACTATTTTTACTTGAGTTTTTCAGCCCAGATTGAAGACTAACAATAAAGTAGCAAGAGCAAAAAAAATCTAAGTTTAAAAAAAAAAAAAGTTTAAACAAAGGAAAAACAAACTTAGCATCACTTCAGACGAGTATTACAGCTGTGGGAAACACCACACATTTATCTGTGTGCACGTGTTTGTCATTGCACGTGTTGACACTCACACGAGGTCACACTGACATAAAAAGTAACGTTCATAAAGTCATTCTTAGCTTAGGTGTGAGAGAGTCCCATTCAAACATAAGCATAAAGATCTTCTTAGCTTCGATTTCAGGTATCTGCATGTTATATGAACACTTTAAGATATGCAGACTCCTCCAAACTACCACTAATAAAACCTTTGGTTAAAAGGATGGTCCGACTAAAGTCAACCAGGGATTTTAAAGAACCCGAAAAGTCAGTGTTTCTGTCTTTCCCCAGTCTAACGCTTCCCGTTTATGTCTCTCGCCGTATTGAACTGGGGGAGGCGGGGGTGTACACATGCAAGTGTGCATCTGTCTGAAACAAATGCATACATTTGGTGACCGTACGCGCTGTAGACTTCAAAATTACGAGAGGCAGACGTCGATGTCCTGTCCAGGCGAAACAAAATTCCTCGGTTTAACTGTAAAATGTTGCTAACCATTTGTTCATGTTTTATGTAACACACTGACTTGTCTTTCACTTTTTTGTATTCCCAGTTCTCATCATTTATATATAGGCAATGTTCTACTCTCAACTTGTAGCTTCATTTCTTATACTGAAAAACATATTCAGCAAAATCTGTTTTTCTTGAAGTTCTGTCATTATATAATGTAATTTAAGATCATTAATCAACTTCTCCCCTTCTGTATTGACTTTTAGACCTCAAGTCCCAATCTGTCATTCCCCTACCTTATACTGGTGATAGTATCTGCTTTTATGGGAGGTTTTTTTGTTATGTTCCTGTCATGTAAAAACTGGTTCTTTACTGAGATTTTAGGCATCAGCTTAACGAGGGAACGGCTTTTTCCCTCCGAGTGCCTGCAAACCCACTGCAAAACTGGGCGCAGTGTCCAGTCTGTGCCAATCCAGTGCTATGAGCATCAAGGATCCGATTTTACTGGTGTGGTTTTATACTAAATTACTTTGGGTGTGGGGTTTGGAGTTTGAGGTTTGTTTGGGGGGGGTGGTTTGGCATCCTTAGGATCTCAGTAGTTACCTTTCGGCATCCAACTATGAAAATTTTGGCCTGTGCATGTTGTGTGTGACTCATTGTGGTCCTTACACGACCTGGAGCTGGGATGAAGGGTGAATACCCTGTAGAGAGCAGCCTGTCCTCTCCAAAGGAAAAAAAACCCCACAACGTTGCTCTTGTGACGTATGCTTACGAGTCCCAGTGAGAAGTCACTGTAGCAGAAAGGAGTTAGCAGGGACATTTATTCGTATTCGGGAGCACGGAAAGCTGAATTGCTCCCGTCTCCCCCCTGAGCCAGGGGCAGGGTTCTAACAGCTGGCCCTCAGCACTCTTCTGCTAACACATTAATGGAAATAAGATCCCTATTTCCAAAGAAATAAAACCACCAAGTTCAAATTTTCCAGACAATTTTATACTTGGGTAGCTTACCACTTCAGTTTTCTCTAAATGTGAATGCAAAGAAGAAATAAAAGATATTTGAATACATGCATATCTTCAACCACAATATCAGGGTTCTTTCTGTAACAGTCTATATTGGTTATTAGTTGATCGAATATGATGTGTCAGCCCATGTATAAATGAAATCCACAGTTCCTTTTCAAGAAATATATCACAGGATAAAAGAATTTCCTTACTACAGCAGACTCATGACCACCTCACTCTATTCCTGCCCGTGGGCAGCAACAAATCCATCACAGAAAATTATAAGAGACCCTGTCATAGGCAAATGCAATCAAAAGAATGATTTTTTTTTCTTTCCCCTCGGAGGAAATTAGCCTCTAACCCAATGCTAGAGGGTGAAATATGCCTTGGAGAATGCTGATGCGTACTTCTTCAGAAGAGCCGAGGATGGATCCGGATCCAGGCACCCAGGTACCACTTTCTGCCCCAGTTAAACTTTGGGCCTCGATACGCGTAAACTGACAGCAATGGTTTCTACTATTATTGTATTTTTTTTTTTAATACATAGGTATTTCTGCTGTAGTAAATTGTGTGCTGGACAACTTATTGTTCTAATTGCATTATTAAAACAGCAAATAGCAGCAGCTAGTTTACTCTCAGTACATCATTCATTATTTACTGGAAAATGTAACTTAAGCATATCTCCTTTGATTTGTTTCTTGCCGTGAGCATCTTACCTCGATCTTTTGACTCTCAGCTCTTACCGCAGTCTTCCGAGAAATCCGGTGCTTCACATTACCTGCCTCAGTCTCTCTGAAATATCTCCATATCTTTTTCTGTACCTTTTCCTTCTGACAGACTGACTAGCTATTAACATAATATTCTGGTTGAGCACCTACCTCTCATCAGCAGAGTAACATCTATTCCCTGCTCTGTATTGTAGTGCTTACACTTTGAGCACACTACGACTTGGATTACTAGTTTGAAAACTGATGCATATTAAAAGAAAATCTTGCATGGATGCCCAAAAATCATGCGTAGGTGTATTTGTCAGCAACAGATGTATCAGTCTCTGCACTACAATTTTATTTGTATTTTTAAATTCTGTTAATATTGTCTAGCTTTGTCAAATATTAAGAGATTAGTGTCCTACGAATGTTATGGTTTCACACTATCAATGCTGGAACCTCGTCATCGCCTCTTGCCATGAGGATCGTTTTTTCCTCTCTTAGCCAGTTTTTAATCCACAATGAAACTTCACCTCGCACCTCAGTGGCTTCAATAACATCATCGTCTGAAGCACTTCTAACTATGGCTTTCCCTGAAACCCAACAAACTACTTGTTAACCTCTCTGTCGATAGTCCCAACCGGGGCTGTTGGAGCAGAAAACCCTCACCAGGAGAATCTTTAGGAGGGACTTAGGGAAGATTTTAATAACGTACCTCCACGAGCAAATCTCTTATTAAAATCAAAGCCATTGCATGAGTAGATAAGTTTCAGGATCAGATTCCATATCGGTAAAAACATTGGGAGATAACATTAACTCGTGATAATTTTCTAGCCAGCAATATTTGTTTTATGTTAGTATTATTTTTGAAGGATATTTAAAAATATGAGTATAAAGTTTCCAGGGACTTAATTGCAGAAGCCATCTCAACTCTGATATCAGATAAGATTTTGAATTGTTTGTTCTTATTTCACATACTCTCTCTGCTTCTGTGGTGACAGGTTGAAGCATTTAATACATATCAGGTATTTATGTTATATAGAGAGGACTGGTAGCAAAACTGGTATATATGTGGTATTACAGGCTTTAATGGAATATAAATTCTTACTTTTGCTTTAATTTACTACTTTAGTTTTACTGCCTGAACCACCTATAGAAATATCTGTTCTTCCCAGGAACAATGATTAAGAGGGTCACATTATAATTTAATCCATATGACTTTACTAAGCAAACTGCTATCAATATAGATCGACTCCCAAATGTGAAGAGTCAAAGCGGTACTTCTTTTGTTTTATTTCCTTCTGAAAAATGTTCTGGATTAATTCTTGGGTTTTTTCTTATTTAGTTGCTGTCGCTGCTTCAGGGATATAGGTCTCAGAAGCACTTCAGGACAAATTATATTTCATATATATGATTTTCCTGAATGAGGACTTTTTTTCTGGGTTAGACACGTGGGCTAACCTAAGGGCATGTGCTTAGTTTTGATTCATTCTGTAGCACATCTATGAGAGTAATACTATAGCAGCCTTAAAATGTTTAAGCGTTCCAGGGCAGAGGTGTTTATTAGGGACTTCATAGACCATCCTTCAAATCAGACACCTTAACAAAATTCTCCAAACTGACAGAAATAATAAACTTCCAGGGCTTCTTACTCAAATACCTTAATATCTAAAGATGAGTCTACCTCTCCTTCCCTAGATCATTTCAGTAAATTAGTATTGAGTTATACAACCTAATGAGGAAAATTAATTTCCTAAAATTAACTTCCGTGACAGAAACCAGGCATAAGGTACATAATCATTTGGACTTTTTTTTTCAGAGGAAAGAGAATCACAGTGAACGGAACAAACTGGGATGTCTTAGATGGAAAAACATTTTATTTTCTTTCCAAAACAATTTTACATAATAATTCTTCTATTTTTACCTTCCCACTGCCTTCTATCCAATCTCTCTTCATTTCAAAAAGATACAATGATTGCACAGACAAGGCTTTTTAGCTCCTTAGGTACCGATTCCATAATAATTAACAATAAATCTAAAGATTACCTGTACAGGATTTCCTTCAGGGTCTTTGAATCATCTCAGAAATACTTCTTCAGCTAGGAGCTTTCGATACACATAACTCAAATGGGGCACATTTTACTCCTCCTGTATTGTTAGCAACTCTTCAAAAAGTGCACGATTTTCTAGTTTTATTCTAGAAGGCACCTCCAAATCCAGGATTAAGGCATTAATATTAATAGCCAGAACATGACCCTATTGCATTAAATTCCTGAAGCATCTTTCTACAAATTCATGAAAAGAGATTTTTTTTTTTTTTTTGAGATAAAGGAGGCAGTCTAAAAAAGAAAAAACCCTCAACCAAAAATCACAACCCCCCCAACCTAACAAAACCCAGCTGAATGTCTTCACCACTGGCCAAATGTGTCTCCTTTCCTGACAAAGCATGAGGAGTGTTGCGGGACAGGAGAGGTCTGGGCCCATCTTCAGCGTCCCTTCGTTGAGACAGAGCATCTCCGCTTCACTGGGCTCATCGTGACAGCACCCGCGACACCCCCCGCACCCCAGCACCCAGCCGCGGTCCCTCCTGCGCTCCCCTCTGCGCCGTGGGGCATCGCAGGTTTCTCAGATGCTTCATAACCCTCCAAGCGTTGAGATCACCACGGGCTGCATCTTCAGACGAGCGAAAGGTCGCTGTAGTTTTGCTTTCCCACAGCACAGGGTGATGCACGGCGCGCCATGGGTCTGCCCCACCGCCCTGCGCGAAGCAGGACATACAGATCCTTCCCGCGGAGCAGCGGGAAGGGGTCGTCTGGGGCGATGCTCGGGAGCTCCGAAGAGGGAAACCACTGTATAAGTGCCAAAATTTATTAACGTCTGCAACAGCTGCCAAAAAGCTCCAGCGCGGCCAGGGAGGGCTGGGGAGGGGAACGGCGCATGCCTTCCTCCCGTTCCTGCCGCAGGATTTCAGCGTGCCCCTGAAACGGCACGGCAGTTGCGGTACCACATTGCGTTAGTTTTACCAGTTAATGAAAGACCTAAGGCAACCTAATTCAAGCTCTTTTCTGGGGAAGCACGCCAGCTATATTCCCAGGCCAATTACTGCTTTCACAACGTGCTCTAAATCTGTCAACAAGCAAAAGTGTGAACTATGGTATAAAAACACAATTAAGAAGGTGACCCGGTTGTTGTAAGAGGAGTGTTTCTTCTTGCGGTGGGGGCAATGAAAGTTGGCTGCCCAACAGCCAGCCCGCAGCACCAGTTCACGATTAAGAGATACGCTTCTATACTATTAGGATACGCCAAAAAGTTTTTACTCTTTTTTTTTTTTTTTTTTTTTTTTAAAGCTATACAGTTGGATAGTAAATAAACGCTTTTTCTCCTGCACATCAATATGACAAACGCTTTGCAAGCTATTGCAGGAACAGCCAGGAAGGTTCAAATAACTTGTCTGTCTTACTGCTGGGAGTATGACCAAAGGTAGATAATACATGTTTAGCTATAGAAGTAACAATGCCTCAATGTACATGGATGTGTTTTTCTAAAATAAAAGAAATTACTGAAATAAAAGAGTTGCAATCAATTTCCTTAGTAAACCAATACCTGTATCCTCCTCAAATATTCAACATTGCTGCCGAGTAGACAGTCTTCACGGAAAGAAGTGAGAAAGCTTCTTTGCGATGTTTGTTTCGATTCGGTGGCATACAGGCCAGCATTTGAGAAATCACCCGTTTTATCTAGAACACGCGAAACCTTCTTGTAACGTACTCGGTCATTTCTTTTCTTCAGCCGCGTGTGCAGTAATTAAATGGAGTGTGATGTTGCCTCAGCGCCCTTGAGGGTTGCTGGCATATGCTCAACAAGTGCAAGTGCTTTGGCTGCGCTCAGGTCCTTCGAGAGGGATTGATTCGCATCTGAAGCTTCCCAAGTTTAACTCTTCTACAAAAATACCCATGATCTGCAAAGGCTGAAAGCTATTCTAGGTTGTCACCATTCCCCAAGCTTTGGCTCCAGCCTGAATCTCAGGGCTGACCCACCGTGGCTGCAGCTCTGTAATTGCAAAACTTATTCTGAGGGCTCTCCAAGCGAAGTAAAATTGCAGTGCGAAGCCCCAGCGAGCACGTCGTATTTCATGGGGTGCAATTTGGTAAGATGTTATATGGGAAAAGGAGACAAGATTTTATAGTCACATGAACTAAAACTACAGGATTGATGGTGACTGTCAACCTAATTATGAGAATGAATCATGTCTGGCTCTACAGTTATTAGTCAAATAATTCATTATTTGCTTAAAAATAACATTAAAATTTAACCAATAAAACCACTTATTGATGGCTGGTTTTACTTTTTTTTTTCTAGTTTAAATGTCACCCCTGTTAAGAAAATGTGAAAGAAAAAAGTCAGAAAATTATCTTAGTCATAAACCATATTTCATCATTTAGATAAATAGAAAAGTGAGACATTACTGATACAGATTTAGGTATATCATTTATGCAATGAAATACTACAGCTTTTTTGCAAGGATCCTGAGGGACTTACAATTAAATAAGACACTATTTTTTTACTAAAAACTTGGTCTTATTTAAAGGTAAAAATATATCTGAAGACACGAAGTCTCCCCATATTCTTGCCATTTCCATACCTTAGCCTTCTCCCAATGCCAGGAATGATTTCTACCCCAGAGAGAGGTGCCGTGGTGTTTTTTTTCCCCTGTTGTCTCTGCCTTTGTTGTTCGGTAATTTCTGCCTTTCCTGAAAAGGAAAGCACCAAACTGGGCCGGCTTCCAGGGCCGCCAGCACGGGACGCGGGGAGGTCACCCCAAGGGGCAGCCCCATCTGCACACCCGGTCCTGTCCCCCCCACCCAACTTTGCACCTATAGCTTTGTCTCACCTTGGCTTCTTCTCAGCAAATCTGCAAGGAGCTGGGGACGAAACACCGTCTGGATCCAGAGTAGAGCAGAGAAAATCACGGAAGGGGAGACAAGGAAAGCAAATCCGAAGGCAATCGGAAAGTTGGCCTTTTACTTCCAAACCAGGTCTGTGAGATTTGCCACGCAGTATTGATGATAGCAGTGTCTGCTGTTAAGGAAACAGAGGTTAAGACAGACGTATGGATGTTTTTTCCCCAGTGAAACTGGGAAAATAGACCAAAAGAGAAGCAAAAGAAGGAAGAAAAACAGGCAGGTGCATGGACACTAATGGCCCAAATTGAGTCCAGTTGCTGACCTGGAGCTCAGTGTGGTTGGATAGATTCTGACTCAGTTGTCAGTTGTTTGTATGATGCCTTTACTTAGCATGTTGGTTTTGACTGGGATAGTGTTAATTTTCTTCCCAGTAGCTGCTGTGGGGCTCTGGTTTAGATTTGTGCTGGAAACAGGGCTGGTAACCCAGGGATGTTTCGTTCCTGCTGAGCAGGGCTGACACAGAGCCGAGGCCTTTGCTGCTCCTCACCCCACCCCACCAGCGAGGGGCTGGGGGGGCACAAGGAGCTGGGAGGGGACACAGCCGGGACAGCTGACCCCGACTGACCCAAGGGATGTCCCATCAGAGCGATGCTGTTTGTCACCAAGTCACCGTTCTGTGGGATGGAGCCCTGCTTTCCTGGGGATGGCTGAACACCCGCCTGCCCATGGGAAGCAGTGAAAGAATTCCTTGTCTTGCTTTGCTTGCGTGCGCGGCTTTTGCTTTCCCTATTAAACTGTCTTTATCTCAACCCACAAGTTTTCTAATTTTTACTCTTCTGATTCTCTCCCCCATCCCACTGGGGGGGAGCGAGCGAGCAGCTGCGTGGGGCTTAGTTGCCGGCTGGGGCTAAACCACGACACTTAGAAACGAGCAGAGCTGTTTGATTGCCCATCAGACAACAAATAAGCCTTGCTTCCAAATGAGTTAAATGTCTTGAAAACTGAACTCTTCAGATTTTATTAGTGATTGAATAGCTCTAGGTGTTTCTAAGCAAAAATCAATAGAGCGATTAGCTGCAACAGTTTGCCAAGAGATTCTGGACAAGATGTCCGTCTAACGGATAGCTGATGTATTCAGAGACCCAACGCTGCCCTTTGGGTTGGGGACCAGGGTGCGCAGGAGCAGATTCCCCACCTTTCACTCTGCTGGAGCACCACGCTGAGGACGGACCATTGATCATCATCTCTCTGCAGCATGTGGAACATCATCTGACACGGCCATGTCAATGATTAGCGACTGCAGTGCCCAGGCATGGTCACATCATGAGGTACGCAGGCAGCGTTTGATCAGGTCAACAGCTTACCCCGTGAGGGTCCTCAGCCAGGATTTCATTGCTGGAGCCACTGTTCTGGCCAGGGCTGCGTCTATGTTCCCCGTCGCTGAGCAGCTCGGATGCAAACACAGCAGGCAGATCATCCCACCACGCTTGTGGGGCACCTAATGCTGAGCCAGCACCTTCGTAAACGTTTGGTTTTTATCCAGGTTGATAAGACTCTTCCTTCAACAGTCCGAGGTGGTCTGGCTCCTCACGGATCAAACAGGGCTGCCCAGTCTGGGCACAAGAGAAATTCCTAAGTCTAAAGCCTCAAGCTTTAACATTTGTCCTTGCAAATGGAGATCTCTTTGCCAGGCTTCAGTCTCCAGCTGGTTCAAATCTGATGAAATTCCTCTTAATTTCCAAGAATAAAATTCCATGACAAAATTAGTTAAGGAATACGTTTGGCAAGACTGCATTTTTACAATTGCTATACCTTTGGGCATGAGCAGACCTGCAGTCTCTGCACCACTGTATCCTTAAGGGGACTTTTGTATACTTCCATCGCAAATACTTACACAATTTACTCATGAAATATTACCATGGATGGGAGAAGTTACAACCTGCCATTCAATTGATGTAAGTACTCATATTTTTCTTTCACTAGTGTGTCAGTCAATGGCCCGCGTTAGGAAGTAAAATTCACTGTACATTTTCAAACTACGTTACAGATTTTTTAATATATTTTTAAGCATTTTATAACAAGTCTCTTATTTTCAGATGAAATTGAATTTTTGAATATTTTTAATGATCTCATTAATGGCTTGTCAGGTATCTGTGCTTCCACAGATAGTTTTACACATCTCTAATCATATCATTTCAGACATTTCTCTTTTATATTGCTTTGTGAAGGCTAATGAGGCTTCACCTCTGAGCAGAAATGATCTGATTCTAAAGAAACTGAGAATTAGTTGTACTGACAAATTTGAATGCAACAGCAAGACGCCGAAAATAATTATTTGCAAATGTGTCTGGACACGTGAAACTCAATTTGAACCACGCTCACAACACCACAAGAACGGAGTATTACCACGCCAAGTTAACGCTTCTGTGCTGGGGTTTTTTTCCTCTTTCGGAATCATCGCTGCTGTATCGCTGTTGTCCTGGACCTTGCTGTCTCCAGGGGAGAGCCAAAAGGGACAACGAGCCTTTTACAGCAGGATCACCACCTCTCCTCCGTTCGGGTCTGTTGTGTCTGCGGGTCTGATGGCTAGTTAGAGCCATAAACTAGATTCATTGGCGGTGTTGGTCCAGTGGCTGGTGGACAAGAGGCCATAGGCGAACTGACGGTCTCGGCAAGCGTAGCAAGAAGTCAGGAGGACTGAAGTATTTCCTTGCTTGGAAAAGATGCACTGAAATATTAAAAAGTGAGCTTGAGATACAATCAAAACAATAATCATAGAATCATAGAATTGTTCTGGTTGGAAGAGACCTCCAAGATCATCGGGTCCAACCATTAACCCAGCACTGCCAAGTCCCCCACTAAATCGTATCCCTTAGGGCCACATCTAAACGTCTTTTGAATACCCCCAGGGATGGGGACTCCACCACCTCCCTGGGCAGCCTGTTCCAATGCCTGACAACCCTTTCAGTGAAGAAATTTTTACGAATGCTGGGTTTTTCTTTGCTGCTTGTCCATCCTTCTAACTACAAATAGCACCAAATTGATATGCTTTTATGTTAAACTAAATATTGAAGCTGAAGTTAAAAATTAAGCTAAATATTAAACCTAAAATAAAAAACAGGTAAAA
Organism: Phoenicopterus ruber ruber; assembly: GCA_009819775.1. NCBI lineage: Eukaryota > Metazoa > Chordata > Aves > Phoenicopteriformes > Phoenicopteridae > Phoenicopterus > Phoenicopterus ruber. The sequence goes on along the minus strand of CM020223.1, from coordinate 3,732,853 downwards.
TTCACTCTTCAATGTTAACAAAAATAACATCTGATGCAGGATGGCTCCTGCGTGCGGCAGTCTGGCTCAGAACGGAGTCTGAGCACAGATCATCCATGGAAAAGTAGATATAATTTACCGATAACTTATTCGATGTGATTAAATTCAAATGTTCGTAAAATAACAATTCTACACTGGGAATTGAAAACGTAATTTTAAAGCTGATTCCATGTGAAAATGAACCTTTAAAACTTAATATAGATATCAACTTAATATAAATAAGAAAGGTGTCAGTCTGCTCTCTCATTTCTCCTAACATGTAGACACATTTAAAATAAAAACATAAGAAATTCACTGATCATTTATTTGTACTCATAAAGCATTTCTCTGCTTGTTAAAGGTAACAGAACTGGACCTTTGTTTTATCTTTGTCGGGAACTGCTTCAAGACAAGGAATTTCTAAGAATATTCCCAAAAATACTTTGCATTAGGTAAAAAGAAAATTAATAGAGCTGTCAAACTTCTTGCCCTTGGTGAAATCCATTTGAGTTTATAGCTCCCATTAACATTACAGTTAAAAATCCTAGGTAAAGTTCAGATCTCAAGGGAAATTCCTCAGATAGCGTACCCATAACAGGGTGAGGCGTCTGGACGAGTAGCCCAGTCCAGTCGCGAAGGTCATTGACTCTACGTACAAATGCCTTGCACAAGTCTGAAAAGTTACGTGCATTTACTTTTATTTCACCAAACATCCTCTTGTTCAGTCTGTGATCAGACTATAACTTAATCACCGCGATTTGAAGCTACCTTTGAAAAAGCCTGTCTTCCTTTTCTTACCTCTTCTTGTAATGGACTCTGCATTTCCAGGCACAAACCAGCAGTTTTGGGGCTGCCTCCTCTGTAGGCACTCACAGCTTCCCCGCTTCTATCAGAGATCCTGGACGTGAAGTTTTGTGACAAGAATCCACTGCTGCGGAGGGTATATAAAGTGACGTGTCTGAAGTGTCTGGCTCCACAGTAATATTTTAAGAAACCATTTCTGTTCCCCAGTCCACTCGCTCTCTAGGGAACCTGTAAACTCCACAAATCAACTCTACAAAGCAGTGCCCCGTATCAGGGTTTCGCTTTGTTTTCAGCATTTAAAACAATGTCCTAAGGTTTTGTTTGATGGATTCAGACTTCCAAAGAGAGACGCTCTCCTCTGGTGTCCCACCTGCTCCTCTTTACACCAGACTCCAAACTCCTGCAGACATCAAACGCAAGGCAGCTTTGCGCAGAAGTGAGGTGTTGTCCCCGGGTTAAATGGTGCTAACTAACTCCTCCATGTGCTAATCCTCTCCAAGAGTTTTTGTCCACTCTGGAGATAACAGACATTTAAAAAAAGAAGAAATAACAAGAAGGAAAACAAACATTCACCACTGTACTTCAGTATCTTCTCCAGAACGTTATGGTGGACAATATATAGAGCTGCCATTTCAAGACCCGTATGGAAGTTCACACTCGGCCCCTAAATTCTCAGGTCAAAACTGTCTAAGGTGGAGGAGAACATTTTGCATGTTAGAATCATAGAATCATAGAATCGTTTTGGTTGGAAGAGACCTCCAAGATCATCGAGTCCAACCGTTAACCCAGCACTGCCAAGGCCACCACTAACCCATGTCCCCAAGCGCCACATCTACACAGCTTTTCGATCCCTCCAGGGATGGGGACTCCACCACTGCCCTGGGCAGCCTGTGCCAGGGCCTGACAGCCCTTTCGGGGAAGAAATGTTTCCCAATATCCAACCTAAACCTCCCCTGGCACAACTTGAGGCCGTTTCCCCTTGTCCTGTCACCTGTTCCTTGGGAGAAGAGACCGACCACCCCTGGCTCCAACCTCCTTTCAGGGAGTTGCCAGAGAGCGAGAAGGTCTCCCCTCAGCCTCCTTTTCTCCAGGCCAAACCCCCCCAGGTCCCTCAGCCGCTCCTCATAGGACTTGCGCTCCAGACCAGAAGGTCCAGGCTTCAACAATCTACAAACATTAAGTGATACCAATTATCTAATCCAGCATAAAACCAGCTTGTCCCTCCCTGGTCAGCAGCTCAGCAGAGCAGACCGAGGCTTGGTGCTGCCCCCCGGCACTGGGCGAGGCCGACGTCCCACCCGGGTGCCGAAACGGCCAAGCAGCAGCAGCAGCGCGGGGCAGCAGGTCACCGCGGGGGGGTCACGGTTCTGGCTCCAGAGCTGCTGAACCGCGTTGCTCGTGCAGAGCCAGCTCCGAAACCACGGTGGGACCCTGCGTTCCTGACGTGGCCCCATCCCCGGTGGCTGCGGGGTTGTTTGCTGCTGTACAAGGCCCTTGCTCTGCTGCAGCGACCTACTTGCATATTCTGGTTTGATAAACTTTAAGAAAAAAAACCCCAGACAAAACCCCCAAGCCCCTCAACAACAAAACAAAGAAACAAGTGACTACTTTTTAACTTGTTCTTTAACATTCTTAAGCTGTTATGGAAAATAAATAAGACTCAAATCCTGTAATTCATTCTTAGGTACCTGAGGCAATACAATATGCATTTTTGTGTGCTGGATTTTTGCTTCAAATAGCTTTGTAATAGTCTTATCCAAAAGATGAACTGCAAATGCTTTTTTTCTTTTTGTTTTTTTTTTGCATAAGATACTTTCCTCTATTGTAAACAAAGATTTAAGAAACAAAGATTTTGTTTTAAGATCCACAGCAAATAGGACTTATATTTGAATATTTACATTTGAATATTAGGGACTTTAAATAATCTATGAAAGACAAATAAATTAAGTCTTCAGAACAGCGAGAACATAGTTTTAATCGCGTTTTCTGAGAGAAAAGGCATAAACTCTAAAATGTAGGTTGTTTGTTCTGTTCTCCGAAATGTCATCACAGTTGGGGAGTGAGATGTAATGGTCTGACAAACACCGGGGCGTCTGAAGAAAAACTTAAAAATACATAAAGTACTAGATAAACAGAAGGCTTACGGCACAGCGTACTCTAGAGAAGAAAGGATGATATAATTGTCTGGATGAGCCCCACAACCACAGGACACGTCTGTACCAGGCACTGGAGATGTCTACACCGGCAGAGACCTGAGTCAGCAAACCCAGCGTGTGTATATAGCACACGATATTTGGATTATACTGGCTTAGGTGGATAACCCTGAACTAGTAATAAACCATAGACCAAAAGAATAGTTCATTCTTTGAATTCAAACAAGTCCTGGCTATCCAACAAGTTGGTTCAACTAACTAGTTACGAATACTGCTCTGCCTGGGTCTCATTCCCACATCCCACTGATCGGTGATGTGGAACTTCACCACTTTTAGCAGCTTTGCAAGAACGTAAGAGAAAAACCTAGCCTGCAGAGCAATGCAACGGGAACGTTTTCAATCGGAGGACATCTGGGTCATCTTTGCACAGTAGCATTTCGTGCTGTCTTAGTGCTGACCGCATCAACAGAGGTGCTTTTCTGAATGTGAATGATACAGAATTTACTTCTGTTCTTCAGTATCACTTATGTGTTTTTTCAGGCTGTTGGCTGGTTAGTATTTTACATTAGTTCTTATTGCATCACCAGAGTACCCGATTATATAAAATGAATCTGTTGATAACTATGCTATTCCCCCACAGGGCATCTCCATTTTATAGACTGGAAACCGATACACAGAAATGCTAAAGTCTTACTCACAGTGCAGATCTCTGTCTGCACTTACACCAGCACAGTCTTCCTAGTGTAGCTGCAAACTGATTATACGAATAGTTATCCTGGTAATCATTAATTTTTTTCATCAGGGAAGTCACCTATTCTGGCAAAAGAACCTTTTGCTGTTGCACCGGGATGCCTTAGTGTTTCACCATCATGGCTATGCCCTAAAAAACATTTTATCTCTTGAGATCCCTGGCAAAACTTCTTGTGGTTAGAACAAGCCTGAGACATCCGAGATCACAGTGAACTCAAGGTCAGAGTTCAAAATTAGGTATCTTGCATCCCAATCCACTTAACAAAACCTCCATGAGTTTATTCATAAAGAAACTCAGGACAAAGAAAGTACACAAAAATCCAAATATTTCTAATGTTCTCGGTCACGATAAGAGAAGCAGAAGTAAAACCTTGACAAATCCTACCTCAGAGGAATCCATCATGTTCCAGGAGAAACAATACCTAGCAACCCGAAAATTTGTTTGACGTTATTCTGTGAAGAAAAGGACATCTACAAAGGGATTGATGGGAATTAGAACAGAAATCCAAAAAACAAATAGGATTTGACGATGAAGCTCCAACACAACTTACAAAATGGTTTCGCAGTTTAAGTCTGTTAGAATGCATTATATAAGGACATACGACAGATTAGCTGTGATCTGTATAAATACAATGCCTGGGGCTCTGTGCATGGAGTAGGGACACGAGGAATTAGATCTCTCAGAAGGGAAGTTCTCCAGCCCAGAAATTTGCTGCCGGACTAAAAGACAAATGACAAGACAGGAGTACACCAAAACAAGCAAATAAAGGCCAGAAGGATAAGCAAGTGGTCGGAGTGCATCAGCACCCTGGCTCCTCTTTTATGTATAAATATTATAGTAAAAAAAAGTTTTTAAGGGTTTGGGGAGAAGATAAAGAAGTAGATTTGCACATGAGCAAAGAACTGCACGACTGATTTCCTGGCTGAATCTCTATTAGCTGTACATTGGAGCTGTTGTCCCGGTGTGATCGTGGCAGGAGTCAGACTTGGAAAGTTGAATGAGAAATAATAAATTCAGGGATGTATAAGCTTTTAATAGCACTAGAAATAAAGAAATCTATTTCTGGAACAATTTAAAATAGAAAACCTAGCTAAAAGGTTGTAGAAATAGATGACATGCTCCAAGAGACGGACTAGGAAAGTCAGCAGCAGCAGGTTTTTTTAGTAAGATAGCACTCGTCAAGGTTGGAGAAAAACAAGTGACTGGGACAAAAGATGTGATGCGGACAAGACTTACGTGTGGAGATGTGTATTGGAAACCTAGTGTGGAAACTACGCAAGCAAAGCCTGAATATTAGGTAACTTTTGATTAATGCCTCTCTTTCCTGTGCTTCCATCTTTGCATTTCATTTCTGAATTAAATTTTTTTGACAGTGGATTCTGCCATTCGTCAGCACAGACATTTTGCTGAACTTTACCTTGTAAGAAATATCTTCAACTTGAATGTGTCCCAACATCCTTTTAATGCATTTCCACTATTCCCTGAAAGCACTGCGAGTTGTTCCATTGATTTCAATAGTCTTCAGATCAGACCCACGGGACCGAAAGATAAATGTATTACATACTCCAGAATGAATGGTTAAAAAGAGAGCGCAGTAAGATTAATGCGTTTGTAACTATTGTTTCCACAGTGCCAATAAAGAATAAGTAGGATAACAGATTACTGCTCAAGACAATATATCCTTAAAATATATCACTTGAAAAGGGCTGCATTATTCTTAATTGCATGGATATTTTTTCCATTCATATGACACTTTTCAAGAAAGTGTATGCATGCTCTGGAGGCCCCAAAGAGACACTGGCTGCTGCCCTAAACGGCTATTCTTAACATAAATGCAATGTATGTAACTTGACAAACTATTGCTCATGGCAGGGGGTTGGACTAGATGACCTTTAAAGGTCCCTTCGAGCCCAAACTGTTCTATGATTCTATGATAGTGCTTGATATAGAGCATGTTTAAGTATTAGCACCATTATTAGCACTTTGATTACAGGCCTTCGTTCTCCTTTGCCATTATGCATTTACATTTAGTAGACAAATTGAGTATTTCTCCACCCCTTCACCCAGCCACTGCCTGCCCGGCGGAGGCAGAGCGTGGAGATCCTACCTCAGCCAAAGTGCCACCACCGCCCTGCGGTCAGGCCGGGCTGTAGTGAGAGGATGGATGGACTCATTCCTCACAGAGCAAACAAGGTAATTACAGCAATGCTGTCGGGTTTTCTCCTTTTTTTTTGAAAAATATTTTAGTGGGATTACACATATTTCTCCGAACTATGATACAAAAAGATACGACACTTCACGCTCTTCTGGCGAGCATGCTTTGCTATTCATTTCACTTCAGTTTTCAAAGAAAGTGTGTTGCAGTTCTGACACAGAGCGTTTGTGTTGGATTACGGATGAAAAAACTATTCACCGAATGAAAATTCCTCAAATCATTCCGTTCAGACTCGCACACACACACACACACATAATGAATCTTCAGCTCTCAATCTGTCTGAAATGCAAAAATACTCCTTAGTTCTTGCCTTGAATCATCTTATGAGTAGCTTCAAGCACCCTCTCTCAGGTCCCCACAGAAGCTTAATTGCCTTACCAGAAGGTGTAGGAAGCCCCCACGTCTTCAAGACAGGTCCAGTCTGTCCACAAGCACGGCAGGAATTAGCCCCAAGTAATTCTAGTAGGGCACAATCAGAGGCAGGAACTGGAAGAAACAAATCTTGTTGGGGTCTCTCAAACCCGCCTTGGAGCCTGGGCTGAAAGCTCACGGCTCTTGCCCTGCTGCTTGAGCCGACACTGTTCCATGGGAATCTGTGTTTTTCTGTTTTACGTAAAAACCATTTAACATCTTAGGAAACTCCAGCGTGGAGTGGCGATCCATCAAGAGCAAGATTAATACAGGGATACGATTACACACGCTGTTGATAATGCATGCTGGCCTGCCATCAAGGCATCGCTTAAGCAGGCGGCACAGATCTGTCCTCAGCAGCCCCAGAAAGTAAAATTTGGAAATGCAAATGTCGGAAGCATTGCAACGCGACAGAAGCAGCTCCATGAACTGATCCAGCCTGTGCTATTTTGGATGTTTTCTTTTCATCCAGCTCTAACCTGGTCCCACGGACGGAGCGGCCGGGAGAGGCTGGAGCACTCCAGGGATGCCTCCAGCACCGCTGTCCGTCCAGAGCTGGACCCATAGTGCCCAATCTCTTGTTGAAATCAGTTCACTTCAGCCAAGTTTTAACCTGCTTGGCTTTCCTCCTGCAACCAGAGCTATTTTTTTTTTTTTAAGGCTTATTCATGCTTGTTCATCAAGTATTTGGAGGGGAAGAGCTGCGCTGCTGACCCCATCAGCCAGGCAGCACAAGGTGACTCAGAGCTGGCAGATCACAAATAAGGAGCAGAGCACAAAGAGCAAGTGCTTATTTAAAATTAGTTCTGGTCAATATAAGGACTTAAAAATTTACCCAAGACAATAGTCAGATAATTTCAAATAATGGGTCTATCAGAGAAAGTTGTTCTCTGCTGGTGGATAGTCTCTGAAGTCACGTTGATCAAATGAGTTATGAATTATTTATTCAGCTGCACTCTTAACCTTAAAAGCAAGGATTATTGATTTTGCTTCATATATCTTATTATGGAATCAAAATATAGGAAAAAAAAAATACCATGACTGAAGTGGCATGGAAATGGCCCATCAGCGTACGTTTATCTGGCCGGCAACGCAGGGGGATGCACAGAGATTGCAACTGCAAAGTTAGAGAGTGATTCCGGCTTCACTGGCAGCTGCAAACCTCTGTCAAGAGGATCTGTGGCTGCAGAATGCAGCAGCGAGTTTGAATAGAAAAAAAATACATTTTGATTTAGATTCAAAATGTAAGCATTCTACTCTCACATTGTTGCTTTCAAACAAAGCAGCTGCTTGTGTATGTATCAAAGTCGAGACTCAAATATCCAGGGTGAACAATAGCAAAATGAAGGATTTACATTGCTGGAATAACAGACAGGGTCTGAGGGAGAACACTCAAACTTGAAAGAGAATTTCCTAGGAGGAGCTGAAGATTTTGGTTCTTTTTTTGGCACTGAACTACGCAGAGAACGGCAGACTTTGCAAGGGAAGGAACAACAGTATCATAAATAAAACTTACAGTCAAGAAAAATAATAAATATTAAGAAGTGCTTTGTTTTACATAGGAGTTCTTAAGTTTAACAAACACTTCTATTTTTTTTTTCTTTACGAAGAATTATTACAAAGAAAACACCACAATCTAAGGTGGGCAACACCAGCTCCTTTCGTGAGGCTAGGTACAAAACGAGCGTTAAGCCCCTGAAGAAAAACAGCGAGAGATTTCCCATGGGTTACGCGGTCCATTAATCTCCCTGTCATTCCTATCCAGCTTTTTCATATCTTCCCTGGACTTGGTGACAACGGAAAGCTTGCGAGGCTCCAAAGTACCGTCGTTAAAATAGCAGATTACAAGGACAAAGCTCAGCATCACCTTGCCCCGAATGATATCTGATCAGAAGAGTTTCTTAAAAATTCAGGCTTGAGAACTGTACTTCAAAATGTCATGAAAGAAAAATCTTACTTTAAGTTATGTGACTTCTTTTGACTTCAGAGAGAATCACAAAACCTGTGACAATGGCTTGAACTTTTTTGTTCTAGTGGCTTGACACAGTAAAATTTGGGAATCACCACTCCGAAAGCGTTCCTGTCTCGTTATCAATGCAACTGGAAAACACAGGAAAAACATATTAAGAAAAAGTGTTAATCAATGGTTTCTTTCAAATATTTCCATTGTGCTTCAAATTAATACCTTTGTTAATTCAAAGTAAGGCTCAATGGTCCTGAAGGGAGGAGGACTCATTGCACGACACAGCTGCGGGGTCTCACAACACATCGCTGCACGGAGAAAAATGGTGAAATGTTTGGTGAGAGGTTCTTTTCTTACCAGCTCGTTTTAAAAAACTCTACCTTTAAAAAGAAAATCCGAAATAAATCTGCAATGAAGGTAAATGACTGGCTATTACAGAAGCCTTTGGCTGCGGTCAGGGTTTATTAGGAGACGGTTCATGACATACGATATCATATGGGGTTTAAAAATAAACCATTTGGTGATGTCTGGAGTTGTTGCATCTACGGAGGGGAACATCTCTGCTTACAGGGAGCCTTCGATGAAGTACTAATATGGGAGAAGAACAGAGTACTTTTGTCCCCTCTCCCCCTCCCCTGCTCTGGAGTAAAATCTATCGTGTGTGGGGAAAAAAAAAAAAACAACAAAAAAATCAATATATATATTTCTTCTTTCAAATCACAGTTGGCAAATTAGATCCACCTTTCTTTGAGAGAAATTGCTTTAGCGAGAAGCGTCTCTATCAAATGAGATTTCAAATATCTTGTGTTTCAAAGTTTTTCATGGTTGCTTATATAATACATTTACTATATAGGAAGAGTTATCCTCTGTAGTATATTTGTTGACATAATCTAGAGGTATCTTAGTAGCATATTTCACATTTTGAAAGATATTTTGACTACACGTGCTTATTTGGTGCAATTTGGGGACTTCAGATGTTGTATTTGACATGTAAACAGCTATGACTGATGACCAACCTTTCAAACGAGATATACAAAAATAATTACATTTTCCATAGCCCTTGCTGATGGACGGCGGGATATGAGAACCTTTAACCGAACTCACTGATACTTGAGAAGATGTGGGCACCTCAGTTTACAAAGATGGAGAAACTACTAGAAAAAAGTTTGTATTTTAACTGTTGAGTGAAATTGCCTCATCTAGAGAATACTTGGTGCTGTCCTGCAGCCTAGAGACGCTTGGAAATTGCCGGAGTGACAGAGCAGAGCAGCAGCAGAAATAAGCAGGCCAGTCAAAGTCATACTTACCTCACTTATCATGGGATGTCTCAGCACACAGCCATTGAATTCCGCAGGCGTGGATGAGTAATTTAAGAACAGGTATCATTTCAAATGTATTGTCCTATGATGTGAGATCATTTTCAGCAGGTGTGGGACTATGCGGCTATTGCATTTAATAGGTTTACATCTTAAAAACACTTCCTTTCTTTTTCTTTTGGTAAGTGGGTAGGAAGGCACCGTGCAGAGCAACCTAAGGGAAGCTTTAATTCTGCACATCTAGCGGCAGCCTAGTCACAGCAACAAATTGCAGTGGTTTAAACGAGCGCTACAAACTTGAAATGCAGCCTGAAGAGGAGGTTAGCAACATATCTAATCGTAAAATTCTGCCTTTCTCCCCATTGCCACGAAGGGCCACAGCCGAGCGAGAGGCCTTGGTGGTGGCATGCCATCTCCACCCTCAACGCACCCCCAGATGAGCGTCTGCACTGACACTGGAGTGCAAACCCAGGGTTTGGTAGTTTGGGTTTAACGTGTGAGATGAGAGGGAGGAGAAGGCTCAGACAATTTTGGAGCTCATTCGGTTGATCTGAACTTGTCCCTGCTCAGCGGTTTCCCAGGTGTTCAGCTGGTAGATGACTGCCATTAGTCCTGTGGTCTGTCCCCATGGTGCAGGGTCAGCGTGAAGAACTTATTCAGAGAGAGAATTAAGGCTTTTCATCCATGAGGAGAAGCTGCAAACAGTCACCTCATTACTGCTAACGAACCCTGTGGACAAGCAGGGAGCACGGCACGCTCAGCCGGAGAAGTCTACATTGCACTCAAGGGCCAAATTCGCAAAAGCAAGGGACGGTGTAGGGTACGCGCCACGGTCTGGAGCTGCGCTGAATGACCTGAGCAATTCTCGCTCACCAAGGGCTGTGAGGAGTGTTCATCGCTGGAGCAGGTTGGCAGCGGTTTCGCTTCCATGCTTCTGCCTCCGCTCCAGCCTGTGCTCCTCGGTCTTCTGCGTAAGTGACACTACCAATGCACTGTTATATTCAGCCTACTGGGGAAAGCAGATAAGGTCAGTTATAGTCACCGCATTAACTAGCAACAAGTTAGCAACCTGTGGCCATACAGACCTGTCAATGGAGGTAGGGACTAAATTTCTTGATCTTATTTATAAAAAAGAAAGTTTTCACTTTAATATCAAACAAATAGAAGAATGAATATCCTTTGATGAAAAAAATTCTCCACTGATGTCTTCGGCTGCAATGCGTATTTGCTGAAAGCGCAATCTATTTCACATATGGTTTTATTAAAATGATTTCCCATCATTTGGAGGCAAGGCAGATAAGTGAGTAAAAGGCTGGCAATCTAGCCGCGCTGTCTTCTATGGGATGTATCGGGAGCAGCTTCTTGAACCACCAAGTAATGTCTTATAGCTTCCGAGATTATATTACTTCTCCTTGTCAGTCACAAGTTCAGGAAAAAACAGAGCACTAGTAAATAGAGATAACGGGGATTTATAGGGACATGCAATGAAAATATACACAGGGAATGAAGGACTATATATGCATATACCAATATTTCAGAAAATGTTTTTAGATATTTTAATAGTATCCCTAATAATTATTTACTAGTATCCCCCCTAAGTATTCTTTTTATCTTTTCTAATATCTCCTCCTCTCTATTTTTTCCTCTTTTGTGTTGTTTCTTAATAGAGTGTTGACTAAAAAGCCACAAGTCCTCCTCCTATCATTACACCATTTTCTTTTTACCTGGATATTATATTTCAAACCTTTTTGGAAAAATTGTTTTCAGCTTATCCTGCAGTTACCATAAGTGAGAAGATGCCTACAAATAATGATGAGCTTTGTAATACGCATTAATAGAAAAATCTGACCTGTCCTGAAGTCTACAAACAGAAAGAGTTATAACGAAGACATCTTGGTTTGGAGAAACAACTTTGGAGCATGGTGAAAATAGGCTGCATCATTTCAAACAAACACTAGTGTCAAACAAAAAAAGTTAACATTTCTTATTATTTTTCTCGATTTTAGTTATCTTTATAGAAAAAGTAGAATTTTCAAAAGCACTCACCATTGGTTATTTTCAACATTCCTTAACTTGTGGGCATCTAGATATCTGCCAGTGGAAGTGCTCTGGAAGGAATGCAAAACCGTCAATGGGTTTTCAAGGTCCTTTAAAATTAGCCTCTAAATGCCCGAGGAACAACAGGTCCCTGGTTGGAAATCTCTGGTCTAATTCTTTTCTCTGCTATAACAAATCTTTTTAGTCTTAAAAACTACCAATACTTTGTTTCCAAGTAGTATTTACCACAAATATTTCACTGATTATTATATCCAGTAATTTAGTGGCTTCCTTATTAATGTGGATTTATTAGCGCAGTAAGGAACGTAATTTCAAAATGCTTTTGATAATGATTGCCAGTGCATAAACAAAGTCAAAAAAGTCATTTCTGGTCCATAAATGTAAGAAAACAAGTTGCTCCATTTGATTACTGAAGTCCAATTGACAGCGGTCACTTCACGATTGAATTTGCCATTACAAGATCTCTTTCTCGAATTCATCTGTAAAGCAATACCAATTGCTTTTTAAGGAGCAAATAGGGCATTCAAACTTGAACTTAATGGAACTAAAGGACGTGGAAGCTGGAGTTCAGGCTCAAGGTCAACATATATTAATGATCAGAAAACCAAAACAAATTCCTGAGAAATGAAATCCATAATAACTTCCAATTGGCAAACCAACTACGAAATTAGGACAGCTTGCCAAAAAAAAGATGGCAATTATAATGTCTTTTGAAAATTTTAAATTTTAATATTTTACTACCGTATTTTCTTGTGAAGAAAAACAAATTCCATAGAATTGCAATTCCGTGACCATTTTGTGTGCAAGAAGACAGCAGGACTTAATTTTTATTTTTCCAGATTGTCAGAAATATAAAAAAGAATCTTTTTTTTCCCCTAAAACAGGAATTATCTCTAGGTGGAAATGAACACATTTTAAAATTTATGATGCACCAATATTTGAGCAGAGCTGCTTCTGAATCAAAACGTTGCTGTTTGGAGCTGCGCGTTCCTTCGCCTCATTTAAAATCACTTTGTCTCTGCGACATGAATTCCTCTCCTTTCTCCCCGGTAGGTGGAATGGAGGCTGCTAGCAAAAAAATGCATCTATTCAACAGTAGCAGAATTTGTCAAAGCTTGATCTATGGCTTACTCTCCCTCTAAAAAACATTGGTTCGTAGAAAGTTGATGTGGATTTTCATTTACCGAGGCACTGCTATATTTAATAACAGCATTCCAACATGTGTTATTGATCTCTGTATTGTAACAATTCTTACAATTCGGTCTGTCGCATGGGTATAATATACATTTACTGACTTTGCCGTGTTGGTTTATGGAGCTCAGGCCTGGACATATTTTCCACAAGGGCAAGGCCATGCACGCACATAGACAAAGCAAATGAAACGTAAGGGGAACGTTCTATGTAGTTCTGTATTACTCAAATCTGAGAAATATTTAAAAACCAAAAGAATATATTTATTGAGCAAATGTACTTATTTAAATTAGATTTCATTTGGGTCGTGTTTATATTATGAATCTGAATTTAAATTCAGATTTAGAATTTTAAGGCCAAAATAAATCTGAAAGATCTTATTGACTTCAGTCTGACTCCTCTGGATACACCCATGCAACTAAGAGGAGTTGCCCAACTGAAAACAATTCCCTGAACAGTTTTTATGTGGAAGATTTAAGGGTCTTCACTTTGAACAAATTGAGACTAAATATGATGAGAGCTCTGGGAACCAAAACTCTTCAGAGAAGGACAGGTAATTCTATTATCTATGTAGGGGGAAAAAAAAAAAAAAAAAGAAAAAAGAAAAAAAGAAAAAAGCAAAGACAAAGCTAGAAAATAAATTTTTAAAGAAGAATGCAGCAGATTCACTTCAATTCAGAAAGGGAAGACACTCTTCTAATGCTGCTGAGCAAGACAGAAAAGAGTTTCTGAAATACCAGCATAGTAAGGTATGTCCCATCGCCAGGACGTCCCCAGCCTCCCAAGGAGAAATAAAACCTGCCAGCCCGGTTTACTTGGTGGAGATGGAATTGCCCCATAAAATCACTACTGCGTCCTCGTAAGGCCATACATGTTGGGCTCTTACTAACCCGTATCCGTCCCGAGTCTCAGGAGCTGTGCAGTGCTCCCTCAGGTGCCCAGGAGGTACTTTGGCTCACCCCAAGGCGGACAAGGAGATGCTTTGGCTGCAGGGACATCTTGGAGCACCTTCTGCTTCCTCTCCCGTGAGCGCTTCGTGCTCGTGGGCAGCATCATTTGTTGGGACCTTGTTCCCTCTTGAGCGCCGCAGTGATTTCCTGGGCTGCACAGCCGGTACGCAAAACTGGGCTGGTATCCACAGGGACCTGGAAAGCAGGAAAGCAGAGGTGGTTCAAAGCCATCTTCCACCCACCCCGTCCTTTCATGGGTGCATGAATACGGAATAATTATTATAGAAAAAACCCTCAGTATTTCGCAAGTCGGCTTGGGAGATGTTTCTTGTTCTCGTAAACAATTTTTTGAGGTGCGTGCTGCATGTGAAGAGCTGTAAATGCCTCTGTTGTGAATCAATACCTCTCAGGCATAAAACGATACTGTCACAGGATAATATCTCTCCGTTCTTCTGTTTTTTCAATACTGTCAAAACAAATGCTTTGCTTGAAAATAATGCTTGCAGTATTTTGGATCCCACTTGTTTGACAAATATGAGCAAGTCAAAATTAAAGGGATTTGTCATCACAGAATCAACTCCAGAAACGAAACATGAGCCACATCTGATCGGAGCGCTTTGTGTGCCCGGGAATCGTTTCCTAGTCAGAGGAAAATTGCCCATTTGGGGATGCTACAGGTGACACATTAGACATAAACATTCAGATCGGGTACAATAACAGAAGCCCTGCTAAGCGTCAAAACGTTTCTGCTGCTTGTAGAAGTTAAGAGGAATCAATATCAAAAAGCTTTATCGCGGTGATTCCCTTTCCTCCTAGCCCGCTTTGCGAGGCCGCTTTGGTTTCCCGGGCAGTAACACTCGCGTTGCCCCTCTGGCACGGCGCTACCACGGGGATTTACAGGGCCTGCTTCTTGCACCGCCTTTTTCTCCAACACATATGCTAACCCAAACTCCTCTACGATGAAATGCAGAATTATCAGGTTTCCCTGTACCAGAACTGCTTGAAAGAGAGAAAGGATTTATTTCAAAATCAAAGTGAAATCTAAGAGTCTGTTCAAGTACATTAAACAACAGTCTCCCATAAGGGAAGGCTGCTGGCCTTTCAGGGTTATTAAACTCGGTTTTTTAAAAAGCGCCATGGAAAACGGATGCACAAGTCTCAGAGTTCCGAAGAAGGTTTAAGCACGAGTGATAACAAGGAA
The DNA here is from genome assembly GCA_009819775.1 of Phoenicopterus ruber ruber. Classification (NCBI taxonomy): domain Eukaryota; kingdom Metazoa; phylum Chordata; class Aves; order Phoenicopteriformes; family Phoenicopteridae; genus Phoenicopterus; species Phoenicopterus ruber. Next base: position 3,717,822 of record CM020223.1, on the reverse strand, counting down.
TCAAAGCAGGAACCATAAGCAAGTAGAAAAATAGACACCTGCGCAAGAAATTATGCTGCTGTAAGAAGTCTAAAATATTAAAATGCCTGCCAAACGTTTAAAAATAGTCGTTCAGTGCAAAAGCAAGCTGCAAGCTAAAGAAAAGGCTTAACCAAATTTGTCTACACAGGGTCATTTTTTAAATGGTATTAAAATAGACAAATCATAACAGAAATGGAAGTCTGTAATTTTAGCAGATGATTACTAACTGCACTAATTAAGTGGCTTTAATTGACTCCATCAAAGTCAAGAGACAATTCATATGTATATTGCTGCAAGACTCAGTAATCATAATTTCTGCAAAGTAACTTTTAAATGAGTTATCCTGCAGCTCCTATTATCTAGATAGCTGTCTTCGATCCGTGATTTGCAGATCCCCAGGGGCCATGGATTACCTCGGAGGCACTGAAGGTAACCAAGAAAAGCGTGTTTACTGTCAATACACTTTCCCTGGAAGCTTTGAAGGATCCCAAAATTGGGAAGGATAAAGAAGAGAAAGGAGACAGAGGGAATACATTTTTTCTGCTTTATTACTGCTCATAACTTCCTGAGCACTTTCAAAATACGGAAAGATATCTTCTTGCTTTCCCCTGAAGAGTTACTATTTTGTTGCCCTTCTTAATTAAAGAGAAAGAATATTAAAAATTAATTTTAAGGCACACAACCCAAACATTTTAACATGTGCCACCATTGCCTCTAAAAAATAGTTTCTACTCCTTATAACTTTACTTAATCTTATTATTGAAAGTGGGCAACTTCAGCTGAAACCTGGTTTTTTAGATAGCCTAAACCATACAAGTCCCTCAAAAAGCAATTTAACCCATGGCATCGCTATTCAGCAAAACTTTTAATAACTGCAGACACAGTCCTATAGCAGGGAGCATCAAGGCCTCTTGTTTTACGTTTTCTCATTTAGCCCCAAAACTCCTTCGTTTAACCTTGAAGACTGACGAGAGCAATTAGTCCCTCTCCTTCCCACGAAATCACTTTACGGATTCGCAGCCTGTTGCTTTGCCGTCATTCCTTTTCTCCAAACTGAGTATGTTCAGCTTTCCCGCCGCCCGACATTATAAACCTTTCACTCTTTTATTTGCACTCTTCCCAACTCTCTTATTTATCTTTCTTTTCAGAAATACCGTGCTCAAAAACTTAATGTAGCATTTTAAATCTTAACTTCCCAGTTCAAAATTGAAAGGACTGTATTTTTTCATTTATAGCTGGAGTTTTACAGGTGATCAGAAACTTCAAAAAGTGGAGAACTGATCTAAAGACGTATAAAAGCCTTTGTACTAGAGCAACCACTTTAAGACTATTTTAACTCAAACATATGAAAAAGTTGAATTAAAAGTATGGTATAATATAAAAGTAGTTCAGCCATTTCTGAATCTTTGAAGGTTTACCATGACTGCCTTAGAATTTTTTTAAACAGCCTTATTTATATTTATTCCTTGTGCAGTCTCTCCTAAAAAAGAATTTTTTTTTAAAACCATAGCTATAATTTGTTCTCACTTACTTTTTTAATACCTTTGCTCCATTTTTTCCTGAAGATATCCAAGAAAAGAGTTTGTAGCCAATGTCTTATGGCAGGTTTCATTTGTCCTCTTCTAAATAAATTGAGGAAGTAACGTAATCCGAAGTCTCCTTTTCCACCCCTGGAGAACGCTCTCCTGTTCAACTCCACAACGTTCCTTCTCCTTAATCATTTTTTCTGTGGGGAAAAACAAACTCATGAAATTACAGGCACATCATTTTTAGCTTAAATGTCAGCATCTCTCTTGGTTTTTCTCTTTAGATATGGCGATAAAATTTGCATGGGTCAAGATTGACAAGGCTGACAAAATTTTCTCATTTTCATTGAGTGGCTCTGTGAAGTGAAGGTAGTAGGTGCAGAGTCAGCTGCGAGCTTGGCAGTGCAGTTGCTGGTTTGAAAAGAAGGAAATAAATGGAATTTGAAAGCCAGCTTTCAGGGGCGGTGTGTCTGTACCGCAAGCGTGGATCTTTGCATCCTTCTCTCCCCTTCCCGCGTTCCCGCGTGGCTCAGCCCGGGCGAGCGGTGCAGCGGCGACGCAGCACCAGGCGACGCTTCCTTCCGCGCGAGGAGCTGCACAGAAAAGGCAAATGCTAAAACTACCGGGAACAACAGCGCAGCGCAAGACTAGAACAAGACAGACACAGCCAAGAAAACTACCGAAGCAATGAAGACTTGCAACAACCGCAAGAAGGAATAAATAAATATAGGCAACAGGTAGATGTGTTTGAATTCTGTCAGCCCCGCGGAAATGAGTACAAAGCGACACTGCAAGCAGTCACGCTGCCGTTCGGCACAAGACGCGGGAAGCGAGCAGCCCTCGTGCGGCACAGAGCCCGGGGCCGGGAGAGGCTCCCCGGCCCGGCAGCGGGACAGCAGCCCTGCTCCCAGCGCCAAGGCAGGCAAGCGGGAGCAACAAAACCTCTTGAGTCCCTCCATCAGCACGAGCTGCTCCCACTTGTATTTTGCAAAATGTGATACAGCCCCTTTTCCCGGCAGCGGGAGAGGCATGCCCGCTGCGTGGTTAGCAGGAGGCTACACCACCTCCTTGTGCATACGTACAATCCAGGCATGGGAATTACGAGCCTCCCTCACAGCGCTTAAACATGAGCAAAAAAACCCCACTAATACACTTATCCCCCCGTGCTACATCTACCCCTGCCTACAGCCTCTGTCCAGTCCAGCTAGTACGGTGCTGAGTGGTCAGACAGCCTTAGGTAGTCATTCTTCCCCAGGACCTGTTGGAGGAGAGAGAAACAGATATCTAAAGAGCAAAAAAATCACATTTAGAAATGACAGTTTGCAGAAACGCCCAGGGGTCTCACCTCTTTCAGCACATTACCCTGGTTCCTATGGGGAGCACGGATGAACAACCACCACCACCACCACCACCATCATCATCATCATCATCATCATCATCATCATCATCGTCATCGTCATCGTCGTCATCATCAATCACCACCACCACCACCACACCCCCCCAGGCAGCATAAGAACAGGCAGACAAGCCCCCCCAGTCCTTCCTCAGCTGTGTAGGGATGAGGGTTCAGGTGATGGCATTTAAGTAAATCTGGTGCCAGATCAATTGTCCTTGAGCAGCTGCTAATACAGATTTAGCTGTGACAGGGAAAGATAAGGTTGAGCTAAGTCCATAAAATGTAGTCCCATGTTAAATAAAAACAAAACCAGGAACACAGTGTATATGAAAATACCCTCCTAAAGCAAAGGGGTGAAGATTTTACACAGTGTGGGAACACTTTATACTCTTATGAACCCGATTATCAATGGGGACCCAGAGGTGGAGGCTGTGAAAGGCTACCGGGACCTGCTGGGCTCTGTCCAGAGCTGCCAAACATGATTTATCAGATGTGGGAAGGAAAACACGGTGTCACAGAAACCCAACAATGAGGCAACATTTGTGGTAGCACCACTTGCCTGGTAAACTAAGATGTTGAATGCCCCATAATATGGTTTCCAGCTCTTTCTACAAGATATTCTTGGAGAAATATTAAAACAGCTGCACGCCTGAAAAAGTCATTGATTTAAAATCAGAAACAACTGACTGAAGTTTCTTCCCTTTATCCTGAGAGACTCAGACTGGGGTTTCAGCAACACATCCAACTCTGGGCAGCGCTGGCACATGGCCTACACACCGCTTCCCCCAAACGCTTTTTCATAGCCAAGAATTAAGATTTGCAGAGTTCCAAAGAAGTAACACTTTTACTTCCCTAATCAAACCCAAGACCACTAGACCCGAGAGTTGTACATGCCCCCTTCACCAGACAGGTATCCAAGGGTCCCACCAGTTCAAGGATGTGAATGACTTCAGTAAGTTGGACTGCTCAGCACAGCCCTGCCTGCAGCTCGCATGCCGCTGACGTCAATAAGAAAGATTTCCTCTAATAGGTTTTGAAGAGGGCTAGAGCACAGCACCAGACTGCCACGCTCAGAACACGGCATGCGCATCAACAGAACATTTTTAGCACCTATAAAATAAGATAACAAGGCAGAATGCATACATTTCCCTAACTGCAGCAAAAAGAACACCAAAATATTAATACAATGGTGTGAAAACCACTGATTATTACTAATTTCTCTTTTGTGCCGATTCATTCTCTCAGCAGGTACTGCATTGCTCTCTACCATCCGTATGTCCATACATGCATGTACACAGATACATATATACAAACACACATGTGCTTTTTTATTTCTGCACCGCAGACCACTGTTACTCTCCCGCCTCTTCAAAAACCAGATGACGAAGAAGGAAATACGCCATTGCAAAGGCACCGTATTCCGGCTCACCGCTCCCTGCTATTTTTCAGCTGGATGTCACTTCAGATTACCAAGTGCTGTCCAAAGCGCAATACAAGCCCAAAAGACCAATTTCTGTACTTATTTAATACTTCTGAATTCAGTGACACTGCGTGAGGTATAAATAAGTACAGATATTGCCCTCATACGTTTAGGGTAATATAAATCTGAAAAGAATATAAATATTCTGCACTAGCAATCAAATCACATTCTGAGCTAAAATAAACCTTTAGAGAAAATACTTAAAGACTGGAGGATGAGCTAAGTATGTAAAATTTGGCTAAATAATGAGTAAATAGGTACATGAACTACATATAAGTATTTGATGAATGAGCTGAAGTAGGAAAAAATTCTGTAGGGTAACCTAAGGGGGTATAGCTTAAAGCGATGTGAAGAAATCTCCCTGGCAGTGAGACATACTAGATTGTGGAATAGTCTCTCAAGGGAAGAAGTATCAACCCTATAATTTAGATAACTTAAGCAATGATCGGAGAAGACACCAGAAAACCACAAGATGCAGCAAATATTCCAGGATTTGAGGGGACGATCTAGAAGGCAAATGGTGGCAAGAGTCCTATCTCTACTTTCAGCTCGCATATTTAAGCTCTTGCCAAATAAGTGTGAGACAGAGCTTTTCAACCATGGAGACCAACAGGGATGTCCAGGAGGTGCAGAGGACCCTGCCACCAGTAGCCAACGGGACATCGAGCTTTGCTGGAGTTGCACAGAGACTGCCTGGGGTAAGGGCATGGAGACGCAACATGGGAGAAGACTTAGGGACCACCAGTGAGGTCATGCTTTGAGGCTGGACCACAGCCCTTCAGAGGTCCCCTCCAACCACCATTGGTATGGCTCTGTAATTCAGCTAGAGGAATCAACATTTAGAGTACATGCTCTACAGCTCTCTTTCCACATCGGTGAGATTTTTAAAGGATGACCTGCTTCAACAAACCACGCGAAGTTGTCTGCTGCTTCTCATCTTTGTGTCTTCCCTGCCCCCAAGAACAGAAGATGCCATTCAGGTTCAGGTCTAACTAAGCTGATCTGATCAGTATAGGAAGTCCACTGCTTCAACAATAATGGCCCCAGGTTCTGAATGCATTTCTTTAACCAGAAGATGTCTACTGAACTCCAAAAAGGGGTTTATACATACCCATCACACAGCAGTGAACAGCAAGTATTGTCTAAGACCTGCGTTGTTCTTTCTGTGCGACACATGGCTCCTCATCGGAGGCTCGTGATTGTTCATCTCCGTAAGTGGATAGCCCATGGTTTCAAGGTACAGGTTCATTACCGAAGTGAGAGCTAGTGCTTGCCCTGGGCTAATGTCCATGTCTTCACCCAATTGCAAAAATCGATGTGACGTATCTTTTTTACTTTTTAGAATTGTCTACAAGTCCACATTGTTAAATACACATAAACAAATAGATCTTATGTCTACATTTAAAATCTACAATTTGTATACGTATACTATATATATTCATATATATACATGTATAACTTGAAGTGTTCAGAGGAGAGGGTTCTCAAGCCAAGCTTATTGAGATTCAAAGTACAGCAGACCTTTTTCTCATCATACGAACAAGAATATTTTAAGGCAAATTTGCATTTCGTAGCCAGAGGCATCATTGGCAGGTGACTGAACAATCAATTAAAATAAGTTGAATAGGTTTTTCTGTAGGTTTTTTCATATAACCCAGTCATTGCTTCTTATTCACATGGTTAGGGGCTTTTTAGACATTAATAGCACAAAGTTTTCCTAAAGATTTCCAGTACTATCTTATGGATTTACATTTTGTTTTCCCCAAGCTGATGGAGGAATGAACGTGCACCTTTCAATACATTGTGACATTGTTCAATCTTAGCAGTATTATAGATCTGTGCTGCTATAACAATTTTTCTACCTTACTAATTAAAATTTATGAAGTCAATGCAGACCACGGAGCCATCACAAAGTGCATCAATGGCTCCTCCGTAGCCTTAGACCTTTGAGTCTTTGGACTTCGAATGAAGTGAAGGACGAGTCGGCAGAACTCAGCGGAATTCAGGATCGGTAGTTTGATGAGGATTAAGATAGTCCTGTTTACCTTGCACCGCTTCGAAAGCAATCAATTCTTAGTCTACATGTTGTGTACAGCCAGTTTGCTACAGTTATTTGCAATTTCTCTGTGCTGCTCAGTGGCGTGTTTTGATCAGCCAGCCTCGTATTTCAGCTCCAAGCCACTGTTCAGTGTATGTTAAAATAGGTCACGAACTCCATAACCACAATTACCATGGCTCTTTATTTCCATTAGTGATTGGTAATTGTTTTTTCTTAGGTTAAATATTTTCAGTTGTCTGAACGAATGCACTTATGCATAACAGGGTTCAGCACTTCTATGATTAAGCTGCCTTTTTTTTTTTAAGGTTAGCTATTCAATCATGGAAGAACAATTTTGTCACCGGTGGTGAGTCAATCATCCTAAAAAAATACATAAGGTGTTTTTTTTTTTTTCCATAAACTGTTCATCAAATACTTGTGAATAATGAATGCATAACTTAGGATCAGACATGACATGTAAACTTAGGGCTCAATTCATCCAATAATTTATTTATCAAGAACAATTTGAGCAGTACTACGTAAAGCATCAATTTAGTTCTCTATTAATAGCCAACTGAACTTTTTGGCCTAGTGCATAAACGGATGCAAAACGTGGGCGTGCACACACAGCCCTACCCCAGCCCCGCTGCCGAGCCGGACTCCGCCTGGTGCTCACCTTCACCAGCCTCAGGGAAAGCAAAGGGCTCCCAGCCTCGTACTTCCATGCAAAAACTGTCCCGACCCAATGATGTTCCTGCTAGAGGAAGTGAAACGGCATACTTTGCATACCCCTTATGACTCCGTTCAGTATGCATATGATTTTCTTGACTGAAGATGTAATCTGTCAGAGTATACTCGTACCCCCACCTCCAGTACAGCTCCGGTGCAGCTAAGGTTCAGTTATCATTTTCATTATAAACATTTGCAGTGGGTTGGAATAATTTGTTGTAGAGCATACCAAGCTGTCTGCTTGGATGCATTGCATTTTTCCTCCATGCAATTGATTTAAATCATAGAAGACATTTTTGTAGAGAGGCCAAAAAATAAAACTGCATCTTTCTCAACAGTTTGTCTTTTTTTTTTTTAAATAGTTACACTTCAGTAGCAAAAATAAAAAAAAAAAAGCCTTTTGTACATGAATTATTATTTGGCAGTTCTCACAAAAGCAATGCAAAAAATGATACTGGCTATGTAAGTTTTAGCAGCAAAATATTTCGGGGTTTGGATAGGGTGATGGTAAAGTGTCTCACAATGGGTCAAAATGGGAAATCACCAAAGTCACCATAATACAGCTTTTCTGGAAATGTAAGGGTATGCAGTCTACTCTCTTTTCTAAATGAGACCGACCAATGTCAAAGAAGATACATTTCACAGACAATAAAAAAGACCAAGTAATTAAGGTTTAAAATGCTACCCTTTAGGTCTTGTCTGTGCAAACCTTTACTTAGTCCCTTTGAAGTCGATTGGGCTGCCTGTTTATTGAGGGATACCTCACTCAAAGGAAGGATTTTTTTCTTACTTAAGGATTTATTTCTTACTTAAGAAGCAGTCAGGAATAGAGATAGAGTAGAAACACAAATTTCACATGTTTGGGTCTTCTAAACAGCCGGAGTTTGCTCAGCTGATTCCAGGAATCTTGTCAGACTTCTGAATTTTATAATACAGATGCTCTGCTCTGCTTTAATAATTTGAATTTAATAATTAAAATCTTATCCTTGTGTTTAAAAAATAAAAGCAATTAAAGCCACATGATTTAGTTATGCCATATATTGCACATGTAAAGCAATCAAGTGAAGCACTGGTCACTTAGATATGCAATGACATGTCTAAAACTATTCCCTTTACACTTCATAAAAAAACCTGAAACTGAGAACATTTTCACAAATCAAACATCTTGGTTAAAAATGTCAGTCTGTATCAACTGAAATATTTTATCCAGGATTTGACAAGTTTAAGTAAGATTTGTATCTCTGTTGGGTCATATTTGAAACCAAAATTAATTTTGAACCAGAAAATCAGATTACAGTTCTTTGCAGAATGTCAGAGTATCGCTCTTTTGCGACTGTGCTGCCAAAAAAAAGAAGAGAAAAACTAAATAAATAGTCAGACTCTTTTGTGCAAAGAGCCTGTAGATTTGAATTTTTTAAAAGGAGTGACTATTGGATGTGTTTCACCTGAGTACGTTGTTTTACTTTTAAAGACCCCAGCAAGTGCCCGATGGCCCCCTCAGCCCCGTCTGTTGCGGAGCCGTCCCAGGTACCCAGCTCACAGCAATCGTCACCTCTCCACGTCCTATGACCTGTGTTCAAAGCACAATATGTAGCTACACGAAGTGAGAACTAATAGTGCTGCAAGCTCTTCTAGGCAACATTGCCTCCGTCTTCCTTTGGGTGGAGGAAGCAAGAGGAAATCTTTGGAGTTAAAGTAGCTACAATTAATTTTGTGTGTGCACACTTTACTCGTGCAGTCAATTTGTCGTTGAAGGGTATAATTTACTCTTCTCTCCACAGACTTTTGAACAGCAAAGTAAAAGACCTCGGATATTGCAAAGTGTGCAATACTGATGATAAGGTAGAAAAATCAGCGCTCTTGCAAACCTTCCCATCGCTTTGAGTCCTTTCTTCCAGCTGGGCTCTAAAGGAACTTTCCATCAAAGCCAGAAGAAAACTATATACAATTTTAAACCTTTGTCTGACCTCTTGTGTCCAAAGGGTTATGCCTTAAACCTCTGGGTCCTTCCAGCTTTCTTTTTTCCTGTTAGAACTTCCCTTTCAGGCGTCCGCCGTACCCCCGCCCGGCTTGGAGTGGGCTTTCACGTCAGCTATCGCCCGCTCTGCTGGGAGCCCACGCAGACGAGCGGCTCTCTGACCTTGCCTTCAAACACAAAAGACAAAAGGGAAAGGATGAAACCAGCTGAAGGAAGAGAAAGAGTTGGACTCGACAGCAGAGGAGAGAGCGAAAGACTGCGATGACCGAGTATCGGTGGGAACTGCAAGTTACAGCAAAGCACATGGCACAAAACGCATTTTAACCCTGTCTCTGCAATGCAAGCCAGAGGAGCTTTTGTCCTTGTCGTGTCTTATAGTAGATTTCTTATCCTCAAGTGGATGTATTATAGAGCTCAGGCAAAACTGTACTGGAACGGAGAGGAAAACAACCAAAATCCAAGTCGCCAGTCTGGTAACAGGGGCTTCACAAAGTTTGTTTCTCTAAATAAGGAGCAAACTGACCTTGAAAGTACTAGAATCAAGGAAGATTGCTAAAAGTGCTGCTAGGAAGAGATCTCACTAGAGGTATCTTCATATCTATTCAGCCCTATTGCATGAACCAGATGACAAATTTTTAAGCCAGTCTTCAAAAAGCAAAGCTTCTTGGAAACAAGTCGAAATACAAATACCAACTACAACATTAAAATTGATACCGTATTTAACATAGAAGCATCTCTGTATATCTCAGAAGACAGAAAAAAAAGGTCTTAATAATGTTTAACCATAGTAAGGAGGGTAGGAGAGAAAGTATCAAGACGATCTATTGAATATTTGTGGGGATACACACATTGTAGCGTCTTCTAAAAGCGAATCCATTTCTAAGAGCAGAGGCTTATGGGCACGTTTAGAAATCACACCTCACACTTGATAACAGTCAAACACGAGCATAACAACCCAGCTCACAACGATGAGTTCTCTCTGCCGCTGACTGCCTTTTCGTTTTACAGCCCGAGTTAAGCACTGGTTCTTGGATCTGAATGCAGTTTGATGTTTCTCTGCAGAGTTTATTTTCACAGTTATAATCCACGTTTTTCATTTGTAACATCAGTCCATTGCTGAATAGGGAATACAACAAAAAAAAGGATGTGTGGAGGTGCATTTTAGTTTTCAATTTATTTGTTTGCTTTTAATTTCTCAGAAATTTGTCATGAGAGAAGGCTGTTGAGGGAGAACATGCTTTTCCAGATGCATAGCAGTTTTGAATGGGGTTTCTTTGAGTTCTGCATTTTTTTTCCCCTATTCTTTGAACCATCGCAGTCACGTTCTGATTTCCAGAGTCACTCTGCCTTATTTTTACCTCATATGACTTGAATTGGAGACACTACATCGCACAGTCTCTGTTGAACATTGCCAGAAGAGCAAACACTGGCATCACGAGGAGCCCCGAGAAGGGTGAAAAGGGCTTTGCATCACTCGGCGCAGCAGAGCTGTGGGCAGAAGCATCCACGGTTAAAAGCGCAGATTTGTCTGGAAGAGCTCGCCAGCTGCATACATGCGCCTCGACATAGATGCGCACATACATGCAAGCATGTATTTGTTCTCTACAGTCTTGCCATAAGCGTGCAAACCTTTCATGATTTTATTGAACATACAGGTTGGTTAGTTATCGAAAACCTTTTTAAATCAACAGGAGTCTTGATCCAAACTAATATTTGCACTTAAAATTGCATGTTGTCCTTTTAGGGCTTTTATTGAAAAGTAGGAGAGACCATTCAGAGAGAAAAAGCACTTAAGATCAATTAATTTACCGAAAACCAAGGTGAACAAAGTTGTAGAGCACGTAAGTATTCAGTTAAAGTTTTCTAACCTCCTTGAATGCTGACCTTCGAAATTACATGTAACCATCTGCTCACGAAATCTATATATTTCTCGAGATCAGGGACTAGGAGCTCAGAGCGTGAATTTCCTAAGGGCTAGATTCTTGGGGGAAGCATAACTAGGGAAGCATGACCAATAATTTCCCAGCCTGAAAAATCTCTGGAGTTATCAGCAAAGATAGTGAGGGGAGGCTTTATGACGTGGAGGGCATAGCTGATTAGAAAACTCACTTTAAATGGATGCTAAAACAGGGAGAGAAGGATCTTGGCTGGCACTCAAAATTTAAATAGAGCATAAAAAGCTGTTACTTTATTATTTCACGAGGAACTAAAGGAAAGTAATCAAGAATACTTGTATACAACTTATTGTAGTAAAGAAAAATAGAGGGACTGCAATTCAGATTTTGGAATCCAGCAGTTTTATGAACTAAAGCAGTAATAAATCCAAAAATAACAAAATGAAATAGAATTTAGGAAGCTATTTAAAAACAATTTGAATTAAACAGTGTATTAGTGAGCATTTGAACAAATCTATGTATTTTTATATTGCTACAGCTCTTGGTTGGGTATAAACAGCAGGATACAATAGGAAAGTAAAACTCCTGGAAATCACAATTACTGCATTTTATAATGGCAATTTACATTTACAGTATCCATTGCTCAAAGCTGAAATTGTGGCAGGTGTGTAACAACTGTCTCTTTGAAACCTGTTTACTGCAAGACACTTTCCCTGAAGGCTTGTACCCCGTCCCCAGTAAATGTATCGCACACGGATGGCCCCGATGTTTTATCGAGACACAGAGTTTTGTGCCTTTTCTCCACGTACAATGGTATATTTTGCTGTCCCTGCTTCTGCAGCGCTGCAGGTTATGTTCAAAGGGGAAATGCCTTATATAGGATGATCTTTGTTATTATTTACTATTTACGCAGAAGAGCAGGTAGGCATAAAGAGCGGTTAAATGAAAGGTCCCTCTCGGAGGAACGTACGAGCCGGAGTCCCAAGGTTCCCGACTGTACTTACCTTTAACCCCTGCAAACGGGTCGATGAGCGAGTCTCCGTAGGAATGAGCCCGGATTGCACATTAAAGAACGAGCAGGGGAAAGAAATGCAGGGGGGGCAACAGCAGAGCGAGAGGGAATTTAAATCTACTCCAGGCTACCACGTCGTGTCACAGAGGCGCAACGAGATGATTGCGGCCATTCACTTTGGTTACTGAAGGAAACAGATCATTAGGGAGGTTTTATGGAAAGTAACATTTTTTTTAAATCAGTGAAAAAAGTGGTCAAGCTTACCTTAAATATAAATGTTTTCTCTTTCTATCACACCTGCCACAAGGATAAAAAGGCGTATCACACCTGCCATTGAACTCAGCGTGCATACTGCCTTTCGGGAAATGCTGCGCGCGCCTCTGACCACACTTCACAGAGGTGAATTGGGACAGGAACGGTTAATCGACTTGCCTTTATAAACTTCATAAAAGCAGCGTGTCAAAAGCAAGGTGTGTATCGCAAGCACACCGTTTTGCTCCCATATTTTAATCAGAAAGCATTCCGTCAAGATAAGCAGGTAGGTAGATCGGTAGATATCAGTATGTCTTGCACCTCTGGCAGTGGTTTCGGTCTGTGGAGGGAAGGTGTAAGACATCAAACAAAAGCCTCTTCTGATGTTGGTAGTGGCAGTCCACACCTAATTTGACATGTGTAATTAGTATCTCAAGGTGCGAGGTAGCGAAGAATCTTAGCTACAGCCTTTGTAAGAGAGAACAAAGAGCTGGAGATATGTTTATATTTAGCCTTGATGTACTTTCAGTTTTTAAAGCAAACACAAGTGTTAAATAAATCGCTATGAATAGATTTGAAAATAAGCGAGAGGCCAACCAGAGCTAGCAACTCTAAGCCAAAGGACTGAAAGACTGAGATTGTTCTTTTGTACTTTGATTTCTTCTTCCTTCCTCTCTCACTGCTCATGAGCCTCTTCCTACCTCCCGTTTCCACCAGGTTTCCACACTACTGCTGTCCACACACACGGCTTAGCTCCTCAGTCTCCCATAACCAGGCCTGTCCTCTGCCATTCCCTCCCGGGCTGGAGGATCACCTCCTCGGAAGGCGGATCTGCTCCTTCAGAAAGGGACTCAACTGGAAGGCTTATGGCTGCGGGCATGTCCTACAACGCCGGTTTCCAGAAGCATCAGTTTGTTCCCTTTCAACATGATGAGGACGTGTCCTGTGTTGTATGTGGGCTTCGCAGCTACTAACCCTATAAACGACAGTGAAAGGAGCAAGCAGAATTGTTCAAAATTCTCCTCAACTTCTTGCTATTATACTGTGTCACTAGATTGGCTAAAACTAGTAGTGGACCACAAATGTTTATCATACACAAACAGAAAAAGAGCCCTACAAAACCCATCAAGAAGCCAGCAGCTGTCAGATTAGACGAACAAGAGGAACAGACAAAACAAGAGGAAATGGCCTCAAGTTGCGCCAGGGGAGGTTTAGATTGGACATTCGTAAAAATTTCTTCACCAAAAGGGTTGTCGGGCATTGGAACGGGCTGCCCAGGGAGGTGGTGGAGTCCCCATCCCTGGAGGGATTCAAAAGACATTTAGACGAGGCCCTAAGGGATATGATTTAGTGGGGGACTTGGTAATGCTGGGTTAATGGTTGGACCCGATGATCTTGGAGGTCTCTTCCAACCAGAACAATTCTATGATTAATTAGTCTCACATTGCTCAGCCAGACATAATGCCTTAGAGCAATCCAAGGGACAACAGGATCGTAAGTCTGCGCTTGTCTTCCAGCAGTCTTCACGTTTCATACCTAGGAGGAAAACTGTTGTGTCTTAAGATTTAGAAAGAAAATTTTACAAACTTCATGTGTGACTTCCACAATTAGTTATCTTCTTTCCAGAAAGACTTCTTTCCTGTAAGTTTTAATGGTGTTTGATTCTCTACTTTCAAGCTGCAAGAAAGTAGAAACGGGGAGAAGGGGAAAAGCAGGTGACGAAATAACGACAATGAAAAATTTAGGCTGAATAACAGGAGAAACTTCTATCTATTAACAGGCAGCTACAAAAAACTTTGAAATAACAGATTGGTCAAAACACTGGAAATAAGCTAGAGAGAACAACATCTGCACTGACAGGAGATGAACTTGTAACCGAGTAGCTTCTATCTGTCTCTAACTTCTGATTGTACCAATAGAACAAGGAGAGGGTGTGGATATCAAAGAAAATTGCTTTGGGGAATTTAGCATCACTATTAGCTCTTTGTCCCCAGGGATGTTGTTATGAAATGAAAAACACCTCCTAGATCTGCCGTAACGGTAAAATGAAAAAGAAATTCTTATTTGGAAGAAAATGTATGTCAGATGTTTATAAGATAGGGGTAGGCAATAACATAAGAAAGTCAGATTTTAGCGGATAGAAATGGCTCTTATATAACTGGAGACCAGCAGGAACCTATGACAAGCAATATATCTTTGTTTAAGGATTAATTGCCACCTTTCAGCAACACAGGGTTTCCATCAGTGGGAAGCTTGAAGAGAGAGATTTCTTGAAAGGGAGCATTATCCTTGTGATGTCCCAGGGGGTTCAGAAAGGTAATTCAGCCTTCTTAAAAGAGACGGAGCTTCTGTAAGCGGCACTGTACTGCCGGTAACAACCTTTTATGCATCAGTGGCTCATTTCTGTTGAAGTATGGTGTCATTAGCCTATAGGGAGATTTATTAGGTACAGAATATCAAAACAAGGCAACTTCTAAGAGCTTAGCTTGGAAAAAGGGAGCTCAGTTTGTCTGGAGGGGAAAAGCAGTGTTGGCTTATGTATTAAAGTGCATACTAAAATATTACGGTGTTTGGAGAAAGGCAGAAAATCCCTGAGGAGATGTTCCTGCACATTTTCTAGTGTTCTACTTTCCCCCGCTACCTTAGGGCTAGCTTATACGGCCTGGGGACAGGCCTTTGTAGGGGATGACACAAATTTTCCCAGATTTCCAGTGTGCAGCCGTACAATAAACAGGCTCACAACACTGAAGCCTTTGCAACGATAGCCTGGTCCCCTTGAAGGACTACGCCAGCACATCTTTTCCATGTACGTGTTCCTGGCATGCAGGGGGAGCCGATCCTGAAGTTGCAGGACAGCAGGAAAAAACTCTCACGCAAAAGGGAAAAGCCAACAAAAATCATCTTCTCGTAAGCGCACATACTTCTAAGAAACAGGCCTCCCACAGAGGCGATGCAGAAGACAGGAACTTCAAACATAATTTACCTAAGCCAAAGCCAGAAACCTTGAAGTTAAAGAACTAAATGGAGAGGAAATCTATTTTTAGCACTTCACAGTTAGATGATTTCATTTAGAAGAATGTCTCTTTCAGAAACACCTCCAAGATTTCTCCTGACTGAGAAGTGAAGTCACTCAGGCACCCAGGGAATTGTCCGTCAGTAAACCAAGTCATGCCTCTCCTGCAACTTTTATGACTAGAACCATCTCCTTTTCACCTTCTTTTTATTCCCTTCTGCTCCTCCAGCACCTCAACTCTGTAATCACTTCAGACAGAAGCAAAAGCAGGAAGATTATACAGGTCTGAGCTCCGCAAACTCCTCCTCCTTCTCCCTGCTGCCCTCAATATTCTTGCTACTGGGATCTCCACTCTTGAGAATATTCTTTGGATGAAATCTAAGTGTCAACTGTGTCAACTTCCTAGACCTTGAAAGCACAGTATGTGTTGGGTTGAGATTAATATCTCTCACTTGACTCCCCAGGGAAGGCAATTTAAACCTCACATCACAACAGATGTGTGTAAGATTCATCACTCGTCATGCCAGCTTCCTATAGAAGTACCTTAATTCACTTTCCATATACATTCTTCATTCATTTCCCTGCTGAAATGAAAGACAAGATAAACGGCACAGAGCTGACGTGTGGTTTGGTGACCCAGGCCCCTTGTCAAGAGCTAAGAACTGGACCAAGACCACAAACTCATTTCACATAACCAACCAAACAGCAGTCATATTATCATGATTTTCACAGCTGCTAAGAGCCCTGGCCTTCAGACGGTATATTGAATTTAATATTCCCTTATGCAGATACTTAATAAATTTTTAAGCTCAGAAATTTAATATCTCTCAACACTGGAGTAAATTTCCTGTATTGCGAAGGCTGGAAGGATCAAATCTGCAGCTTGTATTCCAGGTGCTCAGCTGCCGTTCTGTGGCCCACTTTATTGAGTTTTACATATACCCAAATTGAACTAAAGTCTGAAACCCAATGACTTTTAGTATCCTCTTGACTGTGAAGCTGAGCTTTTCCATTACCATAATCCTAAATGGAAATACCGTATTTATAAGGTGATATACACTTATAAAAATAGTAAAATATTAACAGTGAATTTTTTTAGCAAGTTAAAATCATGCTCTTAGCAGTGAAGATGACAACTGATTACAGTTTGTCATTCCACAAAAAGCCAACCTGCTATAATTGTGCTCATGCCCCTAGAAGTGAAACAGCTATTAAGTTCCTCAGCTTTCCTATAAAAAAAGGTGTTCTGGAAACGTGCGTGAAGGCTCTAGTACAAGCCCTGTGATTCTTCCAAGTATTGCACGTCATCTGAAGAAACATTAAACTATTACCCTCCCATTTTTAGTTCCCACAAGTTTCAATAAAATGGTGATTTGGAGTGAAACAGCAAACAGCAACACAGGTCCTATGGAAAGGGAGTTTTCAGAAATACGTGGTGGAAAACCAAAGTGTAAGATATAAACCACTAAAGCTGTGAAATATTGTACCGTGCCTTTAGAATATGGAGCAATGAAGCAGTAATTTACAATTAAATACCACATTTAGCATGCTGTATATTCAGAATAACAGCTCAATAATATAATGCAATAATAACTCAATAATATAATATCCAATACATTCCTCAGTAATGAATGTTAATGATTAGCCTGTTTATTAATGGCTAAAAATGAAACTGCTATAAACCTTCGCTGTGGTAGTCAGCAATGATGCATTACTCATATTATTTCCCATTAAAAAAATTAATTGTTATTGTGCATTGTACCTGAAGTCCCCGGAGGTATATTTTTGTCCTCAAATGTATGAGTAGAAATTTCTGGAAAAAAAAAAAAAACACAAACAACCCTTTGCTGTATTCTGAATTCACATACTGCACTGCTTTGTTTAGAAAGAAGTTATTTCCAGAGCTGCTCATCATCCACGTGGGAACCAACTGTTCAAAATAGCTCCCTGGCTGCTTCCAGCCCGTTCTGCTCCCGCCCCTGAAGCCCTCACTGTACCCAGGCTGCGGGTGAAATTTGCAAAGGATCTTTTTGAAAAGCATTTTATTAAAGTGTTTATATTGCGGTTCCTGTTATATACCCTCACCACCAGAGCTCCCAACAGCCACAAAGAGATTTTATCGATGACTGACATCTGCCCAGTGCCATTATATATTACGCAGAGCCTTTGTTTCTCCAGCTATGTACTGGCTGTGATATTTGTGCAGTTTGGCGTAAAATCTGTGTTTTGGTCTAAGAGAAGCAACTGTTAAGTTTTGTAGGCATTTTCCAGCCCTGTTTCTTAATGTGTACGTTTTCGTGTCTAGTCTGTCTGTACCATACCCCGCTGCCAGCAGGTCCTCCTGCCCACACCCTTACAACCACGAACACATTGACTCACGTCACCCAGCTGACTGCTAAAGAGCAGAGAGAGAGCCTGAAAGGGATCCTACTGAGGCAAAGACTGGAACTGTGAAAAAATTCATGTAAGTCCATAAGGTTTTTCCAACCGTGGAATAAAAATTAACTGGGAGGTCCAGTTACGCTCTGCTTGACATTGAAATCAGTCACAAGACGGACAGTCTTTCCCAGTCTAGTTCTTGGTTATTGAAGAGTACGGGATGTTTTGGGGTGGCAGAGGGGGACAGTTTGGATTTTTTTTTTTTTTTTTTTTTTTTTGGTCAGCCTGATGTTT
This sequence comes from Phoenicopterus ruber ruber, assembly GCA_009819775.1. NCBI lineage: Eukaryota > Metazoa > Chordata > Aves > Phoenicopteriformes > Phoenicopteridae > Phoenicopterus > Phoenicopterus ruber. The sequence goes on along the minus strand of CM020223.1, from coordinate 3,699,809 downwards.
TCATCTTTGCCAAATTACTAACTTCTCATGGTTCACGTTCTTTTAATTTTTTTTCCTAACTAATGGACGTGAACCACCATCTTAAAGTCAACTCCTGAAAGATGTGGTTGGAATTAAAAGCACAGTTGCAAAACTGAAGGAAGTATTCTATGACATAAGTAAGGGACGCACTACAGATTTCAAGATATCCTTCATATATGGTTGTGTCTATATAGTAAATGGGAACTCCAGCAGAGCCTTCTGTTTGAACCAACTGGGGTGGCCACCTCTTGGTGTGGGTACGCAGCACGATGAGGGTGGAGAGTGCAGAACCCACTACTCTTCCCCAGTACCACAAAATGAGGTTCAAATTTGCGTTCTTCTGCAGCTTTGGAGCAAATTTGTATTTAGGAAAATAGAGTTTGTGATTATGGTGGGCCATCATGTCTGAGGCAGACCAGCACTTTTCCTCCTTGTCTGTATTCCTTGTCTACATCGAGTCAGAGACTTGCACAGCCAGTATCGTATTAAAAAGCAGTTTGAATTTTACAGATGTGTATTTTGTAATAGGAAGGATCTAAGTGCTCATTTCTTGAGTTATCCCTGCTTAGAGTTTGCTACAAATCAGTCTGTGCCCTTCATCTGAGAGATGTGAAAATTAGGCACATGGCTGCAATGCCACATTTTTTCAAGCTCCCGAGAATTAAAACTTTTTCTATTACTTTTTTTTGTTTTACATTTTGGGCAAAAGTAAATTTATTTCTTGGGCAGCACCTGAAGGGGAATCTGAAAGCCGTATTTTTGGTCTTTAGACTAATTTATTACATCAAAAATAAAAAACATAAGCTAGAGCTAACAAGGGGAACACCTGTATTATCAAAAGTACAATTTTTCTACAATGGGAGGTTCTATTTACAAAATGCTGAAAAAGTAGTAAATCCAAAAATGAATTTAGTACAGACACTAAGTTCAATGAAAAGCTGCAGTTAAGAGCACTTTTTCCACAACTATATTGCCTCTTGAAATCTTATGAAATGCATAAAGAAATACAAGAATATAAAGAGATACAACCCAAAAGATAGAATCCACTGATAGTCTAAGTTACTTTTCTTGATGCCAAATGAAATTTGAAGATCCTATTGTAAAAGGCAAACACATTTAATTATTTCAACAACTAGAAATTAGACCCTCACCTTTGCTTTCAATCAAAGCTTCTTCCTGCCCCAGTCCTCTCCTCCATTCTTTTCTTCCAAAGACAAGACAAAAGAGGTTTTCGTAGATGTCCGGAGACTCCCCAGAGCCAGGTCAATCCTTTTGCGTGGCAGATGCCTCACGGTGCCAAAGCTGGCTAAAGCAAAGGAACAGAAATATAGGGAAGGTTGTGGTCATGGCTGATATGATATATGAAGAGAACAGCAAGCTTCCAAGAAATCTTATTTGGGGTGTGTACATGGGGGGTCAGAGCGGCCTCCCCACTCTACGCCAGCTCGCACAGCTATGCTAACCCAGAAAGAGAAATTTGCCATTGCTATGAACATAAAGGAAACCAAGGGACCCTTTAGGACATGTGGCAGCTCTTCTGTTTTGTTGCAATGTAATAATTTCTTGCCTCTTTCTGAAGAATTGCTCATAATGCAGATCAAAGAGAGAAAAATATTTGCACTAACTGTCCTGAAAAGACAGCTTTGTATATTTTAATACAAGTCTCTCAGAGCTCAGAACTATGGCCCTTACTCACACCATAATCATTTACCTACAAGCCCATTTCCATTGCCTTGTCTATGAGAACGTGAACACCATGGGTACCCACCACGGGTGCAGCAGCTTCGTTTCTCCTGCCAATAATTCCAACACTTTCTAGTTAGCTAGGAATCCGCATCAACCCTCTCCCTCTGCACTTGTCTTTGCTAGCAATACCACATTTTCTGAAAGTTTCTGCAATAGAAATCCTTATTTCCGTGAGCCTATTCAGATTTTTCCTTTATAGCCTTACATTTAAATAAAGTCCTCAGATTATTCCACTGCAATAGTCTCACACTTCTCACTTCATCCCTTGTCTTCCTCCTGACTGCTGCACAGAAGAAAGTATTTGGAATTCAATCTTTAAATTTTTATTTCCACAAACTCGTTTTTTGCTGAGCATGTCATTCCATCGCTTCCAACTCACTGCGCTATTTCTGCAGTTGGCAATATTCATGTTTTTCAATAAGGCCATGGCTTCTGTACAAATAACCAAGCACAGTTCCAATGATAACGGTGTTTTCCTCGTGCCATTTCTCACTTGGGGTGAAGGTGAGCATGTAAACCAGATGTTTTCTGCAGAAAACAAATTCCTGAACTCATGATCTAGCAAAAGGTGCTTACTTCTGCGTACCTTAGAAGCTGGGGGAACATCCTACATGATTTATAATAGCAGATACAGAACGTTATATAAGAGAACGGGCTATCATTAATTTAATATTGTTATTTATGAATACCTATGCAATATTCACAATTGCTTCTCCATCTACTCAAAACAATAACTCTAATTACTTTAACTGCTTCGTAATTATTTTTTTTTTAATTCAGGCATGCATTGCAATTCAATCTGGTTTTGTGATTCAAGCAGGGGAGGAGGAAAACAGAGAAACAATCATTTTTTTATGTGTTATTTATGCAAATGCATTGGTCTAACCAGTAGCCCCACTGTTTACAGACAATGCGCCTTATTCTCACAAGTAAGAATGTAGCCAAAATGCTAGGAAATGCTTGTTCATCTCATCTGCAAGTCAGATCAAAGCATCAGCTGTTTAAAACAGCTTACTTAGCTCAATGAAACAAATGATATGTAGCGTTTCCGCACTGTTCCGATCCATGCTAAAATATAATACCTTTTTACATGGGAGCATATAGAGAACACATCTAAGTGCAAGGAAAAACACTGCCTTTTAAAGGATTGTAGTAATCTCTTTCTCTGTGCCCAGGGATCAGAAAAGAAAGGATTAAAATACTCTCAGCGCTCCCTTTCGCACAGAGAAATGTACGGAAAGATCATTGCACACGACAGCGAGTCCGACACGAGCCCTTGAGGCACTGGTTTGTGCTTGGCCAATGAGTTTCCCCTCATTTCTTTCCAGCACGGCACCAGTTCTTGCTCGGGCCACTTGTACGATTTGATTATATTCTTTCGGACATTTTAAAGAATGGAAACATTTTTCGGCAATAATACAAAATTAAACTGCTCTTTTGAAGAGTTTATGATGCCAAGTCTTAATCGTGTAAGACGAAATGCACATAAATAACTTACATCCCTTGTACTTTAAATCATTGGAAATGACCGCATGAGAAACAAATCTGTAGTTTGCAGGCTTTGAGAAACCGGGGCAGACACGTGCATCCAAAGTACACATCTAAACAGCGACGTTATTGCTGGTGGCAGCCATCCGATGTGTTCAGGAGAGTTCGTGGATTTGCAGGAGCTAAAGCAGAAGTTGGCCTTGAAGTAGAATTTTTTTCTGTCATCATCTACCTGCAAAATGACTGTTGGGGAATCTTTTTGGTAAAAAGCACACAAAGATATGTGTAAGCAAAAAGGGATCCGTTACCGAAAGAAATTTGTAGAAACAAACATGCATGCAATTTAAAAGCAATAATAAATATCGTTTGTACTGTCGAGGAAAAACAACTCCACCCCTAGCAGTAGATACAATCCAATTACTAAAGAAACTGAGATTAAAGAATTTTCCTGAGAAAAATAAAAGGTCTCATGTGATAAGCAGTTCTTACTTAATCAAAACTCTTCTTCTGAGTCTTGCACGACCTCGGAAATGCAAACGTTATTTGTTGATGTTGCCAGAGGACGACCAAAGGTTGCCATTTATTTCCCCGCTCCTTCCCCATTACAGAAATTGCACCAGAACCCCTAGGTAAAATTTGTCTATCCTGATCTCTTCTGCCAATTGAAGGGGCTTCTGAAATCTGCCTGAGAGGATTAAAAAAACCCTTATCTAATTCAGATGATGTGTTTTCATACTCGGAAAGGTCCAATTCTTGCCTTGAACGTCAAAACCATCAAGGAGAATCGGCCCCAAAGGGCAAACAGTCATGTGGACCAGGACATAAACTTTTCTAAATTTTAGAAAATAATCAGAGTGCCAGCTATAAAAAGGGGGCCTTGCTGGAGATGGGGGGGGGATTTAATTTTTAGCCATCATTTCAATACATTTCTAAAACATGCCCTAAAACTTACTGTATTCAAAATACTTTTGTTCTGTTAGACCTTCAGGACAGCTCTGCCCACAGAAGCCAAGAAGCACACCTTAACCTTTACCTTTAAGAAGGTCAAGATATAGGGCTACACGTCCGTGGGGGATTATATTCCCTACTTCCTAGGCTGAATGTCTCATTTAATTCCAGAAGAGATCCAGGACCGCACAATTTAGCAAATATTCCAGAATAGCTGTTCCTTCTTCTCTGTTTTCGGATTTTATACAAATGAGGAACAGTTTCCCAATAACTAACCCCACAACAGACTTATAGGCTTTAAGTTCTATTTTCTGCCCTTCAGAAAAGATGAACTGTTGCCTTACTTTTATGACTCCAGAGAATGGGATGATTAACTGAATCAAAACACGTTTCATCAGGTGAGTCTTGGCAGCTGCAACAACAAGGGTTATTTAGGAGCACCTGAAAGTAACGTCATGGACAATAAAATTCAGTATTTTGCCAGTTGTGTTACTTTACTATAGACAGGATGAATGACTGACACATGAAGGGGTCAAAACACTTATTTTTATGCAGCTGCATATTTGTCTTCACCCGTTAGGTTCCTCTCTCTCAGACTGGTGACATTCCAGATCTGAATGTCAATCCCTCATAGTCTCTGGTTTTCTGTCTCATGTGCTTTGAAGATTACAGAAATACAATGGCTAATCCACATTTTTAAACAAGCATTTCAAAGATAATGCGTATATAACCGTAAAATACATATACCAGTTTTATGCTTTCCTCTGGTTACGCTGTATTGTGCACAACTGTGTTTATAGCAATTTTCAAGAGTTTATAAAGCCAGAGTGCACAGTACAAAACAAAAAATATTGCATCCAAGGCAGCAGTTTTCATCATTACCGAGACCCACTGAAAGCCCAGACAAATTTGTTTCCCTAGTTCAGAAGCATGGCATGCCGCTAAATATAACTTGGTGAGTTGATTTAGCTGGGAGGAGACACCAGAATGAAATTTATTCTACAATTTTACATTTCTCCTGAAACACAGGATGCCTTTGAAAGGAGCTCAAAGATTCAGTGAAATAAATCAGGTTAATCCCTTTTGAAAGACAGACCAAGGGGAAAGAGTATCAGTTCTTGATGTCACGCATTCACGCGTATCCGAGTGTTAGGATGGTCAAGGGGCCTGTGAAACTTGACTGGTATTAATTATTTCATTGTTTGCATTAAGTTTTCACTTTCAAATCCTCAAACGCGATGGAAGGCTTAGATTTACTACAACAATGCAATATGAACCCACCGATTCAATACCCATATTCAGAACCCTACATGTTGATTCGTATTCCAGAGGGATCTGCTAGCAGACAGAACAACACTACTTACATTTTGATGGGTTTTAATTCATTGGTTTAAAGTCATTTAAATTTGATTGGCAAGAAATGGGATGACAAGAGGCCAAGGAGAGTATAATCGGTGGTAGAAGCTTTAGTGTGTATCCATCTCCTTTACCTTGTTCTCAAAATCAGTGAATTCTGCAATAATAAACAAAGCGACTAACACTGGCTGTCCAAGTAGCAATCCGGTGTTTATAATAGCTGCCTGCTCGGGAAAGATGCCAGGAAACGTGTAAAACCATACAGAGTTTTCACCAAAATTAAAGAATGTGTGCTCAACCCAGTCAAAATTAACAGCAAAATGATCTGATCAAGAGCCATCATCGAAAAAATTATCCACGGTGTATTAAACATAGCTTTTCCCAATAGTGACAGTTTAACTGTTTGGTTTGAAAGATCCTTCTAAGTCTACATTTACGAAGGGCATACTGGCATTTTCTGTACTTGCTTTACCGAATCTCTAGGCATGTTTCAGGATGAACTCGAAAGTCTTTGAGAACAGTGGGAAAATAGTAGCTGAGTATATTGTAAGTTCTCAAGCCGCAGTATATCAGTAAAGCATTTGTCACTTGGAGTTTAAACCTGATTTCTTTCAAGGACTGATCTCAAATAGCAATGTTCACCCCAACCACTTCAAGAAATGGCTTTTAAAAAGCTGGGGTTTTTAAGCACAGTATGAGAAATTACGGTTCTGAAATACTAGAAAAGTAGTCAGGAAAATACCAAGACATGAGTCATGACTCTTATTGATTGTTAAGTCTAGAAATCTGGCAAGCAAGGTCATGCGGAACAATTGACCATGATAGCTGTAAGTCTTCAGAAAGCACAGCATCTCTCTATCCATTGTCACCAGCTCACTGGAGCAGCAATCGTACCTCAAGACCAAGTGCCATCACTGGACCAAAGAACGGGAATACCTGTAGCAGCTGAAGAAATGCGGTATCTTTGCATTCTCATCAAAACAAAGGTCTTTTTTTGACAAAATATGACGTCAAGGTGCGTAAGAAATAGCCACACCCACAACATCAGATATAATCACGTGTCTTCATGGAGAAGCTTGATCCAACTAGTATCTCTTCTGACTGGATCCCAGAATGACCTGGTGTGCAGGTGGAAGTCACTCGCTCAAGGCAGGAGGTCACGGCAACTCCTGGAAGAGATGGCTGAGGCCAGAAAAATTAAAAAAAAACAGAGCGCTTCCCCAGCCATCTGTGATGTTCGTGTGATCCCGAGAACGTTTGCCTGTCCTAGATTCAAGGATGGGGTTTAGACACTAGGATTATTTTCTGACCTAAATCTGTTATATTTCCCGCTGCCGTAGTACAAGTATATCCTTTAATCAATTTTACTTTTCCTGCCGTTCAGCTCGGATCTCCCTTGACTCCTGAATTATGAAATATAGCAAGTACGAGAAACTTCACTTCTTTGTACCATAGAAACCACCAAAATCACCTTTTTCATCTTTCTTGTTTCTGATTTAAACAGGACCAGTGATTGATTCACAAGTTCTGCTATAATAATTGAGGTATTATTTCCTTTCTGTAATTTAAAAACACTTAATCCTTTGTTTGTTTTTCTAAGCAGCACTAAAATAGGCGAAAATTCTTGTTTGGTTTTTCACCTTGCTGTGCTTTTCCAAATTCATTAACCATTTGATAACCTTAATAATACGCCTGCATGTTTTATCTTTTATCCTCCTACCATTTCATCTCGCTCTTCTAGATCCCTCCAGCATCTTTTCCTATTCAGTCAAATAAATCTGAATTATTTTATAAAATCTGCCTATTTTTACTCCCATTGTTCAGCACTCTCCTTTAGCTCATTAAAAACTCATTTAAAGCCAGCCACCCTCTAACAAAACTGGAGGCTATCTCTCTGAGAAACCTTCACCATGTAGAAAAAATGATCACTTCATTCCTAACTTGTTCTGTCTTTTAGCAGTTTCTTAATCAATATTTTTCTTTAACCATCCTTGACATGTTGCACTGAGCACCTGGAAGCTTGGCTGAATACAACAACTAAATGCAGCAGAAGAAAAACCAGACTTTCAAAGTGTTCAAAGCATGCGCTTGTTACACAAAATCTATTTAAAGGGTTTTTTCATTATTTTCATAATCAACTAAGATGGATATTTAAGGAGAGTTGAATCACATATGAATATTTTCTATGAATAATTTGAAATTAAGAGATTTTCATATGAAAAAATGGGAAATAGTTTAACAAAAATAAGTGTGTTTATTGTTCCTATGAAATAAATGAGATCCTTTGCCCTTTTGGGATGTAACCCAAAATAATTTTTTTGAGGATAAAAATGGTAAGTTAACTTTAAATGTGTCACTGTACAGCCACCAGCTGTGATGGAAAAATATTGTTTTGATTGGATTTAAATACTCCGGGCACCTGCATTCAAATAAAGATTCAGGCCTTCTAGTTCATGCATTATATTCTGACCTAAGACTAAAATCTCCTGAGATCCAGCAGTAACTGGCAAATTTTTACTTCCACTTCATATGACTTCGCATTATTTTGAATAATTTTTTTAAACTAAAATTTTGAAAGACACAGATTCCTAGCTTTCCATTTTTCAACACGTGTTAAATTGTTCTTCTTCCCATTCCCAGAACTGTCATTCCTATTATCGTAGCAATTATTTTGTTCCAAATACAACAGTCGTCCTTTTCTAGGTTTCACATTGCAAATAGTCCCTAAACATTACCTAGAGATTGCTTGGAATTTTTTTGGTGGTGATGGTAGTGGATTTTTCCTTTAATTCCTTCTTTTCTTTTTCTTTTTTTCTTTTTCTTTTTTTTTTCTTTTTTAGGTATTACAGTGTTTAGATATTTTTTATCCTTTCTTTCATTATGGTTAACTCAATGAAAAAACACATTAATTACATGTCCAGGCCAAGTTCTTACTCGAAGACAAATGTGACATGACCTCAGTTCTCTTCGGCTGACACCACATTCCTCGCCAGTATTCAATGTTACACCTGAAGTTGTTTTGAACACTTTGAGCTGGAAATGAAAAGTTGAGGAAAAGTAATTGTACAGAGATTCTAATTCCGATCTTCTGAACAGACCAGATTCCCTGCTCAGAAGGTAATGTTTAATAATAATAATAATCCTGACATCAGCTGACGCTTTGGGTGATGGACTTTGCGTTCAAAATAACCACCAGCATTTCTTCATAAAGCTTGTTTCGTGCCCGCTCACCAAGGTCTGTATTAACTCGTTATTTTCCTTGATCTCTTATGGTTGCTTCAAAGGTTAGAGACTCAAAATCTGTAGAAAAAACTAGAACACTTTAAATCCAGCCAGAAACTAATCATCTATGTACTGCTGTTTGGGATGTAAAGGTACATATAATTTATTCAAGTACGGAAAGTACACATAAAATAAGCACGAACATGAAATGGAGGCTAAGACCATTTTCCTGCTATTCCTACATAGGTTCTTCTGGTCTCTTCAACTTTCAGTGGTTTAAATGGAGTTGGTTTTGTATTTGACAGTAGCCAGAAGCTTGGAGAAGTCCCGTCTGTTTGCTGCTTCTTACCCAGCTGCTTTAACACTAAGATCAAGCTCAATTATCTCGTGAAACATAGGTCAGAGTTTTGGATGAATTTCTGAAATATTTTTTAAAAGCCGTGCCTGCTACGGCTAGTAAGTCCTTCTGAAATTTCAGAACAGCACAATTTTCAGTAAAAGCCTTTTTCTTCTCTGAGCCAGCAAAAACTGAAAGTGCTCGAGAGAGAAGTTTGATCAGGAAAAGGAGCTGAATTGAAAAGCCGCCTTTGCAAAATGAACGCCTTCTTCCCACACTATAGATATGTTTTAAGGGCTTGCAGAAGGCAAAATGAAAAGCAGGCTGGGGGCAACCGCAACACTATGTATTTTTTGACTTAACAGTCATCCATTTTTACCATACGTTTCTCATACAGAGGGAAGTGAAATTTCCCAGCTTACTAACAAAAGAGAGAAAGAAGTTTATAACACAAAAAAATCAGATTAAAAAAAAAGCTAAAATAGCAATAGTAGCTGCAAAAATAAGTTAAACACATATACACACACACACAAATCCAAGTTGGATAGACAAGGAAAAACTTTCCAAGAATATTATGGAGTAACTTGAGCGCTTATGTGCCACAGACACACCACTGTAAATCTTTTTTTATAGGATGGCTATTTATGGACTGCAGGTAGGAACAAACTTTTCTACAGTTTTATACATTCTCTGAACATCGTAACACATTGCACTTTTCACAGGTGTTAAGACCAAATTCACATATAACTTTGATTGATATATAAACTATTTTTATGGGAGAGCAGTAGCCAGTCTTTCCCGCTCGTGAAAAAGCAGGGGAGAGAAGGCTAGCAAGATACGACAAATTACAAGAGATAAAAGTACATCAATCAAGGCAGGCAGCGGTACGCTTATGACTGACAAATACAAGGTACGTATGCTACTACCATCTCAGCACCAGAAAACTCTAAAATATAAAGTGGAAAGTTGCTATCTTATGGAATATGACAAAGTTAACGCTGGCAAAACTTGAAAGCTGTAGAAATAATCAACGAGGAAAGGAATAGTGAAACCATGTATTGGAGGAAATGCTGGTACCTAAGATGGCAGGTGCAAGAAGGGATGGGATTGGTATTTGCTGATAAAGTAGGGACAAAAAAAGTCAAATCCAGCACGAGCTGCCTTGTAGGAGTAACTCACCGCTGTATCATTAGTTTTGTCAGAGGCATCATGTGGAATCAGGCCACCAGTCTGCAAGGCACCAACATAGATACACGCACTGAGAAACGGATGAGGAGGGACAAGAGGGAGAGAATCGCAGTTACTGGGAAGTCACACAGCAGAAAGTCGCTTTGCAATTATATTTGAAGAAAACTTTCTCGTCCCGCTGCACTATTTTCATTCCCCTCTGAATAGTTAGCCCGCACCCCTACACTCTTCCTTCAGTAAAAATCCTCAGGAGAGCTCTGCTGCAAATTAGGTAAAGATCTCACCCGTTAGAGTCAATATTACCTCTGTTTGCAGAAAGATCACGTAATATCCCAACATTATTAATTGCTTAGATCATGAATCGCGAAATACGAAGCCGCCCAGGTAAGCTATGTCGGTGGTGAAAAGGAGCTCGTGCCTGGGCCGTTTCAAGCTCCCTGCGCTATTACTGTAATTAATATACGTGCGCACGCATCGTTTCAGCCTTCACGCTATGTTTGTTCTTTAAGAGATTCAAAAGCATATGCTCAGTTGCACATTATGAATTGAAACGAGAATTGGAGGCATTCCAAAATACACGCCTGACCAAGTTATCTCGGGGAAAAAGTCAGTGCATGTGAAGCAACAAAGATAATTAAGTCTCGGGAAGACCGCGTCAACTCAAGTACAGTTACTTCGCAATGTCCTGAAGCTCATCCATGTCTAAGACACATGTGTCTGCTCCAAAGAGGACACCCTGGCCTCACTGAAACCAAGAATAGAAATTTCATCAACTTCAACGGAGTGCAAATTTTCTCAGTAATTGCTAGGACATTTGCATTTGTGCGAAGGAAAGCATGAATACTGTAAAAATGTTTTTAGGTAGATAGTTCTGATCTTCTTAAAACTGGGAAGTATTGTTCTTGAATTTCTACTTAACGTCACAGTGAATGCCATACCTGCAGAAAACTTCCTAGCCTGTCCCTATTTAAGAACAAACAAGCAGGAGAAGTCACTGTCTTAGTGAGCAAGAGAAACCACTTGCATTGCTTAGTGTATGCTGACATCCACCGTCAATTTCATAATCATAAATATTTTACAGACTGAAAGTCAAGTATTGTTTTCTGTTGTCTTCAAGCATTCACTTATTTATTACCTCATTGCAGCTAACCATCAGTAAAATTGTTTGGGGTTTTTTTTTTTCTTTTGATTATGACCCTCATCACTTGTCCTGTGAGACCAATTTGCTGTTTGTAATTAATTACTTGTTGCCGCTTGTCAGAGCGATGCCCCTTGTCCCGAAAGGAGCACTTGTGTGCTCCCGGTGCTTTGCAGACGCTTCCTCTGCCTCCGTCTGGGGGAACATTCTGCTCATTTCGAAGCATTTCGAAACCTGGCGTAAACAGTGATACCATTTTCTGTCCTGGCAAAATTAGATTTCATGGTCCAGTTGTCAAAGGAATAACGGGAATCCATTTGGCACATGCAAAGACCTGCCAGTGTGGGAATTACCTGTGACTGTCACAGATGACAAGTGTTAATTAATAGGTTTTTCTGAAGGAACTATCATACTGAATGGACCCTTTACCTGTCAGCTTTATAAGAAAACCCTTTTCACTCCTGACAGGTCTCTCCCAGACTTCAGCTCCTTCTTCATCTCTAGGAGTTGTACTTCCAGCCTCAATGGCTACCTCTTCAAAGAACCAAAAAAAAAACAAAAAACACCCAAGAAAGTCATTCAATGCACCTTTATAAAACACGTTGGCAGCGAAACAGGATTGAAATGAGATGTACAATGGGATGTGTAAGAGTTCAAAGGACAAAGCACAACGCAATTACATTTTAAAGCACGTGCTGAACATCCTGGGTTGAAGTACCAACTAAACGCCTTTGCAGCCTCATCATCTCCCAGTCAAGCCCAGAGAGATGATTGATAGATGACAACAATATATTACCCCCGCTGCCATGGCAGCTTTCCCATCAACCCGCTGATCGGTGCAGGGAGCCCAATTTCCCCACGTTGTTAATCTTGTCAGAAGCGTTAACGTCCCCCAGTTTGGCAGCACGTCGCCTGCTACAGCTTTTTAATGACATCTAAGCTATGCTGACATGTTATATTAAGTAGATGTACCTATGTGGGTTATTCAGCCCTGCGCTAAGAATCGCTCTCACATGCACGCTTCTGTAATAAATGTGGGGTTCACCCTAGGAATGACTTAAGAGCAACTTTCATGTTATGAACTTCTGGCTGGGTGCGTTCCCTCACACATTTTATACTGGTCCTAAAGCATCGCAGGCTGCTGCTCAGGAAAAGGGTCTAATTCCTGGGCAAAGTCCAACTGACCTGAGCTGGGGTCTGGAGGAGCCGACAGTCCATACCGGCTTGTACAGGACCCTCTGGCTGACTGACAGCCCACGAGAGCGCTGCAGACAGCAAAGGGCTGCTAGAACCAACGGTGTTAAATATAAAGGGGACTTTGGTCACAAAATCAATGACAGTATTTCATAAATGCAAAATTTTCACCGACAGAATTAAAGCCCTGAAAGGGCTTGTGTGGCTAAAGGCTTTATTTTCCAAGCTATTGAGGAGTTTGAAGGTACTCATTCGTTGCCTAGTGAGATTTCCAGTAGAGCGTTGGCATCTTTTAGGTGCGAGGTTCAATTTCTGTTATAATAAAAGTCCCAAGTTTCTGACTTTGTTTCATGCAAAGCCCAACTTGGTACTCACTGCTGCAACAGACATTTATGCATTGCATCTACTGGTTAAAATAAATTATTATGATTCATATCCAGCACTTTCAGAGTCAGTTCAAAACCTTTTTTACTTTACAGCCAGAGAGATTAAGATGCACATGCTCGTTTTCATTGCAAGAGGCATATGGAACCTGGGCATGATCAAATGAACTTCCAGTAAAGTTATTTAAGTTCCAGTGTAGTTCCCTGTATAACCTTAGCACACAATTTACCTATACGCGCATTTCCTTATGTGATGTTTATCTATAAAAACACCATACATAACAGAGGCCCCAAAATTGCATCTTGTCGCATATTTCTGGAACAACGCCAATCGCGCTACTTAGCAGTAGTTCAGAATTCAAAACGCCTGGTTTGCCTTTTCAAAGTTTCTCCAGAAATACTTCTACGAATATATCGGACGTTCTAAATTCTGAGTTTAACAGTGTTGAACTCTTGCTTTAGCCCCTTTTACACTATGTCTTCACTACTTGTGATATAGCAACTGAATGAGGCCCAGGGTCTTTCCCTCTTAAATGCTGGCTTTGATACCTTTTGAAAGCAGATGTGACTGAGATTTGGAAAGAATAAAGGAAAAATAAAATTGGACAATTAAGAATGGACATATAATACAAAATTAAGAAAAAATATTGAAAAATGAACTTTTTTGAGAAAAAAACATAAAAAGGGAAGTTTTCAGCTTTAAGAAAAGGGTAACTTTTTGAATGAATTTTCAAGCAAATATAAAAATAGAGTTTTGCTTATAATTTGTGAAAATAACTGTCATTAGCATACATGACGGCGTGAACGCCTACCAAGCACTGACTCAGCATCCTGTACGTGGGACAGCACCACACTCCTCACGCACTGAATGAACACACCTTCAATCCCTCTACGACCAAAATTGCAACAGCAGATAATTCAAAGACAGAAAAGACACGTACTTCAAAAGAAAAATTAGAGAGAAACGTTACAGTTGGTTACGGCAAGTGGCCTGCACATCCTTCGCAAGGTAATGCTCGTAGCAGGCGATATGATATGCATGAGCAAACTCAGCAGAGGAGCCTTAAGCCCACTCAGGACATGCAGCAATGCAGATAACAACGTGCTCTTTCTGTTAACAAGATACCATTAAATAAAAAGATTTGTCACGGTAATAAAAAAAATATAAGCGAGAATAGACAAGAGCTTCAAAACCGTAGCCAAAATGAGCAATTCTTCTCAAGCAAATTGAGATAAAGGCAGGCTTGTAAGCGAAGGCACGTACAACGACGAGCTGAAATAGCAAAGGCAACAGCAAAACGTAAAGAAAGAAAACAAGAAGATTAGCTTAGGAAAACAATAGACGAGAAAATAAAACCAGATATAACAACTCTCTTGGGGAAAAGAGTATAAAAATCAGAACAAAAGGACGGGCCTTACCAAGTGCAAAACAAAAGATGATGGATGGAAGGGAAAAAAAAACAACCTCCAAACATGGAAATATTAGATGGTTCCAAATAGCCACCCAGTCAAAATAATTCCAAGAGGTACTTAAAGAGAAAATGTTATTTTGTAAGAACACGTACAAGAACAAAATGCGTCCCTCTCTTGTAAAAGTAGTTAGCCAGTTCCCGTGTCCTTTACCAAACTTTTCTAAGGGGATTTGAATGTACAGCTTTATTTTCCAGGCACTATTATTTGGTCTTGGTTCCCATCAATATCATTATCTGCGATGCTTTTGTATTTTTCCCTGCAATGGCATTTTGTGAGTCAGCCAATACAGGGGCTCAGAGATAATTGACAGGCTTCGCTCAGAAAGCACATTCCAGACTCAGAAATAGCAAAGCAGACCACACAGAGGAGTGCACGGGCAGGCGGACATTATGTTCTACCCTTTCTAACGATATTAGAAGAAAATTGACTTAATATTTAAGAACAGATCATTTCTTTTTGTCTGAAAGAATTATGAAAGTTGGTTTCCTGATGTGAAAGTCTAAGGGTCTAAAGCTAACATCTATTGAAATCAATGGGAAAAAATAAGGTAAGTGCCATTTTTGTGTTGATTTCAGAGATTTGCGAATCACTTTCCGACACATTAATCATAAAGAACAAAAAGAAATGAGATTTCTTTGTTGTATTAACACTTTTTATGGATAGTTATACAACAGCAAAACAACAGGCTTAGCAACAACATAAGGTTAACCTTCCAAAATAGTATCTTTGTCCTTTGTCCTAACCAGATATATGCAAAAAGATTGCTCATAAAATATTAGAGCTGACCAAAAATATAACTCTACTTTATGCCGATCCTCGTTGCTTTAACAAAATTTGGGTTTATTCAATGTTATATATTTTCATGGAAGAATAGTGTATCCACATATACAGTTTTAAAGAAAATAACCTCAGTTAGCAGTTCAGGAAAGTGCTGTCCTGATGATTAAATTGGAACAAGAAAGAAGAAATGGTTGAAATCCCTTTGTTCGATGAGTGCTGGATACCTACGCGCACATGCTCGCACGGAGCCGTGCGTGAGAAACGGCTGGTGCAAAGCCTGGCAGAGGATCTGCCCTTTGCGCCTCTCTGGAGATGCCCAATTACGCTTCGTACACCCCTTCTGCCTGCAGATCCCAGGGATATATAGATATTCTTACTGCTGTCTGGAAAGGCAAGAAATTGAAGTATCCAAAACTTCAAGCATTGGCATGAATTGAATTGGGATTTTTGAAAAAAGAAAACCTTTAAAAAGGTAGAATTCTAAGAGCAGATGATAAGTTTTCTTGACTCTCTATAGATTTCCACAGCAGGCATCTAGTTTCTTCAACGCTTTGTCAAAAAAAGGTATTTTTCCTACCAGAATAATAACATGAAGTACCTCTCCATAAGGATTTTCCCAAAGTATCTTAAAGAAAGCTTTCTAGTTTTTATTTTCTGTAGATTTCTTATTGGGCCAAGAAAGCTTTTCAGCTGCTGAAGGCAATGTATATTGTAATAAAATACATATTTCACCCTTCGTAAACACCAGGAGAGAACGTGCCTACGGTGGGAATGTTCTCAGCAACTGATGCCAAACTCGACTGCTGTCTCCAGACAGACTATTCCCTCTCAGGACAACGTGGAGATGGACTTTCCCTGGATATATTTTTGGTGCCAAGTCCCTTTTATAAGCCTAGCACTTTAATTTCTTTGAGGGTCTCTGTTCTAAACAGCTGGACAGTCCTAGTGTAAAGGCTTTCGTTCCAGCGGCACAGCATCCCCTCCTCGGACCCAGGAGCAGGAGGACAGAGGTTTCCCAGCCCCTCTGCGAGGCTCTCGGACATCTGCTCCACAGCTTGAGGCCCTTCGGGTCCTTTCTCATCTCTTTCCGGATGGCCAATGAACCATCTCCTCCCAAATAGATGTGTGCAAGAAACAGGGCTGTTTACTTTTTTTCAGCCACTTATTTTTGCAAAAACAATAGCTGAAACACTTTACTTTTAGAAAAGTAAAACATGGATTCACACATAAATCCTATATTTAAGCACCTTCTGTTGTAGGTAGAATAAATTTACCAAAAATATTCTTCTGCAGAGCAGGCGAGTGAATTAAAAGTGTTCCCAGATTTGAAGAGAAAGCCCTGGGACTAGAACTGCGTGAATAATTGATTGCTTTGGTTCACTGCCCATTGTGAATTTTAGCAGGTGTTTTGGTGAACATCCCTACCTCTCCAGTTTTGCCTTCTCCTGTAAAAAAAAAATCTCCTGTTCTTATAAACATTGGTGCAAATGAGAGCAGGCATTGCCCTACATCACTGCAAGGGATGCGTGACCCCAGAAGTTGCTGCCAGCATATTCCCGGTCTCATTTCTAAGCTTTAATGACCATCACAGTCTGGTTTTGAATTCTCTCTTATTTGATAGAGAAAAAGGACGTAGGTTAGGGAAGACAGATGGTGAACCCTCTTCCACCTTATTGACCTTGTGATGGGGAAGGAGACAGCAGAGAGGTCTCAGGAACGGGGCTCACTGTGAAAAAGGGCGCGGAGGGACCCCCCGGCTGCCTCGTGCGATGCAGATAACCTGTACCGTGGCAGCTGGAAGGAGAGGAGGAGAGGTTTTGCTTTAACTGATAATCCTTGGTTTATAATACAAAATCACAGCTGCTAAGGTAGTTTTTGGAGGGATTTTGGTGTGGGTTTGGGTGGTTTTTTTCACTAAATGGATATCATTTAATGTGACTCATAGGACGCAGGTTCTGCTTACATCCAACAAATATGTCCATTTAAAATTCAGGAGTTATTCACTCCTCGTACTGTTCTCCCTTCCCTCTTTGGAAAACAGCAGTTCTGTCCTGTGCAAGGACATCTTCCTCTGAACAACGGCTTCATCCGTTCTGAAGGTGGTTAATTTTAACTACCAGATTTGATAAATTACATATTAAGTGTTCTTACCGACTAATGCACAAAACATGTACAGAAAACTCACCATCCCTTCTCGGGTTATTGATTGAGTAGGTTCTGCATGTAGTAGATGCAGTACTCCATGAATACACACAGTCTTCTGGGATTGTGACTGTTCTGTTACATGGCTGAAAATATATAAATTAAAAAAAGACCGATGCTTCTGAAAGTTGCTTTAGGTCATAAAAAGAAATGCATACTTATCAGAACTAACATCAAGAAAAAGATAGGGAGGAGCTGAGTTATCTTTAGAGTGATAACTGCAAAGGAAAAACACTATCTGCTGAATTTCAAAACGTACATCAGGCAATCTTCACACACCGAAAAAGCCTCAGGCTCTCCTAAGTATGCTGGGTTTATTCTGTCCCACATCGATCTCAGAGTGAGAGCTAAAATTAGCCACTTTTTTCCTTTTTTTTCTTTTTCTTTTTTTTTAATTTAGTTGTTTAGGATCTTTCTCAGTTACGGTGATGGCCGTAAGCGTGCAATAACATGGTGTGTCCATGTTGGCTACTTTTAGGCCCCTGATGGGCACTTCTTTAACCCTACTGCGCAGCGGTAGGGAGTGCCCTGTAGAGGTCTGCAAGAACCTCTCCTGGTCCAGACAACTCACTCTCTGCCATCTGACAGTGGGAGGTCTTAGCAAACAGCCCTGTGTTAATGGTTATCGCTGCAATAACCTCAATTCTCTTCTCACCTACTTTTCTAATTCCTCCTCCCTCCCTCCGTCTTCTCCTTCCTTCCGGGCTTATTTGTTCTCCCACATTTTCCAGGAACTTCTGCATAATCTATTCTAAATGTTTTTTTCTCTAGTTTATTATTTGTGCAGCACCCTGTTTCAGTCAAGCATCAAACCCCTCTTTATTAGCGACAATTTTGTGGATAGCATTCGGTTCCTCTATGTTCTTGCATTGCCCCAAATGACAGCTTCCACCTGCGGCAATCTCTATAAGCATCTTCGTTCCCAGCCTCTTTTCAAGGTTGCCTAAACCAAGGAAATGAAAAACCTGCTGGTTGACCTAATTGGCTACTGTAGGGTTGTCACTCAGCTCCACCTCCCACTAGCCATTAAGCTACAGGGCATCATTTCCTCTTAATTAATAGGCTCAATTACAGTATTTTTTATCTGAGCTTCCTTCCACTGCATTACAACCAAAACGTACTGACAGACCCAACCACAGACTCTTGGCCAAATCACGATCATCAATTTAGTTTACTTTACAGTCTCTTCTTGCTTATGGAGATCTGTTTCTCAACATGCGATTTCCTTCCATATGGCTTGCAAAAAAACTCGGGGGAGTAGTGCACGCAGAACTGCTTGGTCAACACATTTGTTACTTCCATCGCAGTGGCCCAAAGCACTGATTCATCATGAAATTAGACAAGCAAGGGAGAAGCCAGCCAAAAAACAAAACTGGAAATGCAAACAACATTGGAAGAAACCCTAAAAGACTCTTAAGCAAACTATATTTAAGATCTATTTTGATCTTGTTTCTTAATTTTGGTGTCCATGAGAGCTAAGTTATGACCTACATAAAAAATTAATTTATCAATGGTGCTGAGACAATCTTAAAAAAAAAAAATCTCCCTGGGTAGAGCTTCTGCTTTCTAAGGGTTATTGAGCACTCTTCTTTTTGCACGTGTAGACTTGATTTCTCTGCCTTCCCTGATGTCCTCTTACCTCCACCTTCAATCAAAAGCCCAAGAGCTGTTGAGGCAGGCCTAAGAAGAGGCTGCAATTAAATCTTGGCGATGCTCTATTCACACACAACTCTTCAGGACAAAGAATACGCTGCCACATGCCACAAGCCATACTCTCGAGTATTAATTCCTGAGAGGAAATAACTTATCAGTGAATCAGTGTAAGAAAAGGTGCTTATTCTTTGCCGTGGAAACAGGTGAAGGGACATATTACAGAAGAAACCGTTTCACTGGAGAGGCTACAGAGAGCTGGCAAGAGCAGCAGCCTGGTTTGAAGACTGAAGGTAAGCAAACATGAGAAAAAGGCCATGTTTTGAAAAAGTCACATGCAGTAGGGAAAAGACACCAGCTCCCTGAGTATCTCTTCTCTGAAGCATTCCCAGATGCTCAGATCACGTACAATTGTTTTGTCCTGGATGCCACTAGCAAAGAAAATTGCTTTATGAGTATTTAACCCCTACGTTTTTGCTTTCATGATCAGTCTGTACCTTTAAAGGGGTGAACTCAAATTACAACGGAGGTGCCACCAGGCTGGAGCCACACACACAGGCTGTGCTCTGCCCACGCAGGTGAAGGACCATCGGCAGTCTCGAGGTCTGAAGTACAGGGGCCAGGAGGTTGTATTTCTGCAGGTGTGTAGACAGAGCAGCAGCATTCAGAAAACATACCAGTGAGGCTGAGATTAAGTCATGCTAATGGGACTGTGCTGAGCCTCCCGAAAAGGTGAAGCGTTGGGTCCATGTGGCCAGAGCCTGACCAACACAGCCTGGAGAGTGGCTGGGCATCGTGCTCCTTGACGTGGTGCACTGGCACTCTCCACGCATCGGGTGGGGGGGATTAGTTACTGGGGTGGTTTTCCCGTGCTAGAGACACCACAGCCTCTGTAACGTAACAATGTTGGAGACCATCTTTCCAACAAAGAGACCGCTTTGTCGTTCTACTCTGCAAAAGAAAAAGCACCAGCAGTAGGGGATAGACACGTACTCTGTGGTTTGGGTGTAATAAGAGCAGTAAAAAAAAAAACAAACCACCCCAAAAGACCCCAACCACCACCAAAATGGGAAAGCAGGCACCTTTGGGAGGCTTTGCTTTCCCTAAGCACCGAGCTGGCTGGATACGCAGACCATGACTGTGTCTAAGCCGGAGCAGGGAGTGCAGGGGGCAGAGTTTCTGTATGCCCTTCTCTTATGTGCTCATCCCCAGCTTGGCAAAATGGAGGTTAAGGTGTAGCTCCTTGTCACGGCTAAGTAACTGTAATGCGTACATGCTCCCTCTGTAGAAAAAAAAAAGAAACTGTATGAATAGCGTTAGCCCATTTATTGCTTTTCTCAGAAGCCAACCCCATCTATCCTTTTGTTCACTTATTGTGCAGCTTCAATCTGGTTTTTGATCAAGTATTTTCTGTGTCTGCGTTTAGTGCACATTTTAAAGCAATTTGCTCTTGTTTTTTTTACTGTATCATTTCACTCAAAAACTTTACACATCAGGAGCAAATGCAGTTGATGACTGTGCTTACCGTTTTATGGCAGAAATAAAGCCTTGGGTCAAGGGTACGTCTGCATTAATGGATAGCACAGACTTTAATCCCCAATGACAAATGTATCCGAAATGCTATTCCAATGCATTTGCAAGGATTGCACCGAGAGCATTTGCCTTGAAGATGACAGAAGGAAACGCACATGCACAGACACGCGCTCGCACAACATGCACAGCCTGACTCGCAAGCAGCGTTAACAAACTACGTATTAGCACAGGTGAATATGGATCAGGGAGCGCTAAAACGCCGTATTTGCAACAAATCTCAACTCGTAACACACAGGTGGCTGCAGGACTGCTGATTTTATTTATGCTTCATTCTCTGAAACAAAACCTGTATGATCAGAATTAGGACACTGGAGCTGTGAACAGCCTTACTCCCGGCAGCATAATCTTATGGTTATTACCCTTAGCTCCCCGCCCCCCCCCGCCCCAGCACATGAGCTTCACAGGCAGAAGAACTATCACTGAGATGGGTACTGTGTTCAAGAAATCCTCACGTGCTTTCAGTCGTCTGTCACACTACGGTATTATTCAGCGTTTTGATGGGCAGCGGCCGCGTGTGCTGTTGCTGCATCCCTGACGCAGTTGCCTCTTCTCCAGCTGGAGCTGCTGGGCGCTGCCATCAATTCGAATGAACGATGCCAACGTACATCAGAGCTGGCTCAGTCAATTGGAAGAACAGAGGGTCGCTGAAATAATTCCATCTGCATAAAACACCTTTTCTGGAACGGCAGTATACCCGCTTGTAGTTAATTATGACATCTTCAGCGATTCCTTCATCGATTTGAAGGAGGGCATCGTACTTTTGGGGTTCTCGATCAATTGTTCTCCTTTCGGTACGTTGAACTGCTGCAGAATGCAGCAGTACTTTATACAGCTATTTTGGTGTTCACAGAGAAACGCTGCTTGAAAAACACCTCAGACTCCAATTTATTTTAAGTCATTAGAGCAAAATCTTTCGAATGGACAATATGATTTATAAAGTCGGAGAAATACTTTTACGAACTATCTTATGAATTCTAAACCTTCAATATTTGTTATAGCTCTTTATTCACTCGGTCTCTGAAAAGAAAGAAAAAAGCTCATCACTGAATAAAGAGGAGAATGATTCTCAGATTTCAAACAATACGCACATCAAATTAAAAAATCATTTATTTCACTGCCTCTCATGCCGCTTAGTCACAAACGCGCACAATTGTCTAGCCAGGCTTTTCAGCCCGCACACAGCTATTCTGTGTCTTTGAGGCATAAATTGAAAGTGAGCAACTCTGACAGAGAGCTGAGAGGAATACACAAACTCTGAAGTGGAACTAAACCAGCAAACTTCACATTTTTCCTCACGACCCCTTCTCAAATGTACACACAGGTCACATTCGGCTGCCTCCATGCTCTTAGAGACACCAAAATCTTTACCCATTTGGGTGAAGAAAATAAAGGAGCGAGTCCCAGGTATATCCAAACAGCTCTATCCCTCTGAAAGCGCAGCATCCATCCGCCCAGATATTTTAACAATAGATCCCGGCCACCTAATCGCACTGACGCTTGTCTTTCGGCACAAAGCTGGAGGAGCGCAGCCCCGTGCCCCAAGACGTGCCACCCTGCAGAGGTAACCAGTCAGTCCCGCCGGCCCCGAGCTGCTGCTGCTGAAGAGACAGCACAGCCCGCGTAACCCTCGGCTCATCCGGCCATCGACAGGGGTCCCTGCTAGCGGGACAGGTCAATCCGTAGTAGCACGTATGGTTTGCAAACAGCCCAAGGACACCCTATTCCAGAGCCTCGGAGTGCGGGGAGAAACACCACGCAAGCCGAGAAGGATAAAGGTTCTTACCACTTCTCACTGTATTACCGCCGGTTTCCCTACTGGAGGCGGCAAAATAATATGAAAAAGCAGAAAAAAGGAAAGGAATAGTAAGCACAAAACTATGTACTCTCATAAATACGAGCTCTGCATTCAATACATCGCAGCCAACATTTTCAAACTCCAAACATCTCCAAAACGCTAGACCGTGGCCACCTTCTCTGGGAAAGGGAGCACGGTCACACGCCACGCTTTGGTACTCGAATTCACATATTTGTTCTGACTCTTTACAGGCCCAAATATCCCAACCGCATCCATATTTCTCCAGAGACCCGCGACAACTTGTTGTCACCGACCGACGCTGTTCATTCTCCCCCTCCCAGCTCCTGGCCAGGCAATATTGCTGCTGCGCGAGTCTGATAGCCCCGAATCCAGCCGGCTCTTTGCCGTTTACTTTTTGTTCTTTGCCATTCATCCTGTTTCCCATTTCTCCCCTTTCATTTACCGGGTAACTCTTACTCATCCTTTTTCATCCATCCGCAGTCATCACTTTTTCTAGTGTTTTCTATCTAAGCTATTTTAATCTAATCTTCCACGGGGCTGCTGGCTCGGAATGATAGCTCTCCTTTCAGACCTCATTTATCACGCTACCATATGGCAGTATTACTTGATTACTGGTGAGGATTCAAATTTTCTCTTTATTGTTATAAAGATCTATTATGAACCTCTAGACTCTTTTGTATTGTGCAAAGAGAAATAATTATAAAAAGTACCCGCTCTCTTTAATACCAATAATTTGTCATCTACTGAGCATTTTTTCCTAGGTATAATAGTAGCCTGACTAACTCATTAGGTTCATACTAAATACAGCAATTTTGCTGTCGCCTAGCCAAATATTTCTGATATTAACGATACAGTTTAGATAAAATGATTTAAAAAGTTGTACATACAGCCATTTCTGCGTGCTTATGCAATGATAATTAATTATCTTGAAGTTTTTAACGCCAATCTTTCACTTCCAAGTCTACTTTAATATTTCTGATGGTCATTCTGTAACTGTTTTCCTTCTTAAATTCCATAATCTAGTTTGACGTTAAACCGCTATTGGCTGGAAGGAAGGAGAAAGGAGATGTGGGCCGGGAGCACGCGCGCCTCCCGGCAGGCTGAAGCAGCAAGTTGCAATGTGGAAATAGGTTAAGAGCCTCGCCGCGTTCACGGGGGGTGGCAGGGTAAAACTCACGCATACCGTTTGCACAGCAGCGGCACTTCAGATGCTAACACAGGGGGGAAAAGGCTACAGCTGCAGACAAGCACAGGGAAGGCAGTTCCCTGCTGATTGCAAGGGGGCCGGGGGGATGCACAGCCGCTCCAGGCAGGGAAATGCCCTCGCCGCATCCCCACCCGGCATATCTCACCCTCCGGGCCACGTCAGCAGGGCCAGGAAAGCCATCTTCTCATCTCAAAGCTCTTGCCTGCCTTTGCTGGGCAAAGTTAGAGGCCTCTTGCCCTCCTACACGTGCAAGCTGGCCTTGCTTTAGCTCTTCTCGCGTGTCAGCTCCTCGGAGTGCCGAGCCGGGAAAGCGCCAGGCACTGCCACGGCTCCGTCCCTCTCCGGAGCAGCTGTGTGCAAACCCAACGGCAGCGACACACCTTCATAACACACAGAGACACGCTTCGGGTTTTTTAAGGTCTCGGCTTCACAATGTAATACTTGTAAAACAACTATGTTACCAAGAAAAATGCATTCTTAAGGATTTGGGTTTTCTCATTGTCCGATTCAAGCACAGCTGAAACCAGGACAGTCCCCTTTGCCCTCACGGAAAACTCGTCAGGAATCTTGGCAGCTCTTCCCTTTTTGCAAGCCTGGTGTGAGCCCTCCTACCAAAGCAGAGAGCACGGTCTGGAGCTGCGTGCTCACGCGGAGACGGCGTCCGGGACGCGAGCAGGAGTCTCTGGAAACGGTCACCCTTATCTCAGTCAGGAAAAAACTGCTTTTACTACTTTGCAAAGCCATTATGGTCACGAGCGTCAGAGAAACAAGAAAAAAGTCTGCAAAAATCCTTGACAACCCTTTCTGCTAAAAAATAAAATTTTAAAAATTTGTTTTAATACCTTGTGATTAAATTTCCAGAAATGGTCTCAAACCTTACAAATACGCCCCCACAAAATTAAAACCTGCAAGAGCAAATCACCACAGACTAAAACTCCAAGCAGTATTTGTCTCCAGTAACTCTCCCACACACATTATCAACAGTTGAGCAAGACCAGGACAATTGTGCAATATTCAGAAGTTATTCTAGACTTTACTCAGTGCTCAACAGGGACGACTATTTACAGCACTGTGATTTAGTTTCAAAAGGTGAAATTCTCTAGCACATTTTGCATATGAAGTAAACTTTAAAAAGCACTAATAAGTGCAGATGATGAGCACTAATCTTCGCCTTCAGCCTCAGTATCACTGCCAGTGTTTCTCTCCTGCCTGAACACCACATGTTCAGAATAGATCCAATTTTTTTCATCTTTTATTTGCATAGGTAGGGACAGTTTATTCAAGTCAATTATCTCAGCATGATTCATCATCATGATGCTCTAAAATAAAAGCAATCATGCTAGATTGGTCGCAATTAAAAGGTATTTTTACATTTGGAGAAAAATTACCTGTTGAACCGGCAACTTTTTTCCAAACAAAATCAGGATACCTGTTGAACTGGTATGCTGCAATTTTTCCTCTCTCTGAAGCTCAGACGCGTAGCCCCATGCTCTATGTTTTCCCTTGATCAAATATCTGTAAAAATGAAGTGAAAAGCTCTGGTCCATCCACTAAGCGACTATATATTTTTATTGACCCATTTTAATCAATACAGCTACCCCTGTTTTGCAGCATCACGAAGAAGTGCTCACACACAGCACTGCCAGTGGAGAAACGAAAGGAATCGGGATGCAAGGACCCGTAAACCGCACCAGAGAAGAAAAAGGGAACGGCTTTCATCCGGTGAGATTTTTCCCACAGCCTCTCTCAGCCGTGCACTTCCAGCTGCTAATTAAATATCGCCTAATTGATGCATTCAACCTCCGGCCAATTGCGAGAAGCACGTTTACAGACGGACACTCAGCTCAGGACTGAAACCTACGTTTATGTTTAAGTGCACGACCGTTGGTGTCCCCTCTTCCCCGTCCGAAACAGCAGCGTGAGCCTCCGCGTCACACCCCGCGCTCCCGTAGCCGCCGCTTCTCGCCTGCTCGCCGCTCCTGAGAACGGAGACCTGGCTCGTTTCTCCCAACCTTGGGTCAGAGCGTATAGAAATAACGATAAAGACTAAGTAACTACAGAAATTAGGAATGGCCACTTTTAGAGCTTATGGTCATCGCAATACACCTCACCTTTATTCTTAGTGATGGGAGAGGGAATATATGTGTATATATACATATACATACATATATATACAAATACATACTTATTTATTATTTATTATAAGCAATTACATACTTATTATTATGGGTAGCTCCCTGTTGCTACAGACAAGTACCTCTGCGTTCCTCACTAAGAGGCTTCACAAGTGCAATGTCCAGAGAGGGCCACAAACCTTGAGGCTGTAAAGAGAGTAAGAAAAATCATTGCTCATATTTCTCTTTGATTTACAGCGAAAGCAATTTGCAGAGGCACTGGGCGGAAGGAAATACGGACAGCAGCCCGTACAAACTGAATCGGGAGCCTCCGACTGCAGAGCCACAGCGTGCAGCACACCCAGCAATACAAACAGCAGCTTGTGTAAGATTTCCTCAGTGGCAAACATATGACAATATGCTTCAAACGGGAACCGATGTTCTGGTTACAAAGAAATGAGACTGTCTCCAAACTGAACCACAGCTACAACATCTTTAAATACCTGAAATATTCAGACACCTGATGTTTTTTAAGTGTCACTCCATCTTTGATCTTTGCAGAATATGAGAGTCATTACTGTTCCCACAGCTGATCCTTCACTCTATTCATTTCTTCTTTAAAAGTTCTCTTTTCTAGCGGAGCTGAAATAACTTTTAAAACGGGATAAAAGCCCAGATTTGCAGACTGCTGCATCCGCACAAAGGAAGCTGCGGCTCTGCTTTGCGCACGGGTGCTGCTCCGGCGCTGCCCTGACACAGCGCTGCTGGCTGCTGCATCAGCGAGCATCCCCGGCACGCTCGGCTCGGGGGGACAGAGCCGTCCGTCCAGGCTGCCACCGCGGCACGTCGCACGAAACCACTTTTCCTGGTAAACAGCAAAGCAGCGTTTCAGCGGTGAGCGAAGTAACAAACTGCTGCAGTCGTTCTCCGCGGCATCTGCGCAGACGGGATCCAGTTTCTATATTCGCTCGCTCTTCTTTTGACCGCTCCGGTGGCAGAAAGGGGACGCAGGACATTCCACATGGCAGCTTGTGCCCTTTGCCTGTGTCAACCTCGTAGCTGGAAGCACCGAGGGGACCCGTGCAGAAGTGCTGAGCAAGGCCAGCTCAGGTTTGGAAGCCCCATGGCCACTTGGAAGCAATTAGCACACTCAAGCCCTATCTCTGAAGGCTTCTTTCTCCCACCACAGCCCCACGTTACCAGAAGAATTTGGGTTCCCTGTCCCACATGGTAAATCCCTGCTCTCAGGCTCTGGTCATCATCAGCTATGACCCATCTCACTGCGACCAGTGTCAGGGATCCAGACAAATACCAACGGTGTTGGCTTGTGTCTAATCAGCATCTGTCACCAGTATTTGAAAAAACTGCCAATATTGACCAAATACATTATTTCAAATTACAGATTCATAATAAAAAAAAAAAATGCTTTTTCTCCTTGAGGCTGCCCTAGGATTTTATATGAAAAATCGATTTATAATGTCCCTATTTGCCATTTATATTATTTGTATAGTCTCAAATTCAAACGTAGTCTAAGGAGAAACTAATGCAATGAAAATCAATGCCGTAGGTACGCTCTTCAAGCAGCGGCTGAGGCAGAACTCTCCAGAGGGACAGGAGTCATTGTTTTTTCTTACCTGCCAGTGTCAGGGGAGGAAAAACATAGGAAAAGCCTGAAAGTTTCAGTTTTTCACTCTCGGGACAAGGTCTAACTCAGAGTTTCCTTTTCCTATGCCAGCTCAAGGTAGGTTGAACTTCGATTTGCTTCCTTCTCTGAAAAAGAGCATGACATATGTCCTGAAAATGGAGACTTTTTTTCTGCTAAATAGCTGTGAATGGGTACTTCTGGAAGCCCAGCTGCAGGGCTTCCCCAGAGCACTGTGCAGGACCATGCCGCAGGAGAACCATCATCTCTTCATTGAGCTCTTTGGATTTCTCCTTGGCCTCCCCAAGGCTGAGCAAGAAAAGAAGTAGCTTAAAAATTAATGTTCTTGTTTCCCCTCTCCCCACCCCCGTCTTGTTTGTTCTTTGGAGCTGGAGAGAAAACAAAGCTGCTTCATTATTTACTGCGCTCTTAAATTTTTGATAGTAGTCAAAGTCAGAGGCACCTCATTAAAGGGTACCGGCTTCCATTGCCCAACAGCAATAACAGGAAAGTCGCAGTGTGTCGGATTTGCGTGTAAGCATATGGACACACTAGGGTCTCCAAGACGAATCCTCTGCACAGTAAAGGCTGAGCTTGTCAAATGAATTATTAAGGCAGTAACTGCAAATTAACACAAATTACACACAGTTATCAGAAGGAAACTTTCTATTTTTTTTTTTCCCCCTCAAAGCTGCTAGAACAAAAGTGGGAAAAGCTTCAGAAATTGTACCTCCCAAGAAGGAAACGCCAGCACATGCTCTCGCACAGCTTTGCAAGCAGTGAGTTAAAAAACACAGCCTTGAAACATGTCTGCCTCTTTTCAGCTCAAATTATTGAGCAGCATTATACAGAAAGACTGATACATGCTTGCTTTGGGTATCGTGCTGTACCAAGCTCGGATACAGCTCCCGCCTCTCCCTGAAAGTACAAAACCAGCAGTTTTTACAACAGAATTGCAACTGAAGAGCGATGCCTATCCACCCCCAACTCCAGCTCCTCCTGGGCTTGCATCGTCCCATAGGGCCGGAGGAGGAAACGGAGGGGTCCAAGCAGGCGAGTCCAACAGAGATGCTTCCCGAAACCCGTGTGGAAATGAGCGGCTGAACCTGCAAACGCGTTAAGAAGGTTGCTGTCTCTGCTTTTAATGGTATCACTGGGCTTGCGAGACTCATCATTTCAGACCACCACTTTAAAAATAAACAACGAAAATTTGCTAGTGAAAAGACCATGCAAAACAGAAGACTAAAGACGATGTAGTTATTATCATTATTATTATTATTCCTATCCTGGAATGCACAATTCCCCAAAGGTGCTTGGATTAACAGGCGAGTGTTGTCTGCCTCCCAAACCAGTAGTCACTACAAAATCAGGTTTATAAACAAAAAGTACTTAGTAGTAAGTCACCTATATGAATTAAAACAGCAACTTATGTTTGTGTGTCCTATGTATGCCACTTGGGACAACCAGAGATCTTATGGATATTTTTCACATTAACGAATCCCCCCACTTTTGGTAGAACAATTTCATCTAGGTGAACTTCTCAGAACTACCTTCGGAGTCTCATGAGACAGTTTCCTGTTCCAGCCTGAGAAATACTCTCTGAATTGTCATTTATTTCTTCCAAAGAAAGCTCATGCCTTTCTCGCATCACATCCTACTCAATTTGCTCTATATTCCACTGGGCAGGTTTTTCTCCCCCCCAATTCCACTAGCACAAAATCTGTCACCTTGCGAAGAGGTTGGAAGGGTACGGTCCTACCCGGGGTGCCGCGGCTGACCCTTTCCTTCGCAGAGGTTCCCTCCTCCGGGGCATCTTTTCAAAGCCCGCAGAACTCGATGCCCGAGCGTGATGTGATTGATGTAGACATCTAGGCCCTGGTGTTAGAGTAATTGCCGTTTCTGTCACCGTATCTGCAGGGTTTCCTCTCCATTAACTCAAAGAGCTCTGGATGTCTGAATCTGTAGGACTGTAAACAAAAAATACAAACCCAACAACAACGAAAAAGAAAAACCCTGTGCATCTCTAGGCGCAGAGATTGCTTCCTATTGCTCCACTGAAAACGGTTGAAGATTACATTGCCGTCTTCAAGATTAATAGTAAAACCTCAAGAATAAGTTTCCCCTATGTTTTTCAGTTGGGCCTCTTGTTTTCTTTGGAAGAAAAAACTTGGTCTGGAACTCCAGCTGCAGCCCCCGCCGCTCACCCCCCCCACTTTCCGCAGCTGGACTTTTCACACTTACTTTTTCCTGTCACTGTGGATAACCAAGAATCACTAGAAATTAGCACACACCACGTTTGCTGAAAAACCAAACACAAGCAGCCCCTCCTCTGCAGTCAGGCATGGTAAAGTCAGCTCTTTCATTTCAAAAGAGTATAGTGAACTATTGCTTTTAGCTTTGTCTTCCTTTTTTTCCGAGCCTTTCCTAAAAACTCCTCACCCTAAGGTGTCTGCAGTTTGTACTGTAAATTATTGCTTCAACCTAAAACTTATCACAGAAAAGCTGAAGTTGTCATTGCTTTTTCTTCATAAAATTAAAAAGGAGAGAAACACAACGGAGATTAATATTTACAGTTTTTTTCTGACATGTATCTTACATAACGTCACCAAAACAACATGTAAACAGAGAAATGTATTCCAAAAATCTTATAGCAAGAACAAGTCTCTCACCCTATTTGTTTTAGATGGAAACCTTTTCACTGGTGAAAGGGCGAGTACGTTGCTAGCAGCAATCCCAGCAGCTAAAGCTGCACTTACCACACATTTCCACTGCAAAGAAAAATACGACATTTCCTGCACCTGTTTCCGTCTAGTCCCGGATCTTGGGCAAAACTTGACCCAAGACCTATTAATCATTTAAGCACCAAAACTGAGAAATATTTTGCTATGTCTTTGCCCAGTCTTTCCATGACTAGGAAGGTGTATTTAAGCTCACTTTGCCTGTTATATTGACCTTATTACCATAATTCCCCCTGGCCAGAGCGCTCCTTTTACCAAAACGTCCCGTCTGAATCCTCTCCCCTCTCCAGTTGGTCTCCTGCTTTTCCCAGTAGCACAACTTTAATTTAAAATTTAACAATTGTAAGGATTTCCTTAAAATTCACTTCACAACTGCCTCAGTTTGTTATTATTGCTTTTACAGTGATCTTAAAAGGAGTACGGCAGCGGGTCCTTTTAAATCCATCTACATGGCGCGAGGCAGAGGGACACAGGTGCCAAGTCTTTTTGTGCACCATTGTAACTCCAGCTACCGTTGGATAGGTTACAAAAGCTGTGCTCATATTTCCTACTTAAAAAAAATAATAAACATTTTCATGTATATAGAAATAGAAATGGAAGAAAATTGGAGAAACTGAAGAAATGGAGACTTTAATATTAATAATTAATTAAATTGAATGTCAAAGCCTTTAATATGGTTTTAGAAGTCACTTCTGTCGTGATTTTAGCTGCCCGGCGGCTGGGTGACACCAGAGGGTACGTCCCTGCCTGGTAGGGTCTGGTTGGGGACCTGTTGTTCGCGTTTCTCTGCAACGCCCTTTTGGACACGGCAGAGCAATGAGCCTCCGCAGCCCCCGGCAGCGGCAAACCGCGATGCTCGCTTTGCGTGCTGGTGCTGTTTTAAACCTTACCCTTGCGATTTTATCGCATTTATTGCTCCCTGGTTCTTAACGGCAGCGTTTGGTGCAACACAGACTGCACGGCATTGCCTGGTAGACCCAAGTCTCTGCTACAATAACGACAAATCACAGCAATTAGTTAGTGTGGATCCCAGCAATGCTTCACAACGCAACCGCATCGGGTCGCTAATTTGCTTCAGGCACTGCCTGACCTCTGCCTACCTACCCCCATTTCAGGAGAATTACATTTAAAATCACCATAATGGCCTGGACGACACGAGGATCTCATTTGGAATCAATTCATTCAGTTTCCCCTTCCGTGTTTCTAATATTGTTTCTGAAGTATCATGACAATTTAAAATAATTATGTTTTAATTAGCGCTGATTTTCAGTGGAAGTCGTGCACAGCCACTTAACAACTTCCACATTAGTACCCAAATAAGTTCCCTGTGATTATCTGGAGACTCAAAAGCAGAAATAATGAGATATTGCTATAAACTTTGTTGAGTCCTTTATAAAAAGATCTTTAACAGACTATGAGCAGCACATATGTATCAGAGTCAGAGAAATAAGCAAAATTAGCACAGACAAACTCCAAACTTACACATTAGAATCCACAATTGTCTAAAACATCTACATTAAATTTACTTTATCGGTTTTAGTAAGAAGTAACAGCACGTTACAGGATGACAATATGCAGTCAAACAAATATTTCAGCTCTTTTTGCAAGCACACACCTAAAGGTTTTATTTATTTTCCTAGGGGTTATTTAAAGAACGTACCTATTCAATACCTTCTTTTTTAACGTTGATTATCACAGCCGTTAGTCCCTAAGTGCCCAGCGAGGTTACCGCTCTTGCCTTCCTCACTGAAGCAGAGCTGGGACAAGCACAGCAAATGGGGACCTTGGGTAACGAGCGTCTCGGAATAGAAATTGGTATTACTGCAATTTAGGACAGAAAACATATTGCCAGATTTTCTGAAGATCACTCTGAAAAATTATGAAATAGTCCTTGCAGTTGTTTTCCTCCCGCCTGTGCGGTGCGCTAAGCCCTCTCTACCCAAGCGATCCCCAGCAGCAGCCTCCGCTCCTCGCAGATCAGGATTCCCAGCCCCAAACCCCACTGCGGCTCATGCTACTTTGCTCCTTTGAACTGTTTTTAACGAGGGGTCCCAAAGCATTTTTAGCACCTCCTTTATGAGTTACCTGCATATAGCTGCATTCATTTCACGGATGCAGAGATTCACCTGTAATGGGTATTCATGGGGAATGAAAGTTAAATGTCCTAATTCGCCACATAGTCCACTAATCACTTGATTATCTTCATTTCCTGAAGCCAAAACAATTTCATTTTAAATTTTAGGGGTATTTGTGCACAGCAAGGTCTTAGCTTGAATTAGGATATGTAGTTAAAATGGAAGGGCATTAATTTCCCTAGAAAAGTTTTTGGTTTGAATACAACGGCATAAAAAACCCCATAGCTAAGTAGCAGTGGTACGTTGCGACATAGCTACATACTTTTTTTTGACAGCCTGAATTATGGAAGTGCTTTTGCACCCAAAAGGAAGGACAGTCATGTTGCTCCTGGACTCCAATTGTCTGTGAGCAATACATTGTGCAGGAACAGAGCAGAGCTTTAGAGAGTGGGTATTTAAATGACATGGCATTACTCCGAAAGGAAATATTCCTGACGACAGCATGCAAATGTTTGGTATAGCGTTTGGCACGAAGAGAGAACATATGGTATTTAATGCAAGCAAATTAAACAGCTCTACGCTACAGTCAACTGGAGATGCATCCTACTGTAGGAATCCTAAATCCGGTATAAACGATTTCCCTCCGGATTTGCACCTGTATGAAATTGGTTGAACATATGCATGGTTCAACCAAGTATGCATTGTTAAATTTCATCCGGGCTTTCTAGATGCATACAAATGATGGATTCTAGGCAAAATTTATGGTAAAGTATTTCAGTAATTCAGAGTTTCTCCATTTCTGTTCCCAAACTCAAGTGGCTGCTGCGTAATCTCAGATTGACCATCTGCGCATGTGATGAACTGTCTCCTCTTCCATTATCAGTGAGTTTTTCTATTCTTTATTTAATCTCAGTTGAATGCATTTAAATTACCCTCATTCAAATGCACCAGCAACTATCTACAGACCAGAACTAACTATCCAAAACCATATGCTGCCAAAGAAAAAGAAGCCCACAAGAGCCTCCCCAACCACGGCAACTTGTATCACATCAACAAAGCCAAGGTTGCTCAGCACCACGCTGCGCCCCGAGTTACCAGCACGACCCAATCCCGCCTAAGGCTCTTGCGTGTTTAAGCAATGCAGGCTGCTGCATCGCAGCTGGGGAAGACTTTCCACCTCCTGAGCACGCCCAAACTCTAGGCACGGGATGATCTGCGTTGACCACAGCCCAGCTCTTAGCCTTCAACAGCATCCCCGTGCCGCAGGCGTCATTTCTTCCCCTACTAAACCAGAGGCATTCTTTATCCTGTAATCTTAACTCTGGATTTCCTTCCGCTGCTATTCCAGCTCTCCCTTGCTACAATCTACCATGCAATGCAAATAACCCAAACTAAATTTCCTGTGTAATGATATTATAATCACTGAATCTTCGGTTTCACCAGTGTTCATCTGCTTTGGCTCCTTTTCTAGGATGAAACCCAAAAAATCTCTCTGTTCACATTGGCTGCTCAGTAGACTGTTCAGGGAGATAATTTTGTTTCACCTCGAGAAAGACTTTTAGCTCTCCTGAAAATATTCCTGCAGTCGCTGCCAGCAAAGTAACCTAACCAAAATCAATGCTTCTGACTTCTTCCACAAAATTCAGACATCTATATTAACTAACATTTTCTCTTCCCTTGCCCTACCTATAAATATCTAACCCATTTCTGGCAATTTACGTTACAATATTCATTTTAACCCATCCTTGATGTAACAAGCTAAGTTACATATTATAATTCATAGAGAAGTTGTCTTTTATTATTTTAAATTAGAGACAAATTTTGTTACTTCACATATTTCATTACATAAGTTGGCCTATTGAAATGAAGGATTTATTTCTATACTTTAGTATTGCTGAGGGTTAGTAATAGTATTAAAAAAGGTGTTATGAACTATAGTCTCGGAATCAATGTCAAAATGTTTCAGCTATTTTTATGCTAAACATCATCTCTATGGAAACACCGCAGTTAAATTTAATATGAATTATCATAGATTTTTCTAGTAACACAGACCAGCATTAAAGAGTCCAGACTGGTTTTAAAGGGAACAAACTAAGAATTTAGGCGTTTGAACTGACTTATCAGATATCTTAACCATAATCATTGTTATCTCTGTGCATTAACTTTCTCTCCTGCAAAAAGAATTGCCTTTATGGCTATAATATGAGGTATCAGCTGAAGTCTGAATTCTCCACAAAAAAGTCTCAGAAAATATTAACAGAGCCCTGTCTACACTCTGATTAATGAATTAACTGCTTCTCAGACACTTTCATCTTTACCTCTGGAAGACATCTCATAATTGCAAATATTATTATTTCTGTCTTTCCATATTTAAAGAAAAAGAAACATTTTTTAAACATTCATTGATGTGGTGAGTTTGGGAAGCATGGCAAAGTGAAGGGATGGCGCCACACTTTTATTATTTTCATGTTAAAAGAAGGAAGATGTATAACAAGCAATATTTTAACCAATCTGGCCTCAAAACACCTAAACAAGAGTTTTGCCCAGTACAAATTCTAGGGAAGTTGAGGCGTTTCCATTTACAAGTTCATGTTGGACGTAGCCTCGGTGGCAGATGATGGGTAACGTAGCGGGTCACGGGGTTCTCTGCTTACCTCAAGTTTTAGTCCAATTTAGTGAATTCTTCCCCTCTGCTGGGGAGAATAAATATGTATTTGCTTTTTAAGCTTTTATTGTTATGGTTTAATAGTTTTTTACTATGACTAGTCTATTTTAGTGTTAAGGACTAACTTAAATTACACTAACTTAAGTCTTAGTTAAAGGACTAAGTGTTAGACCTCTATTAAAGACAATAAATCAACTCTCCCGAGAGCATTCATCACAGAGCATCCTGAGCATCCCTTGGAGTCAACATCGGAGAATACAGTTTATTCACGCATTTCAAGCTGGGAGACAGTTCATACCAGGTTATGCTACTGAAAACAAATGTGCTGGCAAGTAAAAGGCACATTTCAGTCTAAAATACCTCTAAAAGTTTAACCTGCCTGAGAATTGAAAAGGGCCCCAACCTTTTGGGCTTCCTGACAAATGAGATTATCCAAGCTTGCGATGTACAGCCAGCTCCGTGGTCAATTAAGAGCAGGCCAACCCGCTTTTTATGTTGCTTTAAAATATTATTGAATCACGGCGCCCAGAAATAGAAGTCGCTCTCGGCGCATTATCGCAGCACACGCCAGTAAGATGTAGAACAAAACCTAGAAAATACATTGAAATGCCCTTAAAATTAAAATGCTTGCAGTCTGGACACACGGCCTCGCAAACACCGCGCAGCCAGGTCCAGGGTTTTCACGTGTCGAGGTGAAACTCGGTATTTTTGGCCCTTATTTTTACAGGTTAATTTGTATTTCAAGATTATGAAAACTCTAGGGAGCGTGGGGGAGGCAGGTAAGCGCAGCAGCTCTGGCCCGTCCCAGGGGAACTTCTATTTTTTCATTATCATGGGTGTCTTCTCTCACCTGATTTAATCAATAGGCATATTATATGTCGACAGTCAGCACCTCGGTGTCAGAACTAACAATAAATCAAATCAGCACTATAAATATGCTGAAGATTATACAGCTCTGCCCAGTTTTTTGCTGCCAAGATAAAAATCCCAGCAGTGACAGCTAAGGTGCTGCAGTTTGCCAAAGGCACCGTATCAGCAACGCGAGTTCTGGGGAATGGAATTAGCAAGATTTAAAAAAAAAAAAAAAATTAAATAGCTGGGGATTGCAAAGAGAAAAAAAAGAAATCTTGGTTGGCTAACTTGCAGGTATATCAACTATTCTGAAAACGTTGGTGCCTGGTGTAAGAGTGGAAGGTTTCAGGACAGGAAAATACACTTTGGAGAACAAAACGTCAAAACAAAAAGATTCAAGTAAAAGATATATAGGTCATTTTTACACTGGCATGATGATGGTTATGAATTTATGAGTATTTACAAGAAGCAATGGCTCTACATAACGTTATCAAGAGATAACACTATATGGACCATCAGACGTTACACCCTGAGACATAAAGAAAAAAGCTCAATATAGAAAAAGTTTGAACATGCTTTTTCTGTGCTAAGCAACAGTAACTTCTACAGATTTTTTTTTTTTTTGGTCATAAATCATATTAGCAGAAAGTCTCTAAGCATCCCTGTTCTCTACCTGAGCACATTCTACTCCGGTACTTCTTGTCACTCAATAAATAATATTTGTATCGAGATTGGCAAAACCAGAAAAGTGCGTTGTAAGCCACAATCCAAGCTGTAAGAACCGATTCCAAAGCGGGCATCACCACGTGCGAGGCAAGCCCGCGCCCCAGCAGGAGCAGGAGATTTGTTCCACGTAGGAGCTGCTCGCGAGACCTGGGAGTTATTTAGGGTCAAACTTCATTTGCCTTTTCTCACGTGGGGCGTCTCAGTAGCAGTTCACAGGGATAAGAGTTCTTTGATAGAAACCATCCGTCAAGTTAATTACCGAAAGTACCTTTCTTTAAGCCTACGCCGACGCTCGCTGGAAGGAACCCCGGGTGAGGGTGACAGAGCCGCAGCGGGAGCCCGAGCAAGCCAAGCAGCCACGGCGACAAAGCTTTGCCTTCAGCTCATCGTGTTGACTGGAGGGCACGGGGAGCACAGCGCGTTTCCCTCCGTTCAGTTGGGAATTCTATAAAGTTTGCTGCTGTTGTGGGGAAAAAGAAAAAAAAAAACAGATGGAAAAGCACTACAGCTTACTGACAAACCTTGTACTTATATAAAACTACACGCTTTTGCAAATATTTTATGCAGTTTAGGTTTTCAGATTATAAAAACAGTATATCTCCTCCCCCCAGGACTATTCATTGCATGTGTTATTTTTAAAGCGACTGTTACTGTTCACCTAATAAGACACCTACACATCCAGCTAATACAAGAAGCCTGGTGACATAAGATTATAACATTAGCATACAAGGCTTCTCATGTATAATTTATAGGTACCGTGGTTTAAGCTATTTTTTCCCCTTCTTGGACGCTAGGCGTAGTGTTCAATTTCAACTAATCCTTTCATCTTTTTCAATCTAGATTGCGAAGGTCAAACCGAATGCAATATTCCTTATATAACCCGAACCAAGGTCAGCCTTTGAATTTTATGATCAAAATTTCCCTCAGGAGGATAAAGTAGGAGGCAGCAATCATATCACCTCCTGAAAGTAACCCCAGCTAATTACTGAACCCTTCCATACTAAAACACTGAAAAAAGAAAATAATGCTCGTAGCGTATTTTTTATGGGCTCAAGGGCAAAGCTGAAGGAATCGCACAGAGCACATGATGGGACCTTCCCTTTAAACTGCATCCCGTATGATTTGAACGAGTTGCTCTATGTACTATAAAACTAGTCCTTTTCTCTTTATTTGATTGCTTTCTCCCCAAAGATAGATCGATACCCTTATGGGCCCCACACGGCAATACATTTGCAACAGTACTTCGTGTATAAATTTGATGTTAGAGATCTTGGTGGTTTCTTCAGAGGGAAAAGCATCCTCCCCGCTTATGTTCTCTCGCTCATAGCTGACTAAGTTTGAGAGGTGAAGGAGCGAAGTACTTGATGTTTGAAAACTTCACTCCAGTTCCTTCTTTTAGTTCACAGCCTGGGGGTACAAACATGCGCGGAGGCAATGGAAGGGAAGAGACCCCTGAGGTTGGCTCGTGGCCGTCCGCAGCCCCAGCCGCTTGCCAGGCTGCACCAGGCAGGGAGGCAGACGTGGTGCTGCCTGGGGCTGTAACATCTCACATTTAAACTCCCATTTTCCTGCACCAAGCTGCTCTTTGCTTAAGAGTTAGATGATTTTCCTGCACAAGTGCAATTTCTGCATGAAAAGAGAAGGGTTTCCACAGGCATGCTCATCCTGGAGAGCAGCTCCTCAAGCATCCCCTGCACACTTGGCTTGGTCCTGCCTACCATGCCCT
The DNA here is from genome assembly GCA_009819775.1 of Phoenicopterus ruber ruber. Lineage (NCBI taxonomy): Eukaryota > Metazoa > Chordata > Aves > Phoenicopteriformes > Phoenicopteridae > Phoenicopterus > Phoenicopterus ruber. The sequence goes on along the minus strand of CM020223.1, from coordinate 3,661,529 downwards.
CTGGTATTAAACTTCTCCGAGTAGCTGCAAGCAGGATTAACAAGCTACTATCTGCAAATGAAAGCTAGCACCACCCAGAAGTATTTTTCTTTTTCCTCTTCAAATACAGTCTAAAGGAACAGGATTCAGCCATTTAGCATGGGCAAGCCTGGGGGAGTCCCAAAAAGCCACCCCTCCACGCCACTTTTCCAGGGCTCTTGCATTTTGTGTCCCTTAAAGCTCTTCACATCGGTCACAACAGGAAAGTTTTTGCCAAGTTCCTCACCTGTTGCAAACACACACCGTCCATCAGACACTCACTTGCAAACCGCCTTCGTTTGACAGATAGGTAGTTAGGAAAACAGTGTGCTAGTCAAGCGATATGTTAGCAGTGAACAGAGGATTTCATGCCTTGGTTTCTTCCCTTCAGTGAACGCTGGAGGCATAGTTACTTTTTCATATTACCTTGAGTCGATATTTTCCACGTCTCGGCCTCAAATCACAAATACTAGAGTAAAGATTATTTTGCATGTCTTGCATCAAGCACAAAATGTTTCAGACAAACAGGAGCAAGTAGAGGTGAGAGAAACCTCTGTCATTTCCAGTAAAGCTTTTTTGCAACTTTTTTTCTTAAAAAAACCTTCAGTACAAGATAAATAATTTATAAGCATCCCAAGAACTTTTACTTACAGCAAAAGTAAAAAGGGGAAGATGGCTTTTTGCTATTTTTTTGGTTTTATTTTGGGGTTTTTTTTAAAAGGTGTTCTCAAAAGAGCATTTCTATAAACTGTTGTTAGACATGGTGGTGTAGGAGGACTGGAAGAACATTTTTATTTGGAAATACTGTTTGCATATCACCAATGAATAAAACATAGCCCTTTGTGTGCACATTATATCATGTAGCATGACTAATCTTGGAATACTTTCTGGCTTTTCTAAAGTCCAGAAGATTAGTAGATTAGCTCAAGTCACCATTAATAAGAGACAGACTGTCACCTTAAGGCTCAGTTAAAAAGAAATAAAACAACATAGAGGCTTCTGAAAACTACTCCTGTTGGTTGCCCAGTCCCTGTCAGTAATAATACCATCTCTAAACTTGGTGGCTTCATTCTACCAGACTTTTTTTTGTGCTATCTTTGTTGGTAGTCTAAGAAAAAATAGATATCCAGATCTTCTTGCAACTCTTTTTCTATGCTCCTTAAATAATGATAATACTTACCTAAAATGAATCTTCAAGATAAGGATCACTTTTAAAGGATGTAGTCCTAGACCTTTCTTGGAGAAAGTTGGACATTTCTGGATCTTTCTAGATCCAAAGCTGGATCTTTCTTGGATTGGAAAGTCAGACAGGCTAAAATTTAAAGAGAAGGGACAAGCCACAGACACGAGTCTGCTTTATCAGGTCCAAAGGCTGAATATTTCATAAACTTAGTTTGTAAAACCTCTGCAGAAGGACCATAATTTGGGTGAGCAGTTGCATGCTGCCCACCACGAGTCCTCCTGGTCAACACTCACGGTCTGGGGCACAACAGCATGACAACGCTTGCGAGGAGCAGCATCAAACCTCGGCACCCAGCAGTATGAGCAACAAATAAAAATAGAAACATCACAGCCACCCACTCTGCGCTCTCCCCGGGAAGCGGGGAAACCACACCGCAGGTACCAGTGCAAATATTGCAGTTTAGTTGCCAAGCAACCCGCTCATCCTCTGAAATTCATGTTCAAGTAGCTATAAAATCACTTGTTCAAAGAAACCAGAAAACAAAAACAAGTTGTATCTGCGGCATCCTATTTTGCTAAGCAAAGTGCAGGAGAAGCAAAAAGCTAAACCCCAACCAAGGCTTTCTGAACGTAAACAAATGGAAATCACAATATTAGCGTCAGGATGCCAAAACTGCATTTTTTCTCATCCCACAAACAAACAAGTGGCATGCCGCTGAGACGAGCGCCCTCCAAAACGTGCTTCAGAAAGGGGGACCCGCTCGCGCGCCAGCACCCGATGCTACCCATCTCCTCTCCAGCTCACCAGGTCATCTCGACGAGCTTCAAAACATTACTTTACTCTAGGCTGCAGGGCAGAAATTGTAGGACATGTTAGCAATAGTGATCAAAGCCAGCTGACCTACTCGGGCAAACAGTCAGACGTTGGCACCGGCGTTTCTAACGATCCAGATAAACTCGATGGTGAGCACAGCACTCAAATGTCCCAACCTAAAAGCTGCTTGGGGGAGGGGAGTCGTTTTATTCTTTCATTACTACAATAAATGAACAAAAGCGAATTACATCAGTCCAAACGCAGTCTGATGTGAAATGGAGGGCCGGGTCTTTAATCCAGTCGCTCACATTTGTTTGTCCATCCCCCATGAGAACTGCATAGAAATGCCTACCAAGAACCACAAATTCCAGTGAACTATTGGCAGATTTTTCAACTATTTCCCATTATTCCATAGTATTTCTTCCACAAGCATAAATAAGATTTGTATGCATATATACTTGTGCATACATATATGTACATACATGCCTACACACATACATATGTGTGACTATAGATATAAAAGGGTCAATGTTAACTCCCTTCCCACTTATAATACTTTCAAAATTGAAACATTTCATTTAGACACACTGGACGTTTTGGGACAGGAAAGTTTAATGATAAGGATAAAATAAATCTTTCCAGTTTGAATCAAACCCAATGTTTTGCTTTACCAAGTATATTTATTTTTCTGTCCAGACAGATTTGGAAAAAAAATAATTTAAGAGGTTTTTATTTAAAACCAATTAATGAAGTGATAAGAAATATTTTATTTCTTTCTTTTCGGTTGCTGTGTGAGAGGGTCTAACCAGACTCCACCAAGGCTTAATAGTCTTACTGTTATCTCCAGTTGCCTCGTTATTCTGTGCCCTGCTTTGAAGCCTTGCTCGGGAGGCTCCTCCTCCCCTGGTCCCCTTGAAATCTCCTTTCGGACACCGAGAACCGCGGTTCGGGGCAGTGCAGCTGCGGGTGGGTCGGCGTGGGCATCCTCTCCAGAAACAGCATCCCTGGAGAGACAGCCCTTTATTGTACACAGACACAGCAAATAAAAATTGAGAGGAAATAAACCAACAACACACAACCAACCAACACCTCACCCCCCTCTCCCTCAAAAAACCCAACAAATAAAAGTGATTTTCATGTTAGGAAGACTTTTAATCAAAACCAACATTTACTCCACATTAGAGGCAGCATGGGGAGTACAAGAGCTTCAGATAGCGGGTAAATTATTGTGTAATATTTCTGAAATGCTCTGATTGAAGGGTTTGATTTTTTTCCCTTCCCTTTTTTAAGGACAGAATCTTTTAAACTATAATCAGTCTCTGTCACTGTGCTGATCCGTAATGCTGTGTCTTTCACTAATCTTATTTTCCTGTCTCCCTGTTTCGCCTTGCTTTTGAAATGTTATCTTCTCAAGGATAATAAAGATATACCTCCTGAAGGTCTTTTTCCTCTGTTTTTCAAACATATAGTTTGTAGCAAAGTTCTGGTATAGGAAAATAATTGCATGAGAGTGAGCTGGGGATAAAAGACATGCAGAGAGCAGAAAACTGGGGGGATGGCTGAATGCGCCACATTCCTGCACCCACGACATCTCCGTCTGGGGAGCTGCAGGCGTCGGGAGAAAACATTCATTACAACCCATGAAATGCAAGTTGGGCGGAGAGTTAAATATTTATTGGGAAGATTTTTCCGGAAGATCAAGAGATCCTCGGTTTCCTTGTGAAAACTCAGCCTATGGGACCCGACACTTAAGTTTGAGGAGTCAAACCGAAAATTCACAAGCGCCTGAGCGCAAACCAGAGTCTGTCTGCTCTGACCTTCAGTGGGGAGCTGCGAGCCAAGGCCAGGCTTTCACATCTGGCCAAAGCCCTGCCCTTCGCGTGAGCAGACACAGCCTGGCTCGTTTGTATGGAGTATGAACAAAGTTATAAACAACTCCTGTGCGGCTCTGTTCTGTTCTTTTGGGGTGGTGGCGGTAACCGTTGCAGAACAAGACTGAAGCTCCAGGCTTTGGCTGCAGATTCAACTGGTCATGAAAGATGTGTCGTCCATAACACACTGCCAAAAAATTCATATAGTTAACTGCAAATAAAAGTTTGAGCAACAGATCTATGGATACAATTGTTCGTGAGGAGGCAGATAGCAAAATTCCTGCATAAGTCCTTCTACTTTAGAGATATATATATATGTGTGTGCATGTCTGTGTATATAAGTATGGAGAGATATAGATAGGATGTATAAGATACATATGTATTCAGATATATATATTTTATGTATCTGAATTTTCAGGAAGTTCGAAGTCTCATGTTTTCTGTTCTTAAACTCTCCCCATTTTAGAGTTCTTAGAAAATCAGGTCACACCAGTACATACTTTTTCCTCTCCAGTTTCTCCTGCACTGGGGTTATAAACCAGGACCCTCTCTAACCCAAAATAATCAATAGCATCACACTGGTTTTGACTAACTGCACTTTCCATACATACAATCCATTCATAATAAGTGTTTTAGCTACTTAGTTTCTGCTCTTCTGCAATCCTATTTCTTGGAAATATATACAGGCCAGTTTAAAATGTTTAAACGTTCACTTACTTGTGCAAAAAGTTACTGCCCTTGCCCATCCTAAATAGCTGAATCCTGAGCATAGATTAAGGTTTTACAGCTTCTATAATAACACTCTGAAGTCATTTAATTTGCAAGTATCAGCCCTGGAGGAGAGGGATGAAGATGGGACCTGGAGGAACCACGGCCTGCAAATCGTGATGTTCAGGGCAGACGATGATGTCTAGCCCCACACACGCATTTCACTCCTCCTCTCTCCCAATGCGCAGAGGAAAGATGTCTTGTAACAGACTTTCAAAGCCACAGGCACTTTACATCCCTCCCAAGTCTAGGTGGTTCCTGGCAGGGGAGCAAAACGTTAAAGGTTTTATATGTTCTCATTTGCTTAATGTGTCCCTTTATTTCTTCACTTGAACTAAACATCATCCACATCTGAAGCTCAGAAACCCTCCACTTCCTATTGCCTCACTACCACCACCTGTCTGCCGTAATCTTAATTTTCTTTTTTTTTTCCTCCCCTTATTCTTTTCCTGTTTCTTTGGTTGGTTTTGTTTTCTGCCACCTCCGTAGTCACTGGAGAAGTTCCACGGTCTTCAGCAGGTCTGGGTCACAACTTGTGTGTGGCTGGTCTTCCCCAACAGTCAAACTCAAGTTTTCAGAATTAACCTTTTTGCACACTTTTATGCTCCTACATAATTTTTATTCACTTCTAGGTTTGGCTTATAGAAGAAATGTTTCCAGTAGAAAATCCTAAGCGTGCCAAAATTTTTCACTTCTTCTAACATGATACATTTTTCTATGAAAAGGAGTTACCGGTGTTACCAACAAGTCCCACCCAGTACAGACGGCAATCATTTTTAAAAGTCCCTCTTCCTACCTTACACCAATTTATATTCTTACATTCAAAATATTTTTCCTGGCTAAAAAGAACTTAAAGCCTAATCTGACAAAGCAGTAGGAGCGTTAATACTGAACGCTGCCTTTTTCTCAGAAGTTTACCTACTTTTCCAGATACGCCACCAGACGCGGGAGCATCGCAGCCTGGCAGGAGCCTGCCCGGCACATTTCTCTACTACTCACCTCCAGCACCGCGGCGTTGCCGTAACTCAGATACTGCGGATTATGACTGAAGAGACATTATTCAGACTAATGAAATATAGGTAAGATCCTTAGTATAAACAGATTATTGGGCTAAAAGTTACTGCAGCTGAAGAAGCCGCCTTGTCTGCCCCACGACGAGCAGCCAGCAAGGGCTGAGGACGAACCGCAGGGAACTGCTGCACAGCTCAGGTTAAGCGCACTGTCACCCCGCAGCACTTCTCGCGAGGTCCCGGCGCGCATTCGCATTGCACATTTACTTGTTATTCTCCTTAAGAAAACGAGTAATTTTAAAAATGGCAGTGTAGTAAGCGAGATGGAAGGAAAACTCATTTACAGTCTATGTTCCTTTCACGTACAATTGTCATTAATGATCTATTATATTATTAATAAAATCAATTTAGTTACAGTGCTCTGTCAGGATGTTTAGCATTAACATAAATATCATCTATACTAAAATTATTTTTATGAGCTAAGAATGTTACTAACCAAGATCATTCCATCACGCAGTATAGCCCATTGTTAATGTACACCAATAGTATCTATCTCGCACCAGGTTTTCAAATACTAATTTTCCAAGGCAATATACCCAACTTTCACTTAGACAAAACTGGAAAACATAATTTGTCATTTCTGCAATAAATGGAGATGGGGATACATTATTCTTATATTGCAAGTGTGTAGTACTCCATTATGCAGAACTTGGAGAGGAAAGAATCACAAGTAGTTATTACTCCTCAATGTTTTAATGAGCAGTTCTTTCACGGGGAAAAATATAGCTGATGCTATTTCTGTATATATGTATTATCCCTCTAACTAATACTTGTGTGATGATACCATGAATATACATATGGTAAATATATTTGGCATTAACCTGCATTTGCTTTATGGCAGAAGTTATCTAGCATGCTCACCACCACCATATGCTTAAACCCAAACAAAAAATATGAAGGATTTAAAAAAATAACAAATGTCTCAACAACATTTGAAACCATATGGCGCAATCATATTTCTTACCAGCTATTTACTCCATGTGTCTCTAGACTGACAAACAACCTCGGAAAAGACAGAGCAAAACATATGTTGTACCACGGAGGAGCTGGACGACACGTGACATTTGCTTTGCAAAGAGATATAACAGAAGATTATTATTATATGGTCCAATTATTATACACTTTTCAAGGGAGCCATGAAAAACAGACCAAGAAGTTTTCCAGACAACACATAGATTAGGAAAATAAAAGTCCCCTTGATAACTTAATGGGATGTCAGAATAACCAAGAATGTCCTCCTAGTTATTTGTCCTCATTGGTGGAGATTCATGGCTTTAAAAGAGAGGTAACAGCAAAGGCGGAAAGAGATTTGGTTGAAATCTTTCCATAACAGGAAAAAGTTTTTGAGGAAAGAAATAAATCTTTATCCAATTCTACGTTAGGAACAAACAAGAAAACCTATGAAAAACCAAATAATCTAAAAATCAATGGAAAGATGGTGCAGGCAGACTGGTTGAAAAATCTGGTTTTTTAATATATAAATGAGGGCAGTTAATATTTCCCAGAAGTTTCACACATACGTGAAGGTCTGAAAACAGAAAAAGCGGAATGATGTTTCAGGCCTATTGGTGTTTTCGGGGGCACCCAAGAGCAGTAACAATAGTTCTGCTTCTGTTTTCACAATTTGCATCTTTCTATGCCATCACACAATTTCATCAATAAACTGGGCACACAGTGCTTATTCAAATACCGGGACAGGGATAACAAAACAAAACACACACAACAGTCAAATAAGAGGATAGGGATAACAAAGATCCAAAATGAAAGGTTAAAAAAAAAAAAACACAAACAAAAAACCACAACCAAACTGATCAAAGCACTGAAATTTTATAAGTCATTTTTCAAAAGCAAAGAGTAGATTAAAGAAATACTTAAAGAAAATCTCCTTTAAATTGAGATAAAATATCTCAGTTTATGAAGCAGTTTGGAGCCATTTAGGTCCAGATCCACACTTGGACACCGCATTCCCGCCAAAAGCAATTTGGATATCAAAATAGCTGGCAGTGCTGGCCACACAGCTCAGGGACACATCCCACTTTATTGTAGAGTAAGACAGAAATATTCCTTAATATTCCTTAAAAGTTTGGTCAAAAACTGGACGAGCTTCACCCCAAACAGCTAGAGCAACCTGAACAGGTACGACCTTGGAGTCTTTTCAACTAGACAAAGGGTTACAGACCAATTCCCACAGCATTTACTCCCTTGCCTGTATGACCGGCAGCAAGCAACACCTCTGGCTAATTTATGAGTGAGCAAATAAACGCTTTGACAATAAAACCCACGTGAGATCATTAAAAAAAGGTTTATTCCCAACAGAAACCATTTTTAGAGACATTAGGGTTTAGATTTGCCCACCGAGTCATTCATTGGCCGTCTCGTAAGAACAGGTACGGCCAGCAATGCTTCCTCCAGCTGCACGCGTGGAGCGGGGTCGGGTACGTCCAGGACTCCTGATCTCCTTCCCATCTCCCTGCCGACGAGCACAGGTAGCTCTACCCTAAAGCACACTACTAAGGTAACGCAAAGGCAACTATCTATTTACTAGCACTGACCGTTTATCCTTACCGCAAGGCCGCGAGCATGGACACCAGGATCACACAGGAAAGTCCTCAATAGGGATTTTTAGGCAGACAGGGAAACTAAGATGTAGAAACTCTCCAGAAAAACAAACAACTTTGCTCACTTTTCTGTCTAAATCCTTCATTCTTCATGAGTTAATCACATTTATCTTGACATCACCTGGCAAAACTGAACTTAACCAGTGCCTGAAACAATTTAAATGTCAATTCCTTTAGCAAAGAGAAGAGGTGCACGATGACTTAGAAATACCACGTACGCTCTGCCTCACAGCCACGTACAAAGCCACACAAATGCCATTTCATATTTGTGCTTAAGAGCCAATACAAAAAGTAGGTCTCTAACATTACACAGGCTTCCACGCTGCCCACGTGGACCATCCTATGGCACGTGTGCGCGGCCTCGGCGGAAGCGGCAGCACCACGAACGTCTCTTGGTTGGACCAAGCAGGGAAGTCCTAAGGGTACAAGAGACCACACAACCTGAAGCTGCTCATCAGCACATGAACAAACAGGGTTATCGAAGCCTTTCTCCATTGCTCTGGTGCTTTTATGCTGTTCAAGGGAGGCCCAATCCTTGCTGGGCATCCCATCTGGACACTGTTCAGATTATCTGCCCACCTACGTGCAGCATCCTCTTACACTATCAGCTCTGTAACAAGGGATTTCTGGTTTCCAAAGCTCGGTAAAGTGGAAACACTGATTCTGACTGACATTAAAAAATAATAATTTTTTTTTTTAAAAAAAAGAGGAATTCACACACAAAATAAGAAAACACAGAAGTTATTTTAGGAAATTACCACGGGAAAAATGGTAATCTGTATATAGTGCTGCAGTAAGGTTGAATATACACCATGGGTTTTGTTTAGATAAACACTGTTTTGAAAATTGTTGGATTTATTCCGAAGAAAAAGTGTCTGAAAAGTCTAGGAGAAAAACCCAATCAAACAGCTTTTGAGCTACAAGCCACCGACAATGCTGATTTCTGATGCTGACTCCTGCCTATGCACTGCCTGTTACTCCATCACACTGTCCATGGAGCTAAGCCTCTCTGAAAATGAGTTGGATGCCTCTCAGAAAGACACATGCTGCGGTTAAGCAGAGTTAATTATTTTTTTTATGAATTATCTGGGGCCTGTATGTCCTCCTAGTGATCCAGATGAGATCTTGTCCATAGCTTGCATCAACGGCGACGGGAGTTGACACTGTAGGTTAAGAACAGCCAGGGCAGGGATGTGAGGAAAAGGTACAGTATGAATATCAAGGAGGAGAAACAAGACATCGTTGTAATTTATTACTGTTGTGGTAAAAGATAATTAACATACTTATTCACAGCTTATTCAGAGGGACGGTCGACAGAAGGGTACAGTGACCAAATTATCATCTTTTTGGGCAGGATCCAAAAAGATTTGGAGGATCTAGATCAGGATTTTAAGTGCATCAGCAGAAGCTGCCGTGCCGAAAGCCCCCGCACAGCCCGGCTGTGGCCCCGCAGCTTTCCAGCACCCGGAGCTCAGCTGGCACCTGCCCAGCCCCGCCAGGCTCAACGCGCAGTGCGAGCACCAGGCCCGACCACAACCAGGGATTTGCAAGGGTAAATCTTCTAAAGGGCTCAGAACATTCAGCATTTTCAGACAGTGCCCAACAGGAGGGAAACGCAGAGTTTCCATTCTCCTTTAGATGTTTGCTGGGACAGACCACCTTCAAGTCATAAAACATGCCCAGGCAAAGACAGAAGTGAAACACAGGTCTTCAATAAACCAGGCACATGTTTCAGCCATTAAGGTATAACACAAACCACAGCTCTTCCTCCAGCTCTATCACCCTTATCCCTTACATAAAGGAAGAAAAATTACTGGTGACACTTCACATAGAGACCTACACTGATGACAAGCAGTAACACCTACTCCATACTTTTTTTTCCCCACAGGGATCCAAGCCCACCAGTCTTTGCCATCATCAAGACACCCAAATAACGGTGGAAAGAGAATCAGCACAAGAAAAAGCGCTGGACGAATTTTGGCCTAACCCTGTACATGTGTATGCACACACAACCTGAGCCTCCTCATTTTCACTGCTGCTACAGAAGAAACCACGTACAGATTAAGACTAACAAAATGCCTGTGCTTTCAAATACTTATCGTGTTCTGCAGTGCATGAGAAATGCGTAGTATCCCACGAAAAGGCTTTTATTTTTTACTTTTTTAAATCAGAGTCCTGCATCAGAAACACTGAAGATGCTCATGACCAAAAGCAGCCAAAGCAAAACAGCAGATCAGTTCATCAGTGGCCACAAAAGGCCGAAAGGGTTGGTATGGTGATTTTGCTCATGAGAAAATCAAGTAGTAAGACGATGCAGTTTGGTAAAGACAATTGAAAGCATTTACTCTGTATACGTATTCAGAGAGGAAGAAGTGAAAAGAAGGACGAGGTGGTACTCGGGGCTGACCGTCCCCCTGCCGTCCCCTGTTGGGGGCTTCCACTAAGTGCAGTCCTGCTGGAGCCCTTTCGGAAAGCAGGCTGAATACAGCTGCTGTCGTGGGCATCACGCTAAGTATTGCTTTTAGGCAGCTCCACTGAGTGGAAAAGATCACCTTCGGTTTCCTTTTAAACAGTCTTTAAGTAGCAAGTTAATGGTTCTGACTATGCTGAATTCCGTGGAAGGAGAAGAAAACCAGAGGTCTCGCCACGGGGATGGGGTGGAGGGACAAAGGCAAAAGCTGCTGCACTCTCACGGTGATATTTTTTTTCCCAGTCAAAAGTCAAATTGGGGGAAGAAGGAGAAAATAAACAACAAAAACAAGTATTTCCAGCTATCGCTGCCTCTGAGCAAGGTGCACAGGACCCAGCTACGCGCCATTTCACTGGGCATCTCCAAGAAATATTTGTTGATTTTGGCCCTTGTGCTTAAAATGCAATCACAGAAGACGACTTCAAGAGGAAAACTTTGTCTCCAAAAGCCATAGCAAACTGATTTCTGTGTGAGAAATGAAGCAAATTAATGCAAAAAAACAAGAAAAAGCCAAAGGGGCTACACAATTATCACCAGAATTGCAACTCCTAAAGGATTGAGAAGAGGAGCAATCACACCCCAGAACAGCTCGGGCAACAGCAGTTAGTTAATGCACGTCTCCGGTCCTGTAGAAAGTAAAGGCAAGTGTGAAATATCATTCAGGAAGTTATTCTATACCTGCACTCAGATCCTGTTAAAAATTTACAGCAGGTAAAAGGATACAACTATCTGAACGTACCAGCTCGAATCCAGCAGCTCACAGCATATTACTCATACAGACTGGATGTGGAAGTAGGTACCAGCTTGGAAGAAAGAGGATATAAGGAACAACACAAGTCAGGTGAGGTAAACAAATAATTCACCTATGACCAAAATTTAAAAATACCAATAGGAACAATTTTAGTAACTCTTTGACATAAATAATCTTAATGAAAACTCACAGTGTGGATTGCAGCTATGCGAAAAGAAAATGAAGCAGCTTTGCAACCTTCTATTAATAGTCTTATTGCGTATATTCGCTATAGGATTGAATTAGAGTTGAAACCTATAGATATACTAAGAGGTCCTCTTTCAGATATGTAAAGAAAGTTTATTCATAGGAAAAAAAGTGAATTTAGCCAGGAGACACACACTGGCGTTTTTTGGAGCTGGGCCAAAACTAAGTGAGAGTAAAAAAGTTATCTGTGAAGCATAACTGCCACCTTGTGATTGAACACTGCAATTCAGGCAGTATTTGGGGCACAAAGCATTTGGATTATAGTTGCCTCCCCCTCCCAGAGCATCTTCCAACCTTTGGAAAAAAGATTTGAAGGCAAATCAGTGATTCTTTTCCATGGACCTTCACAAACGGGTGGCACCGGCTCCCAAATGAAACCAAAAAACCCATAAACATTTCTGGTCCTTAAGACTCATGTTTAATCAAAGTTCTGAATGAGGACTATGTTTTTTACTTCACTATTCTCACTTCACTATTCTATTATTCTCGGAACAGCCGTTATCTATCACCACCACATTAAAAAAAAAATATGTATTTTCAGAATATTCCTTTCCACAAGCAATTTCTGTCATTATCCACAAATATTACATGGTTATGTGTGGGAAGGAATAGTCCCCCCACTTACAAATAAGAGCATTAAGAGGGTGTCGATGTGGTCAAATATAGAATTTAAGAAAGATTATATTCCTAGCACACATTATGAGAAATTTTACTAAAAGTTTAGGAAAGGGCTATCTCTGTAAGTTACTGTGCATTTTATTGCAAATTCACTTTTCATACGAAGACACTGAAATCCCAAAGACGTGTTAAATTATTGTTAATGAAATCCTGAAGAACTTAATTCAAACCACCTTTGTACTAAAGACTTATGTGAGAATATGCTCAGCACATCTGGATTTCACACTTTTCATAGATATACCAAGTCAACACTTCTGTTGCCCAACTTCAAATATCTGGATGTGATTAATCAATACAAAAGTAGTCGCAGTACAACAACAGAAGGGAAATACGATAAATAGTAAAAAAAAATATGACAAATGGATAATTATTACAAATTTTATGTCCTTACATTCTTTCGAATGCAACTTCTCTTACCCATGCAAGAAATATTTGACTGTTAAGGTTTTTATAATAAGAGTATCACTTAGTTCTTAGACGTCCCAGCAGGTGAGGGCTTGCTAAACCTTGAAGTAAATGGGGAAAGAGCAGGTGGGGGGAGACATCTTGTCAGTCAGTCCTGCCCCATCCCACCACAGATCCACCTCTACCCAGGGTTTAACTGCAGGGAGGGGGCAAGTGTTGAGGGCTCTTACCAACGTAGCTGGGTGGGGGGAGCAGCAGGGTACCAATGATTTGCCGAGGTAGTCCAAAGCCTAAGGAAAAGACCAAGCATTTTCAGGGCCTTTCAGAATGATAAAGGTGAATTCTACATGCAAGACAAACAGCATTGCAAAATGTATAATGAAGGCCAATAAGACGTAAAAAATAGAAAAAATATCTCAGAATCCCAGAATGGCAGGGGTTGGAAGGGGCCTCTGGAGCCCACCCAGCCCAGCCCCTGCCAGAGCAGGGTCACCCAGCGCAGGCTGCACAGGGCCGCGTCCAGGCGGGTTGGAATCTCTCCAGAGAAGGAGACTCCACACCCTCCCTGGGCAGCCTGTGCCAGGGCTCGGGCACCTCACAGCGAAGACGTTTTTCCTCGTGTTCAGGCGGAACTTCCCGTGTTCCAGTTTGTGCCCGTTGCCCCTTGGCCTGTCGCTGGGCACCACTGAGAAGAGTCTGGCCCCGTCCTCTTGACACCCGCCCTTGAGATATTGATAAGCGTTGATGAGGTCCCCTCTCAGTCTCCTCTTCCTCAGGCTGAACAGCCCCAGCTCCCTCAGCCTTTCCCCACAGGAGAGATGCAAAGAAAAAAACCAATCAGAAAAGATTGTGGGGACCATGACAATGGAAGCCCTCTGATCTTTGCTGGGCAGCACTCAATGCCGCTCCATTGCAAGAGAGGAGCACCATCATTTCCAGCATTTTCCCTGTGTCCGCTGCCTTATTTTCACCACTAATTAGTTTTGTATCTTTTATTCCCAGGAGTACAATCTTGACATCATTCCTGTACTGGCCACGACGGTTAACACTTTGGGGCAGAAGGCTACTTGTGCTTGATGTCTCCATCACGATTTGCTCGCTCTCGGAGCCAAGCACACCCCACCCTCTCCAAGGAATACCCCCAACTCCACACTGCAAAGCGCTGTGGAGCCAGGACCAAGTTCAAGTCCTGTTACATCCACTAGAAAGACTCCTGTTTGTTTCACTGGGAATTGAATTAGACTCAGAAGTAGTTTAGAAGTCAACTCGCATAAGTGAATAAACGAGTAACCTAGAAACAAGGAGCGTAATGACTTTAGTAGGCCACGCATGCGGTGCGGTTACTGGTACCTCTGATGGATGCTTCCCGACTGTCAGGTTTTAAATAGTATGATATTTAAGGTTATTTCTATCAAATAAGTCATTGCTAATTTGATACATCTGTTCTCTTAAATTCAAATTAAATACCTGTAGAAGCCCATGAAAACTCAAAGTAATGCAATTATCATTTTAGACTTTATATAAAGCACACTGTCACCGCGGCATTCAAATGCATCCTTTCACAATAGACATGTTCAGGAAGTATGTGCATCAAAACGCAACTTCTGCACTTTGTCTGCGTACAGGGTTTACTTGTCTGCCCATACATACATACATGCACGCATTTTTTCCTCTCAGGGAAAAAAAAACAGTGCATGGAAATATTTGAGAAACTGATTTCATGCGTGGTTGTGTATGTCTCGTCGGCACATTGCTTTTGAAATGACTGTCCTAAACCAAGGACTAAGAGGAAAAAAAGAGAAAAGCAGAATTACGATTCATTTTGAAGACACTTACGCATGATGAAGCAGCATGAATTGCATGGCCATATACTACAGCAAGCTCCTTCCACTCAGGTTAGGGAGGCAGCAACGCCCACCCTGCAGATCTTACATTACCTTTTGGGGTTTGTTTTCATGTACTCACATCCATGGCCAAGGTGCAATTTATTGCGTACTCTTACCATTATTATCCTAATCAAATTAATATTTCTTTTACTCCTGGGAGTTCATCGCAATAGCAGAGTGCTTTGTAAACATGTTTGGTTTTGCAACACAGCTGTGTGATGAGCAGATACTTTACACAGAGCTGAAGCAGAGAGAGATTAAGGTCAGAAGTACCTATGAGTTGTAGGTGCCAGGTGGAGACACAGGACACAAACCTTGTCGAATAATAACAGAATATTAGAATACATAATCCAATATTGTTTCTACTGAGTTGACCCCTGGCCCTGCCTGGATCTCTGGAAGGGGTGTTCCATGACTGGCACCCAGAATAAATCTTCCCTTTGCGTGGACAACAAAGGGATCCCATCAAAAAAGATAATATCGCTATGGACAGACACGGTCCGGCAGTGGCATTTCCTTATTTTTGACTTTTGACTTTGAAATTTAGTGACAACTATAAACCCTGGTGTCCCGTGTAGGATTTCTTAATCATTTCTTGAACAAAACCAAGGAATAACAAACAAAACCAAACCTCAGTAAACAAAAAGAAAGAAATTCAATGAAGGGTTATTAATGGGGCTGGAAGCCCGGATCCCTGATAGAAAGGTCTGAGCATCAAGCAATTGATGGTAGCGACAGCCTCCCGCATGGGGCACCCCGGCAGTTATTCTGTCGGAAGGAAACAAACAGTAAGATACAGGAATTTTCAATTCCCAGTCACAGATTTTAAGATCTACTGGGGCAAGATTTTTTCTGCTCATTTTCCCCATTTACATTTCCTGTACTGCCTGATCCATCTCAGCCTTCTCCCTTTCACAGATATATCATCGAACTCCTTTCCCACTGCTTTAAGCCAGGCAGGCTCAGCAGTCTTTTGATATCCACATCTGGGCACCCACTCCAATCCTCCTTATCAGAGCTGCCAGGACACGTCCTACCCCTTTCCCTGGCCCTCTCCTACAGACAGTGTCGTTCTTTCCCCAAGTTCAAACTACAGTTTTCCAAAGGTGCATGCTTTGGAAAAATAGCAGGGGTTTTCAAACGAGGACAGAAGAGATGCAAAGACTGATTCTTAATAAAAAGAGAAATATTAACTCCTTATCTCAAAAGCGTGAGGACACAAGAGCATTTGGTCTGTCTGATTTTTACATCAATGATTGTCAGCGCTTTAACAGGAAAAACTGCATTTTTTTTTTCAATTGGCATCCTCAGAAATGGCTGAAATTTTCCAAAGAGATTCCAGCAGATATCAACCACAGACACTTTTTGCTCAAGAGATTAAATGTTTGCAGAGTCATCTGCAACTCAAAATATATCCCACTGATTTAAAAGCATTAAGACATGCAACAGTGTTGCTCCAAACCTACCCAGCTGGCAGAGCTGCCCGGAGCCGCACACGCTAAGGATGCAGCATCCCGCATCCCGCTCCAGAGTGGATTAGCCCAGTGCTGCCTTTTTGCATCGAACAAGCAAGATTGAAGGAGGAATGACAAAGATGAGGTGTGGCACTGAATAACCCTTTGGCTTGTATCGGGATTGATGGCCAAGCAGCCGGCACCACTTCCCCAGCTCCAGCACGGGTAGGACAGTGCAGGTATTGGAGATGGTGCTTTAGCGTAAATCCCGAACGATGGAAACAACAGTGACATGTATAAAATAATCCCAGATGCTGAACACAATTCTCTTTCTGCTTCTTATCCATAACGATTAGGTGACATCTGACAACCAGATGCATTTTTTTTTTGGCTACAGAGCATCAGTTAGGGAAGCTACCTTTTGCACAAAGCTGGGTAAGAAAGCCTTTGAAGTGAGCTTTTCAGAAACAAGAAGCTGTAGTTTCAGATGAACTGTGTGGTTCATGCAGACTAAGTCACACCTGTGTACAAAGCAATTAGCAATTAAAGTGCTCCATCAATCAGAGATTGGATACATCCTTCGTACATCTTCACGAACATCATAAAAAGGGGTTGAGAAACCGACAACATGTTCTTAGGTTTTTTTCTTATGCAGAAAAGGAGTTGAAGGCCGAGTCTATTAGTGCAGGCTACTAGTTCCCTCCTCAATTCTGCCCACAAGTGCTGATAGCCATGTCATTTCCAGGAATCTGGGTTCTTATCTTGGCACGTCTGTGTCGATCTGTAAGTTCATCATTTTCAGTTTCATAATGCCTGACAGCCAGAAGTAATACCGCTTTCCTTCGAGTGCTGGGTGTTTTAGACTGCTGCAAATGCTCCCGTGTGCTCCATGTACAAACACATAGAAGCGCGCAGTAATTTTCATTTCAAGGTGGCAAAAAACCCCAACCGTGGTTCAAATTTCCGATTACTACCCCTGCTGCGGGCACACCCCCACGGCAGAGACAACTTCTCCCCAAACAAAGCGCAAAAACCCGCAGAAAATGCAGAGGGATCATGAGTTCAACCTCTCTCCTTACAGCTCTCGGGCAAATACCAGGGTAGAAGTATACTGAAGATACACCACACAGCCTCTTATGGCCAAGGAGATGATGTTGGAGCTCCAGAACTAATTATAGCCAGAGCTATAAGCTTAGGCTCTTTTGTTAGTACCATACTGTACAAGATGCCAACAGTTTAAGCTACTTTGATGAGAATACAAAAAATTCCATAATGTAACAAAATTCAAACGCAGTTGTGGACACTTTTGTTCAGGGATTCAGAACCGCAACAGAGTTGCATTTTTGATTGGTTTTTTATGTATTGTTTTGCCACAACAAAGACATCCTGAAAAACAAAAAGCGTTCACAGAAGCTGTGCAAAGAAGGCTATTTTAAGTACTAGGAGTGATATAGTTAATTAGGGTACAGACAAACATATTACTCCTTACCTTACCGCACTTGTCCACAATTGTCATCTTTAATCCCCGTAATAAAACGGAACATGCTTTAATGCAGGTATTCAGGTGTTGCTGCTAGGAATGACGCCTGTCAAACATTTATACACGGTATTCAGAGCTACACAGTTTGGGGTCAAAATGCTGAGGCTGAAGACTACCTGCTAATTAACCCCAAGATCACAGTGATATAATTGGAAATGAGATTTCCAAAAAGCAAGAGATGGTGATTTTTACTTGCCGATAAGTATATAAAAACTCTGCAGTTCTTGTTGCCGCTGTAGTGCAAGACCCGCGTAACAGCTGGAACTTCTTGGCAGAGGGTGAGAACAATCTTTCCTCATCACGCAGAAATTTAATAAGCAAAAGGTACCTGAATTAGCCTCTCGTGATTTTATCTGGCCTGTATTTCGTGACTCTATAGTTGCAGCACTATGTTGTTCAATTGAGCACAGGCTCAATTTTTTTAAAGAAAAGCAATAGTAAGCTTGATAAATACAGCCAATTTTTATTTTTATACCTGTTAAAGTTTGGGTCGCTTCATAACTATATGTTTAAAAGGTGTACAAATGAGCAGCCTACGAGGAACAAGCTTCTAATCTAACATAGATCAACGTGATACAGACAGCCCCAGTGTTACAGCTACTATCAAGCTGGGCTTAGGACTAGATCAGTAACTCTCCTTAACCACCGGTATTTATTTGCAAAGCTTGCTGGAGTGTAAAATGGATAAAGCTGAAGCTCACGTAAAACTTGTGAGTTGAAGCAAGGAAGAATCAGAAAAATAATTGATGATAAATATTGCACATGGACTTTTCTCTTTCTTGAGAATTTTTATGGAGTTTGTTGAGCTGTCACCATACAAAATTGAGAAATATTCCCCTTACACTTACTTTAGGGGGGGGGGGGGGGAAAAAAGAAGAAAAAATAAAACCAAAAAATCACAACACCAGAAATTGTCCAAGTAGTAAATAGAACCAACACCCAAAGCCGTAACACCAGAACTATTGCTGAATAACATACACGGGGTTTAGATCTTTCCACGTAACTTTGCCAGACAGCACAATTCCCAGCCTTGCAAAGCTGCTGATATTTCAGGTTGCATCTCTTCAACCGAGACAGCCATTTATATCAAATTGTGTGGGCAGTTGGAGACAAAAGTGATTTTGATGTAGTTTTCCTGCGCAGGTAAGACAGACGCAGCTTAAGCAATCTCTGCTCCCCAGTACTTGCTAATGATCCAGCGTTCCCATCAGCTCATCTGCTGCAGCGCAACGTTACATGGCTCAATTTAAACACACTTCATTAACCCCCTTTTTAAAAATCATAATTCCAAGAAACTCTTATTTTTAATTAGATACAACCCCGCTAATTCTAGTGATATGGTTTTTTAAACCTAGAAGCTCCTCTAAACTCACCACCGTGAATCAGGTTCTACAAAGCTAAAAGATTCACACGTGAGGGTCTGCCCCAACGTCCGACAAGTCAGCACCGCAGCTGGCGATCCCAGCTGGGTATGGAGCTAATCCGTTGTAAGAGTGCCGTCATAGGCAACTTTGGAAAGCCGTGCAAAGCTGAAGGAACAGCAGCTTTGTGCAATATATCCAATAGGAGAGCAATAGGAAATGCAAGGGACAGCACATAATAAAACCAGTAGCTTGTTAACCATGCTTAATTAGCAGTCAGGTTAGTCTACATTTATTTATTCCCATTAGATCATTAGTTGAGTGTTTGCATAAAGAAAAAAAAAAAAAAAAGAAATTTCTGCAAGTCAGAGGGCAAAGGAAAAATGTTTGCGGGATTTCCAGCCCCCAAAAAGATGTTAATGATCTCTGACCGCCAATTACCACTTTCTCTGAAATCCAATACCAGAGCCAAGGCCTTTGGAGACATGATTGCTTCAGGTTTTCACTAAGGTTCATTACATATTCCCCTCAAAAATAAACCACAATGGGAAGCATAATAAAGCTATGAGATTTGGAATTCAATCATTTTAATGGAGCAGTTACAACTTCAGCAGGTCAGTGCGCAGCATAATAAATACAAATGACACAGCGAGCTGAAACCAGGGGTCTGACGTTACCATCATCTCCTTGCTGTTATCTCCAATGTATCATTTTACCTATAAAGATTAACTACCCTAAAAACAGCGACTCCACAAGACTCATTAAAAGAAAGAGAATGAGACGTCCAGCAACACGCACGCCTCGTTACCCAAACACAGGCAGAGGCTGTAACCGATACTAACCATGAAACAGGCCAGGCTTTAAATGCTCACGCAGGATAATTATTAGATTTGATCTTTGCTTGAAGATTTGGCATAATGGTGGGGAACCCAAATAACAAAGCCAGAAAGGATGCATTATAGCGCAAGATGGGTAGGAATTTTTTTTCTTAACACAATTATGACCCTCTGTTTGCATTTTGGTGCAAAGATGCCACAGAGTTCCAGGCTTCAGAAGTTCAGGAGGCAGGTATACCTGTGTTTTTATATAAGTATAGTATAATCAGTACAAATACTGCAAGTGTTATTAGCTGGAAAATAGTAACTCTGCTTTCTACACCGTTACTGAACAAATTACTTCCATCATGCAAGGAATACATTCAAATTTTATTTGCATCTCAACCAAAGTTTGTGACTGAGCTCTCTAGCTGTCATTTTTAATGCTGAAAAACATGCAAACTGTGGCTATAATATAACCAAGAGATGTTGCACAAAAAAACCTGGAGTTAAACAGAAATTAAAAACTAAAAAAAAAAAAAGTCAAGCCACTACAGCCAGAAAGATGAAGCCTTCTGGCCTTGAGAGCACAGAGGTCTAGAAGCAATTTGTAAGATACAACTGCTATGTATTATTAGGGTCTGGCCACTGTGTCTTCACTGGTTTTGTTCCCGTGAACTGATTTGCCTGGATTCAAACTAGTTTAAAAGTTGTAGGCTCTCCTACAGACTGCAGCTTAGACACAGACCAGAGTTATTAGTTTGGGATTATCGTCAAAAGTCATTTGCGAAATGATGCCACGAGGGAGCATTCAATACAACCAGCTCCTTTCTGTACAGCAAGCCAGAAATGTCAGCTGGCCTCTACTAGCTTCAATTATCGACACTTTGTTTGATGCGGCAATCGATAGAAACACAAGCAATCCATTCACTACATTGAACCTGGCATGATCAAAAAACAAGTTTACAGAACCTGCTAAAGCAGAACCATCGGTTTCTTCTCCTGTTGTGTCCTCACCAGAGCTCATGAGAGCCAAACAACCACAGAGGCACCCTGAAACGTGCCAGCCATGCAAGGCCATGGGAATCTTCAGTTTTCAGGATTTCAGGCCAACCAAGAGTAAAGAATTAAAGTTTCTCTGCAGTGACGCACCGCTTTATGTGCGGCAGAAGACGGGACTCCAGACCACAGGACACCAAGTGTTACGTATGCAAATATGCTCCAAGTCACATTAGATACCTTGTTGTCAGGACAAAACTCTTCAAGAGCTTTATAATAGATCGGTCAAGGTCCTCCGGGCAAGTCTTGCAAAGACACTTGCAGTGGTGACTAATCCCAGCCCGCTTCAGGATCCCTGACAGAGGCAGCTGTGATAAACACCTGTAAAAACTGGGCTCCTGCTCAGTACGTGCCTCCAGCCCTGAAGCTCTAGTGCTCCAAAGCCATCAAAACCAATTAATGGAGTAATAGGGTTAAATCTACCCAATTTCTGCCCTTAGCAGAAGGGAGGTCCGTAAAACACTGTGGAATAAAGTATGTATTTAAATTGTCTGATGTACTCATTTGCTGACCATTACGGCCTCACCCAAGAGTAAATGAATGATTTCTAATTAACTACAACATTAAATAAACAGTAAGGAAGTTCTCTCCCATTCTCATCCCCATCTCAAACAGCTCCAAGAGCGGCAACACCAGGGAAACTTGTTGAGACTTAAATACCAGCCTGCAGGACGTTCAGGGCATCACCATTGCATTGCCAACCCACAAAAAGCCTCTGCAAGGGTGGCCTGGAAATGAGCCGAAGTGCCAGGGTGTTATCACTAATTTTAGTGCAACCACAAAAATGAGCAACAGCTAAAAATCTGTCAAACTATTTTATTCATAAATATTTTTCCATTTATGTTATAGTAAATGAAGTGTTTTCGTCCTCTAAGATTGTAATTTCAACCACCTGTAGAGTTGTTAGAGGATGTCTAATCTCCAAGTCTTCCAATATTAAAAAAAGCAGCAACACCGGTGCAGCTGATCCAAGTTTTTCTGTGTAAAACTGAATCTCCGATACTCTGCGTGAGAAATCAATAGCAAGTCTGACAACCTCTCCTGAGCTCCTGCACAGTCCTCTTCCCACGAACGGTATCGGCAAGGTCGCTGTTAGCACTGGCCCAACGCTTTCAGACACGTTTTGCTTCTTCCCTTGTTCAGAAGGGGAACTGACATGGGTTTTTTGCTGCTTTGCATGCTCCGATTGTCTTTTTTGCTCAGAAAATTAAATTTCATGAAGTTCGTTCTTATAGATTGAACACTTTATGCTAAGCAAACGGTTATAGTCGTTCTGGTGCTTTCAATAAATTAGAACTAGATGTTCAAGCCAATGTTGAACTGACACAAATTAGATTTACCAAGCAAAGTTTTCCAAAAATACAATCTTATCGAACAAGTACTGTATTTTGCACCTGTCAGAAAATGTTTATTGCTTTATTTCATTTAGCATGTCCTGTCAACCTTTAATTTTAAATTGCCTAGCAGAAGAGAAAAGGCATTTCACTAAGAGAGAACTAACTTTTCATGGCAAGAAACATCAGCTAACGTGCAATAAAGTACCACTGTGTCTTTAGGGTAAATTTTTTTGTTAGCCACTTGGACTGAATGATTTATGTAGTTAAAATACACAAACCTGCCAGTGGACTCCCTCTATTTGTAACAGAACTTGTCAAATCTGAATCATTTTCATTAAAATCATAGTAATCTGTTTTAAGATACATAGATTTTTTCAGTTCTTGCTGTTGCAAACACTAAGTATTTTCCATCACAAGGTGTGTTTTCTCCCAGCATTCATTTAAAGGAAAGCTCAAAACAGATCCATTAAGACATATTTGTATACGCTGCTGCTACAGGAGATTTTTCATTTTAATGGATGAAATAAAATCCTTTTCAAAGCAATTAAGAGTAGCAGGCTTCTCAACTCATGTGCACAACTCATTACACCTCGGGGAGTGATGCGAGCGCTGAGGGAAGGCCATACCTGCTCAGCACTTCGTGGCCGTGCTTTCGGGAAGGACATTCAAACTTCAGGCAACCACTGTCCGAAATCCATTTCTTTAATGATTCTCAACGTATCTTGCAGAAACCAGAGGAAAAGGGCTCTTTCTGGGGAGCGGGTGAGAGCATCCCACCCCATCGGGTGCCTCCCTGCGAGCAGCAGCTTTCATGAGCTCTGCCACACGTAGATGGCTTTTGGCAGCAAGACTGGCACCCTGCCGCCAACAACAGCGACGCCGTGTTCAGGTAGAGCCTGTCGGAAACCTAAAGCATCCTTTGGACACCCGAGAGGTTTGAAAACTCGAATTTCTTTTTAGGATTCTAGGTCAAAATCTCCAACTGGCTAGGCTGTCCCCTGTCAGAAGGGAAACGCATCTCTCCAGCATTGTGTCATTGGCTTCAGTAATTTACAAAAATAAGTGTAAAAACAGAAAAAATTGTTTTCCATGAATAAAGATGCGTTTTACATTGTCAGTGTATTGCAGACTGCTAATGTCTCATTTCTGTGAACTGGGGATGGTCAGTCACTGAAAAAAACAAGTCTGTTCTCCATGGATGTTACAGTCGATGAAAACACTATCAAAAGCCATCATTAACTTATAAGGTTTCGATGTTATTGACAGCACCACATCAAGCGAGTTTTACGTTTTGCTGCTGAGTTTAATTACTGCCTTTTTGCATTTCTTTAAAGCACAGCCAGATCTGCCTCAGACACAGCATTCTCCAGGTTGTCATTCATTTGCTGATGCTAAAGCTAATTGGCAGCGCTTTCAGAAAAAAAAATGCTTCTTACAAAAGCCCTTTAGATATATGTTCTAAGAGCACGTAACTAGCTCCATACTCGTCAGCTACCAGATGTTTTGGTATAAATAAAATAAATTGCGTCCCTAACAGGCTGCTTAGACAGGATAGATCTCTCATGTGCAAAAATGAAATCGCGTTTTGTTCTTCCTAGGTTTTTCCAACCTCAAAAACCCAAAATCTAGTGAAGCTTTTCAGCAGAGGTAGCAATGAGGGGAAAAGGATAAAAAGTAAGACAACTCCCCAAGGTGGAGAAGCACATTAAAGTGCCTGCTCCGAGATACTTTGACTTCCCTATTATTACCCTTAGAAACCCTTCCCACACCAACACCAATGCCCAAAATTAGGACCTCTCAGCCCTGCAGCAGTTGAGTGTTATCTATTCCCGTGCCAGTATTCCCTCATCTGTATTTTTGATTCTGCACGTTTGGATGTGCGCAGCAGCGCGTACTTAAGTGCACCCTGTTATACCTACTCGGATTTGGAAAGTTTAATCAAGCAACCAGCCAGCCGTGACGCCCATGTTTTAATCACAAGAGTAAAGAGTTCCTTTACATTTCTAAAGCTTTAAAGACTCCCACTTCCAGCCTTTGCCATGCCAACCCTGGTGCCAGAAGCGTATTTTTAATTATTGCTTAACCTGAGATTTTTCATATGATCTCCTTCATGCCAGGAGACAGGGCAGAAATAAAGAGCATTTGCAAGGAGTACTGGCATTTTATTATCTTTTCTAATCACAGTTTATGTATTAAAATGTAATACTGGGCTTGCCCTGACAGGCGGCCTGCAGATTGAGCTTTTTGCTGTCCTCTATTCAGCCAGCTCAACGCTGGAGTAGAAAAAAAACCTGTGGCCTTTAATCTTTATCTGATACCCACACATATGGCATCTCTTCTTGCCGTGTCCAGACCGATAAGGACCGATAGTAAAACAAGGGCTGTGCCTGACTCCAGGAGGATATATCGGCTATTGGCTGCATTTTCTCAGAGTCGTCATCAAATACCCTTCCCAGTTAGCGCCGTCAAGCAGCGGCTGGCTCAAGGCATCAGCCACTACCTGTTCATCGAGTGCCGCGATGGATTTCGAGACCTACGACATGGGTCTAATTTTACCTTAGGAAAAGGTGTCCTCCCCGATTTGTCAATTTATTGTTGATACACCCTTCGCAAAGGGTTCAATTATTGAGCAGAGAACAAACAGGCAAAGTAAACGTGTTTTCCTCCAGAGAGAGCAGAAGACGTATTGCTGGCCCTTTTAAGCACTCTTCCGAGCTCTTCGGAGGGAAGATGGCTTAATTTAATGTTCAAACAAATGATACAGTCTGAAAGGGCTTCATGCGTTCGGATAATACTTTCTCAGAAATTTAATTCACTAATTTCATTAGGTACCGCATCAGCCGGCGCAGTTTTCAGGGACACATTTAGAGGGCAACTCGTTTGAGTGCAATTTTAAAGAAACAGATTTGACACAGTGTCAATCTATTGCCAAGCCGCATGGCATCTCCCAGGAAAACAATTGAATTTAGGAATGCAGCCTGCTTGTTTTAATCTCTTCCGTCTCACTAGGATGAAGTTACTCTTTTACATAAGCAGCAAATATATTCAATATTCGATGATGTGTGACTTAAAATTTGTCCTTCACCAAGGAAAACAATTCAAAGCTTTTGAACAGGAAGACTAAAAGTGCCATCATTTACCCGCCTTCATTTTTCCAGCAGTTGTTAATGAAAGGTCATGCTCGTCACTGCCATTCTAAATTTGACTTATTTCCTTGATTTTATAAAAACATTTAACTTCACAAAATATTTTGTGGTAAGATACAAATCTAAACAGGTATTCCTCAGAGAAAGAAAAGAATCTCACCTTCAAGCGCTTCACGCTAGAAGGATGGTGCGTGCCACGTTCTTTTCTGATGAGCTTATAGGAGAACAGGAGGACTTTGAAAACTGCGTAGTTAATGCTTCAGGACACTTTCAGAGTAGAAATTAACTCTTAAAACCCAGTTGGATGGATTGCAAAAAAAAAAATCATTATACATCTCCTGGGATTGACTGAAAGGGGGAAAAGTCCTGTCATTTTTTTTTTATATATATATATATATATAAAAAAAAAGTATGTGACCCATTAACAGGAAGAACCCAGGCCTGTGAAAATGGTGTCATCTAAGAACACTTGATTTCCAGACTTCCTTGTGTCCAAATGGTTGAAGACTATTTGCATTGTAATCATTACACAGCAGTTGAGCACAGCCTAATGTCTTTGTGCTGTAGTAAAACGCCTCACTTGAATTAGCTAAGTAACTTTGTGGAAGGGGCAAAAATATTAGAAATTTTTCCCTTTTTCCAAGCTTGGCTGTTATATAAGTAATACGGCCTGACTTAACTAAGTTCTACATCTCGTATGAAATTACAGTCTACACCATGAAGGCCTTATATTTGTACTCTATAAAAGATCACAGCCTAATTAGACTGTGATGTTAAACGTTCAGTCAGACTGACGGGATGTTGTGTGCCTCATCATTCTATGTCAAGGGAAGTGTCCAAGTACAGGTATAGAAACACTTGACACTTGTGGCTCCCAGTGGAGAGACCACACAATGTCCTTGACGAGTCTGCCAAGCAGTTCAAACTCAGTTGCCACCAGTTTAGGATTTCTAAAAGGAATTCGTAGTTTTAAAGTCAGATCTCCCCATATCTCCCACCAAATCCCTGGAGAAATTCTGATTATCTCGGGATAAAAGTTGAAATATTTCTTTGGAGAAGGTGTACTCGTGTAGGTTCAGAAGGCTACAGGTGGCACAAAGGAGACTATGGAGAGTCAGCAAGGAAGGACATCCCTTTGGATGTGTCTGCCCTGTTGTCTACAATAGCCAACAGGCATTGGGGATCTGTCCCAGCACGTGCGGGAGATGAAAGGCAAAACCAGTAAGAGGCGATTCCTGCCTACGTGTTTCAATGGTGCAGCACACAGGGCTGCGTGCAATGAGTTTGGAAAGCCAGTAAATATAATTTTTTACCTTTTTTTTTTTAAGCTGGCAAGGAGGCTAGTCGCATTTAAATTCTTCTTCTGGCTTGCAGTGTGTCTGGACACGGAGAGGTCATGGCTTGATGCTACTTCTTTTGATGATGGAGGAGAATTTTATGTCTAAGTCATCCAAGTTTTAATCAATCTTCTGGCTCTGCAAGTATATTAGTTTATATTTCTAAGCACACAAATACACTCCTAGTATCATTTTCTGTTCTGAGAGGCATTTAATCTGGCCAAAACAAGGAACGTGACACAAAGCGCAGCACACAAGAACCTGCCTTACAGCTTGGTTTTAGGGCACAAAACCTCCCCAAGAGGCTCAGGCCCACGGAGGGGTCACATGGAGCACGTGGTGACTGTAGAGGACTGCAAAAGGTTCCTTCTTGCTCCTTCCTGTAAGGGAAGTTGTCCAGCCCCCTGGGACTTCTACAACAGAAGGTTGCACTTCAGCTGAGCATTTAATTGAAGGTTGGATTTCATCAGAGCACTCTAATGAAGACTTGTTAATCTTACAATGATTTCTGTTACCAGCCTGAAAAGGTTAAGACCACATCCCCTCCTTAGACTTTCATTTTCTTCCCTACTGCTTATGACTCTGTTCACTGTGAATATTAACTGCCATTGTATTTAGAAGCCATGACTCAGCCTTCCCTCCGCCAGCCAGGAATGAAGCGCCGTCCCCGAGGCAGCTCACATCCCCTGCGTTTCCGATGCTCGAGCCCAAGTTACAAAATCCTCACAGCAGATTATGGATGTGTAAACAAAAAGGACCTTGACCTTTTATTCCATCACCCTCATACAGCACGAAGCGTGCAGGCTACACCAAAGTTTTTACTGCGTATAGACACGACATCCACCACTCTGAATTCCTCCCTCAGAGAAGCAGAGGAGGGAGTCCCTTATCTTATAAAATGTCCTTGAAAGAGGCATGTGTGATCCCCTCTACCTGCAAGCATTGGAGAAGAGCCAACTAGAGATTGTAGCATAGAGTTTTGCTAAGGATGATGGGGGAGAACAAGCAGGTCTGGGGTTTGGGCTAGGACAACCAGGACAAGGCATAACCATCTGTTCCAGCTCTTCCTTTGCTATTTGAAAAGAATGAGAGAAGAAAAGAAATTAATACTAAGAGCCCTGTGAGATAGGGTGCATCTCAAATCCCCACGACAGAACTCACTTTACATATTGTTTCCAGCACTGTAATTATCTGCTAAAGCTATTAGCCATACCCCCGAGATGCCATAAAGCATTACTACTTCCCACCAAGGCAATCTGAACCATAGCCAGATATTAGTCAGCAGCTGTATGTTACTTTGGGGAAAAAAAAACCCACTATATCAGGAGAGTAATTTCTTTGTATTTTGGAGAAACTTAAGGTTTACAATGGGAGGTTGAGTCAGTTGTGCACAGCTCTGCTGAGAAACACAGCGCTTCTTTCTTAGCACGCATTAGCAGAGGAGCGAGCACTTAATATGCGCACAAGGGTGGGGGTCTCAGACCATATTTGCCTCCTCTTCACATTGAAACCTCATTAAGTGAGCAATCGTAACCAACCTACTATGGATTCCCCCCAAAATAAAAAGCCAGTAGTACTAAAGAAGCCCAAGTGTAGCTCTAGGATCCCTATATGTCAATTACTTTGTCAGTTAAATAAATAATGGGAAGTTATTAATGGGACAAGAGTAAAAATTGCAACTGAGGTCACTTCAGAATTGAGCAGAGGTACCCTAAAAAAATAAGCCAACTCCGCTTTAATAAAATTCACATCTGAGGAAGTTTCCAGACATCAGGAAGATACTCCTCATTGAAGACTGATAGAGCTAACGCATTGACCATAGCCAGCCACTGCAACAATTCCCCCACCTGACTTGTCTACCAAGCAGCACGACTCAAAGCAGACCTTCGCTGCAGCTGCTGGCATGGGTACAGAGGAGCATTCTTGGTGCAATCAGCGTGGAGAACCTCATTGTTTAAGAGATGGATCTGGAACGGTTCCCAGATTATACATCTGCCCCGTAATTCACGTCTCGTATAACGAGGCCGACACAGGAGGTATTGAGAACGAACACGTTTAGTCAGAGTGGGCACATTCCTGTCTGCCGATGAAAGGTCCACGGGTGAACCCTTCCCAAAACTAGTTATCAGAACAACTAGCAACTCAGAGGGAAACACCTATAGGTCAGTCTTGCTTTATCTTCAATTTTGAATGTGTTAATATCAACATAGCTGCAAATATACATTTTCCTACTCACCTTCAGCAGGTGGCAAATAAAAGGGGTGACATTGGGCCTTGTTTACAAGCGAGAGCAATTTCAATTCTCCTCTTCATTCTCCTTTTATCTCAGTTTCTTCCCTCACATTTGTATTTACCCTCTCCTTCGTCATCACAACAACACGGTAATGTATGATTAACGTACCATGAAGAGTTTTCACGAGCATCACTCTGCAGGGCCCAATAAAAACCAAACAACACCCCCCAACAAAACCAACCACAAAACCACCCCACCACAACCACACCCCCAACAAAACAGAGCTGTAAGAGACTTAGAGGGCAGCCAGTCCACCTCCAGTCCCAAGGCAGGAGTAACTACACCTGCGCCCACTGATACAGCTTCTTTATGACCCATAACGACTGAAAAGCAGCCTTGTCCTCACTACTGCCAAAAATCCCCATTGCAACAACAAATTTGGATTTTAACTTCCTTCCTTATTTTTCTTTTTTTTTTGGTACCACTAATTATCAAGTCTAATAGTCTCTGGTTATTTTAAAGCGGTTCCTGTACCAGAATAATTGTCTGCCCCACCACATCTAGGGCCAGCGAGGCAGTGTAATTGCAGCACGCTGGAAAACAGAACTGCAAAGCAATACTAAAACATTTTGAACTATGAAGTTTATACTCGTATTTTATAATTTCACATATGGAGATATCACCTAATTGTCAATAGACTAAAAACAATTCTCATCGAGGGCCTAACCCATAGCTCTTCAGAGTCAATGAGACCATTCTATTGCCTTCAAATGGCTTTGGATCATCCCCAAAAGAAAAAACACAAAATAAATTACAAATTGTCTCATTAACTTCTCCAAACGTCTTTTGAACCAATTCCAGAAAAATAAATGAAGGAATAAAAAAGTATTCAAGCACTCCAAGAACACAACTCAAGTAAAAGATCAAAAAAATAGATACTGCCCAGACTGCTTTCAGGGTAATACGAGATAAAATATAATCACATATTGCAAATGACTCCTAAAGTCAGGGAGAACAAAGTCTGCCATAAGGCTGCCCTTCGATCCTTACACGTCTCATCGTTCAGCCTCTCCTTGCTGTTCAGTTGTGTCACGTGCGAAGCATTCACACAGTCGTTGTCAGAAATAACCACACTTCTCCCCATCTGCACTCGCTCCGAGCTGAGCAGGAAAATAAAAACCCAACAAAAACCCACCCTACCGACAAAGCAGTTACATCAACAGATGTGAATTCTGATTTAAACAGCCATATTTCTTCCCCTAGAAGTCTCTGTTGTACTAAGAGCATGTGGACTCGCTTAAAGTTTTCTTCTAAAGTATATAAAAAAATTCTTGCAAGCCAAATACATGAAAAAAGTCCATAATAAGTTCCCAGTCCCAGGTGTTTTCAGATGGAAAGAGCCTAAATATCTTTAAGAATCCTACTTTGAGCTTTAGAAATCATCACCTGGGGTGCAGCAAAAGCTCCCTGCAGCTGATGTGCTCCAGCTGCAGTTTTCACTTCATCATATGCCTATAATCGGTTAAGTTGGACCTGGCTACCAAGGCAATAAAATTAATGCCACTGTCCTGAATGTTTCCTGTTCATCGCCGAAATAAAAACCTCTACTGGGTGGCGATTATGAAGCATGATTGCCCTTGTAATTCTAATATCTACTTTCCTTAATTTACAACTCTCCCACCAAATAAAACCACGGAAGAGATAGAAAGTTCATTAGCATTACAAAATTAAAATTATTAAAGCGATCCGCAATATCATCCTTCTGGATTTTGCATCAAATAAAGCTTTGTTCTACAGCGTTTTCCCTGTTTGAGAAACAGATTGCTGCCAGCCTCACGTCACGGCTCACCAGAAGGGAAGTTCAGGGAGAGAATCAGTCTTCATTTTCAACTTAAATAGTTTTGATAGAAAATTGACTTACATGATTCTAGGGATGGAGAGGCCGCACAAATGCGACCAAAGCCCACGTACTCTTAGTTTTCTATATTGTGAAGAGTCTGTGATCTTAAATATATCGCAGAACAACATATGGGATAGGAAATGCAGCTACGTACAAAATATATAGCATTTACTTATAACTTCCACTCTGTCAACACACAACAACATACCATGATAAGAAATAAATAATCACACATCCTAAGGTGATATCCCCGCATTTTCTGCGGTGTCAAGTTGGATAATTGTATTCCACCTAGATAAGATTTGCAATAGATTTTTCCTTTTTCTCCATGTTACCATGTTGTAGCCCAAAAATAGCCGTTAACCACTGCACACAGAACACCAAATTCAAGGAGCAAGTCACACCAAGCTGATCAGAGTTTTGAAGTGTTTTGACAGAAAATCAAGCCAAATTATTTTGCACTTTTACTTCTTCAAATATTTATTCCAATCTCTGTCATCCAGAAAAATATACATCCATGTTTCACTCTACCAGCCCTTCTGCAGTAATCAAATTAAAAAAAAAAAAAAA